>OX438961.1:10000-610000 GCA_949316185.1 Pyrausta nigrata | reverse complement strand
GACTAATAATTTAGACAATCTTGTTAAAACACATTTGGAAAAGATTCTGAACATTCGTCTTTTGGAACGGTCTTGGGATCAAGCGTCCCTTCCTATCCGTTTTGGTGGGATTGGGACGCGCAAAATTTCCACTGTCTCCTTACCTGCATTTCTATCCTCATCTTACAGCGCGTCCACTCTCGTTGCAAGTATCCTGCAGCCTTCTACTGCAAACTGCGAAGTGGCGTCCCTGGACGAGGCTAGAAATGCTTGGGATATAGCATATCCGAATAAATTCCCTTCAGATCTTAAAATTCAAAGGAGTTGGGACCAAATTTCTTGTGAGTCTATTTTGAAAAGTCTTATTGACAGTAGCACTGACAACGCGGATCTAGCCATACTAAAAGCAGTTTCCACCAAGGAAGCAGGATACTGGCTTCAGGTTTATCCTTCGGCCAACGTGGGAACCCTTTTGGACTTAGAAACTCTACGAGTCGCGATAGGTCTGCGTGTTGGTGCTGAGGTTTGCCTTCCACACAGATGTCCTTGTGGTACTGATGTCGGCTCGTTGGGACATCACGGACTCTTCTGTATTAAAAGTGCAGGCCACTTTTCGCGTCATGCCAGCATCAACGACATGATCCGACGGTCTCTTGCCTCTATCAACGTGCCGGCTTTACTCGAGCCGAACGGTATCGCGCGTGATGATGGCAAGAGACCAGACGGGATGTCACTTGTTCCTTGGCGGATGGGTCGGGCTCTTGTGTGGGACGCTACCTGTGTCGACACACTTGCAGCCTCTCATCTGCCCGGGACAAGCCGTGATGCTGGTTTGGCTGCGACAAGTGCCGAAAACTTTTAAAAGAACAAGTACAGGCAGCCTTACCACAAGGACCCTTTTTATAATTTTTGGTTTTTTGTTGTATTAAGTAATTTATCTTAATTTTTATCAATAAGTTGTATATATATTTAACGTTATTAGGCAGTTTGTTTGTTAACAAACGAAAGTAAATTTTGCACACAATAAATTGATCGACCGTGTCATCTAGCCGGACCCTTCGCTATCCGGACGAATGCCCTTTCCAAACGAGCTACAGAGCACTTTAGTACTAGTGAACGCCGGTTCTCTGGCGCAGTACTTACAAAAATTCGTCGACTGACTAACGTCCTCCTCCTAACGATAACGAAGGGTCGTGGATTAAAATCCCACCGGATGACACGATCGTCGTTCAAATCTTTTAAAGTGAAACACAATTATCTATTTATTACCTGAATATTGCTTTGTGTAAAGGTACGAGTGCGAGTAGACTAAACAATCGTACTATTTAAAAACTTGTTAAGTTGATAACGATATAAGTAAATCTACACTAATATTATAAAGATTTAATTGTTTGTATTGAATAGGCTCCGAAACTTCTCGGTCAATTCATATGAAATTTGGTACAGAGATAACTTGAGAACCTGGAAAGGATATAGGCTACTTTTTGTCGTGATATAAAAGTCATTTATTTATGTATGTAGGCCCACAGGGGGCACTTATACACGTCCCAACATATTATTTTTTAAGCCCTACCACTGCTTCGGGACAAATTGTGGGCTAGTGCTGAGAAGAAGCAGCGCAAGAAACTCAGTCACTATTGTCAAAGCCTCTTTTAAAAATAATGTTTAAATACAGAAATTGTACTAGTGCGAGCTAGTCCACACGTTTACATCATTCAAATAATCATCTACTTTATAATAACCTTTTGTCATTAGGGTATTTGTTAATTGGTAATTCTACAATATTTTTCGGTAATTTCTTAAAGTAATAGACACATTTTCCCATGAAAGAATGACCAACTTTTTGAAGCCTGAATTGTGGAATAGCAAGCTTATTTTTATTTCTAGTGTTAAAATTATGCGTATCACTTTTCTTTGTAAATAAATGCAAGTTTTTACGCACATACATAATATTTTCATAAATATATTGAGAGGCTACTGTTAATATCCTTATTTCTTTAAAAAAATATTTCAATGAATCTTGAGGTTTGAGGTTATAAATAGCACGTACGGCCTTTTTTTGTAGTACAAAAATTGATTCTATATCAGCAGCTGAGCCCCATAGTAAAATACCGTACGACATCAAGCTGTGAAAATAACTAAAATAGACTAGTCTGGCCGTTTCAACATCAGTCAAGCGCCGTATCTTTTTTACAGCAAAAGCAGCTGAACTAAGTCTTCCTGACAGGGCCACGATATGAGGACCCCATTGTAGTTTTGAATCTAAAGTAATTCCTAAAAATGTTGTTGAATTTATAGTATTTAGCAGTTTGTATTTTATCAAAACATCTGTTGAGGCCTGTCTGACATTAGGCATCGTAAACTTAACACATTTAGTCTTATTTCCACTAAGCAAAAGGTTGTTAACGGTAAACCAATGCAATACTTGTGAAAGAGTATTATTTACATCGTCAAAAGTATCTTTCCCCCTGGGAATTTTGAATATAAGTGAAGTATCATCAGCAAATAATACTATATCACAAAGATCTTCCACAAAGTGTGGAAGGTCATTTATATAAACTAAAAACAATAAAGGTCCCAATATCGATCCCTGAGGCACACCCATGGTCAGAGGTGCTCCAGAAGACGCAACCCCATTGATGCATACTTTTTGTGTTCTACTTGTTAGGTAAGATTCAAGTAGATTTAATGCATTCATAATGTCTTAATTTTTTCAATAAAGTTTTTTGTTCTACACAATCAAAAGCTTTTGAAAGATCACAGAAAATACCTTAAGCATCTTGTCTATCATCATAGTCATCAAAGATATGTTTTAATAGAGCAACTCCCGCATCAGCAGTACTTCTCCCTCTAGTGAAACCAAATTGTTTTTCGTGTAGTAGATGGTTTAAAGAAAGATGTGCTAGTAATTGATTGAATATTACCTTTTCAAATATTTTACTGAGGACCGGAAGAATCGATATTGGTCTAAAATTAGAGGGGTCAATTTTCTCGCCGGATTTAAACAGCGGTATAATTTTACTAAATTTCATTAGGCTTGGAAACTGGCCATCATCAATGCACTTGTTAAAAATGATTGCTAATTGAGGAGCTATTGTGTTGATAATTGATTTTATAATATACACAGATAGTCCCCATAGATCCTCAGTCTTCTTCATATTTAAATCTAGAAATGTTTTTGTAATGACTTCGGGACTGACATGCCTAAAGTGCAGTGGAGAATCGCACTGGTTGACATTGGACTTGAGAATCGATTCCGCAAGTTCTGAAGAAGATGCAAGTTCTTTAGTTATTGAAGGTGCAATATTAGAAAAAAATGACTCAAAGGCATTTGCAACTTCTTGATTGGATGTGATCAATTTACTTTCGACTTTTAGTGAGAATAAGCTACTTTTTGATTTATTTTTACAAGTTTTCTTGTTAATTATGTTCCAAGTAGCTTTTGCCTTATTGTTGGAATTTAAAACTATTCTACGAATATAGTTTGACTTTGCTGCAGCACATACTTTTTTAAATATCTTAGAGTAATTTTTAACCCAGTCATTAAATTTACATTTAGCTTGATTTGTCTTAACCTTCTTCAGTGGAAAGATATCATTGAATAGATTTTTTATTAATTCAAAAAGGTCTTCGTATAATTTATCAACATTATCGCAATTATTGGGTACAGTTGAGTTTACACTATTACAAATTGTATCCCTAAATCTGTCTAACCTATTTACTGTGACAGGCATATAAACATTCTCCACAACACTTGAGGCATGACTGTGTTGAAATGAGACCGTTTGACCTCTATGATCGGAACTAAGATTACGTAAGATACATTTGTCGATTACGATTGCGTTGGAATCACAAAAAATATTATCTAGACAAGTTGCAGTATTGGGAGTCACCCTAGTTGGTTCCTAAAAAAGGTTAAATAAATTATAAGATGCAAAAAAATTGAGAAATCGGGTAGATATCTGCGTTTGTTTTAAAATATTAATATTAAAGTCACCACATGCAACTATTTTTTTGTTTGATCTACAAACTTTCTCTAATGCTTCTTCCATAATAGGTTCAAAAAGTTGGTAATTTGCGTCTGTGAGACTATACACACACAATATAATATACTGATCCAGCTCCGCACACGCTAGTTCAATAGTTCGATCCATATAAAATCATCAGGGGGGTGAAATGGGGGGTGATAGTTTGTATGGAAAATCTGACCTTTGTCGTGGGCGAAGTCGCGGGGAACTGCTACCTAGTTGCAAAAAAGGACACTTTTCATGTTACACAAAGCTACGAATGCATTAATATAAAGAACCCACTTATTGTTTGAATACACTATTAGCACTACACTATCGAAACAACTTGCAAAACTGGCCCCTATGGAAGCAACTCGTATTATAATCGAGCCAATCTCCACTCTCAAAGAGCTGGTCTAGAATCTATCGCAAATAACAATTTCTATCCTATGACCTGTCCAATTAGCCTCCCTTATTCCTTTCCAATAAAGTCCAATATTGCTTAGCGCATTGAATATTGAGTTTACACAGTGGGATCAGAGTCGGTGTGATATCATTCGGCGGCCAATTCCGTTGGAGATCAACAAGGCATACATATTATAGTGCACAAGTATGTGCGCAATACACAGGTGCACTCACTGCTCCTTCACTCTCATAGTTCGGTGAGACGGCAGTCCGACATGACCGTAGAAAGACCAGGCGCAGGGCCAACGGCTTAACGAGCTTTTTGAGGCATGAGGTGTTAACCCATCCCATCATCGATCCTGACTTGGGACCAGCTCAGAAGTAGATAAAAAAACATACATACTTTCCGACCAAGTGAACTAGACAACTGTCAAACGACTTTCGGCGACAACTACAAAGAAAATACCGATGAAAGTTAAAAACCAATGGTGTTAAAATAAACTTAGACAATTCATCTAAATTGTAACAATTTTGCTTTTCAATTACCTTTGGTAATTTCGTTGTATTCGGCGTCGTTAGTCGTTTGACAGATGTCTAGTTGACTGTCGAGTTATACAGTCAAAGATAGAACCTCCTCCTTTTCTAAAGTCGGTAAAAATAAGGTTACGCCGTAATATTTCTCCACTGTGGCTCAGGGCTGACACTTGGTGCCTCACTTAATAGACTTTATGAATAATTCACGATAATTCGAAAAAACTTCCCCTGTCAAGGGTTCCGTAAGTTCAAAACTTCTTTAGGGTTCACAATATTCGAGCCGTATGAAATATTCATGAGATCGTTAGCGAGTTTGAAAGAATACGAAATAAAAACAGAAAAACACTCGGTGTACAGAGCTAGAGCAATCGAACAAGTTTTTTTAAGTTCGTTTTGAGCGAATTAATGCTTCAAGTTGGGCATTTGTTGTTTGTACAGTCGGCAACACGTCACAAAATAAAAATTCATTTATTTCTGTACAGACACGAGCATCAATATGTACGTATATACATCTGCATTCGACTTGAGACCTTATTACAATGACATAAAACTTATCTGTTTACATTTTATTGCTTGTGACTGTACATAGACTCTCAAGGAGCTCGTATATGTATATGTCCCTACATTGTAGAACTCCACCCTGCTTCAGGATAATTGTGAGTTATTCAATTCAATTCAATATATATTTATTTCAGACAAAGTCCATAGTGTTAATAAGGGTCCATGCTAATGTTAGTAAGGGTTAAAAGTAAAAAAAAGACTAAAATAAATTAAAAACACATGACTCACTTCAGCGCAAGTCTGTGAGAAATCGCGTTGCAGCGATTCATGTACGCACAGTCCATCCTGTCCGCAATCATGCTCAGGATACTGTTGGTGCTGGCCCGCACCCGGCGCACCAGGGATGCGCATCTTTTACGCATTGTCGCATAGAAGCAGTCTATGCGTGCTTCTGCAAACATCCCTGAGGCACTACAGAAGCGGGGCAGCCCCAACAGCACCCTGAGGGCGTCATTGCTGAGAAGAAGCAGCGCAAGAAACTCGGTCACTATTGTATCGGGTTACCCATATGAACAACGAAAACAACTCTTATTACGTAGGGAATAGAGGCAATCTCAAGGTCAAAGTGAGGTAGTCTGTCAGGCCGTGTGAACTTCGACTTCTTTAGGTTTGACTTTAGTAAAGTCAAGCGGCCTTATTACAAAAAACTTAGTACCAGGTTTAAGCCAAGACTAAATATTAGTTGACAAATGAGAAATAAATGACACATTCGTGACATTACCTAATAGAGAAACGCTTTTCTGATTGGTCGGCTAATATTTGGTCCTGGTTTTAGCATATTTACTACACCCATTTGCAGCCGCTGTACCCAAGCGGGTACAGTGTTGAAAATCATATTTTTTTGGAAATTTCTTAGTAAATGTAGGTTGATTGTCTTGTAATTTGGTAAAAATGTGAATATCAAGAGCTAAATAAAGGGTAATCTACCCTTCGATTGCCAGAATTTTAATAAAATACTGATTTGTGTAAAAATATAGTACTTCATAAAAACATATTTTTGTTTTATAATTAAGCTCTCTGTCTTCATTTTAAGTTCGAGTCTCAGTGCATTGTTATTAGTTTCGCGTTGGCTGTTAACGCGTGTGATGATGACGCAAAAGATTATATCTTATTAAAAATATAATATAGGTAGGTACCTATATAAAAATGCACGTACATCGTGCCGGAGCTCTTCTACCGCAAAACAATTTGAAATTGGATCTGTCTACGTCACGTTTGAAAGCATACCCCTTTATAAAAAGAATGTAAACCAAGTCGGTTTATTCAGTATCCACATTTATTACATATGGAAGCAGCTATCCAACCTATTTGTCATGATACCTTATTTGTTAGAATATAAGAGTAACGTTCTTCTTTTTCTTAGTTACCTAATGGCCAAATCAGGGATCATTGGTTGAAAACCTTGCCATTTAATTATTTTTCTTAGTTGGTTTATGGCCAAGTCAGGGATCATTGGTTGAACACCTCACCATTTACCAATTAAACATGTGTTGGCGAACTAGAACTTTAGAAAATGAACCATGTCTGTCGTGTCTTAGCAAAATATAAAGTACTAGTGGTTCCCCGCAACTTCGCCCGCAAGAGTTGGATTTTCCATATAAAGTTTCATCCCTCATTTCACCCCCTTAATATTTTTATATCGCGACAAAATGTAGCCTATGTCCTTTCCAGGGTATCGAAATGTCTCCACACCAAATTTCATCTCAATCGGTTCAGTGGTTTAAGCGTCAAGAGGTAACAGACAGACACACTTTCGTATTTATAATATTAGTATGGATGCATAAAACAAGGTCTAACTAACGTACTCAGAGACGTCAGTTATAGTTAATCCTTCATTAGGTCTTATGCAGTCCTTTTCTATATCATTGACAAAGAAAGTGACAGAACGAGACATATTACCCGACTGTGGAAGGAGGATTATGTTTTTCGAGAGTATGTATGTATGTATGTATAATGTTTGGCACGCACTACAGCCCAAACGGCTGGACAGTTTTTAACATATGAGTAGTCGTTAAATTTGTCAAAATTGTGAAAATGACACATATGGCAGGCTATATAATTTTTTTAAATGGCGCCCGCAAATAGAAATAAAGGGGGTGGGGGGATTGATTTTTTCCTTAGCATAGCAATATGGGTATCAAATAAAAGCTAGTAATGAGACCGTTTTAAAAATATAATATTTTTTGCAGTCTGGTGTTTTGTTTTGAATAAAACTAAAAATAATAAAATATAAAACGGTAATTTAAAAAACTAAAATACCCGACTGCGTTTCTGTGTAATTGGAAATTAAAAAACCCCCTTTCTTGTTTTAACAAGAAAGAGGTCATACCCGGGTTAGATTGATACCCATATTAAAAATTGTTGCAGTCATCTATTCATCATTTCTAACATGGGACCCATGTCCCATGTTAGAAAGTCAGCCGTCTCGTCAGTAGATTGGAGTAATCTGCAATGTAATATAGAGATAGGTCCATTTCTAGAATGGGTCCCGACTGCTATACAATTTTTAATATGGGTACCAATTTAACCCGGGTATGACCTCTTTCTTGTTTTAGGGTTTTTTAATTTCCAATTACACAGAAACGCAGTCGGGTTTTTTAGTTTTTTAAATCACCGTTTTTTATTTTATTGTGTTAAGGGTTTTCTAATTTCCAATTACACAGAAACGCAGTCGGGTTTTTGAGTGTTTAAATTACCGTTTTTTATTTAAAGAATAAATTTAATTGACGACTCTGAGTGCGGCTATTAGGATTCTACAACGTAAAATTACTTTATACAGGGTGTCCCGGTCTCGACTAGTAATAATTAAGGGCCTTTTATTTATCAAATTTTAGAGACAAAATCCTAATAATTTTTTTTTCCGAAAAATTGCATTTTTTTGTTTCGTTTTTTATGTTTTAAAAACTGTTTTAAATTTATAGCAAGATTTCTTAATTTTTTTTACCTTTAAGACGGTCAATAATTTTAAATTGATCTTTATTTCACTTGATAGGCGATAGCGTTACCTTTCAAATGAATCATTTTCATAACAAGACCTCCAGATCCAATAGAAATTGTATTTTTTTTAAATAATTATAATGGCTGCCATTTCAAGAGGGGGAGTTAGAACCCAACATGGGGGTTTTTCGTCAACAACATTTAATGAACCCATAGCCCATAAATCATGGCTAGTCTAAACCCAGACACACTGGATACCGAATTGGTATCGTTTTAAAACTTCGCCATTCGGAAAACCGCAGAATATTAATCGGGCTCAACTAACTTCCAGAAAATAATGAAGTACAGTGAACTTGAGGTGAAACTCTTGCGAAACTTCCCTTACTAATAATTAAGGCACCCCCCTCTCCCCACTGTAGTTAAATTATTTACCAAGGTATTTCGAAGGTATTCTGTCGAGTTCGCGAGTTAGAATGTTCGCTAATTATTTATACACAAAGGTGATTGTGTGTGTGTGTGTGTTAAAATTAGTGATCATTCAGACAAGGACGATTCATATTTTTGACGTACCGTCTTTTTACCCGACTGCGGAAGGAGGGTTATGTTTTTCGAGAGTATGTATGTATGTATGTAAGTATATTGAGGTGCCTGTGGCGCAGTGGCGGCAGCGCTTTGGTAGTGATACCAAAAGTTAAGCAACCCACGGCACGGTCGTGATTGGATGGGTGACCATTCCGACCATTTAAGTGACGTCCATGACAAGCATCTCCGTGCTTCGGAAGGCACGTTAAGCAGTTGGTCCCGGCTAATGTCTGTGGTATTAGTCGTTAAGCCAAGTCAGAGGCCCAAGGGCGGCTTGATAACTTCTGACAGTAAGGTTTGTCACTTGCCTTACATACACCCCTCCACCAATCCGCACTGAGCCCGCGTGGTGAAGTATGGCTCGTTCCTCCTCATAGTTGAGGTGAGGCCTTTTCCCAGCAGTGGGATCTAATAGGCTGACTTATTTATTTATTATTTTATGTAAGTATGTATGTATAATTGTTTGGCACGCCCTACAGCCCAAACGGCTCGACAGTTTTTGACATATGAGGTGTCATTGAACTTGTCAAAATTGTGAAAGTGACATAGGCTATATAAATTTTAAAAATGGCGCCCGCAAATGGAAATAAAGGAGGGAGGGGGGATTGATTTTTTCCTTAGCATAGCAATATGGGTATCAAATGAAAGCCAGTAAAGATACCTTTTCAAAAATATAATAATTTTTGCATTCTGGTGTTTTGTTTTAAATAATAAAACTAAAAATAATAAAATAAAAAACGGTAATTTAAAAAACTAAAAAACCCGACTGCATTTCTGTGTAATTGGAAATTAAAAAACCCTAAAACAAGAAAGTGGTCATACCCGGGTTAAATTGGTACCCATATTAAAAATTGTATAGCAGTCGGTACCCATGTTAGAAAGTCAGCCGTCTCGTCAGTAGATTGGAGTAATCTGCAATGTAATATAGAGGTAGGTATGTTCTTTAAATTCACTAAGCCTTCATTTCCAGAATGGGTCCCGACTGCTATACAATTTTTAATATGGGTACCAATTTAACCCGGGTATGAACTCTTTCTTGTTTTAGGGTTTTTTAATTTCCAATAACACAGAAAAGCAGTCGGGTTTTTTAGTTTTTTAAATTACTGTTTTTTTTTCAAGATTCATTTGATTTTGACGGCGGTAATTCTTATTGAATGCCCGTATTTATGAAAATAATAATAATGTCCTTTTAACTCTGGTATTTGATTCATAATATACTAAACCTATTCAGTGAGGTACTATCATGCGACGCGATAGGGTTGACCGCTACAAAAAACTACTAACGCCATCTAGCGCACATTTCTAGCACTTTATTCATGCTTGTTCAGCCAGCAACGTAGTGCCGCGCGCCGCCGGTGAGTAAAACGCGTGCGTGTCGCTGCTTGCTCGCGATACCCAACTTGATAAGCCCACCACGGTGAGTCGCCGCGCATCGGTACGTTTTTGCTACCTACGCGGGGAGTTACACAGGCCTGGCTCAACAGAGATTAGCAAACTGCGCGGGAGATATTAGAATCCAAAAGTGTGTGTTCTCACTGTTCTTTCAGTTTCATAGTCCGGTGAGAGGTAATCCGACATGACCGGAGAGATCAGGCGCAGGACCAACGGCTTAACATGCTTCCCGAGGCACGGGGGTTTAATACCACTATCTTCCAACTTCGACTGCTCGTATTTACACTCATCACAAATCTCAAAAAAATAACAGATCGTCTTTTAAAATCACATCATTAATTCGCATTTTTGACGAATCAAGAAAAAAATACGATTCCGTTTACAATGTGAACATCCAAACGTCATGAAGTATCGTGTTTTTGGACGAATCGTCAATGACGGATCCCATGCGAATGAGCCCTTATTTAGGTTGTTTTACGTTTACTTGTTTAGTGTTTTAGGATATTGTTTTAAGTTTAACATACAAAAGATGAAAAATATGCCTTTGTTAGTTTTCTTTTTGTTTGTTTAGGACCACCGTTTATTTATTATGGCAGAAAGTAAAGAAAACCAAATACATGACTATCTCAAAGACACCTCCAGTTTCTGTTGTATTGTTTTGTAGCGGACAACCTTTAGAACAAGTCCATATATATAAGTATTCGGGTTGCTGGGTAGACGACCAGGGCGACCATAGCCTAGAAGTAAAGTACCGTATTGAACAAGCTCGAACTGCTTTCATGAAGCTAAAACAGCTGCTAGCAACAAAAAGCTACATTCGTTACTTGCCCGCTGTTATGTTTTCTCCATTCTCCTGTACGGCGTCGAAGCATGGACACTCACCGAAGCGATGTGCAAAAGGGTTGAGGCTTTTGAGATGTGGGTGTACAGAAGTATGTTTAAGGATAACATGGAGAGACAAAATTTGGACCGCATAAAGAAGGACAAAGAGGTTTTATACACTGTAAAGAAAACAAAGCTAGAGTATCTTGGAGACTTATGCGCAACCCGAAATATGAACTTCTTATCATACAGGGAAATATTCAAGACACGAGAAGTGTCGGATGAAGAAACGTATCCTGGCTGAAGAACTTACGCCAATGGTTTGGAAGTGGTAGGTACCCGATCATTGTTTAGAGCCGCGGTGTGTACCTATTACTTTCGTAAAAATTTGCAAAGAAATTGCTAAAATTAAAAAAAAAACAATAATATGTGAAAACTGAAAATTTGACAAAGTACGAAGTTAGCCGAGACAGCTTATATAATTTAATACTAGTAATTTCTTGCGACTTCGCCCACGCCAAAAGTTAGATTTTGCATATCATCCCCATTTCACCCCCTTGATGATTTTATATCGCGACAAAAAGTATCCTATGTCCTGTCCAGGGTCTGAATCTATCTCTGTATCAAATTTCATTTGAATCGGTCCAGTAGTTTTGGAGCCTATTCAATACAAACAATACAATCTATTCTCTTTATAATATTAGTGTAGATGAAAAATAACGTTACGATCTCCTTGCTTGCTACGAAAGTATATTTTAATACAAAATTAGTAGTTCTGCGTATAACAGTTTTATATTAGCTCAACCAACCATAATTACACCCAGTAATTACATTGTAAACCTCAACAGATTAAACACGAAGTTTTCGCGCGACATAATTAACACGCTCTATATATACGAGTATTATACGCGACACACCCTATATAACACGCGGCTAGTGTTACCGATCGTAAAGTGGACGAAAGCTAATTAACGATAGACAATAACCTCGTTAGTCGGATGATAACGGAACAATAGACGATCTAAATTGTGATCTCATCGCGCGTGCGATTGTGGCTTAATACGAGTTTTAAAAAATGTGAAAATGAACTATGATTTCGTATTAAGCAAACATAAAATTCGCTTTCAGCAAAGCTTTCAAAGAGCGTCGGTGGCGCAGTGGCTAGTGTGTTGCCTCTCATGCGGGAGGTACCGGTTCGATCCTACGTGCCGCCATGTTGCCAATGACTTTTTCTGTGCTATGTACATTAGGTGTCTAACTAACCTCCTGCGAGAGCCTTTGTTACTTTTGCGACGACATCTAAATGTCACCTTTGTTATAGTACTTCGCATTACTTACGCGAATGTCCCGATTTTATTCGCCTTCCTACACGTCAACGTGTTACTTTTGTAAAAGAAGCCCGACTGTGCTATCGATGCCTGGATAAACACTCCATATCCCAATGCACGCGAAATTATCGCTGTCGCACGTGCCGCCGTTCCAGTCATCACACGTCACTGTGTTATGATGACTCCTCTCCTGTGAATTACGATCGCGAGCGCTCATACCGTGACGTCGCGGCCTTAGCTTCTAACCAACCGCGGCAATCTCCACAAAGTCACTTAACGGACCGTGTGTCACCCCCACGTACTGAATGGCGCCGTGTTCGTACCCCGCCACCTCGTGATTCCCATAGAGCATCACCTCCCCGTTCGGGCGGGCGATCCCCACCTGCACCCAACGGTAACCGTAATTATAATGCCCCTCTAGGTCAAAGAACCCAGGATGAACGTGCATTTCATCATAAGTACAATGAGGCCCCACAATTCTGACTAGATAGCCCCCCTTCCATACCCGCTTTTACATCTTTACCTCGCAATTCTCTCGTTCTTTTACCTACGGCCTTGATTCATGTTAAAACCTCGTCTGGATATTATGTGGAAGCGCGTGCCTTATGTGACACTGGTGCTCAGGGCTGCCTTCTTACTACTGAGTTTGTTGTTGACCACATGAACTTACCTATCATTCCTTCTCCAGTTCCTGATCGTGGAATAGGTAATGTTCAAGCAATTAATTCCCCGGGCATTGTATCCTTTTCATTTAAGCCAGTTAATTCTGCCTTTCCAGAAATCTCCACCAATGCAATAGTTGTTGATGTGATTGCTGGTACCCTACCAGAGGTAGACTTACCTAAAAGTGTAATTACCGGTACTAAGCACCTCCCTCTTGCTGACCCTTTATTTTACAAACCTGGTACTATAAGTGTATTTCTTAGAGCTGACGTCATTGGTCGCCTTTTAAGGTCCGAGTTGTTTGTGACCCCTGATGGCCTTACTGCTATCTCGACGATATTTGGTTATGTCCTGTGTGGTCCTGTTTATGGAGGATTTACTGATTTGGAACCCCCCATGACTGGAGTCTCGCTGTCCCAAATAGTTGAAAAATTCTGGAAAATCAAAGAGGCCCCCCAATCTCCAGTTGCGAACCCCTTGGATATAGAGTGTGAAACCTTTTTTAAAGCAACTACCACTCGAGAAAGCGATGGTCGATTTATGGTTAGACTCCCTTTTCTTCATGATCGTCCACCTCTCGGTGATTCTAAAACCAATGCCTTACGGCAATTCCATACTCTTGAGAAGCGTTTGCAAGCCAATCCTAATTTTCGAGAGAAATACATTTCCTTTATGCGCGAGTACCTTGACCTAAACCATATGTCCCTTTCATCATATGACTCGACCCGGGAACATTATTTTATCCCTCATCATGGAATTTTTAAGTCTGTTAGTGACAAAATACGTGTTGTGTTCGATGGTAGTAGTCCTACGTCCTCTAAAGTGTCCCTGAATCAATGTTTACATACAGGCCCTAAGCTTCAGCGAGATATTTCTCACATCCTCCTAAATTTCCGCAGGCACGAGGTAGTGTTTGTAACAGATATTCGTATGATGTTTCGTATGACTTGGGTACATCCTGATGATAGAAGGTACCAACTTGTGCTTTGGCGTGAGGATCCCTCTCAGCCACTTCTTGCCTATGAACTTAATACCAATACCTATGGTCTTCGTTCCAGTCCATTCATTGCAATTCGTGCCCTTCTTGAGCTCGCTGAACAAGAGAGACTTACCTTCCCTCGAGCTGCTGAAGTCCTTGAGAGAGATAATTATGTCGACGATTGTCTTACTGGTGCTGATACTATTGTGTCTGCCCGGGCCTTGAAAACTGAGCTTATAGGAATAATAGCCTCTGGTGGTTATGAACTCCGTAAGTGGATTAGTAACAGGCCCGAGCTCCTAGATGATATGCCCCCGGATCATTTGCAACTTCTTTATTAATTTTCAGACCCAGATAATCCTCAGACTGTCGCTATTTTAGGTGTGCAGTACAATCCTGTGAGTGACTCATTTACCTACAATTATACCTGTGATACCCGTGATGCAGTTATTACAAAACGCAAAGTTTTATCTTTGATTGCCCGTATGTATGACCCTTGTGGCTGGATATCTCCCGTCGTATTTAAGGCTAAGGAATTTATCCAACGCTTATGGATGTCAGGCTTATCCTGGGATGATCCTTTAAATGAACCCCTGTCTTTAGAGTGGACTGCATTTGTTCAGGACCTAGCGAAGGTTAGTGAAGTGGCCATTCCGCGACATATTCTTCCCAGAGGTTCCTTCTCCTTATCCCTACATGGGTTCTGTGATGCTTCTGAATTGGGATATGCTGCCGCTGTTTATTTACGTGCGGAACTTCCGTCTGGTGTTTGCTCCGTCCATCTTGTTATGGCTAAATCTAAAGTCGCCCCTGTTCGGACCCGTTTAACAATTCCCAAGTTGGAATTGTTGGGAGCTACCCTCCTCTCTAAATTACTTCATCACGTCGCTCTTTGTCTGCAAAGGTCGTCTGTGTAGACTTCAATCCATAGTTGGACGGAAAGTAAAATCGTGTTGTGTTGGTTAAAAACCACTCCTCACCTCCTTCAGACTTTTGAGGCTAATCGTGTCTCCCAGATTAATAATAGTCCTACATCTAGTGAATGGAGGCACGTCCCAGGCTACATGAACCCTAGTGACTGTGCATCGAGAGGTATGTCAGTCACCCGACTGATCGACCTCTCCCTTTGGTTTTCACCTTTGTGGTTGACGCAGTCTCCTGACAACTGGCCCGGTATTTCGGAGCCTAACCCAAGTAGTGATCTCCCTGGACTACGTTGTTTAGTAATCTCTGCCGATGTTCCTACCCCGGATCCCTCATTCTTATTAGAGCGGTATAGTTCTTTGGCGCAACTGGATTAGGAAGGCAAAGGGAAGCGCTTCCTACCGACCGGTTGTTATGGTCGGGGACCAAGGTCCTATGGTCACCGTCTTGGTTTATCTATATGTAGTCAAGCTCGTGCTAAATCTTACATATCGCGGTTTGTGTTGTATGGAACGGGCTATCAGCGCCATCTAGCCTGTAGGAACCGAGTCAGGGCGTCGCGTCTTGAAGTTGCTTGCTAGTGTTAGCGACAGTGGTAAGATGTCGCTACACCACTCCCCCCGAAGAACCGGAGGTTGATTGAGCCAAGATGGTTGAGAGCTCAGCAGTCTGTGCGTAGTGAGCTTGCAAGTGCCAGTGCTTGTTGAGTCCACGATATGCCGGGATGAGCATGCGCGATGTCCACGGTGAGTCGGGATGGGCATGCGTAATGTCCACGGCGTGTCGGGATGCGCGATGTCCACGGTGAGTCGGGATGAGTGCGCGATGTCCACACGATGAGTCGGGATGTACATGCGTGATGTCCACAGTGAGTCGGGATGAGCATGGGTGATGTCCACGATGCGTGCGGGAGAGCTCGAAGTCCACAGTGAGTCGGGATGATGAGCTGAATGAGGCTGCCGAGGAACCAGGTAGAACCGGTGCGGTCTGCGGTGGTGTCCTTAGGGCTGGTGCGCTGGCTTGCAGGAGACTGCTGGCTGGATGCTGCTGGCTGGGTGCCTGTTGGCAAGGGAGAAGGCGACGATGATGATGACGACGGTGAGGCTCCATGCTCCAGTGTAGATCACGTCGGGGTCACCAATTTGGCGCAACTGGATTAGGAAGGCAAAGGGAAGCGCTTCCTACCGACCGGTTGTTATGGTCGGGGACCAAGGTCCTATGGTCACCGTCTTGGTTTATCTATATGTAGTCAAGCTCGTGCTAAATCTTACATATCGCGGTTTGTGTTGTATGGAACGGGCTATCAGCGCCATCTAGCCTGTAGGAACCGAGTCAGGGCGTCGCGTCTTGAAGTTGCTTGCTAGTGTTAGCGACAGTGGTAAGATGTCGCTACAGTTCTTTCAACAAGCTAATAAACGTGACTTGTTACCTAAGGCGGTTTTTATTTCCAAAATCTTACTCGTCCTACCTTAGCCCTGAGGAACGGAGAGATTCCCTTTTGTTTTTAGTGAAAATTGTTCAATTTACCTACTTTTCTGATGAACTTGATCGCTTACGGCGTGGCGATCCTATCACTAACTCCCTGAGAAAATTAAATTTATTTCTGGATGACGGAGACCTAATTCGAGTTGGAGACAGATTACGAAACTTCGATCTATCCTTTGATGCGCGCCATCCCCTTCTTCTGCCTAAGAATGGTAATTTCGTGAACATCTTTATTTCACATTACCATCGCGAGAATGCTCATGCTGGTGTTAATGCAATTCTTGCCTTGTTAATAGAGAGTTTTGGATCTTGTCGGCACGCAGAGCTATTCAGCATGTGATTTTTAAATGCCTTCCCTGTTATCGTCTCAAGGCGGCTGTATCTCAACCCTTCATGGGTGACCTACCTAAAGACCGCGTCACGGCTGCTAGACCGTTTGACGGTGTAGGTACCGATTTTGCAGGACCTTTTTTTACCAAAGTCCAGGCCTATAGGAACAAAAGGTTAGTGAAAAGTTACCTGTGTGTATTTGTCTGCCCTTCTACTAAAGCCGTTCACCTTGAGGTTGTGTCGGACCTAACTACTGAAGCCTTTATTGCGGCCTTTTCTCGATTCGTGTCGCGTCGTGGTGTACCTCGCCTAATCCGATCTGATTGCGGTCGAAATTACATCGGTGCCAACAATTACCTTAAAGAGTTAGAGTGTTTCCTGTCTCAAAACCAGGCGGCTATTGGTTCTGAGCTTTTAAAGCGGAACATATCCTGGGTTTTCGATCCTCCTGTTTGCCCTTATTGGGGAGGTCTTTTTGAAGCTGCGGTTAAATCGGCGAAATCGCACCTAAAACAAGTAGTAGGCGATTCCCCATCTTACGTTTGAAGAGCTGATCACTGTTTTTGCTAAAATTGAAGCAGTTTTAAATTCACGCCCATTGTGCCCAGTTTCTCCGGACCCTAATGATGTCGAAGTGCTAACTCCCGGCCATTTCTTAATTGGACAACCCTTAACTGCACTTCCGGAGTACCCTTATAAAGACGTAAAATTGCATCGCCTTACACGGTTTCAGCTAATCCAACAAATTACCTAGCACTTTTGGTCTCGCTGGCATTTAGAATACTTAAATACATTACAAATTAGAAATAAATGGACCTCTCCTTTTGATCCTCCTAAAGTGGGTGTGCTAGTACTCATAAAAGATGACAACCTTCCCCCTTTACAGTGGCGTCGTGGACGCATTATTGATTTATACCCTGGCCAAGACCAAATTGTTCGTGTGGTAGATGTTAAAACTCCTACCGGTAGCCTAAAGAGATCTTTGACGAAATTTGTTCGTCTTCCTGTCCAGTGAACTTCCTTTCCCTTGGCTTCCTAACCTTCTCGTAAACACTTGACGTGTTTAGGGCGGGCGATATGTTTACTACAATATTTTGATTTGTTTGTGTACCCTATTGATACTACGCCGCGCACACTCACACGCATACCTGCCTTACTTTTATTTGTTTAAAAACGTACCGTGAGAACCCCGAAGATCGAGTCGACATCGAGACGTTCCCTATGACACATGTACTAGACTGATCAGAGTGCTTTCGCCGCGTGTGTATCCTTTGAAGCTCCTTACAGACATTTCGAGTGATTGTGGCCTGTGAAGTGATACCCGAACCCTGAAAGCTGGTGCTGCAAGTACCTAGCTATAAGCGCTCAGACCTGACTGATTTTCCTATTATTGTCGCCCTCCACGTGTATTCCACTGCCTAAACTCTCAAACAAATATTATGATGATGCAAAATAAAGTTTGCTTTTTATATTTTACGTTGGTATTTAAACCCGTTCAGTCGGATTGACTGGCATTTTGTTAAAATGTACATTTACGAAGTTAATATTTAATACGTTAACCAAGATATTAAACAATCTAGACCATTAAACAGAACACTATAGCCATACCATACAGCGGAAAACCGAGAATGATCTAAAATTAAGGTGAACGTTGAAGATTTAGACTCTAAATCTTATTAATTTATTAATTGGTTATTAATTTCAGTCGTTTAGTTTTAGTTGGTTATTGATTGTATAATAAAAAAACATTGCAATTTTTTTTGTGTATTTTAGATCGTATCATATTGCAAAGACATGTTTTTGTCTAGTTTTGGAAATAAAGAACTAGTATACAATGTGTCCGGGTTTGGACTATGAGTTGAACAAATGTTATGAACAAAAAACCCCCATGTTGGGTTCTAACTCCTTCCCCCCCCCCCCCCTCCTAAAATGGCAGCCTTTAGTTATTTAAAAAATACTATTTCTATGGATCTGGAACTCCTAAATGTTATGAAAATGGTTCATTTGAAAAGTAACTAAACCGTTATAAAGGAAAAAAATATTTTTAGGAAATCTTGCTTAAAATTTTAAACAGTTACATAGTTTTTCAAACATATTGCAAAATTTAACTCGAAAATACAGTATTTTTTGAAAAAAAACATTAGGAAAATGTTTTAAAATTTAATAGTTAAAAGGCCCTTAAATTATGGCTAGCCGAAACCCGGCCGGACACCCTGTATAGCAGGTTGAATGTAAAAAAAAACCTATCTAGCAAATAAACGATTGCATTTTTAAATATTTATACTTGTATTGATCGTATTGTTAAATATTTGCAACAATAGTCGTATTCAAAATTATTGGATATGGTTTTGACCAATTCGACGAATTAATTAATTATTTGACAACATTGCTAAAAAGCAGGGTTTAAAAAAAATATAATTTCAATAAAACCTATTAAACTATTACGGTGTTATTACAAAAAAAATTGACCAGGTTTAAATTGGGTCTAAATATTAGCCGACAACAGAGGAATGAATGACACATTCGTGACATAACCTAATAGAGAAGCGATTTTCTAATTGGCTAGCTAATAGTAAGCTATTTTTACATATCTTAGTCCTGTCTTAAACCCAGGACTAAGTTTTTAAAATAACGAGGTTATAGGTACTTATGGAGGGATACGATTCTCCAATTAGTCACAAAGAATTATTAAAATAATATGCCCGATTTCAAGAACACGGTTTACCCCTGGGGCTTAAAAGCATCCATCGGTTCATTTCAATAAACTCTATAATTGCTTGTTATTGCCCTTAATGAGGTTATTCACCTTTCATTAGTTATTTATCGTTAAAACAAGCATCTGAGGAAATTTCCGATTCAACTCTTTTAACGGAAATAGGCTCCGAGTTCATAATTAAACGTAATTTGTTGACTGATCAGTACAAATTGGAAACTTGAGGCATAAATTGAAAGCAATTAAATTTTGAAATTTAATTTTGACTTTGACATTTGATTTGTTGCGTTAAGCAAAAGTGTAAATTAATATTTTATAAGTCTATAAGTAACAAAGAGAGTTGTTTTTTGTAAAGATTTTTAAGGAGTTTTGTAATTATTTTAATTATTTATAGTAAAAGGTAAATACTTCAGAAAATATGTCAATGACCGAAGGTTCTCTGGTGATTTGTTGGGATGAACTTATTTTGTCAATTGGCTATACAAGTTAATCTAATGACAAACAACAATCATCCTCAAACTAATTTGCTTGAGAAGTCTAAACGAACGTTCAATTAATTTTAATTTCACTTTGCTGTATGGTATTAGTATACTAAACTATAATAATACAATAACTCTTATAATGTAATACTCTTTCACAAGTATTACATTGATTTACCGTTAACAACCTATTACTTAACGGGAAAAAAACTAAATGTTTTAAGTTTACGATGCCTAATGTCAGACAGGCCTCAACACATGTTTTGATAAAAGACAAATTGCTAAATACTATAGATTCAACAACATTTTTAGGCATAACTTAAGATTCAAAACTACAATGGGGTCCTCATATCGAGGCCTTGTCAGGAAGACTTAGTTCAGCTGCTTTTGCTATAAAAAAGATACGGCGCTTGACTGATATTGAAACGGCCAGACTAGTATATTTTAGTTATTTCCACAGCTTGATGTCGTACAATATTTTACTGTGGGGCTCAGCTGCTGATATCGAATCAGTTTTTGTTTTACAAAAAAGGGCCGTACGTGCTATTTATAACCTCAAACCTCGAGATTCATTAAAAGATTTTTTAAAGAGATAAGGATATTAACGGTAGCCTCATAATATATTTATGAAAATATTATATATGTGCACAAAAACCTGCATCTTTTTACAAAGAAAAGTTATACACATTGTTTTAACACTAGAAATAAAAATAAACTTGCTGTTCCACAATTCAGGCTTCAAAAGGTTGGTCAGTCTTTTATGGGGAAATGTATCAATTTCTTTAACAAATTACCGCAACATATTGTAGAATTACCAATTAATAAATTTAAATCATTTATTAAGGATACTTTAATGACAAAGGGTTATTATAAGGTAGACGATTATTTGAATGATGTCAACGTGTGGACTAGCTCGCACCAGTAAAATTTTAATTTCTGTATCAAAATATTATTTTTAAAAGAGGCTTTGACAAAAGTGACTGAGTTTCTTGCGCTGCTTCTTCTCAGTACTAGCCCAGAATTTGTCCCGAAGCAGTGATAGGTAAAAATATATGTTGGGACGTGTATAAGTGCCCCCAGTGGGTCTACATACATAAATAAATGACTTTTATGACTTTTTATGACTTTTAATGAATGCAATGTATACTTATGTAATTCCAATAAAAATAAAGAAGCATGAAGCTCGTATGAATAAAAAGTAACATCACCTATATATTGAGTCTAACGAAATTAGTTATCAACCGGAAAAGGGGGATATTTATACATAACACTGATCTAGCTCACCAAATTAAGGCCAAAAATTCAGACTAGTTACCGAGATATTCGCAATTCTTAGTTGTGAAAATACACACTATTTACAGCTGTGTGTAATTTTCGTACAATGCGTTTTGAATTGTGTTCGTGTAACTACACTATCTGTGAATTGATGCAATTGTATGCGTAAAGTAAAGATACAGCGTGTTTAATCATTTGCAGTATTTTAATTGAATTATTTTGTTAGAAAACATAACTTTGAAAAATGACTATAAAACTATGGTTCATTTTTTGCCATCGTATTCAGTGTGATGTATAGATACCCCCCTTTGTCGGTTGATAACTAATTTCGTTAGACCCTGTATATGAAGAAAAAGTAACATGAGCCAAGTGGCTTATATAATAATTTAACATCAACCTATGAAACATCGATTTACATACATATAATAATGGTAATGTCCTCCTAGCCGAATATCGACTACAGCGGCCAATCTCAACCGAGATTGGCCAACTCCGCGGGAAACATTATAGTACACAAGAGAACAAAACACAGGTGCACTCTCTGTTCACTTATAGAGATATCTGTACTTATAGAGATCAGGTGCAGGACCAATGGCATAACGTGCATTCCAAGGCACGAGAGCTAGCACCACTAACTTCCTGACGGAACTGAGTCTGAGTTATTTCAAGACAGAAAAACTCAACCTTTTTGGCCCGTCTCCGGCCGGGATTCGAACCCAGGACCTTGTGGATAGTATCTAGCCTGCTGACCACTAGAATAAAAAGGCATCATAGTTGTATAATCGAAAGCATTCTATTACACAAAATAGAATGCTGTCAATACATCAAAATAATTCCAATATTTTTTTCAGTTTTCGATAGAACCCTTCAGCTGAAAATAGACTGTGTTGTTGATGGAAGTCCATAGATAGAATTAAAACTGAGAGCTGTCGCATCGGAAATAGCTGTTCCACGAATATTGTTTTCGTTCGCAAGAATTTCAAAAAGTTGTTACGTCGACCTATCGATAGATGACGTAGCCAATGATATTGTAGCCCAAAAGAAGGTAGATATGCACGCGGAAACTGCTTTGCTCCTATTGACTCATTGGCTCAGATTAGCACTAAAATTTTGTAAACGCATGAGTTTTCACGTAAGCATGCATGTCGTTGCATCAAATTTGGATCACCTTTCGCTTTTGATTAAATGATCTCCAATCAAGAACCTTACAAAAAAAATCGACTGTGTCATCCGGTGGGACTCGAACCCACGTCCCTTCGCTATCCGGGCGAATGCTCTTACCAATTGAGCTACGGAGGACGTTAGTCAGTCGACGAATTTTTGTAAGTTCTTGCTACGCCAGTGAGCCGGCGTTCGATTTCATCAATACTTGGGGAATGTACCCGCACGACACAGTCGATTAATTTTTGTGACCGAAATTCAATTTAATTTCGTAAAAATTTGCAAAATAATTGCTTAAGTTATAAAAATCATTACAAGAACCTTACTCCAACGATCATTGTTTCTTCGCGCAATGTCCTTGCGAACTCTTTTATGAATTTGAGTTTATCCGTAGGGCTATGTCCGTTTCCTTGGATATTTTTCATATTTCATCGTGTTTCTGTACCAAATAAAGAGATTCACCAAACACAGCAATCTCCAGAGCTCGCTCCGTGACCTTGACCTTATGAATACCATTGTTAGGGACCATGTTCCGGATACTTGTGTCATCACTGGTGGTAATACACATTGGTTGTAGTCTTTCGTCTACGATAGTAGGCTATGTGGGCATCACTATAAAAACTAACAACTCGAATGTAAGCAAATACAGAGTTATAGCGACAACTCATCGCTGAAATATCGCGAACAGGTGACAAAAAGAATACACACATTTAAAATGGCCGCCGTGAAATGTAGTTTTTGCGCTATTGCGGCCAACTGTAGTTTTTGGATACTGCAGATAAGCGTATCTACATAGGGTAGGGACTACCATCCTAGATTTTTAATATTCAGGCAACTGAATAAAACGGAAAATGAAAACTAATAACTGAAAATCTTGTATGAATGCTCTCTCTGTAACAACATTGAAACAAAAAATTGGCATTACAACGATCAGAAGCACTTGGAAATGTCGACAGGGTCTGCCAACGTCTGGATGGTTGAGTGGTCTAGGCAATTGTACGGTATGTGATTAATTGCGGGTTCAATTTCCGCGTCAAGCCGTCAATTATTCAAGTGCAACAGGTATCTTATCTTGGGATGAACGGCTGTAACAATACTTACAATATACCTCCTTTGTTTTAAGTGTAAAAATTATAGAGAGTAAGCCATTTTTTTCTACAATTTGTTTTGTTACATTCTCCTACATATTATAAAGTGGGGATGATTTCTTACGACGAATAAGCCTACACCATCGTGAGGAGTATTGTTGAATAGGTCTTTTTAAACGGCTAAAGAGTTTTTAAGACAATTTTTCGATTTGATGCTTCGTTAACGAATTATTAAACTTTAAAGTGCTATTTTTTGGTCCAGCTCCCTCCCCTTAAAGCTTAATTGATAGATAGTGCATTTCATAAACTTTATTGAAAAAATATAGCGGTTAAGATAACTTTTTTAGATTAGGAGTTACAGTCGTTTACCTTGGGTGTTGGATAATTTTGTGTCAAATAGGTACAAAATAATTGGAATAAATTATTTTAATTGACTAACATGATGAAGATAATGGTACGAAACCCTTGTGCGCGAGTCCGACTCGCACTTGACCGATTTTTTAATAGCCTCAAAGTATGCGTGAGCTTGTGCCATGGTGACTTGGATAACGGATAGACATATTTATATACATTTATTGGGCATTAACGGACAGACAAAATAAGTGAATCAAAGTGATTAAAGATACTTCAACTTGAAGAACGGAATTGAAACACGTCGATAGAATCGATCGTAACTGCATTTTCAACATTGCCGTGGTATCGCCAAGTCTTGAGTTCTCGAGCGAGCAAATTAGATTATTCTCTCGTTAAAACTTGGCTCCGTATTACACGCGTGCTTTGGTACAACAATCCAAGAACTTTCACACAACACCATGTATTTTATGTACTTACTTATGGCGGAGTTAAGGATTCGTGTTTGTTGTAAAATGAAACCGAATTCTGTACTCTAATGATTCGTGATAAAGTTGTTTTATTTATGAGTACAGTTCTGTGGAAATAGTATTAATATAATAATAAATTAATATATATAAACATAAAATATAAATCTGTACAAATAGTTTTCATGCCGTTTTCCGGTGAAAACATGGGCCTCAAAATTAACATTAGCCAATTTAAATTTGTACAAAAATAACATTTAAGCAAGCTTTTAAGAAAAATTGAGTGAAAATAAAGCACAAATAAATAAATAAATATATTGTTCCAACAATCACAGCATGCAGCAATTACCTAGCCCCAAACTAAAATACGAATTTTAGAACAAAATTTGTGATATTTAGTTTCCAAATACATACACATATTTCGGTATTATAATTAAAGCTCCATACACATAAGGTGCTTGTGGCGCAGTGGTGGCAGCGCTTTGGTAGTGATACCAAAAGTTAAGCAACCCACGGCGCGGTCGTGATTGCATGGGTGACCATTTCGACCATTTAAGTGACGTCCATGACAAGCATCTCCGTGCTTCAGAAGGCACGTTAAGTAGTTGATACCGGCTAATATCCGTTGGTATTAGTCGTTAAGCCTAGACAGCCTAGACAGAGGGGCGGCTTGATAACATCTGACAGTAAGGTTTGTCACAGTTTGCCTTACAGACCCCTCCACCGATCCGCACTGAGCCCGCGTGGTGGAGTATGGTTCGTACCGCTTCATAGTTGAGGAGAGGCCTTTTCCCAGCAGAGGGATCTATATAGGCTGACTTTCCTTTTTTTATACACATAAATCTACCTACTGTCTCGATGGTGCTGTACGAAAAGTATTTTTCTTTTTTCAAAATTACTATTATAATTTCGTAGTTAATGTGGTTGATTTGAGTGGTGACTGTTTTTATAAACCCTGAGTATTAAGTACAGATGACAGCTAGTGAAAGTTCTAAGTAAAGCGGCTTAATAAAAGTGAATTTCCAACAAAAAAGTTTTTTTTTCTATTCGAATTTCAACTACAGTAGCAAATCTCAACAGAGATAAGCCGACTGCGGTGTGTAATACACAGGTAAACGGTTTTGTTCCTTCACTCTAATTATTCGGTGAGACGGCATCCGATATGACCGTAGGGAGCCTGATGCGCACGACCAACGGCTTAACGTGCTTTCCGAGGCACGTGGGTATTAACACCACCAACTTCCTGACTCTGGAGCTGTGTCTGAGTTATTTCAAGACAGAAAAACCGAACACTTTCGGCCCGACCCGGGATTTGAGGCCGGGACCTCGTGGATAGTTCCCAGCGTGCTGACCACTAGACCAACAAGGCAGTATAATATACAGTATAATAAATAAGCAGACAATTGACCGCAATCTCACCTGATAGTAAGCGATGATGCAAAATTAGGACAAGTCTGATTAGTAACAAAATATTATTTACTTTTTTCTTAAAAGAAATCAAATCATATCCTCATGTGCTGGCTAGTGTACGTACCTTTATATTATTTCCTCAATCGGCGTATATTTGTAACAAAATAGATTTAATTCTTAATTTTCATCCCACTACGACATACAAATGCAAAGATATACTGCAAAACTGGCTTTTGACTAAAACCTATAACGACATTGAAAATGTTATCTACAACAACATTTATTTGTAAACACGCTCTCTATAATAAATTCTACAACAAACGATACACACAACATACACACTCGCACACAAACCCACACACACACCCACCCACACACACACACACACGCACGCACGCACACACACACGCACACACACACGCACACACATCTTATACTTAATTAAACAAATCACTAATTTGCCTCAAATCGTTTTATTTAAGTTACTATAAATTGGACTTAACATTTTTTGTATCTAAATACACCTTATGAAAGAGCGGGGTCTCCTAACACAGGTAATTGTACTTAAAAGAAGACCTCAAACTGTTTATAATGTAAACCTTTAAGATACGAAATAAAGATTTCCTTAGCCGAGTGGCTAGCTCACCGGTTATCAAGGTGCCGTCATCTTTGAGGTTCCGGGTTCGATCGCCGGTTGGGTCAATATATTTTCTCTGATCTAAGTGTTGTGTTACCTCTTGTTTGAGAGTTCAGGCAGTGGATTACACGTGGAGGGCGACAATGATAGGTGGAAAATCGTCTGTCTTCGCACTTACCGCCAGGCACCTGCTGCATCAGTTCTCCGGGGTTTTTGGGGTCACTTCACACACTTCACAGGCCACAATCACTCGAAATGTCTGTAAGGAGCTTCACAGGATACACACGCGGCGAAAGCGCTCTCGTCGGTCTAGGTGTGTCATAGGTGACGTCTCGGTGACAACTAGGGGCTCCGGGGTTCTCACGGTACGTTTTAAACAAATAAAAACTAGGCAGGGACGCGTGCGAGTGCGCGCGGCGCAGTATCAATAGGGTACACAAACAAATCAAAATATTGTAGTAAACACCTCTGTTGTTTTAGATTTCCATAACACAAGTGCTTTACTTACTCACTTTGGGATCTTAGCAATCCATCATCATTATTCTAGCGTTATTCCGTTTGTGCACTCGCACGCTAGGACCCAGGGTCCACTGACCATGATCCAGGATATAGCAGATCAGGTAATTATAGTGGAACGACTGCCATCTGACCTACGTGACCCTGTTAACAGTGGAACCTGACCAGTTTGGGATCATTGGTTACACATTCAGTCGTCCGAATGTGCATGTTTCCTTACAATGTTTTCCCTCACCGAAAAAGCATCAGTTATATAAGTTTAAATATCAATTAGTGAAACAACTAATGTACATAACTCAGAAAAAGTCATTGGTACATGGCGGCACATGGGATCGAACCCGGCTCCCCCGCATGAGACGCAATCTGCTAGCAAATCCGCCACCGACGCTCTTATGTGATGTTGTCCAATACTTATTTTATATTTATTTACTTCCTTAAAATATCCATCTTAACAGTCCTAAATGCTCTTAAACACACCCGAAAGATTCAATTAGCGAACATTTGAAACGCATTCAAAACACGTTAACCAATTAGTGCCCATCTCCGACCGAAATACCAGGCTCAATAAAATCCCAATTACAGCTAATCGTGTACCATTCGATCGGTTCCCAACTCAAAGGTCCTACTCTGGAGACCAGCCGGCTTAAATCCGATTGCTTTTCAATCACAATAGCTATAGCTTTCGGAAAAACAATAATAGTTTGCAAACTGAAGTCTAGAATACAATGATAGCATATAAAATAACTCATATGTCATCGATTTAGAATAACAATCGTGATTGCGATAGCCTTCAAATTAGTTGGTGGGATTACAGGTACGAGTTTTTGAGTCTGGACGTCCTTGTCACACATGCTAGAATTGCAAATACAAGCAATTTTTACCCGACTGCGACAGAAGGAGGGTTATGGTTTTGGAGCTTATGTATACAATGTATGTAAGTATGTATGTTTGAATAATAAGCAATTACTTGTTTAAATATGTTTTGGCAAAAAAACTTAAACTTACGCGGTGTTGTTACAAAAAAATTAAACCAGGTTTAAAATGGGTCTTAATATTAGCCGACAACAGAGGAATGAATGACACATTCGTGACATAACCTAATAGAGAAGCGCTTTTCTAATTGGCTAGCTAATAGCTTAGTCCTGTCCTTAACCCGGTACTAAGTTTTTGGAATAACGGGGACAATGTCTATAGACCTGATTAACCGTCGTCATTACGGGACTGTTCTCACCACAATTTTAACACTGTAACTTTTTTTTAGGTTGTATTATCTTATTTTATATCAATCATCGTAAAAAAAATATCATCTTTAACATTTAATACTACTTATATTTTGCCTGTTTTTGGTTCAGAGAATGCCGCACAGGATTTACATCTTGGCTCCAGTGAAAACTCCATCAATTGAAAACAAGGGATTGAGTCCCAGGAAATGACGTTATTATCTTGGTTCCTACGACCTTAAATTTAGTAAGTAAATAGGCAGAGTTTGTCAGCTTAGTATATAGGTACAAAGTATCTTATTGCTTTTCTCTAGAGCATACAAAGTGGCAAATGAGTATCAAAGGTTTTAAAAACTTAAAAATGGCGATATACCACAAACAAGCGAACGTAATGTGCAGAATAAAGCCCCCGCAACGAGTTCGGAATAGACTAACGGTTAGGGCCGATAAGGACATTAACAACAAACGGTTGATAAAACGAACTAATTCCCACCGTGACTCCGGACTTTGCAGTAGGGCTGTCAACACTGTAAAATTACCACCTGGCCATTTTTAAACGTACGTACTTAATTACTGGCAAACCTTTAGAATGACTGTCTTATTTCACACATTCCACATTCATCTAAGTTTATGTCTGAATCATCCGTCAAACTCATTTCAGGTACCTAGCTAACATAGTATTAAAAAAAGGTTATTTTTTTTTTTTTTATAAATCATTCGGATGCTTGTGGCGCAGTGGCAGCAGCGCTTTGGTAGTGATACCAAAAGTTAAGCAACCCACGGCACGATCGTGATTGAATAGGTGTGTATTTCGACCATTTAAGTGACGTCCATGACAAGCATCTCCGAGCTTCGGAAAGCACGTTAAGCAGTTGGTCCCGGTCAATATCTGTTGGTTTTAGTCGTTAAGCCTAGTCAGAGGCCCTAAGGCGGCTTGATAATATCTGACAGTAAGGTTTGTCACTTGCCTTACAGACACCCTCCACTGAGCCCGCGTGGTGGAGTATGGCTCGTACCTCCTCATAGTTGAAGTGAAGCCTTTGTCCAGCAGTGGGATCTATATAGGCTGACTTCACTTTACTTTTAACAATAAATCATATTTACAATATCGACGTGCTATTAAAATTAGGTTCGTGGATTTAAGTCATCAACGAGGCTAAAATAAAATCTAACACAACAATACGAATTTTTCACAAATTTCGTTGTTAAAAGAAGGTATATAGGTATCATTCGTGCATCGTAATGTAATAATCGCCGCCTTTTTATTTTTAATATAACTTTTGTTAACCTATTTCTTAAAACTGGCAATCGCCAACCCTACAGGAACAAATTAACCGAAAACCTCCGTACAACAATTGGCTCAAATTAAATAACAAACACCTGAAATAATACACGTAACAGAGTTTCAACGCGGCCTATCCTCTTTTATTGTACAACCTTGTCGCAGTAAACGAGTTTTAGGCTGTTTAAGGGTGTTATAAGCCATTTTAGGATGCTCGAAGCCATTATAAGGTTTTGGGATGCTTTTAGAGGGCCAATTAATAGAGTTGTCACGGTGAGTTGTGTTTCCCTTCCAAACGATACTAGTTACTAATAGGATGTTTCGGGGATACAACTAGTTTTCGAAAGACGAATAATCAAAGTGAATGATGAAGGAAACAAGTAGGTATTCATCGTGTTTTACAGTACGGTTTGTTTTCGTACGCGAGAATTCGTATAGCACTTCAAGGTGCACTTAGAGATAATCAGACATGCCGGCCATACGGGTATAGTTCACCAACAATTGTTTAATTTATAAACAGCCGTTATAACATTGTTTGACATATTCTGTATAGGAATTGACGACGACCGTCTTGGTGTAGTCGTTCGCGCACCGGACTTCTAAACCAGGCGGTTGCAGGTTCGAATCCCGCAAGGGGCAAATGTTTGTGTGATGAGCACGGCATTTGTACCTTAGTCATGGATGTTTATACGTATTTAAGTATTTCTATCCGTTATCCTAGTCACCATAGCACTTAGTTTGGGGCTAGGTAATTGGTGTGTTTGTTGAAACAATTTATTTATTATTTAACTAGCAGTTCCCCGCGACTTCGCCCGCGCCAAAAGTCGGATTTTCCATACAAATTTTCATCCCCCATTTCACCCCCCTGATGATTTTATATCGCGACAAAAAGTAGCCTATGTCCTTTCCAGTGTCTCAAACTATCTCTGTGCCAAATTTCATTTGATTCGGTCCAGTAGTTTCGGAGCCTATTCGATGCAAATAAACAAACAAACAAACAAACAAATCTTTCCTCTTTTTAATATTAATATAGATTATTTATAATTGTGACAAATAAATCGTCAATTCACGTTTACCGGCTGTTTCAGTATTGGTAAACTTGGGTCTAAGTTTGACAAGCTCATGGGCGACCCTTCTGCACCCCGCAAGTGTGGCGAGGGGCAAGGCAGCGCCAATCGCATGCGACATATGAAAGCATATAAAATCCCAACATTTAGCATGCCTCGCTCTTCGCACCTCTGGCGACCGAAGGAAGGTCGCACACGTAATTGTCGGACAATACTTGTAAAGCTAATGCGATTACGATAGCAATTCCTAAAGCGCGAGGCTGCGGAGGACCCTGCACTTTTAAAATAGTGCAGTATTTTGAGAGTTGGAGGGAAGGAGGGTGGAAGTTTGTAAGTGAAAGCCGTCAATATTAGTGCGGTCCCTCGAGGCGACAACATTAGTATTGAAAATTGCATACTTAGTTAACTAAGTAAAACTGAAATTTTGACCCTACGTAAGTCGTAGGGTCAAAATTTCAGTTTTATTTTTTCATTTTTATAGGGTTTCCATTTAAACCAACTGTATTGAATCTAGCTATAACTCCATAGTTATAAAACCTTGTTTTAGGATTTTTATGTGCATCTATTATTTTGTGTCGGGGTTTTAATTTTTTTTTTATCTTATCTTCTCTCATTGCAGGTGAAATCGCTGGGAATCACTAGTCTATAGTAGAATTATTTTCTCCGTGCAGTTTGGGTCATAAATCATAGCTCGGCCTCAGCCCGGCTAGGGCGGTGAGTATGTTGCGCGGGCGCACTGCCGTTATCGATAAAAACAAATGAGTCATCGAAGGCAGGGAAGACACGGCGGGCTGCGGTATACAAAGGATAGTACGACATTGTTATGTTATGAGTCATTTGTTTTCCATTATTACTCCCGCCTAATACCTGCAAATTAGTGCAATGCTAATTTACTACATAGATCGAAGAGAAACTTGTTTTTTATTATTATCTTTATTTTCTGTTCATTTTAAACTTAGGTATTAGTTTTATTTTAAATAAATGCGCTGTTTTATCTAATTTATTCTTTCTTTTTTATCTTTAACCCACATAATGACAAAACTAAATACACTATCGATTTCTCTTATCGACAACAATAATGCACGTCATTATGCCCGCCCATAAGGGGAGAGAGAGCGAAATACTCGCTTCACCGCTCCGATAATTTATGACCCAAACTGCACGGAGAAAATAATTCTACTATAAGTAAGTGTCCTCCTAAAATAGAAACGAAAAGGTCTTTGTCTAAAATAAATTATAGTCTCGACCAATGAAAAGCGTTAGATATTCGAAGATCTTATCTTTAAATCGAAAAGCCACAGACTGAGCACACAAAAGAAATATCAATTATCGATACAGAACTACAAACGGTTATCACAGTCCATTTTGCGAATCTTCAAACAATGCATTTCGAGTTAAAAACGTTTTGAACACAGAGACGGAGTGTAATGGAATTGTTTCAGAGATATAACGCATGACACACAAATATACAGTAGGTTCATTGGGTCAACTAAGGTCTTTAAACACTATTATGTATTTATTCTGTGATGAAACAAAAAAAAACAGTGAAAAATATCTTAAAGCTAACTGCAGAGTCCCTTCTCTACTCGCTTGATTCTACGTTTGGAACCCCTGAACACAAAATGCGGTGGCCATAGCTAATTGTGATGACAATAATGACAAGTTCCGTCTGATATAGCAAAATCTCACAACTGTTGCTTTGGTATTGCAATCATGTTTGCAATAGCTTTCAAATCAACTGATAGAGCTGCGGTACGTGGCCCAATTGAACATTGGATTCCAATGTGAAACCGAATTTATTACGGCGTTTCTTTTTCGTGCAATCATTATTGACTAAGATTTTAACAGCACATCAAAGCTTACCTAAAACTATACTATTAATTCGCGCAACCTTCGCTCTTTCCATAGTCTCAATCTCCACACACCACTTTTCAAGTCCGGCTTTATGTCGAACTCTTTCACAATCTCTGCGATTCGACTTTGGAATTCTCTCCCTAATGAGATCAGAATGTCACCAAACAAATTTTCATTTAAAAAGTCACTCCGTGCCCACTATCTTCACCTTGGCTCTCTTCAGAACTAACCTTTTTTTTGTTCATTCTTTTCTTTTCGTTTACCTAGATGTCGTCAATATCTTCAATTTCGTTAATTGTAAATTCATTTTTGTGTATTTTATGTATGTTTATCATTGTTTTATATATCTTTTTATTTATTTGTGTAATATTAGTATGTATGTTTATGTTGAAATATTAATGCATTTTATAATTTATTTTATTTAATTGCAAATGTTCCGCCACTGATTCAACTTTCTGCATCTCCAAGCGGTTGACTGGTAGAGAATGCCCTAAGGCATTAAGTCCGCCAATTGTACAACTTACAGTGCAATAAAGTTTTAAATAAATAAATAAATAATTTATTTACTAAGCACATCAACGACATTATCAATATTTAATCTAAATACTACTTTAAAATACAGCTTTTTGCACAACAAAGATAAATCAAACTATACTTACACTTACAAAAAAAAACAGTAGGCACAAAGTAATCCTTTTGAACGATTTCTAACTGTGAGCATAGACAATTGAATCTGGGCTTTTATTTATCTATTTTATATATCCGATTTTATTTATCTCTGGTCACGGTAAAGTTACCGTGTCCTGGGGCCTAAGACTGCTAAATTACACTAGCAAACAATGATAGTGCATTTAAAAAGAGGTAGATGGGTCATTAGCGCGCAGAAATTGATTGCCTCAAATTAAGCAATTTGCTCAATTTTGCATTTAAATATGACAAACGTGTGCTTGGAGCATCAAATTGGAATCGCCGCGCATTACGAGACGACAGGTGTACCGCTTCTTTTAAATACACTGTCTGTGCCTTATACACTTTTATAATGACAAGGCTTTTCGCTTCTCCAAAGGAACTCTGAATGCATCGCTCGAATCCACTCATCCGAGCGTTTAGATCTGCTTGGCTCTCGGTTCCGTACGAATTGACAAAGCCTTCCAATTTCGCGCCAGACGCGAAAATCTCGCGTCCAACGAATGATATTTGAAGGTGATTTTGTTGTCATTCCCCTGAATTCTTGCGGATATAATAATATCTGCACTGACAGTGTATGTATTTAATAAAGAGGTAGACCTGTCTCTTCGTACTGCGCGGTGTAACATGTCAAATGTCATATTTGAATGCAAAATTGAGCAAATTGCACAATTTGAGGCAATCAGTTTCCGCGCGCTAATGACCCATCTACCTCTTGTTAAATGCACTTTCATTGAATTTCTGCAGCAAAATGATAAGATACCAATTTTAAGCTAACTACTTTTTAGATTATAATTAAGGCGGGTCGGACTCGCGCTTGAAGGGTTCTGTCCTACCATTATACACTATACCTTTTGATTTAATTTTAAAATCAGCAAAAAGTCACCTTTGTTGATATGCTTGTTGCATTGAAGTCCCACTTAATTATTTTTTTTATTCTGTTTTAGTACATATTTGTTGTTATAGCGGCAATAGAAATACATCATCCGTGAAAATTTCAACTGTCTAGCTATCACAGATACAGCCTGGTGACAGACAGACGGATCGCGGAGTCTCAGTAATAGGGTCCCGTCTTACTCTTTGGGTACGGAATCCTAAAATCAGTAAAGATGATAGGTAATCGAGCAAGTCATAATGACGAAATGACATCTTTTTTTGCTGTTGGCTTGTCAAAGAAGCAGTTAAGTTAAGCAGTTGGTCCCGGCTAATATCTGTGGTATTAGTCGTTAAGCCTAGTCAGAGGCCCTAGGGCGGCTTGATAACTTCTGACAGTAAGGTTTGTCACTTGCCTTGCATACACCCCTCCACCAATCCGCACTGAGCCCGCGTGGTGAAGTATGGCTCGTTCCTCCTCATAGTTGAGGTGAGGCCTTTTCCCAGCAGTGGGATCTAATAGGCTGACTTATTATGTCAAAAGTTTCTCTACCACATGATAAAGTCTTTGTCATCAGTAAATTTTTACATTGGGTCCTATTTTTAGTGCTCAACTTTAAGATATTTCTGGCTTCATAGTTATACAGCATGGTTGAATAACCCTTCATTGGTGAAAGATATTTTGATAAAAGGTACTTGGGTCGTTCCACCGGCCAAGAATTTCACGTGTCCGTGGCCGAAAAGTACCCGAATATTATAATATTTTAGTAACAAATATTGTTTTCTTATAATATTACTTTGGTTCTAGTTGTTAAACCGCAGATATAGTTAATAATAGTTAGTTAAGTAATTTAAAAAAAATCGTAAATCGTCAAAAAAATACTACCACGACGTGTCCGCGCTCCAGATTTCAGAACTTTGCTTGTTTAAATTTATTCGTTATTATTACCGCTTTCAAAAATATGTAATCGATTACTGATTAAATAAACTGTGATAAATTCTATACCATATAACTATATCACGTTAACCGTGATTACCTGTCACTAATGGGCGCGTACGCTCCTAGCTACGCAATCTAGGAAGGAGCTCTATCCCCTGCGCGAACCGTTAGTCGTGCCCCGCGTGCTGAAGTGACCGGTAATGCGACTCATCTCGGGATTTCGGAGTTCCCGAGGTTAGAATTTGATTACCCTGACTTGGTTCAAGTGCACAATTGATTACTCTGTCCTGTTTTTTTAGGCTTCTTTACATGGAAAGTTATTGTGAATGTACAGAAATAATGGTCAATGTATAACCGCATTTTAGTGTATTAAAACATTTGAGATTAAACCTACAGATTGAGCAGGGGTCAGCATAAACCTAAATTTTTTGACTACCCCGACCTTGATTATCGCGACTTTTGTGACCGGGTAATCAATAATAGTGCAATTTTACTAATGATTACTATGTACTTAACTAAATAACATTTATTTTATTTTATTTATTTAACTAAATAACGTTTAGTAAGCAAATTGAATAACCGTTTACTATAAAAAATATTATAATATTTTGAAATTAGGTACCATTTATTCCAGAATAACATCATGGCATTAACATCATCTAAAAGAGAAAAATTGGAAAAAAAGAGAAGCAGCAAGAAGGAGAATGGAAAAAAATGCTATATTGCAATTGAGCAATTAATCTGTTAGACTAATTGTTTAATACTTTAATATTTGCATGTAAAACATAATAAGTGTTGTGATTTAGACTTGCGCTGTGAGTTGTTTTTTAAAGTAAGTTTTAAAAAGCTTCTTTAAAAGGCTTTTATTAACAAGAAGTGTTTCAGAAACAAGCTTTAACTGTTGTTTAGAATAACTTTTGTTTAAAAAGAGCGGGACCTACTGCCACAAGTATTGCTATATACTTACTAGGTAGGTCCCAGCCTTTGGTTGTGTTTTGTAAAACTTGTTAATGAATAAAAAACATTTTGATTTTTTATAATGTGATAGATCGAAGAATTATAGTAATATGAAAACATGTAGGGTAAAATTCAAATACTAAAAGGCTGTTTTTGACATGTACCTAGTTTAAGCTAAGTTCCTTATTCCGAGACTTTTAATAATAATTATGTAAGGCTAGTTTTTCATAACATTTATTTCACCATTACTTAAAAAAACCTTAGAAAATAAACATTTGTTTTCTTGCTTGCTACAGATGGGCCAATATAAATAATAAGCTCGCAACAATGTCTATTTTCAAATGTAATACTTAAACTTACTCTAACCTCAAAAATGAAAAAGCTCGGGGTAATCAACTAAAGAATCCAGAACCGTGGAATAACCCACAGAAAAACGATGTATATTTTGGAATCAGTTAACAATTTGAATTGCAAGTAACCTTAACACGTCTAATCAAAACTTGCCAAACAACTGGACTGTCGTGCAAGAGCTTTAAGCTTCTATTGGTCCGAGTTTAAGCTTTGGGACCGGTACTGTAGAGTAGCATAAACTATCGATACCTAGTAATTGGACTATCGACACCTAGTAATTGGACTATCGATAAACTAGTTAGACTAATTGATAATCAAAAACAATGTAGCTTTCGATAGTGTACCTATTGGTACGATCGATGTCACAAATTCAGTAATAGTCCTGATTGATATCAATAGTACTTTTCGATAATTATAAATACCATCGGTAGTTTTAATATTTTACTTTAAAGAGTTGTACTTTAAAGAGTATCGATACCTTGATGTGTTTTTTGTGTGACTATCGATGGTATTATGTGTATGATAGTATTAGTTCTTACAATACTTCAAAACACTATACAGTGTCCATAATATCAATACTACTCGTAATACACCATTGATATTTTTACTCTGTATTAAGAGTGTTGTCTCGTTTCATGGCATTAATACTATTGACAGTATCGATAATACTATGAATAAGCAACGCTAGTAGCTGCAGGTTGGAAACATTGATTTATAATTGCCCTCAGATTATCAATTCCTTCCTAAAGGAAGGACCAAGTTCGATTGGACAACTAGTTAACTCAGATTCCTAGATTTCACTAAAGAATTAAGTTAATTATTATTATAAATATCTTCCTGAGTTGAAATATTTATGATAATTTATTTCACACACACAATTCGTTTTTTGGGCAAAAAATTTCCAAAAAAATAGGTACAAATTTGTTACTCGTTAAGCTAACTTTTGCTGTGAATTCGAAATATATCCTAACTATTAACAGGGAGATTGTTTTCTAAAAAGCATTTAACGAAAATCTTTTTATCCTCAATTTGTGTTTAATTTCTATTCAAAATTTTAAAAGCCGCCTAACAACCGTCAATTGCTTTAAATACATATATAATGTTTCTTTACGTCTTAATTCTTCGTAAACGTTTCAAAATTAATTCAGACATTTCACCTTTTTACTACAAAAAAAAGGCAAATTTGGAGGCTCTAATTTCCCTGAAGCCAGAAAAGATTTCCTGGTTCATATCGATCATTATTGAAATCGGAAGGGAAGGGGATGATCAAAGAAAATTGATGCGAATTTTTGGTTTCTTATTTAAACTTAAAGAATATACTTTTGGATTATTTGCCAAAATCGATAAATCAATAATCCCAATCCGTTTGATTGAATTATCTATTCTACATTATATTTCTGGTTTAAGATTTAGCAGCAATCTTAGAAATAGACTTCTGTAAACTCCATTTTTAATTGCTTGGCAAACATTGTAAATTATCTTTTTTTATTTGGAATGGGTTTTGACCTTGACTCTAGACTAAACCAGACGTGGCGCAGACATAGTCAACGGTGGAGCGAGCTATAGAAGAAGCCTGTTTACCCTGACTTTAAAGGTTTTTGGGTTGTAATCCATTGAAAACAATAAAGCACCCGCTTTCCACAACTTAGCTGTGCGCATTATAAATGTCGATGAGAAGCGCTTAGTTCAGTCTAGAGTCAAGAACATACCCATTTCATATTAAAAAAAAACAACAACGAACATCCATTCGTAGCAATCGAAAAAATATATATTACGTTGCCTACGCCATTTTCTCTGTTCACATTCCAAAAAAGAATATCACAGCATCCTGCGCCCAAACCGCATTTGGTGTGTTTTCAGAACTATTTCAACGGAAATAAAAGCAAACGTGGCCGCCCAGATAAACAGATATACGGGGCGTTTTCCCCCATTCACCCCTAAGGGGTGTGAAAGGGGGTTGAAAACTGAAAAATTCACGAACTGAGGTGTCTTGAATAGATTCCTAATGCGGTCGAAGTTTGCCAAAGTAGCTTCACTTCGCTGTTAGAGTTGAATAAAATAACACCTCCTTTTGGTTAAGTGGGTAAAGTCACTTACAATAGGAATGGTCTTGTGGTTTGAGAACAGACAAGACGAATCAATAGGCCTACCTACCTTTCAAAGCTTTCATGATTGAGATTGATATAATAATAATGTCCTCCTAGCCGAATTTCGACCACGGCGGCCTATCTTAACAGAGATTAGCCAACTGCGCGGGACATATTATAGTGCACAAGTGTGGGCGCAATACACAGGTGCACTCTCTGTCCCTTCTCTCTCATAATTCGGTGAGACGGCAGTCCGACATGACCGTAGAGAGATCAGGCGCAGGCCCAACGGCTTAACGTGCTTTCCGAGGCACGGGGGTGTTAACACCACTAACTTCCTGACTCCGGAGCTGTGTCTGAGTAATTTCAAGACAGCAAAACTCGAACACTCTCGGCCCGACCCAGGATTCGAACCCGGGACCTCGTGGATAGTACCCAGCGTGATGACCACTAAACCAACGAGGCAGTGAGATTGATATACCAAAGCAATGTCGCATGAGTTGAAATAATATGCTCATTATTTTGAAAGCTATTGCCGACCGTCTTGGTGTAGTGGTTCGCGCTCCGAACTACAATATCTAAGGTTGCGGGTTCAAATGCCGCAAGGGGCAAATGTTTGTGTGATGAACATTAGCATTTGTACCTAGGTCATGGATGTATATAATAGTACATTATGAAACAAGTGAGTAAAGTTGCTCACTATACACGAGGCTGTGGGTTGCTTGGGCTTGCAGCCCAAGCCGCAGGCGAGGGCGTAAATCAGCCATGTATCTATTGAGCAAGTAACTCACGAGTTTCATACGAACTTTTTTAACACACTTGCGAGGAAAAAACAAACAAATATTGCATAAATCGTTTCATTATCAAAACACTTGGTGAATGTACAATTTTCATAATGATATTGGGTTGTTGGTTTTCACTAGATTAGGCTTTTGTTTGCATATTGTGATGCATTCAGCATTTCTGGCGGGGTAAAAAATCTATTAATTGTTCATCTTCTGTACTAAAACTTCTCATTTTTACAATTATATACCACAACAAATGCAATAACAAACGAAATATGAAAATCATGGCAAATGGCACCTAAGTTTTTTTTTACGTGCCAAATGTATGGTGGTTGATTACTAGCCATACAGCCTAATTCAAACGACTACTGTAACGAATTATTGGGAATTGAAAATAATAATTTGATAACAATAAATGTTTTTTCTTAATTAGAGACAATTATTTGTTTCAAAATGTAAATAGATTTTCGGCGGCATAAAACCTCTTTATTGTATTATATAGTCTGTGTTGTTGTTATGAAAAAAATGTTTTACCCGGATAAATTGAAAATGCTCTGCTTACTTACATATAATTTGCAGTTAGGTACTAACTTAACTTTATAGGGATAATTCTATTACGCACTAGTGCATAATATTATTATGCACGCGTGGGTTATAGTTCGGTTTATGTTCCTAAGAACGATGTAATAAGGCTTACTTTACGAGCATGTGTGTTGAAAACGTATATTAAGTACCTATGTCTATCCGTTATCCTAGTCGCAATTTATTGTTTCATTTACATTTGTTTCTGATGTTTTATTAAAACAAAACCTGTTTAAGTTTTAACTAATTGTTTTGTTACCTCAATTTCTCAATCCTTCTATTTCAAATATGCTTTTCTATTAACTAATTCTATGCTCCTAATTGCATTACAAAAAGCTTTAAAAACAACCAAAAATAAAGCAAACTAAGCAAAAGTGGAGTCTGCAAGCGATGTCGCAGCCTGTGTCGCCTTTCTAGAGTACTAGTACGTGCAAGACGTAGGGTTGTCAATTTCAAGATTATTTTTATAAAATTGTCTGTATTTTTAACATTTAAAAAAGGGAGATATTGATGCTCCTGCTAGATATTAAATGGCGAAAGGTAAAAAATCAAGCATTTCATCGACAAAGACACTATTGTTTTGCTTGAAGGGACTGCATTTATGAAAAGTATGTGATGTCATTGCAACTTGGTACCTCAACGCGTTCCTAAAAAACGTCTTGACGGATAGATGGAAGGACGGACTGACAGACGTACAACGAGTAAACTATTAGGGTTTCGTTGATTCGTTACGTACGGAACTTATAATAAACGATGTGTTTTATAATAAAACTTCAAAGTTGCCAACCCTAAGTCGGTTATTTTAAAATTTCACCAACGCGCGCGACCAGTTTTCACACTTGTCACTTACTTGTGCACTGCAAATACTTTGGAAATTCTCACAAATTAGACGACACGCCTCGGACACACTGGTTCATAAGAAATTAATGGGAAACATACAGTCGACGGTATTTGGACATAGTTCTTATTACCACTACATAAGGCAGTGATCAGCTTATACAGTGTATACACCACCGCACGTAAGACTACTCCACTTTTACTTTGAGACCGCCTCTATTTGCTACGGAATAAACGCTGTTTTGGTAGTTCAAATGGGTAGCCTGACGTGCTGCCGACTGTACATACAACCGCAACGTTTTTACTAGTGTTGCCTATCGATAGTTTAACGATTATCGATAGGTGACGTCCACTGTATCGATTGAATGTATATTGTACGAAATCATCAATAGTAGGTTATAAGAATTATAGAATATAATTATTTTAAAGACTAGAAATGTCGATAATATGCGGAAGTATCGATAGCTTTATGGTCGAAATTATTAAAACTATTGATAGTATTGATATTTTAGTATAATAGCTACTAGCTACTACTTTTCATATACTAACTCTTTTTCCAGGTCAACAATCCATCAAATAAAATAGATAATAAAACTATTCTTTAGATTATGTCCGCCTTCTAAGTCTAGGTATATACAGAAATAAATTATTGAAAATATCGATATGTTTATAAACATCTCTAGGTTCTGCTAATATTATCGGTGAAGAGGTAACGCAAAATTGCCTCGGTGACTGTACTTCTGGTGTGAAGTGTAAACTGATGCTGAAGAAAATAGAAAATCTGAAATGACATGTGCTACCTGACGATTCAATTAAAGTGAAAAGAGCGTTTAAAAAATCATGGGCTTAAGGTAGATAAGTACTTTTAATAGGTCTCTTACTTAATAGAATGTTTAAGCAATACAATTCACTGTCTAAGTCCTCCATCAAAAGTGTTGATATATACTCTTGCCTGGGGCCCAATTCTCGAGTCTTTGATATTATATCACATGCGATATTTTTCGAAAAAACATGGCGGATATCACAAAATTTAGATGTTACGTATTCTCGAAGTATGAAAATGTCGGATATTTATCACATTTGGTGATATCCGACATGTTTTTTCGATAAATATCGCATGTGATATAATATCGGAGGCGCGAGAATTGGGCCCCTGGTCACTTGCCTGGGTCAACCCACAGGGGTTGGCCAGGGCTGATCTTATTTTTAAGTACAAGTTGTAGCGTAATAGTGGGAGTGATAATGTTTATAAATGATTGCATGTCATTGTCACCTATAATTAAGTTTGCATATATTATGTAACTGTATTGTTAGTGTTCATTGTATGTTTTGATGTTACTTTGTTGGTGATCTTATTAAATAAATAAATCAACAACCTACCCGATCATATTTTAACCTTAAGTTGATCACATAAAGTTCCATATCACTTGAGTTATTTTGACAGATTTGGGTAAATTGATGCGGGGCCCACTGTACTTACGACTGTAAGTCCAACTACATTTATAATAACAGTATACATTTTACTTGAGATCGCCTCTATTCCCTACGACATAAAAGCTGTTTTTGTAATTCAAATATATACCTCGATGTGCTTCCGACTGTATTTACAAGATCACAGTAAGTTACCATTTTCATTTAAATCTTCAGAGACATCATACCTCCCGACCAATCACATAGCCGAGATTTCTTAGTTTCAGCTATTTAATTATTGTCACTACATTAGATGGAATTTTAAGCATCACATCTCACAAAACTTTTCACATCCCACCCTGATTTTCCGCATACATTCCCAGAAATTTTCCTAGAATATACCACGTCAGAAACTCTCTTAAGTACGTGACAATTTTCTAGCACTCGACACTGCGGATCGGAATTTGAGAATAACCCGCTTTGGTGGGAGGGCTGCCAAAATTTAATGGCGGGTAAATACGACGTTTTAAATCCTTGACCCGGCTAGAATGTAGCTGGGAAGTTTAGTGAGGATAAATGACAAATAGGGGCACTTGAAGAAACCAGCACACTTGTTTATTTTGATTGATTGGAGCAGAAATATTCTTAATTGGGGACAATTTGATCAAAAGTGTAGCAAGGGTGTCCAGACGACATTAAATTAAATTTCGCTCACAAAAAATGATCGACTGTGTCATCTGGTGGGACACACAATCACACACAGTGAGGGACACAGTCGAACAATTTTCGTGGGCAAAATTTAATTAAATTTCGTAAAAAGTTGCAAAGCAATTATAAGTTATAAAAAAAAATGGACAGACGACCTTATAAAAGTAGCGGGATCAAGCTTGATGTAGGCCATTTGTAACAAGTCACATAAGAAATCTATGACGGATGCCTACTTTCAGCAGTGGACGTCCTGTGGCTTATTATAATGGTGTAGAATGAAGAAAGCAATGAGAAACCCAAATACAACATTAGATACTATATTACACCTTTTTTACCCAACTGCGACAGAGGAAGGGTAATATTATTCGAGCGTATGTATTCCCACTTTTTTGGCACGCCCAAACGGCTTGACGCATCAAATATTCAACTGGCTAGCTATCACGGTTCATGAGATACAGCCTGATGACAGACAGACAGACGGACTGTGGAGTCTTAGCAAATGGAGTCCCGGTTTTACCCTTTGGGTACGAAACTCTAAACACCTCGCACTGCGCCCATGCCGTGCCTCCCTTACAAAGCAGGTTTTTTTCGATGTTGGAATCTGAGCATATTTATTTTATTTATTCTAATACCAGGATCGTGAGCCAAGGTAACAACGCACCACACGGCCCTATTACAAAAAAACTTAATACCAGGTTTAAACCAAGTTTTTTTAATTCGAAATGGGTTTGCTCTCGACTCTAGACTTAGCCAGACGTGGCGCAGACAGAGTCGATGATAGAGCGGGCTCACCCAGAAGAAGCCTGTTCACTCTGAGGAAGGTCTTTTGGTTGTAATCCGTTGGAAACACTGAAGCGGGTAGTGAGTTCCACAACTTAGCTGTGCGCATTATAAATGTTAATGTGAAGCGCTTAGTTCGTATCGTTGGAATATCAACGCGATATAGGTGGTATCCCGCAGTGCGTCTAAGAGTGCGATGAAAATAGTATATTAGCAGACAAAATGAGAACTGAATGACATACGTGACATTATCTAATAGGGAAACGCTCTTTTGATTGGTCGACTAATATTAAGCCCTGGTTTAAACCTGGGACTAAGTTTTTTGTAATAAGTGGAATGTTTATTGATAGATTAATTGACTGGGGGTTGCCTTGCGTTTGCTTGATCAAGCATCCTGCTTCCTGAGGCCTTCCTCTTGTTGACGCCGTATTTTCGAGTATAGCCATCACGCTCGTTCGCGTTGTCATTGGGTCGTGAGTGAAAGGGATGGCTACATTAGAAAATACGGACACCATCAACAAGAGTAGGGCCTTTGATTACGTTTTATGTGCGTCGTTGGTCTAGCGGTCAGCACGCTGGGTACTATCCACGAGGTCCCGGGTTCGAATCCTGGGTCGGGCCGAGACTGCTTACTGTTTTGGTTTCTCTGTCTTAAATTACTCAGACACAGTTTCGGAGTCAGGAAGTTGGTGGTGTTAACAGCCCCGTGCTTCGGAAAGCACGTTAAGCCGTTGGTCCTGCGCCTGATCTCTCTACGGTCATGCCAGACAGCCGTCTCACCGAGTTTTATTAAGAGTGTAGGAACAGAGAGTGCACCTGTGTATTGCGCACACACTTGTGTACTATAATATCTCCCGCGCAGTTGGCAACCTCTGTTGAGATAGGCCGCCGTAGTCGGAATTCGGCTAAGAGGACATTATGCGCGTCACAAGCACATAATAAACGTGTATTAAAGATGCCTTTAGTGGCAATCTGAATTTGAATTATACAAATTAAAACAAAACTTTTTTTTAAATTGTTTACCCATTTTCCTATATTTTAATAGTTTTCACCGCCGACCCAATTCTATTTTGGACTGACCTCTACCCGAAGGTTGTCTGCAACAAATTGCTTTCAGCAATAAGACCGCCTAAAATTGTACTATTCTCTATAAACATTTATGTAAATTGATACTGTGTGTGGTGTGCAATAAAGAGTATCTATCTATCTAAAACTATCTTAAACAAGACAAACAAATAACACTAGCTGACAGTAACGCAAACTACCCTCATTCTTCAAGCCGGCAGATATAATTAGCGGTATTAATTACAATAATAACTAACAAAGCCATTTGGCAACTATCCGTGGTATACTCGTCGCCAAATATAATGGCTATGGTTGAGAGAATAATAATATCCTAGCCGACTTTGCGGTGGCCAATCTCAACAGAGCTTAGTATACAGGAGATATGATAGTGAACAAGAATGAGGGTAATACACAGGCGCACTCTCTAGAGCGTCAATGGCGTAGTGGCTAGCGGGTTGCCTCTCATGCGGGAGGTACCAGGTTCGATCCCATGTGCCGCCATTACCAATGACTTTTTCCGAGTTATGTACATTAGTTGTTCCACTAACCGATGCTCGCACGGCGAGGGAAAACATCGTGAGAAAACCTGCACACACAGGCGACTGAACCATGATACAAACTGGTCAGGTTCCCCTGTTAAGTCACGGAGGTCAGATTGCAGTCGCTCCACTGTAATTACCTGTTCTGCCAAATCCTGGATCATGGTCCAAAGCGGACGCTGGGCCCTCGCGTACGAGTGCACAACCGGGATAACGCTAGGATGACGAAACAGGTGCTCTCTGTTCTTTCACACTCATATTCCGATGAGACGGCATCCGATATGACCAGAGAGAGATAAGACTGTTGAAAGAACTGAGTATTTATGTTATCAGATATGGAAATATATAAAAATATATTTTCATAATACCGGACAAGTCATTAAACATTGTAATAACGAACGTTATTTATAAGCCAGCCTATTAGATCCCACTGCTGGGAAAAGGCCTCACCTCAACTATGAGGAGGAACGAGCCATACTTCACCACGCGGGCTCAGTGCGGATTGGTGGAGGGGTGTATGTAAGGCAAGTGACAAACCTTACTGTCAGAAGTTATCAAGCCGCCCTAGGGCCTCTGACTAGGCTTAACGACTAATACCACAGATATTAGCCGGGACCAACTGCTTAACGTGCCTTCCGAAGCACGGAGATGCTTGTCATGGACGTCACTTAAATGGTCGGAATGGTCACCCATCCAATCACGACCGCGCCGTGGGTTGCTTAACTTTTGGTATCACTACCAAAGCGCTGCCGTCACTGCGCCACAAGCACCACAAGTTATTTACTAGGTCACAATATCGAAACGATAGAGCAATAAATAGTATAAAATTATCTTGTTAAAATAAATACAGTTTGGTTTAAATAAAGATCACTCCAGGAAACAAAATAATACAAGCAACCAAAATTGCCATTATCCAGGTAGCACTAACGATTTTTATTAAATAATTTAAATTTTAACATTACCGTATCGCAAAAATTTTAGTAAATAATTGTTTTCTGGTAATATCCAAACTATTGAAAGAAATCATAAAGTTTTAATCTGCCTTCATTTTGTATTGACATTAAGTAATTTTAATACGTCACGTTATTTCTTAACCCAGTCATAACCCATTTATGTAAACGTTTTTTAAATAAACTGTCAAACTAAATTTGTTTATTTTAAAAGTTATTGTCTTTTAGACACGTACTTACAAGTGAGAACAATAATTTTCACGCTTACTCCAATAAAGACTTACCTGTAACAAAAAATATAATATTAGATAGGCACAAATTAGTAATTCAGTACATAATTATATTAAAAAAAAAACAAGAAAGATCTCATTGTAGATAGATAGATAACTTTTTATTGCACACCATAAAAGTAACAACAATACAATTTACAAAGAAAGGTGTACAAATTAGGCGGTCTTATCGCTAAGAGCGATCTCTTTCAGACAACCTTTGGGTATAGGAAACACTTTATCACAGGAAGGGGGTAGTTCAAAAACGGAATTTATTAGATCAAAATGTTACACATTTAAATTGAGAAAAAATCTTTTATTCCCTACGTAGAACAGAGGTGGTGGTTGGCTGTTTGTACAGTCAGACACAAAAGTATGATTACATTTTCTAATTGTCAAGTTGCATATTTTATGTTACGAGATTTGTGGTTGTCAGAATAAAGGAGGTTTAATTTTGCGGTATTTATAAACATATCTAAATATAATATAAACATATCGGTCTATGCTGGGGATCGTGCTAAGGGATAGAATCCGGAACGAGATCATCCGCCAAAAGACGGAAGTCATAGATATCGTTCAGAGGTGCAGTAAGCTGAAGTGGCAGTGGGCTGGTCATGTCTGTCGCAAACCGACAGGCGTTGGGGTAGGAAGGTTCTTGAATGGAGACCACGTCTCGGAAAACGTAGTTAGACGTAGTTGGACCCTGCTAGGTGGACCGATGACCTAAGGAAGGTGGCCGGTGGTGGCTGGATGCAAGGAGCGGAGGACCTTGAAAGTTAGCGCAGTCTTGGAGAGGCCTATGTCCAGCAGTGGACTGCAATAGGCTGATATGATAAACTTATCACAAATCTGATGTAGGTAAGTTAGATGCCTTTATATTGCATTAACTAGCACAAGTGTATAGTCTACAAAATAAAATAAAAATGTTCCCCCAGTGCATATAAAAGCTGTCTGTGTCACCGAACGTGTTAACTTACTGGCTACTTTTAGATGAGAAACGGCACAGTTTGGCACCAAAAAGTGGCGAATAACCGAGTTAAGCACATACACATACCAGGACCACTTATGAATTTATTACGGCATCCTTACACCGAAGCATACACTCGGAGCCAACGCACATTCAGACTCGCCATATATATTCCAAAAACACATTCCAACAACAAAACAGTTTAATCCTCTATGAGACACTTCCATATATCATACGGCACTCCGTCGCCAAGTATTTGTAATCTCCAACCCGAAACACACACTATATGTATTATACTACAGTCCATATTCCTTTGACGTTGGATTTATAGAGATGGTCACGCATAACACCTCATTGTTATAGCGAGAATAACAAATAACGACCTTATTATCGCTGTTGTAAAGCTTTAACTCGTATGCCAAAAGTGCAGAGGTGGTTATAGCCGCATTTGTGCTGTGCAAGCGAATTAATGTCGTATTAATGAGAACATAGAGTGCATTGTTGATGAAATAGCGGTTGTTGCAAGTTATGCCCGCTTGTCAGAAGCGTTATGTTTTGTTGCTTTATTAATGTGAGATGTGTTAATTGTTGATTTAATTTAATTTTGTTGATATGTTAACAAGTTGGAAAGTTAATAGATGCTGTAGCAGTTTTGACAGTTCGTTTATCATTGTACTTACTGTTATCTGAAAGTGATTAAACGTTATTATTTTTTCTCGTTACAAAAACCTTCATCCAAAGCTAGAGTTGGTCCAACTCATTCTCGAGCTTTGCGCTTTGACACACATTTAGCGATATTTTTTTATAGACCGTGATTCGGACCATTTATTTTATTCGCAATTATTTATTGTAGACCCGCCAGGTCCTGGCAGAAGGAAAAGACCCAAAAAATGCTGACTTGACGTCGTGGCGGATGACATGCGTGCTAATGGGCTCACCATTAAGGATGCAGATGACCGTCCGAAGTGAAGGCATAAGAGTAGAAATAAATAAAAGCAGACCTTGGACTCCAAAAGTTCGTAACTGGGACCACGCTCGGATAATAATGATCATGGTTTTGTAGCTCTAGTCATCTTAAAGTTTAAATATATTGCTTTATATAAGTAAAGAAAAGACTGCACGGACCGTGCAGTCTATCCAGCCGTGTGAGCACAGAAGCTCAGTTGGTAAGTGCGTTAGCCCGGTTAGCCAAAGGACGTGGGTTCAAATCCTACCCGTGTGCGAATTTTTGGTTTCCTATTTAAACTTATATAAATAAGAAAGAACACTGTGAGTGTTAAAAATATTAAAAACATAATTATTGAAAAAACTTAAACTCCCGACTGCAATAATTATTTTATTTTTGAAGTGGTCTTTTTAGTAGCTTTAATTTGATACCCATATTGCTTTGGTAAGGAAAAAATCATTCCCCTTTCCCCCTTTATTTCCATTTGCGGGTGCCATTTTTTAAATGTATAAAGCCTATATCACTCTCACAATTTTGACAAATTAAACGACACCTCATATGTTAAAAACTGTCCAGCCGTTTGGGCTGTAGGGCGTGCCAAACAATTGTTTAATATATATAAGTATATGATATGTATAATTATACATACATACATACTCTCGAAAAACGTAACCTTCTTTCCGCAGTCGGGTAAAAACTATAGGGTTAACTATATAAATTGCTTTAATCTTCATAACCTTTCCTTTTGCATCCGCCACAGTAGATTAAAAATTAACATCAAATAACCTTGACTTGTAGCTCCCAGCTTTCAGTACACCCACGCAAATAGTTAAGCCAAATTAGTCGAATCACATGACGACATTCCAGCAAGGAACACGCCACAAGAGTCAAAAGTCCCTAAACTTCTGTGCCAATTACTCTCAAAATGTGGATGTCAACTCCTTGATACTTGCTAAGAAGCCAACTTGACGGAAGTTTTGAAAGGGGATGAGTTCATATGTTGTGAATGTTTTAATAGATCAAGGAGACACAGTTGGAGTAGAGTGTGCGGCAAAGACTGTGATGACAAAGTTGAAATACTGTACAGAGGTTCCAAAAATAAATCAAAACTTGAAAACAATAATTTGGTATATCGATTTAGTACCTACTACGATGTTTCAAAGTCTTGTGCTTTATTACGGCAGCGTACTTTAATTTAAATTCCCCAACAACTAGCTTACTTACTCGTTTTTTTTTAAATATAGTAGAGTATTACGATTAAGAGGTACAGGAAAGATAACATGTGTGGTATGTTTCCAACTTCTTTTTAGATAAGTGTTGCTATTTTTTATAACCCAACTGAAACTGCAACAGCTATTGCTACAAGCGAAAAAGTTACTATCTATAAATATTTGGAACGCCTTTATATTTTTTTGAATACGTTTTCGCAGCTGACTGTACTACCTCAGTGGCACATAGCTCGCGAGTGCGTAATTGCGCCGAACGTTACGTACGGTCGGCAAAAAACGTAATAAGTGAGCAAGCACGGTTTTGTGAGGCCCCATCTATTTTGTTGACGCTCCGTTTTTGCGCGCACTCTACTCAGTACAAAAATGTAGAAAATTTAGACTTAGAAAAAGTATGTGTTTTACTTTTTTTCTACGAGATTTTTTTATGTATGTACTCAATTTTTTTGTGAGAGTTTTTTTTTACACCAATTTCCTAGACCCAAACTAAAAGCGTGAGCTTGTGGTATGGTAACGAGGATAACGGATAGACACACTTATATACATTTATAAACATCCATGACTTAGGTACAAATGCTCGTGCTCATCACACAAACATTTGCCCCTTGAGGGATCCGAACCCATAACCACCTGGGTTAGAAGTCCGGGGCGCGAACCACTACACCAAGCCGGTCGTCGAATGTCGAATTCAGTGAGAGTTAGTCAAACCTTTTTCGGTAGGTACGTATACTTTAAGAAAAAATATATATGAGTAAGCTTTCCACCAGTAGTTAGATGTTGGCTAGTGTGTGAAATGGAAAAAAAAATGCACAGATATTAAATGGCAAGTAAAGTCAGCCTATTAGATCCCACTGCTGGGAAAAGGCCTCACGTCAACTATGAGGAGGTACGAGCCATACTCCACCACGCGGGCTCAGTGCGGATTGGTGGACGGGTGTGTAAGGTAAGTGACAAACCTTACTGTCAGATGTTATCAAGCCGCCCTAGGCCTCCGACTAGGCTTTACGACTAATACCACAGATATTAGCCGGGGCCAACTGCTTAACGTGCCTTCCGAAGCACGGAGATGCTTGTCATGGGCGTCACTTAAATGGTCGGAATGGTGACCCATCCAATCACGACCGCGCCGTGGGTTGCTTGACTTTTGTATCACTACCAAAGCGCTGCCGCCACTGCGCCACAAGCACCTTAAACCTTCAATCAACCTTAACCTCAAATGGAAAACCACTGCAAAAATATCAAGAAATTCGTATGTGTTTTTCATTCCAAAAAGTGATTACGACTTTCAGTCATGATGGTAAACGACTTTGAATGAAGCAAGTAGTCATACTTTGTAACCTCCATATTAGTAAAGAGGTAGGTACTTACGTCGTAAACGCACCTCGTGAACATTCTTGACACGCCTCCTTAAACATTGATAATGAGCTGTAAGCCCATTGGCTTTTATTCGCTTTTAAATTTAAGGTTAGGGCATACAAGGTTTAGGTTTGTTTTAATTTGTTCCGTAAATGGTACAGGTACAGTCACGAGCATAAATCTGTATACAGATGCACTTAATTAAAGATTATATTATAATGACTTAAGTTCATAGGTATTCGTATAATTTTTTCTTGATAACATCTGACAGTGAGGTTTGTCACTTGCCTTACAGACCACCCCTTCACCAATCCGCACTGAGCCCGCGTGGTGGAGTATGGCTCGTACCTCCTCATAGTTGAGGAGAGGCCTTTTCCCAGCAGTGGGATCTATATAGGCTGACTGTACTTTACTGTATCATGTATAAAGTATAAGGCAAGCGCTACGCGTGCAGTAATGTCCTTAAGCCCCCCAGTGTGGACTAACCCTTAATCTTAACGCGTTCCGTTCCACGCAAGTGTTTTCTTAAAGCCCATTATAAGCGCTCAAACAAACCGTGAAAAGGAACGTGGCGACTGAAAGATGTTCTAAGTGAATCGTTTCGTGTGAAAAGATTCTACTTTTGGTAATTATCTATGTTTGAAGGCTAAGGAACAAGGCTAAGAGGCTTTTAGAGGCAGTTTAGTTAGTCTACAGCAAATAAAATCTTACATTCAAAACAATATTACACATTCATTGATTAGAAGATATTTTCAAAATATTATTTTATTTTGGCGACCGTCTTGCCGAGTGATTTGCGCTCCGGACTACAAAACCAGAGTATGCGGTTGGTTTCAAATCTCGCAAAGGGCAAATGTTTGTGTGATGAGCATGAGCAATTGTACCTAAGTCATGGATATATAAATTATTAATATATAAAAATTAAAACTGACGTACATATCAACGCACTGTCCAAACTGCTAGGATTAGAATCTTGAAATTTTGCGCCGTGCTTTCTTTTATAGTGTTGGTGTAAAGTCAGCCTATATATATTCCACTGCTGGGAAAAGGCCCTTACCTCAACTTCGAGGAGGAACGAGCCATACTCCTTCACGCGGGCTTAGTGCGGATTGGTGGAAGGGTCTGTAAGGCAAGTGAAAAACCTTACTGTCAGATGTTATCAAGCCGCCCTAGGGCCTCTGACTAGGTTTAACGACTAATACCAACAGATTTTAGCCGGGACCAACTGCTAAACGTGCCTTCCGAAGCACGGAGATGCTTGTCAAGGACGTCACCTAAATGGTCGGAATGGTCACCCATCTAATCACGACCGCGCCGTGGGTTGCTTAACTTTGGTATCACTACCAAAGCGCTGCCGCCACTGCGCCACAAGCACCTCGTGTGTGGCAAAGTGTAGGTGAGCACTTAAAGAATTTCGGAATCTGCTTGATCAAGATGGTCTAAACGTCTTTCACCTACACAAGAATTTTCATTATTTAATATAAAGAAATAATAGTATTTTTTGTAACGGTCAAAATTTACTTTGTCGGTATACATTTTCCATTTAAATAAAGCTTGGTGGAATTGTAGAACAATACCCAACCACTGCCAGATGTGGACGTCACATAAACACAAGTTAGGGCTACGAGCTGTAACATTCAGGATTAGTGCTGCTTATAGTCTATATCGATACAACATCGATAGTCTGTATTAACTTAAAAATAGATAGTTTGATACTGTCATTTATACGACAAAAGGCTTACTGAAAACAAGTGTCATAGTCCCTAGCAGGTCAACACTTAAGATGAGTGAGACACTTTTAATTAAGACATCACAGACGCTACATCTGGCTTAGTCTAAAAATATATTTCAAATATTTAAAAAATATATAAGTCATTGTTAATCCGTTATTTGCAGGTCATGATACTTGTTATCGATATCTGATACTTGTTAATGATGTCTTGAAATTACTAAGACACAGCACTAGAGTCAGGAAGTTGGTGGTGTTTAACACCCCCGTGCCTCGGAAAGCACGTTAAGCCGTTGGTCCCGCGCCTGATTTCGCTACGATCATATCGGACTGCCGTCTCACTGAATTATGAGAGTGAAGGAACATATAGTGCACCTGTGTATTGCGCACACAATTGTGCACTATAATATGTCCTGCGCAGTTGGCTAATCTCTGTTGAGATAGGCCACCGTAGTTTAAATCGGCTAGAAGGACATTATCATTACTATCGATATATTTGTTAGCAGTTGATTGTTGCTCAATTTTTGCTGGGCCTAAAAATTGTAAAAGGAGGCCATTATACCTTTAACATATTGTAGATATTAACAAAGTTCATTGCAATATTAGCAACATATTATACGATACTATACTTCCTTATAATTTATAACTTTACTTCATTCTATTTTTTATAATTTACCAAAAGTTCCACAATCGATAAATTTCCTTCATTTTACTGACTATCGATAGTTTAGCCAACTCATCCCAGCATCCGTACAAGCCCAGGCGAATACGAATACTGGTACCGTCGGAACCAAACGTCTGATTGAGATTAATGTGCCTCCCGTGATTGCATTGCGATCGCCTCGATACACTGCGTTTAGCAAGAGATCCTATTTTGTCAGTTCGTATCCTCAAGATTAGCCATCATGCTCATTCGGGTACAACGATAATAATAGTCTTACTATTTGGCAACATGGTTTGGATTAAGCGTTATTAAGAGCTAGTAAATAAGTACATTTTTTTTAGAAAAGTTATTTACGGAATTGCTACCATGTACCTTTTTATTTTCGAGTTTCCGATATTTCGGCGCTGTTGCAAGCGCCATGATCACGGAATAACTGAAGATCTTGCGGGTGGGATGTTATGGGCAAACATATCGGTCTACCCTCCTTCTAAGTCTTTTATTGCGTTCACCTCCGGTACCACTGTTTGCAAACTCACAATTTTCTCGCGTCTTTCTCGACACCCAACACTAACAGTATCCGACCGCGAAACAACACTTGGTTGGTTTTTTCGGTTTTTGCACATTCGAATCACTGGATTCCAGACACTTGACAATCAGGCGTAATAAAATACCATCAGTAGGTGCGGATACATTAAGACAAGACATTGCCGTGATATTACGCCAGGTAGCACCACCAAGGCCGAACATTACTTCTTCCGAATTAGCTGCGCTCAATGAACTCCGAAAGGATGAATCTATTGTAGTTTTAAAAGCTGATAAAGGAAATGCGACCGTTATAATGGACATCGATGAGTATGATACTAAGATCTTAAGTCTACTCAACGATGTAAACACTTACAAGAAGGTAAATTACAACCCGACGGCGAGAACGGATCGAAGTACTCGCTCACTTATAAAACAATGCGCAGACGTTTTTGACGACGACAGTCTCAAGTATTTATTGCGGCCTAGGAATGTCCAGCCTCCGAAGCTATATGGCTTGCCTAAAATTCATAAGCCGAATGTGCCTTTGCGTCCGATTGTGAGTCAAATAGATTCACCAACGTATGAATTGGCTAAGCACATAGCAAAAGTACTGCAGCCATTGGTGGGTCGTTCGTCATCTTTTGTCAAAGGTATATATATATATACAGATTTGGTATAGATTAGACTATCGAATACGACACAACATTTGTAACTGCTGACTTGTAGCTCTATTTTTGAATCGCTCGCGTGCAGATTTCTTCTGGGGCTCTATTTTTGAATCACTCGCGTGACTTTCTTATGGCAAATGCGACTTATTTTTCTTTGAATACAGTCATGTTAGCATTTATTCTATCGTTCGCCTTCTGTGACGAGTGGGTAGAGGCACTCGTCGCGGTTTCGAGCGATCGAGTGCAAGCGATCGAGTGTTTTAAAGATGAGGAGTTTTAGATGACAAACGAAAATCAGTAGAAATATGCACGCGAGTGATTCAAAAATAGAGCTCCTGATTTTCGTTCGTCATCTAAAACTCCGCATCTTTGAAACACTCAATTGACTGCACTCGACCGCTCGAAATCGCTAGTGCCTCCCTCTACCCACTAGTCATAAAGGGCAAGCGATAGAATAAACGTCAAGATTACTGTCTTATTCTTCCTAGCGTTATCCAGGTTGTGCACTCGCACGCGAATGCCCAGGGTCCGCTGACCATGATCCAGGATGTAGCAGATCAGGTAATATTGAATGAAAATTATTTCACATTCGCCAATAGAATGTCATACGAGTGATTCAAAAATAGAGCACTCAGATGCACACAGTTCTGCACTGAAGAAGAGTTGGAAATAAAACCAATTCAATTGAAGACTTGTATATCAGAGCTAGAGCCCGAATTCCGAGTGGCGAATAACGGGTTAAATGTTCCGATAGTGTGGATGTTTAGGTGCATTTCTCAATCGAAAACTTGTTCTTATTGTAACATTTTTTATATATAATTATTATAATAATCAGAACACATTAAACCCGTTTTAATGTGTTCTGATATTAACGCGACGGATAGTAGGTAAAACATTATTTACCTTTAATTTTTGCCTGACGTTTCGACCGGGTTGCACCGATCGTGGTCACAGGCAGACTGGCTGGAGAACTGCGATGTCTTCACTCCGTATGTGGGGTAGATTCATATTCTTCTACCCTCACATTATTAACAGAATTCGTACCACCGCTGCACACTACGCTAACCGTGTCCCTATTCTGTAAACCGGCCGCCGCGTCCGTATTCCGGTGGTTACTCAACTGCGACCCAAAACGAGGATGTGTAATGCTAATTACTGGATTCCATGTCGCAGATAGTTTGTAACCCTCTTCCCTATTGAAATTAACATGTTTTATGATTTCAATAGCTTCACGCACAACTCTTGAATAATAGTGGCGATCTATGGAGAGGACTTGCGTTTTATGAAATTCAATCCAATGATTAGTGCCCGCCTCAAGTAAATGTTCTGAATCGCTGATTTTGTTATTTGTCGGTTTTTCACAGCGGCGATATGTTCTTTGACCCTTTCAGCCACCGTCCGCTTTGTTTGGCCTATGTATGAACTACCACAGCTGCAACCGATTTTATACACACCCGGAGTTTGTAACGGCAAGACATCTTTTGGTGTGCGCAATATACTGTTTACCTTTGATCCCGGAGTAAAAACAGTGGGTATGGAGTACTTTCTTAATAGGGAACTGACCTTGTCCGTTACTCCTCTCACATAAGGTAAAAATGCGGGATGTCTGTTTACGCCTGGACTTTTACCTTTCTTAATCGGTCTTTGCAAATGTTTTGTTGTCATTTTGTATCCATTATTTCGTAGTACCTCCTGAACATGATCCAGCTCTTGCTTTACATGCTCAGGGTCACAGAGGTCAAATGCTCTGTTTCTAAGTGACGTCATAACGGATTGTAAATGTCTAGGGTGGTGGTGTGAGGTCGCGTGTAGGTATCTGTCAGTGTGCGCGTTGGCTTTCTATAGACACAGTGAGATAGTGATCCATCAGATCACAATGTTACTCTAACATCCAAAAATGGCAACGATTTGTCCTTCTCTAATTCACATGTAAATTTCATCTTTGGATGAATTGAATAAAGATGTTCTAGATATTGATCTACGTCTTGTGTGTTTTAATGTGTTCTAATAATGAAACGCGAAAGTTTAAGAGTGATTATTATAATAATCTCCTACAAAATAGAAAAACTAAAACTCTCTATTTGTCACACGACATTTAACATATACAATCCTGTTTTATAAAAACGATTTTTTTTATTAGGTCTAAGCCTGGAGTTCACAACTCATGTTTTATTTTTATTCAGCCCGTTTAACATTATATGACATATTTTGTATACGTCTTCTGTCAAATTAACCCCTAATCAAGGTTTACAGGCCGTTTAAGCATTGGTGCACTTAGATCTTAAATGTCAAAATAAAATGCACAACTGATAGGTACATACATACCCTAACTTTAAATATTCTAGCAAAGGATGATCTGCTATTAAAAACTTCTAAATCCAAATTCTATTCTGTTCTAAAGCCTGAAGTTCATCAACACATGTTTTTTTTTAACAGCCGATTTATCATTATTGACTGAGAATTCTGTCAAATTTATCGTCAATCGATATTTACCGGCTGTGAAATTGGTGAACTTGGGTCTAAAAATAATAACTCTTTGGCTTTTACAGCAAAATTAGAACAAAGTATTTTCAGCACTAATAAAAAGCTGGCCGAAACTGGGCTTTTCACCAAATAAATCTTCCCTCCCCGAAGTAGTAATAAAATATCACTCAGAGTGATCATGATCGATTGCCAAATCGTTAGTCAGTTATTAGCGATCGACTGATAGGGCGAGATTTATTGCCCTCTTATCAAGAGGAGGATTTGGAGGGATCGTTGCAAGTTGAAACGACTTGGGATGTAGTGGAAAAGATAGTTTAATACAGAGATGGATGGTAAAAGAAATTTGGTACACACGCACGTCGGGATACCCCACTTTGATCCTGAGACCGCTTCTATTCCTTACGTAGTAAAAGCTGTTTTTGTAGTTCAAATGGGTTACCTGACGTGATGTTGACTGACAAAATTTTATTTTCGCAAAGCCTGGTTGCTTATTAAAACCCAACTGTACAATTGCGTCGTCCCAGAGTCCTTATACTTATATTACTCCGGTTGACGATGTCGTATTTCCCTTTCACTCACGGCAGAATGAGAACGCGAGCGAGCGTGATGGCTAGACTCGAAAATACGGACATCGTCAACAGGAGTAGGGCCTCAACGCAGTTTTCGCACACGAAAACATTTTTTTGGCAAGAAACAAAATAAAAATGTATGACAATTATTTTCATCTTTGTGTGACAAGGAACAGAATAAAGGGAAGACTAGGAAATTTCGCACCAGCAAACATAGATGTATAGACATGAAATGTGGGTAAACTGAGACCAAAATTCAGGAGTATTCTCTATCAAACCAAATTCCTATAATCGTGTTTCGAAATCCATAATTATTTTAATGATATCCTAAAGTTTCTGGTAATATATATTTTAAACTGTCAGGATTGAATTCTAAATTTATAAAAGGAACTTTTTCAACGCACTCCTTCCTGACAGAGTTTCTCATATATTTGCAAGTCATCGACCATATTTCGCCTTAAGATGCTGAGCCCTGTATTGGGATGACTGTTAACTTACCTACTTAGTAAGGATAAGATAAGATAAGATAAGAATATAATACTTATTGCACTCGACCGATATAAAATAGAGTTTGCAAAAATGACATAGAGAATTTTACAAACTTTTTAAAGTCTATGGTTTGGAGCGAGTTGGCGTCAGAATAGTTAGCTTTCTTTGTACTGAGCTTGTTTGGATTCAGATGTTTGGATGCCGGTGATGACACGAATTTCGAGTGACCAGCTACCAGATGGTGGAATCTTTGATCAGTAAATTTAAATTCATTTCAATAAAATACCAAGATGCTAAAATAGCACCCATGAAACTAAGACATGAACATAGTCAAGTGGTTTCACGGAGGTATCGTAAAAATGGAGATCAAAAAACCTTTTCAACTTCGTCATCAACGTGTACTAAGATACTCGTAACATAGAGTTTACACAACATTTTAGTATCTATTTGCAATACCCACTTCAAAATTTTGTCTGACAAAGAAAAAAGTGCCCCAACTACATCTGAAATCACCAATCGACTAAATTCTTTTTTTTTTCATGTAACGCTTCGTCACAATCGCACGAGTTCAGGACTGTAAACAACATTATGTCCACTCATTCACCCCTTTCGCGTTGGTCCGAGTCCGCCACTGGTAGCTAGTGATGCTACAGTATCGATGTCACTATCGATTGTCGACATTACGTAGTTGGTTGGTTTCCATAGGATAGATGGAAAACTGTACAAATGGTAATGACTGGCAGTTCCCCGCGACCGCCCAAAGTCGGATTTCGCATACAAACTTTCATCCCCCATTTCTACCCCGTGATAATAAGTCTTTTCTGTTTATATAATTATGTTTATATAATAATAAATGAAAAGAAATTTATTCACCCCTTTCGCGCTTAGCTAAGTTCAACCCTAGTTGCTAGAAATATAAAAAATACAATTGGTTAATCGGTTCTTTTGATAAGCAGGGTCAATAATCTCAAAAGTATTTACCTATTAAGGCCGATATAAAACTAATTTCTGACTTCTCAAGATTCAAATACCGACATCAAAAACTCGACTAATAATCAAGTAATAAGCATTTTTTATTAGTAGTAGTTTAAGTTTAGTTCGTAGATTAACGCAGACATGGCGTAGACAGAGTGAAGCGAGCGCACCCAGTAAGTCACTCCCACTCACCAACGGAAGACAGCAAGCTGTTTGGCGCCGGTCTGCGATGCTGATTTAAAACTGTTATATAAGTCAGGTAAAAAAAAACCTGAATAAATATTCAGAGTATCGATTGCATTTGAACTGTCAAATAAAATTTTGTCCAATGGTCAGTGAAAATGTAAAAAACAAGGTACTGCCCAAGCTATTATTTATGCCTCTTAAGATGTGGTGAACTATTATGTACCTACTATGTAAATACATAATGGTTTATCATATTTTTATCATTGAACTATTGCATAAGTAATAGAAGCGCATAATCGTAGTTGCACGTGTGATAGTTTGTTTATTTATAAAAGAGAGCATTTTCGCCAACAAACTGGGCTGCAGCAGTTTGGCGATAGATATAAGGTCACACATGTATTGGTTTTTATGAATAAATAAATAAAATAAAAATAAATCGGCCATTGTATTAAGTCGTACTATTACTACAGGGTTATCTAGCAGCATCACTAGAGCCCCCATCGCCCCTCTAGCCCCCGTTGTCAGTCCGGCCCTGACCAGCTGTCACTCACTCCCACTCGGTCGAGAGCTAGGGTTGTCTGTTTCGAGTTATTTATTGTCTGATGAAAACATGGGACAACAGCATCCTGTGTCGAATAAAAGAATACTCGGGTACCCTGTGTCGGAAATGTTGTGTTTCTGAATGTTTTTGTTGACTTTAAACACCGTTATGTTTAAAAAACATTTGTTTTTTTTTAATAAATTATGATCAAAACAATTAGTTATTTTAATTTTTGAAAACTTATTATTATTAGACTTATTTTTATGTAGCTTGTTTTGATTCTTTGATATTATTATAATCTTCTTATAATAACTCAGGCAACTATTTTTTAATGCTTTGCCCATTGACGTACTTTTGCGCCCTTTTAATCACATACTTTAAGCAGTGACTATAAAAATATTTTTATGCACTATTTTCAGTACCTAGTAATAGTGCCTAGGACATCCACTACTGTAAACTTTGAATTTCAGTAAAATGACTAGTGATTTATATCGTGCACGGTGGTTGTATCAATTCTATATCAGTACTTCCTTGCAGTTTAGGCACATAAGCACCCAATTATAAATTAAATAAATTACAAAATTAAAATAAATTTATATTACATTAGATAAAAGTATAAGATATATAATAAAAGTAGTTGATGACCGTCAACCTTTGGGATCAACCAAAAAAATTGGGGTCCAATTTCTAAAATGATTGTCCCCATCTGTAAAACATTACTGTTAACATTGTTATTAAAAACTTCAATTGCAATAAAATACTACTTACCTATGCTTAAGTACTTAGTTAACTACTGTGAATACTTTCTACTCAAAATCTGAACACGGTAGGTCAACGGTTTAGATATAGTCCGTTGTCTGCCAATTCATTTGACAGCCCTACGACAAGACCTGGGGCGGTTGCCGCCCATCTTTTCATCGCGACACGCGTCAATGTTGACTCGCCGTCGCACTGTCAGTAAGCTGATTCGATTCCAATCGTACTCTTCGAATGTTTAACACTGATTGTATCGAGCGTACCTACTTGTAACTTAATTTGATGGATTTGCCAAAAATGAGGACTGATTTTCGTACAGGCCCAAGCAATTTAGGAGCTGTGCAAACGTAGACGCTTTTTAGGGTTCCATACCAAAAAAAAACACAGGACCCTTTTACTAAGACTTCGTTGTCAGTCTTTCTATCGAAATCGAGAGGTGAGTGACTGATAAGAACACATTTGATTTTTTTACAGATCATGCATTTGGTCGCTATAATGGACAAATACTAAAAACAAAATAAAAATAACATTCAGATGGGACCCCTATATATTAAAAGTAATTTTTAGCCGTTTTTTGTTCAATATTAATATCGGCAGCAGGTAGACGCTTGAAATATTCATAGAATATACAAACTACCCACCACAGAAAACCGAGACGTTTCACACTTCGTAATTGGAGACAATAATGTGCCAAGTGTAGACTTAAAAAAAAATTAAGATACCCAGTTAGTTACCAAATATAACTACAATATCATTGAGACAAGTTCTACCCACACGATCAATTACAGAATACTTTTACAAAAAAGGTCTTCGCCAAGGTGCGCACCTGGTCCGCTATGATTTCCCAAGAGGCTGCCATTAGCTAGTATTATGTAACAGGTATACCTTGATCACGTTGCTTATGTAACGTAGTCTCTCAAGAGTTTATATGTTGTTAAGAGTTCAATTCCCCACTTGACAGTCTGTGTGGAATGTCGATAGACTTTAGAATATTTGACCTCATATATTGTAAGAACATAATTTGTGCTACCTTGAATAATAATAGGTCATTCGGCCTTCTACAGATTTATTGCAATAAGTATGTAAGTTGTACAGTGGAAGCTTACCACACGCACTTAATTATTTATTTATTTAAACATTATTGCACTAAATTAGAAAGTACAATTGGCGCACAATTATTGCTTACATTACTTGCCCAGTGGGTAGGCTGCAAATACGCAATGCAATAGTGACATCTTTTTAGGGTTCCGTAGTCCGACAAGGAACCCTTATAAGATCGTTCAGTCCATCCGTTCCGTCCGTCCTAGTCTGTCACAGCAGAATATCTTCTACGTTTATGGACTGATTTGCATGTAACTTGGTTCGAGGATACTTCACATATAGATCTCATTTTTAAAAACACGAAAAATTTTAATCACCCCTTTTTAAGGGTACCTCTCCATACATGTAAATGGGAGAGGTAAATTATTTTATTGAGTTCACCCCCTTGTGTAGGGTATAGTTGAAAAGGACTATGAAAATAAGGTAGGGTTTCCATACAACACTTTTTTATCAGCTTACCTACGGAAGTCAGAGAAGCTCAGTTCTTAGATTACCCTAAGTGTCATTTTGCTACTTACCAATAGGTTATATTACTTATATTTGGCCTGGCTCACTTTTTTACAAAATAATGAATATATATATTTTTTGTAACGTTGTATGGTTTTATAATTAATTATATGATTTCAATATAATAACAGTGAGCACAAAAACTGCATTCAAACTGTCTGATCTAGGGCGATAGTATGTTTTTTATCCTGTAAATAAACCTGACAAGGCCAAGCTGACTTTTAATAACTAATTAATTTAGGTGCGCGAAGCTTTGACGGCCATTTAGGCACAAGAATTTGGACCAAAGACCTTGATCAAAAGCGTTATGGAGGCCCTCCACCGGCAGTACAGACTGACGATCTTATGAAAATTGCAGGATACTTTTAGATGCACGCCGCTTATAACCGATCACTTTGGAAATCTATGACGAAAGCCTATGTTCAGCTGTGAACTTCCTGCATAAGAGATAATATTAATTAATTATTAGAACTGATTTCATTGCTTAAATAGATTTACTTAAAAGACCAACACCCAGATCTCCAAATAAAAGAACTATTAACTTTTTACTACCCGACTGCGGAAGGAGGGTTATGTTTTTCGAGAGTATGTATGTATGTATAATTAATGATTAAACGAACTTACCTGTATGTGAAGTTCTATCATAATTATGCGAAGTGCATCGTCCGAATAGATCCTGCAAATTAATCATTTATTATTGTTATGTATTAATATGTAGTTACACGCAAATGACACCACTCAAACACACTGAATAGTTTAGAGAATAAAAATAAAATAATTTTGTCGTATGGTATCATTTCTCCTACTGGTCACCCCGTCCTTGCAGATACGTCATTATGTTTAGAGGTCTGTAAAGCTAAAGTTTGTTGTTGGCATTTCGATGGCTCATGGGAAGCTATGCTTAGGGAGGGAGGGTTATTGATCTATTCGGACGATGCACTTCGCATAATTATGATAGAACTTCACATACAGGTAAGTTCGTTTAATCATTAATTATGCTTGTGCATCGTCCGAATAGATCCTGCAAATTAATTATTTATTATTGTTATGTACTAATATGTAGGTTTTTAGAGAGGCCTGAGGAATGCCAAACTACATTATACAGTTAATTTATACGTTTTATTAGAAACCAAAAAACTTATTACTTCTGTGGAATTACTACTATCACATTTACAAAGGTTAACTTAATTTTAGGTCTACTATAACAAAAATAGTCAATACTATTTAGGATAGGCGACGTTGTTAAAATAATTTCCCACTCTGTATCAGGCTGAAGGCGACGAGACTCCGCGTCTGCTATTGTGTTGTCTGACGATCTTATATACGAGGCATAAATAAAAAGATTTCGACTCTCGCACCATTGCCAGATATCCCTTGTGATTTTTGTAAGGTGCGGGAACTGAATCCCGCCCATCCGGTTAATGTATGCGACTGCTGTAGAGTTGTCTATGCGCATGAGTATCTGGCAGTGATGGAGATCTCTGGCGAATGTTTTAAGTCCGAAAAGTGCTGCAAGCAGCTCTAAGTAGTTTCTCTTGGGACCACCTCCCGGAGGCCGTTCCATTTTTGCAAGCGGCGCCCCATCCAGTGGTGGAGGCGTCGGTAAAAATTTCTACTCGGAAGTCGTCAGTTCTTATAATCCTTACAGAAGTTTCAATGGCTTGTGACCACCATTTGAAGTCAGGTTGTAGAGAGTTAGGTATATACATAGGTTTGTCATAATCATCATGACCTTTTAAATTAAGGAACTTAACACGCTCGAACTCTTTTGTGTACATCATACCATACTCAATTGCAGGGAAAGCCGAGATCAAGAGACCTACAAGTTGTGCAAATTTCCTGATACTACACCTATTGAGGTGCATCATTTTATTAAGTTCATGTTTTATGTGAGTTCTTTTTTCGTTGGGCAACATGACTTGAAAGTTTTTTGAATCTATAATCAGGCCAAGAAATTTGCATGACTTTGATGGTGTTAAGTTACTTTCTTCGAAATTAATAATGAAGCCTAGGCTTTCTAAAAGCTTTTTCGTAAAAGAAAGGTTTTCTAGACAGCCCGTATATGACTGGCCAATCAAATGTAAGTCATCTAAATAAATTGTGGATAGGTATCCACATGTTCTTAGTAATTTGGCAATCGGTTTCATAATCTTAGTAAAGATATATTGTGCTGTATTCAAACCGAATGGTAAGACGTTAAATTCAAACATTGAGCCTTCCCACTTAAACCCTAAATATTTCCTGGAATCGTCATGAATTTTAATTAACAAGTATGCGTCTTTGAGATCAATATTTACCATATAATTATCTTTCGAAACCAGTTTAATTGCAGTACGAAAATCTTCTAGCTTGAAATGAGTTGTGTCTATGAATTTATTCAGGCTTTTAAGGTTTAATATGAGGCGCATTTTACCATTCGGTTTGGGTTGCATAAAAATGCTATACAAGAACTGCCCTTCACAAGGCGCACATTCGGAAATTGCCCCTATTGTAAGTAATTGTTGAATTGCTTTATGAAAGTGGATTTTTTCGGTATCTGTATATTTAACAGTTTTAGGAGGGACAAGTTGAATGACAGGCCTAGAGAAATTAAGCTTATATCCGTCGATCCACGAAAGTATGTTACGGTCATTGGTAATGAGAGACCATTGATAATAAAATTTAGATAGTTGTGCGGCGTACTTTACCGGATCTAACGGCGGCGGATTTGCTTGGACGTAAGCTGCGATGTCTTCGACGAGCTGGCGTGCGTCTGCCTGCGATTGAACCGTGGTTGGTAACCCGGCGCCGTCGTCGGTTGGCGATTGTTCTCTTGATTGCGATGAGGAGCTTGGTATTTGCGCGCTGGAGCCGGGTGTCGCCAGTTTAAATTTGGGGTTGCAGAGAACGAAGTTGAAGGTTTTGGTTTCGGCTGGGGTTTTTTTTTAAGTTCTGAACCTGATTTGCTGACTGCTTTTGCAGATTTCAGCGTCTCGGCTAAATTTTCACCAAAGAGCGTTTTGTCAATTTTTGTGTTGAACAGATGATCTTTAAGCTCTTTTTTGATCGAAAAAGCAGCAAAGTGTCGTCTGGTAACTGACTCTGCATGTTGAATGTCGCATAATATGCGAGAAATGTCCATCAATTGCTTAAGGGTTTTAGTATCCTTATCTTTTTTCTCTAACTCGTTGTTGAGTACAACCGTCAAACCAGATATTGCAGCGGCAAGTTGTTTTTGCCGTGCTTCGATCCCTTTGTCCCGTTTCATGACAATATCGGTAACAGCAGCTTTTATTTTGGGGTTCATTGAAGGAGCTCCGAATTTAAAGCAGTTAGCAGGGATCAAATGCCGTTCGTTCAGCTCTTTACGAAGTTCTTTGGATAGCCCTGTCGTGGCGATGTGTTCGAGCCGAGTAGCTAGTTCATTGTGTACGTTTTTACCATATTGCGTCGTAGCGGAGGGGTCTATACCAAGTATTTCAAGGGCATCTGAGTCTAGACCATTGTCTTGAGGGGCTTGCCCTTCAGTTTCGGTTGCCGTTGTAGGCGGGTTTTCAGTGGTCGGAATTTCAGATGAAATTATCTGGATGTCGGGGGACCCTGGTTGAGACTGAAGTAGTTCAATTTGTTCGTTTTGCTCAGGTACTGAGGCAGGGTCTAATAAATTGTGACTATCTATGTTACGACTATGCGACGGGCTATCCAGAAAATGACCCACTGAAAGTAAATTAACAAGGAACTAAATTTGTGTTCGACAGTGAAGGTAAAAATAATATGCTAAATAGCTAAAAGTTGTTTTTATGCGAGTCAGTCCCAAAAACTGACCTGATATTAAGAAGGTAAATCATTTGTGCCGCGAAACAGTCCCAAAAACTGCTCTGAATGGCTGGATTGTGTAAGCGCGGGTCAGTCCCACAAACTGCCCTGAATGCTTGGTTAGTACCTTCTTTTTTATCGGAATGAATCTGCACTATTTGTATTCGTCTAACTTAATTTACATACCGTCATGAAAAATACTAATGTTAAGTGCCTATGTACTTAAAATTATTTTTTATCCCGCTTGTGATAAATCATTAATTTTGCAGGTAAAATTAAGTTTGCGCGCAAACGGCGCGTAGGTAGGTAGTACTTAAACTCGGGCGCCGTGCGGTGTCCCGTTAATTGTTTCCGTAATAAGAATGACGAAATAAGATGTTTACGTAGGTACATATCTGAAAGGTCTTTTCGAAAATCTTGAGGTATTGAGCCATGGGAACTATCATCACTATCACGATTTCGATGTCGAGCACGTTTTAATTTGCGTTCCAATTTTTTTATTTTACGACTAATATGGTCAAAATCGCCTGAATGACGTCTTTTAGGCATGATTTGATGTAATTAAGAGTGATTTTACAGTGTTTTTAGCAAAATTCGATCACACTTAATAAAATTTGTGTTGAGCGGTAGAACACTAGAACGTGAATGACGTATCTGCAAGGACGGGGTGACCAGTAGGAGAAATGATACCATACGACAAAATTGTTTTATTTTTATTCTCTAAACTATTCAGTGTGTTTGAGTGGTGTCACTTACGTGTAACTACATATTAATACATACCAATAATAAATGATTAATTTGCAGGATCTATTCGGACGATGCACAAGCATAATTGTTTGGCACGCCCTACAGCCCAAACGGCTGGACAGTTTTTGAGATATGAGGTGTCGTTAAATTTGTCAAAATTGTGAGAGTGACATAGGCTATATGCATTTTTAAAATGGCGCCCGCAAATGGAAATAAAGAGGGAAGGAGGGATTGCATTTTTCCTTACCATAGCAATATGGGTATCAAATGAAAGCCAGTAAAATGTACATTTCAAAAATATAAAAATATTTGCAGTCTCGTGTTTTGTTTTTTCGAAAATTATGTTTACTTGTTTATATGAAGCTTTGAAGATAGTTCATGGTCACATTTGCTTTAGAACATACTCTAGTTAGACATGGTGGCTGAACGATCCTATCAGCGGTGGTAGGCTTCGGTTCCGTCGGTGAATGGGAGTGCCAGAACTATCTGGATGAACTCACTCCACCGTCGACTCTGTCTACGCCAAGTCTGGCGTATTCTAGAGTCAAGAGCAAACCCCTTTTAAAAACCGGGCAAATGCGAGTCGGGTCTATGTGAATTAACTCTATAGATTTTGATTCCCCTGCCAAATGATAGGAAATACGACTAAAATGACTGTATGCGGTAACGTAGAGGCTTGATTTTTTTTACAGATTGAAGAAACCACAGTTATAAGTATTTGATGTAAACTTCAACTTGATACTTTCTCGCGTTCCAAAAAATCCGAAAGACAGACGGACAGACGGATAATGAAGTGATCCTCTATGGATTCTTTATTTTGCTTTAATTAATTTGATAGTAACATGTGCTTCACATATCTCCACAAGAGTAGCCATACCTTGACAAATAATGTTTTTCTTTTATCATTATTGTACTATAAAAAGGCTGTTCTTATTATTAAAGGGTTTGCGAGAAGATAAAATTAAATGGCTGTATGTTCAACCTTTGATTACTTAGGCCTCGCCAATATTTGCTTGGGAATCCCTCTTTCTTATATGTTTCTTAAACATGTGAAAGCTAAATTACATTTATTAAGTTATGTTTAAGATAAGTATTATGTTTGAGAGTTTAGGCAGTGGATTATACGTGGAGGGCGACAATGATAGGTGGAAAATTGGTCAGATCGGGTAGGTCGGGCGCTTATAGCTAGGTACTTGCCACATCAGTTTTCCGGGGTTTTTGGTGTCACTTCACAACAGGCCACAATCACTCGAAATGTCTGTAAGGAGCTTCACAGGATACACACGCGGCGAAAGCGCTCTGATCGGTCTAGTACATGTGTCATGGGTAACGTCTCGGTGTCGACTGGGGGCTCCGGGGTTGTCACAGTACGTTTTAAACAAATAAAAACTAGGCAAGTACGCGTGCGAGTGCGCGCGGCGCAGTATCAATAGGGTACACAAACAAATCAAAATATTGTAGTAAACATATTATTTACTGCAGTAAGAGACATTAGGTACAGGCCTATCTACATTTTATTATGTATTTTCAGAGACAAAACTATTGTTTGTTATGTATAAAAACTTCTAGTAGAGTTAAAAAAATAATACACTGAAACCAATATGAAAAGGGGGTGGAATTTTGTTTGCATATTTTGCGAGAAGGAAGTCGCGAAAATTGAATGGATTGACGGGTAAAAAAGTGGGTTTTGTTTTAGTTCTGAAGGCATACATAATTGTCTGTACAACTATGTTTAGATAATTCAAACGTAGTACGAAATTCGGCTACAGCGTTACATGGAATCATTAAAAAACCTTTTACTTCAATTCCAGTTTCTAGTATTTACCTGTCAAAGTCAGTCCATAATATTATAAGTTAGTTTATGAAATTAAGTACTTTGCTTGAAATCAAAACATGTATTTGCTGCTTATAAGGACCTAGTTCTGCAGAAAGCAGCCAACTGGCACTTTTTCGAAAATCGAGTTATTAACACAGCCATGCTAAATTCGGCATGCCGGATTTATTGCAAAGACAGTCATGTCGATATCTCTTTTAACGGCGGAGATGCGAGCCGACAAATGCAGCCATTTAAAAAATATGTTTTGTAAAAAACAGTCATCATGGTGTAAAATGCAGCCAATTTTAACACAAACTGCCTAACTGATATTGCATAAGTCAGCCAGCTATATGGCTGTTTCATACAAATTTCTAAATGTTAGGAGGTATCGGGGATCGAGTTTCGTATAAAACAGCCAGTGTACATTGGCTGTTTTCTGTAAATTGTGTATTTGTTACGAGTCCGTACTTGGCTTTTTCTAACACCAGCCAGGCTGTTTTTATCATATTTTAATGTTAATAAATGTACTATTTTATATGTAGTACCGTGACCGCCGTACATACTCAGAAATAATCATACAACTTAACGTTTACATGAAATGACACTTACGGCTCGCAGGAGGGGTTTGTTTTCATTCGTGAGCACGTGCCAACAGGTTAGATACGCATCTTATTGACAATCGAAAGCGTTAAAAATCGCAAAAATAAGGATTTTGCGGTGTTAAGACGAAGTTTTTTAAAATATAGTGGATGGATAACATTAATTAGTTTGTTTAAAATATAGTGGAAAGTGTAGAATCTCGTTTAAGTGTTAAAACCGCTTTAAATGAAAAAGTATATATATGTAAAGCAATACCTAGGAGTAGCTAGGATTCCTTTGAGTTAATTCTTGGCTTACTCGATAGATGGCGCTAGCGATCGGAGTGTAGAATAAGATACTTTGCATTAGATTATGTCTATGCGATATGTCTTCTCAATATGATTAAATTCTGTAGGAGTGACATTGATGTTTCATAATGTTTGACTGACAGGTTCAATAATTGATGTGGAAAATAATAATTTGTTTAGTAAATGGGATCGACAAATAAACTTTAAATGTCGTTTCTTCGTTTTAAAGGTAATATTTGTTACGTTACGTTAATTGTTTCCTTAAATGTAAAAGCTAAAATAAAACTCTTTGTTTTACAGAGCAACACATGGTTTAATTTGTCGTTGTCTCAACTCAGCAATAAAAAAGACTAATTGTCTTATAAAACGACATTTTTAGTAAATAAAAATGGAGAAACTACGATTCACGTTTGCGGTATTAGGAGCCGGTGCTGATGATAAAACCAATGTAATTTGTATAACGTCGATTGAGACACCAGATGGGCATGTATTCAATATCCCTGATGATTTGAAACCCGCAAGCAAGCACACATTGATAACAACTACGGATGTTTTTATCAAACTCAAGAATTCTTTAAAGAAAAGACATCAGACACGGAGACTATGGATCCCGCTAACACAGGATTTGAGAAATGTTTACTTAGATGAAGGTGAAAATATACAATTTGGTGACCAATACTTAGAGAAACAAGAAGTTATACATGAAACGAAGCTTTCTGATAATACCACTAGTGCAAGCAATGAAAATAAAAATTTGGGGAAAATAGCGGAAAGATTTTTACTCGAGAAGTTTTCAGGTAGAACATCAAATGTTAATCAATGGATCAGTGAATTTGAGAATGAATGCACACGTTTCGAGATATTAATGGACGCAGAAAAAATTGAGATTTTAAAGCATTTACTTGAAAAGCAATGCCTTGATTGGTACACTAGTATGCTAATAAAATATACGATAAATGCGAGATGGGCACTATGGAAAACAATTTTTTGTGAGACGTATGGAAACAAAGGTTGGTCACAGATTAAATATGCATTTACATTTAAATTTCAAGGAGGTTCATTACTGGAATATGCCACGGAGAAAGAGAGATTGTTACTGGAAATAAATAGAGAAATTGACACACATACACTGATTAATCTCATTGTTTTGGGTTTACCAGATTATATAATATACAAATTGGACAAGGAATTAATAAAATCAACAGCAAATCTTTTCAATGAAATTGGTAAACATGAACAAACAGTCAATAGAAATAATTATTATAAATTCGAGAGAAACACATTTGATAATAAAGTAAAAGTTGATAAAATTAAACCTTGCAAGATATGTGAAAAATTAAATAAAGGCAGCCGTTTTCACTCTGAAGAAAAATGTTGGTTTAAACAAACTGATGACTATGAAAACAAGAGAGTATACAGTAAAAATGTAAACAATACTGTATTGGACGTTAAATTGAGTGATAATGAGTCAAAAAACGAATAATTACACCATTAATTAAACTAAAAATTACATTAGAGGATAAATTTGACATATGATACTGGCTCTAATGTTTCTTTAATAAATTCTAAATTATTAAGACTAAAGATAAAAGAAGAAAATGGACAGAACAATATAAAATTAATTACAATCAATGGTGTAAAAACGACAAAAGGTTTGACAACAATGAAAATTAAAATATTTAATATAGAGAAGAAAGTGGAAGTTTATATTGTAGATGGAGAAGACTTCAAATACGATTTCTTGATTGGACTTGATATTATTAAAGAGTTTAATTTAACTGAGAATGAAAAGTTAAAAATCGTACAGAAAACTGAAGAGAACTTTATTGATGAGAAACTAGGTATAAAATACTATAAAAATGAAAATGGAGATAAAAAGAACTTGAATTTTATAAATTTTAATGAACATGTAAAAGAAAAGGAATTTATTATGGATCTGAGTCATTTAAATAGTCAACAAAAAATGAAATAAATAAACTGATTGATAAATATAAATCGAGCTTTGCAAAGGATAAATAAGAAATTGGAACGGTGAAGGATTATGAAGCACACATTGATCTACTTGTGGATAAGTACTGTGCTAAAAGACCTTACAGATGTTCAATGGTAGATAAGTTAGAGATAGAAGAACAAGTACAAAAAGTGCTTGAAAGAAATCTTATAGAAGAATCATACAGTCCATTTGCGGCACCGGTAACATTGGCTTTCAAAAAAGAAGACAACAGAAGAACAAGGTTGTGTATCGACTTCAGAGATTTAAATAAAGTGGTGGTACCTCAAGCCCAACCATTTCCTTTAATAGAGGACTTAGTTATAAAAACCAGAAACTGTAAGTATTTTTCAACTTTAGATGTAAATTCTGCGTTTTGGTCTATTCCGATGCGAATTGAAGATAGAAAGAAAACTGCTTTTGTTACACAAGAAGGGCATTACCAATGGACTTGCTTACCCTTCGGTTTAAAAACTTCTCCAGACATATTCCAAAGAATATTAAGTAACATACTCAGAAAGCACAAATTAACAGATTTTACTGTAAATTTCATTGATGACATTTTGATATTTTCAAAATCGTGTGCAGACCACACAAATCATGTATCTCAGCTTTTAGAGGCAATAGAGAAAGAAGGGTTTCGACTGAAGTTCACAAAATGTCTTGTAAAATATCTTGGGCATATAATAATAGAAAACACAGTAAGACCAGTGAGTGATAATTTAATTTCAATAAGGGATTTCCCAACACCAAAAAATCAGAATAATATTAGACAACTTCTAGGGAAAATTAATTTTTACCATGAGTACATTCCTAACAGTTCAATAATTTTAGAACCATTACATAATCTACTGAGAAAGAATCAAAAATTCGTATGGTCAACAGACTGTCAGAAAGCTTTTGAGAAAATAAAACAACTGCTGTGTTCACAACCAGTCTTAGAAATTTTTGATCAAAATTTGCCAATAAAAATATACACAGACGCATCAATAGAAGGTATTGGTGCAGTCTTCAAACAAATGCAACCCAACGGAAAAGAAAAACGTGTAGCATATTTTTCAAGAAAATTAAATAAAGCTCAGAAAAAAAAGAAGGCAATATACTTAGAATGTTTAGCCATTAAAGAAGCAATAAGATACTGGCAATACTGGTTAATAGGCAAACGTTTCATTGTATATTCCGATCATAAACCATTGAAAAATTTGAACATTAAGTCAAGCACGGATAAGGAGTTAGGAGAATTATCATATTATTTATCACAATATGATTTTGAAATAAAATATGCACCAGGAAAGGATAATTTAGAGGCCGATTGTTTGAGCAGAAACCCGGTATTGGAGGCAAACAAAGACACGCATGAACAACTAAAAATAATAAACATAATAACATTGAAGGACATATTAACAGATCAAAACAAAAATGAGAATATTCACAAAGATAAGAAGAATTTAATATATAAACAAAATATATATTACAAAAGAATTAAAAAACAGGAAAAAGTAATACTATCGGAGTAACTCAGTAAGAAAATTATTAAGCTAGTACATGAAAATATGTGTCATATCAGTATAAAACAAATGCAAATGAAAATAGGAAAATTTTATACAGCAAAAAATTTAACAAGGAACATATCCGATTTATGCAAACAGTGTGAAATATGTATCAGAAATAAGACACGAGGTCAAGTTAAATATGGTTTAATGTCGCACTTAGGCCCTGCCACAAAACCATTTGAAATTGTCTCAATAGACACAATTGGAGGATTTGGCGGCTCTCGATCGACAAAAAGATATTTGCACCTTTTAGTCGACCATTTTACTCGATACGCATATATATTAACCTCAAAGACACAAATTGCAAAGGACTTCATAAAATTAATAAATAATGTACCGAATTGTAATGAGATTAACATGGTTCTCACTGACCAATATCCGGGAATTAATTCAAGGGAATTTAAAACATTTTTAAGCGAAAAATCAATCACACTGTTATTCACTGCAGTTAATTCGCCATTTTCTAACGGACTCAATGAGATATTAAATCAAACACTTGTAAATAAAATAAGATGCAAAATAAATGAGAAGCCGAGTACTAAGGCATGGATATACAATAACACGGAACACTCAATAACAGGCTTTGCACCGAAATATCTTTTGGATGGTACTGATGTTTCATTCATACCAAATGAACTTAAAATAGAAAAAGAGGCAGGTGATTGGATAAAAGATAGAGAAATCGCATTACAAAGAACAATTAAGTCACATGAATATAACAAAACGATAATTAATAAGAATAGAACAAACCATAATTTTAAAACAGGTGATATGGTATATGTTGAAAATGGGCACAAACTAAATAGAAGAAAATTAGATGAGTTAGGGATTGGCCCGTTTAAAATCGAAGAGAAGCTTTCGCAATTAATATACAAGATTGATACGGTCATAGAAAGAAAGAGTCGAATCTATTTCATATAACAAAACTTTTTCCTGTCCCCATGGCAGAAGAAAATGAAGATATAGAATAAAGGGAAGGATAGTAAATTTAATGTAAATGAAAATCTCAAAAGAAATTTTCTGGTTTTGGGGGGGAGATGTAAAGCAATACCTAGGAGAAGCTAGGATTCCTTTGAGTTAACTCTTGGCTTACTCGATAGATGGCGCTAGCGATCGGAGTGTAGAATAAGATACTTTTTATTAGAATGTGTCTATGCGATATGTCTTCTCAATATGATTAATTTCTGTAGGAGTGACATTGATGTTTCATAATGTTTGACTGACAGGTTCAATAATTTATTTGGAAAATAATAATTTGTTTAGTAAATGGGATCGACAAATAAACTTTAAATGTCGTTTCTTTGTTTTACAGGTAATGTTTGTTACGTTACGTTAATGTGTTTAATTGTTTCCTTAAATGTAAAAGCTAAAATAAAACTCTTTGTTTTACAGAGCAACACATGGTTTAATTTGTCGTTGTACACTCAGCAATAAAAAAGACTAATTGTCTTATATATATTTTGGTTCTTACGTTTACACGAATATTCAAACTCATTAAAACACAAATTTATGGACATATTTTATTTAAAACCTGACGTTTCGAACACAGTGTTCGTGTTCTCAAAAGACTAAGCAAGGTGTTATTTGTCATTGCAAAGTATTGTAAAAATTCAACTACCGTCACTTATTAATATTAATTTACGTTCCTATTTACGCAGAAAGAGCTAACCGTATCTTGAGATCTTGCATTGCGAGGTGGTGCTTGGGTTTTTGCTAGAATTGGATCCCATGCTGGTGGAACCTTCCAACCATCTTCTCTATTGAAATTTAGATGTCTTTCTAATTTCAATGGCTTCACGTAGCATTCGAGGAGTAAAACGCCGTTCTTTTACAAGTATTTTATATTGGTCGAAACGAATGAAGTAGTTGGGTTTGTCTTAGGCATGTTCACGCACTGCAAACTTCGTGTTCCGTCTATGTTTAACGTCAACTATGTGTTCTTTGATACCTATACTTACTTTGCCTTGTTTGCCCGATATAGGAGAAGCCACAGTCACACTTCAGTCTGTTACACTCCTGCATCTTGAAGAGGTAAGTTGCACTTGACAGGTAGGAATTGGTTAATCTTCTTTTGCGGCTTGAAATAAGATTTGATTGATTCAATCAAAACTTCAAGATATTCCCAACCTTGTTCCCTTCATATATGGTAGTATTGCAGGTTTGCGTGCAACTGTTGTAGGCTTGGTACGGGGTCTGCAACGACGTGGTACTGGAATTTGGTTGTCCCGTAGTACCTTCCTACCTAAGCTCAGCAGTCAGGTGTCGGCACAGATGCCCCTTGCTCTCGGAAACAAAGTTTTGCCCATGGTAGCTAACTGTAAAGGATATTGGTGAGACGCACCAATGAGATATTTATCAGTATGGATGGCCTTTCTAAAGACTGTGTGGCTAAGAGTATGATCCGAATTCCTAGTTAGTAATATATCTAAGAAAGCTATTTTACTGTCTGCCTCAATTTCCATTGTAAATTTAATTTCTGGATGTATTGAATTAATATGATTAAGAAAATCAGAAACACTATTGGTGGGTTAATTGTGAAAGTATCATCTACGTACCGCTTATACAACCTAGGTGATATAGGTGATGTGCTCTGAGCTCGATCCTCAAAATCCTTCATGAATATATCAGCAACAACTGGTGATTGATGAGATTGCTACACCATCGGTTTGCAGATAGAACTTATTATCCCACAGTAAATAGACAGATGTAAGGCAATGTTCCAATAGTTCTGCATATTCTATTGGCATGTCAAGTTGAACCTGCTTCCTTTTGGTGATTTCAATGCAGTCCTGTACTGGTAAACTTGTGAATAGGGACTGAACATCAAAACTAACAAATGCGTCATCATCTGCTAATTGTAATTTCTTAATTTCGCTGATGAAATGGTAGGAATCATTTACATATGTATTGTTCCTCCCCATAGCTTGGATAGTGTTTTAGCTAAATGCTGTGCTAATCTGTAGGTTGGGGAATCAATTTGACTTACAATGGGACGTAGCGGGGTATTAGTCTTATGATTTTTTGGTAACCCATACAATTTCAGTGGTTTTGCACACGTAGGTACTAATTGTTGAACATCCAGACTTGAACTGTTACTGTGTTTTCGTACTAAGTGGCAGGTTTTAAATTTTTTTTGTTTGTTTGATCAAATTTTCTACCTACAAACGTTTTGAAAAAAAAACTGATACTGATGATGATATATTTTTAAGAGTAAGCTTTCTAAATAATGGCCCAGTGGAAAACCGATCTCGGAGCCCAAATTACGTAATATCATATCTATACTTACTTATAAAAGGATTATTTTAGTTTTCTGACAAACCCCTAATATTATTTTACTATTATAGGTGTTAATAAATAGTAATAGGTACTATTTTTCTTGGCTGTCTTTTATATACTGTTATTCAATTTTTAAATAATGCAGAACACAGCCAACTCATGTGGCTGGTTTATTCTTTATTGTAATTCAGATAATATAAGCTATATTGCATAAAACAGCCACGTTAAAAACGCTATTATTAGTATTATGCTAAACGATACGAAATACTGGATAAGATTTAAAAAACTGCTACACTTTTCCTGATAATTTTTAAATATAAAATAAACAGAAAAGTAATAAATAACTGAAGAGCAACATTTGGCAGAAAAACGCTCATCTCCGTTCGTACTTTTACTCATATGGCTGCTTTCTGCAGAACTAGGTGGTCCTAAACACTTTTAAGGCATGTTTTATTCAGCCTACAACATTTCTTGGAAATCCTCTCCATTTTAACAGAATTTCTATCCATTATCAAGTTAAATTAACATTGAATTAGGTTATACACCAAAACAACGCACAGATTTTTAGAATAATGTTTTAGCCGTAAAATTATAGGAATCATAACTTGTAGACTGGCGGATAATTAGTATTACAGAATGCGTGAAAAATATCTCAACGAATTATCGCGTATTGGGAAAATATGATTGCAAAGACCGTGCGTGCTGTTAGTTAGATGACTAGTGTATAAAATTGAAAAGCAGTAGAAATCCAGACAATCTTAATTTCCGAGAGAGTCGCGGGTGAATGTTTTATTTCCCTTGATGATATAAACTGGCCACTGCAATTTTTAAAATAACTAGGTGTTGCCAGCAACATCGTCTAAACTCGATGATACAAAATGACTCATACTCCCATATCACTGTCCTGTAATCATTAGTATATATTATAGTTAGTTATTAGTATATATTATATACCCAATGGCTGGCGTCCTTGTCTTGAACAGGGATATCGCGGTAACTGTGCTACATCATCTGAGCAACGACCACTGTTTGGCTGCCCACATTGTGCTCCGAGACTCGTCTGTCTACATTATTTCAGCATATTTTCAGTACAGCCACGACATTAGCCGTCACATTCAGCATTTGGACATGGTGTTACGTCAACTAGCCGGGAAACCGGTTATCATCGCAGTCGACAGCAACGCGCACTCACCGATGTGGTATTGTGAAGAAAGGCAATACGTGGGTCGAGGAAGGGACACGGAATATAGGAGAGATCAGATGGAGGGCTTCATCCTCGGCCGAGATCTCCTAATCCACAACGCTCCCGACCAACCACTTACTTTCAGCGGACCGAATGGTATGTCTAATGTAGACCTTACTCTTTCCACGAGGGGGGTCAATGTGGGTAGCTGGACCGTGCACGAGGGCGCCAGCCTTAGCGACCATCAGTTGATTACCTTTGAGTTAGACTACGACCGTGAACGTCAATCTCCAACCCTGCAGAGTGATGAAGACCAGTTGCCGGCCCTGTTCCGTATGAAAGGTGTGGATTGGACCAGGTTTTGCGCGGTGCTACATGCTCGTCTGGGCAACGTTAACACGAGCCTTCCCGCTGCACAGTACTGCGAGAGTTATGCCGGCGTTCTCCTGCGCACTGCTCGGGAAGTTCTCGGCCAGTGCGCACGTAAGAGCGACGGTAGATACGAGTGGTGGTCGCCAGAGCTAGATCGGTTACGTCGCGGAGTCAACACAGCACGTCGTGACTGGCAGCAATCGCGCCGCGCGGGAGGAGTCCAGGAGGAGCAACTTCATTGTGTACTTAGAGCACAGCGTATCGCCTACAAGCAGGCAATGAAGAAAGCTGAGTTGGAATTTTTCCGCACAATCGCTGAGTCAGGTAACGACGATCCATGGGGTAGAGCATACCGTGAAGCGAGTGGACGTTTCCGCCCACCGCCGAACGTTATCAACGGCATGAAACTTGTTGAAGGCTACATCGAGGCTTCTGGCGACACCATGACGTCTCTGCTCTCCTCGCTGTACCCAGATGATAGGTTAGAGGCAGATACTGATTACCATCGGAACGTACGTATTGCAGCAGCCTTCGCCCCTCCCGGGGCCGACTCACCGGAACCGACCAAGTCGACTCTCGACTTGATCGTCCGCGCACTTCCCAACACAGCCGCCGGATCTGATGGTATCACCGCCAAAATCGTCAAGTGGGCGTGGAGGGCTGCCTCGGACGAGATGTGGCACATGTATCGACTTTGCATTGTTCAGGGGATCTTTCCGGATATCTGGAAAGTCGGGTGACTGCTCAGCTCAGCTCAGTGCTCGTCCTGCCGAAGGGCAACGGCAAACCTCTTTCGGACCCGAAGGCTTACAGACCTATCACGTTACTACCTATCTTAGGTAAGATCTTAGAGCGCGTTGTGATCTCTTGCGCTCCCTGCCTGTACGGACATATTTCAGATGCTCAGCATGGTTTCACCCGTGGCCGCTCTACGGTCACGGCGCTCAGGTACATTGACTCTATTAACAGCGATGCGTCTTACGTGCAGCTGATCTTTTTGGACATCTCTGGTGCCTTTGACAACGCGTGGTGGCCAATGATCTTGTTGAAGGCCAAACAGGCGGGTGTCCCGCCTAACATCTACAAAATCTTGGTCAGTTACTTCACGAACAGGCGTGTGGCTCTCTATGTGGGGAGTCAAACGTCCTGGAAACGCAGCACCATGGGATGTCCACAGGGATCGGTCCTAGGCCCGACACTTTGGAACCTACTCCTCAATGATCTCCTGCTGCTGCCGAAACCTGATGGAGTACACTTAGTCGCGTACGCCGATGATGTGACGATTGCGATCGAGGCAAAGTCTCGGGCTGAAATCGAACGCAAAGCCGCTACGATGTTGAGAGCCATATCCGATTGGGGAGCCCGAAATCGACTCGGTTTCTCCCCGGGGAAGTCTCTCACCATGACGTACAAGGGTAAATTCCAGCGGGCACCGATCATCAGACTGGACGGTGCCTCGATCGCGAGCGTCTCTCAGGCGAGAGTGTTGGGTGTCACACTGGACGAGGCTAGGTCCTACGCGCCGCATGCGAGACTTATCGGCGAGAGCGCCTCTCGGTGCTTTGGCAAGGTATCGCGGGTTTCCGCATCGACTTGGGGCGTCAAGTTCCCGGCCCTTAAGATCCTGTACTCAGGGACTTATGTGGCGTCATTAACATACGCTGCGGCCGTATGGTACCGACGCTCGTCGTAATTTATCGTCAGAAGAGCGTTGCTTAGCACGCAGAGGTCGGCGCTTATTTTACTAACGAAAGCTTACAGAACGTGCAGTTCCGCGGCACTTCCGGTGCTTACGGGAGCTCTCCCTGCCGATCTGGAAGTTGCTCGTGCGGGACGAGTTGAGGAAGAGGGAATCCAGCTGGCCCCCAGGGAGCGCCGGATATTGAAACGCCGCATCAGAGAGGAGGTCGTCGCCACTTGGCAGGAGAGGTGGTCTTCGAGCGAGGGCGGACGCGAGTTGTTTAGTTTCTTTCCCGATGTTTGCGTGAGGTTGTCTTTTGACTGGGTTGAACCTGATTATGTTGTCTCGCAGATCCTCACAGGTCACGGTTGCTTCAGACAGCGCCTGCACAGGCTGGCGCTGTGCGAGTCTGCGCTGTGTCCCTGTGGTGAAGAAGAAGTTAAAGAAAACCGCGATCACGCACTTTGGGACTGTAACCTATACGCGGAGGCCAGGAACAAGATGTTAGATTCGATACAAACGGCTCTACCTGGTCCGATATATCACCAGGACCTCATCTGCAGCCGCAACAACTGGGAGGCATTGCGCGAGTTCGCACACTCTTGGCACAAGATTAGACGTACATTTGAAGAGTGAGTTTCAGGTAACACAGCAAGAAGAGCAGCCCGACGCGAAGTCACGTCTGGTGTCACGCCCCAGAAGGGGGAGAGGTGATATTGTAGTGGGACGGATATAGAATTTGTAGGGAGCATCAAGAAGCGCGACCCGGGAAAGAGCCCTGAGCAAGTACCGGGCGCGTCTCCCGAGATTCGGTCTGTATGCCGCAAGGCGGGTAAGACCATGAGGAGGTGGTGGGATTGTCCTGTAATCATTGTGTTAGTGTGACGGCCTCCATAGCGGAGTGGCTCGCACACAGTTTTTTAAGGTGTCGTCATCTCTGTGGTCCCGGGTTCGAACGGTTTGGTCTGGTCTGCATAGATATTCACATTTTCTATATCGTCTCGTGTGTTGTAATACCATCATTGTTTCAGATTTCAATAACACAAGAGCTTAAGCTACTAACTTTGGAATCTAAGCCATGAATGTGATGTTGTCCAATATTTATTTTTTATTATTGTATACAGTTCATGTACCATTTTCTTTGGTTAAGAGCGAGCACCCTGTTGGTCTGGATATACATTTTGTTTAAAAAGGAAACATAGCCTATGTTGTTGACCGAAGTACTCATGTTGTAAGTAATATAACTGACAGAAACTGAGACGGTGTTATTACAAAAAGCTAGACCAGGTTTAAAATGGGTCAAAATATTATCCGACAGCAGAGTAATGAATGACACATTCGTGTCATAACCTGATAGAGAAGCGCTTTTCTAATTGGCTAGCTAATAGCTAAGCCCTGTCATAAGCCCGGTACTAAGTTTTTGGAATAACGGACAGAAAATCAGATATACGGCTATGAAGACGATGGATATATTCAAACTCAAATAACAAAACAACAAAAATCATAAATGTAAATGAATGCTTAGCGATCAATAATCCTTGTTAATCCTCCCAAGGCGTTTTATGCAAACGGGGGTGTAGCCGCGTTAATTTTTCAAAAGAAAGCAACAATTTTCATTTAAATGCAAGAGGACGTCTTTGTCTGAGATGAAATATTATAACCGGAGCGAAGGGAAAAGCTTTAAGGAAATTATGCAGTAATTATATTGAATACATAGGAGTCTTATTGGAGTATGATATTAATAAAACGTTCGTACAAAGTTAAATACAAGCGGTACGATAAAAGAGAAGCAAAGCCGAGAAAATTAAAAAATAAAATGTCATTCCTTGGAATTGCAAGCGTATTCGCTATAAAATTAAATTAAATTTCGCTCACAAAAATTAATCGACTGTGTCATCCGGTAGGACTCGAACCCACGTCTCTTCGTTATACTTCGGGCGAATACTCTTACCAACTAAGTTACGGAGCTATAACTCTCAAGTTAGGCTGTACTCGCACATGGTATAAGTAGGCTGCCATAGAAATGGCCGAGCTGTTATAATTTTGAATGGGCCACGAGTTTTTTTTTAAAGATTTTGATATACCTAACCGCAGCCTTTCGGACCACATCGTTTTTTTTAAATATTTTATAATTGAAGTTGAAATATAAAGAAAACCTGTTTCAGAATGGGCTAGCAAAATGTTTAGCTTGAGTAGGACGTTCACCAGCAAGTTGGTCATGACAACTAAATACTGTCAAAATCTTTATTTAGCATTGGGAGATCTGGGGCTAAATTATGGTGTTATATGATGAAGTAACGAAATATATGGACGAGAAGTTTGCCGTCGTGTCATATCATGCAAACCGCCACCGACAACAGGTTCTTTAGCCTGGAGTTCACCAACACATGTTAAATTTTTAATCAGCCGGTTTAGAATTATTTGACATATTTTGTATGGAAATCCAGTCAAATTAACCGTAAGTCGATGTTTACCGGCTGTTTAAGAATTGTTGATCTGGGGTCTAAATGTGATGGATGATAATAAACGAAAAAAAACAAAAACTATTTTACAATTTGCCTCAGAAAAAAGGGTGTAGATTTCAATTTGAAAAGTACTTGCAGAAGTGATTCGATACCATATACTGATCACGAATCACGTAAGAAAATGATTTCTTAAAGATTAATTACTGATGATGCGCTCACTACAATACCTACGAAGTACCTTTGTACTTGGCTTTGCATCGCAATCTTTTTGTATTTACCGCGAAATTTTGAAGTATTTTTTTTATGTTTCGTGATCAGTATAAGGTATAGAATCACTACTGCAAGTACTTTTTAGATTGAAATTTACACCCTGTATACAGCACTCGGAAAGCAGCAACCACTTCAAATATCTGTAGCCCACGCCAGATCAGAGCTTGATGTAATTAAAACACTCTTGACCACTTAAAAGCAAATTAATCTGCGTTAATTGATAAAATAACTTTGTATTAACGATTTGAGAAACAATTGAGACATCTCCAAAATTGTTTTTTTACAGGAATAGTTCAGAAAATGAATTAATTTTATTTCCATTTCATTTTTAGGGTTCCGTACCCTAAGGGGCTTAAAACGGTACTCTGTTTCTAAGACTTCACTGTCCGTCTGTCTGTCACCAGACTGTATCATAAGATAGCTTGACAGTTGTAACTTTTACAAATGCTCCGTATTGTCACTGCCATAACAAAAAATACTCACCAAATACAGAATGAAATAAATTTATTTTTATAGTTTATTGTATGGGAGCCCCACTTCAATTTATTTTTGAATTTAATTTATTGTTTTAGAGGCAACAGAAATACTCGTACATCATCTGTAAAAATGTCAACTGTCTGTACATAAGATACAGCCTGGTGACAAACAGACAGAAAGTCGGAAACCGAAGTCTTAGTAATAGAATCCTATCCTTACCTTTTGGGTACGGAACCTTTAAAAGTATTTGACATGTTTAAGTGAATGCGAAGTTTTAAAAGCATTTTACTAAACAAATATAAGTAAGGTTGGTCACTTGCCTTACAGACACCCCTCCACCAATCCGCACTGAGCCCGTGTGGAGGAGTATGGCTTGTACCTCTTCATAGTTGAGGTGAGGCCTTTGCCCAGCAGCATGATCTATGTAGGCTAACTTTACTATACTTTTACCAAATTAATATATCAAAAACTCGACGACATTCAAATCCACCGTTCCCTCGAAATCCCATAGCATGTATAAATGGAAAAACTTTTAATCTTCGTAATAAACGCCGAGTGTAACTCTGCCTTAATGAAAACTTTGAATTTATTCCTTAGGGAACCGTTCTTCGCGAGATTATTATCATTTAGGAGCTGTATAATAATCTTAAGTAATATCATAAATGTGCCCTTTCACTGTTAATCATTTTAAGCCACTCTTAGACCGTTCTGAATGGGTCTGTGTGAGTGTCCCTTATTTAATATAGGGTGGACTCATAATAGCATTCAGACTGATGAAAGGCTATCAGATTTGATATCTAATATATTATAATCTTGTTTGCTTCAAAATAAACACGATTCGTTGACACAAGTTTTCATTCAGCAAGAATCGATTTTGGTTTTTTGGGAGTTTCGATTTTAAAGATTGTTAGCAATTACTTTAGAAGTAAGGCTTCTAGTTTTCAATACGTTAAACTGGTACCACGTATAGGTTATCTTAGTGGACGTTTTGAGAATTATATAAATGCAAATAACAATAATATTTTTCATAATTTAAGCAAGTTTTTAGCAAAGAAAATTTGTTTTGCACACAAAAATTGATCTACCGTGTCGTTCGGTAGAACTTGAACCCACGACCCTTCGCGCGAATGCTCTATCCAACCGAGCTACGAAAGACGTTAGTCAATCGACGATTTTTTGTATGTGTTAACGTTAAATTTCACCAATAATTGGGGATGTACTTACAAGTATCCGATATATTTTTTTACTACTTACTTTTTGGTACTCAAACCCATTGATTCATCATCTAAGATATGGACCCATCTTAGGTAATTGCAGTTCCCTTCACCACTATAGAGCTCTTGTAACTCCAGCCAGGCCTGTGTATCTCCCCGCGTAGGTAGCAAAAACGTACCTACGCGCGGCGACCCTTACTTGGGGGCTAAAACAAGTTGCGTGTCGCTACCGGCCAGCGACACGCTCGCGCGTTTTATTCACCGGCGGCCGCGCGGCTACGTTGCTGGCTGGACGAGAATGAATAAAGTACTAGAAAGAGGCGCTAGATGGCGTTAGAAGCTTCTCGTAGCAGTCAACCCTATCGCGTCGCGTGATATTACGTCACTGAATAGGTTTAGTGTATTATGAATCATATTCCAGAACAATAAGTATGGAATTATCTTGCAATGGATTTTTGTAGATGTCTACACGAAAATGTGCTTGACTCTGAGGCGAACTAAATTACGCCATATTGTTGACGACATTGAGTAGACATTTATTTGAATACAATTGCTAAGTCATACTTCTGTACGAAGTACTAGTACTTATTCTGTGCTTCAGCGCAAGTATTAGTAATCGGACATCCCGCTATATAGACTTAAGTGTAATATTGTTACATCGTACAAACAGGCTATGGCAGGCCACCGCGAGATAATTTCAATTTGACCAGCGAGCTAAAAGCTTCCAAATTGCTGGAGACGTCGAGTTTGCTAACGCTGTTATAGCGCTCATATATCGCCATAGGGAAAGACTTGATTTGGATCATCTTACATGCTGATTAGATAGATAGATAACTCTTTATTGCACACCATCAGAAAAATACAGTTAGTACAACGATTTACACAGAAAAATTTACAATATAGGCGGTCTTATCGCGATCTCTTCCAGACAACCTTTAGGTAAAGATTAGCAATGTCAAACTGATTGTTATTGCAAGAGAGTTTCTACTAAACGAAAATAACGAATTGTTTAAGTTACTTAACCGATTTTGAAGAGAAAAAAACCCGCGTTCACCTTCATTAAACAGCCGGTAAACAGCGATTGACGGATAATTTGACACAATTCCCATACAGTATTATTATTTTAAATAAGGTGCTTGTGGCGCAGTGGCGGCAGCGCTTTGGTAGTGATACCAAAAGTTAAGCAACCCACGGCGCGATCGTGATTGGATGGGTGACCATTCCGACCATTTAAGTGACGTCCATGACAAGCATCTCCGTGCTTTGGAAGGCACGTTAAGCAGTTGGTCCCGGCTAATATCTGTGGTATTAGTGGTTAAGCCTAATCAGAGGCCCTAGGGCGGCTTGATAACTTCTGACAGTAAGGTTTGTCACTTGCCTTACATACACCCATCCACCAATCCGCACTGAGCCCGCGTGGTGGAGTATGGCTCGTACCTCCTCATAGTTGAGGTGAGGCCTTTTCCCAGCAGTGGGATCTAATAGGCTGACTTATTATTTCAAATAATGCTCAACCAGGAGCTCTATTTTTGAATCACTCGTATGCTATTCTGTTGGCGAATGCGACATTGCTTAGTCAAATACTTTAATTTTGGCGTTTGTTCTATAGCTCGCCTTCTGTGACGAGTGAGTAGGGGCACTCTTTGCGTTTTCGAGCGATTGAGTGAAGTCGATTAAGTGTTTTAAGATGATGAGTTTTAGAATCGAACAAAAATTCCCTAAGTTTTAAAAGCAGTTTTTGTAGTTCAAACGGGTAAGGTGTGCTTCCGCCTGTACATCGTTGAAAAATATTATTCGCCGTAGTAGATCTTAGCATCATATCGTAGTAGTTGGTAGTTTATAGTTTTGTCTTGTAATACTTACTTACAGCATTAATTTTAAAGATATAATTTATTTGTGAACGTCAGAATGGCGGGTGTGATGAGAGGAATCAGAATGAGTAATTGATATGGTTTTATTAACTTTTGATACCTACACCCTAGGCATATTTTATTAATTTATAGAAACTTTATACAACAGAAAAAAATTTAAGCTATAATCCTTATAAGTCAGCCTATTAGATCCCACTGCTGGGAAAAGGCCTCACCTCAACTATGAGGAGGAACGAGCCATACTTCACCACGCGGGCTCAGTGCGGATTGGTGGAGGGGTGTATGTAAGGCAAGTGACAAACCTTACTGTCAGAAGTTATCAAGCCGCCCTAGGGCCTCTGACTAGGCTTAACGACTAATACCACAGATATTAGCCGGGACCAACTGCTTAACGTGCCTTCCGAAGCACGGAGATGCTTGTCATGGACGTCACTCAAATGGTCGGAATGGTCACCCATCCAATCACGACCGCGCCGTGGGTTGCTTAACTTTTGGTATCACTACCAAAGCGCTGCCGCCACTGCGCCACAGGCACCACCAAGCTATAATCCTTATCTCTGAATAAAAGGCAATGATCGAATAAATACTTATTGACGAATGAAAGTTTGTCCCAATTTCATGGTTATGGTGATGAAGATGTTCTCCTAGCCGATTTCGACTACGGCGGCCTATCTCAACAGAGATTAGCCAACTGTGCAGGACATATTATAGTGCACAAGTGTGTGCGCAATACACAGGTGCACTCTCTGTTCCTTCACTCTCATAATTCATGGTTATATTACTGAACTATTGTTACAACTGTACAGACTAGGAATCAGTACTGACAAACAACCCATCGGGTATACCCTAGTCTATGCAACTCAGATAATTTGCGAGTTCCAAAGTAATAGTTGTTACCCTAATGGGCCTTAAGCGAGCTTGCGTAAGTCTGGATCAGCTAATCCGGAATTGTTTAAAAGGCCTATTATCTGAGTTGAGAGCCCATTTGCGCAAGTTTGGATTAGCTAATACAGAAGGTTTACTTGCGCAAGTCCAGTTTACCTAATCCGGTATACCGCAAGGCCTATGATCTAAGTAAAAGGCCAATTGGAAAGTCCGTATTAGCTTCCGGACGTGCGTAAGTTCGCAAAATACAATGAAACTATTTTATACTCTTTTATTACTCTGATACATGTGTTTCTAATCGGTCATGTTATAATTACTAATTCTGTACTACAATCTCTCATAATTATTTCTATAACTTAAGCAATCATTTTGCAAGTTTTTACGAAACTGAAATTAATTTCGCTCACAATAATCGACTGTGCCATCCGCTGGGACTCGAACCCACGCTCCCTCGCTATCCGGGCGAGTGCTTTTACGAACTAACGTGACCGGGTGACACATCCGATTAGTTTTTGTAAGCTAAATTAATTTCAGTTTCGTAAAAACTTGCAAATATTTTTACAAATATTTTACCATCAGTTGTAAAAATATTTCCATCGGATACATGCGGGTACATTCCCCAAGTATTGATGTAATCGAACGCCGGCTCACTGGCGTAGCAAGCACTTAGAAAAATTCGTCGGCTGACTAACGTCCTCCGTAGCTCAGTTGGTAAGAGCACTCGCCCTGATAACGAGAGGGCGTGAGTTCGAGTCCCACCAGATGACATAGTCGATTATTTTTTGTAAGCGAAATTAATTTCAGTTTCTCGTTAGCTCAAACCGAAGCTATAGCATTCCTAAAATTGGACTCCGGTCAGATTTGTGGTCGCAACGTGATGCATTTCTTACTACTAATTGGACTTCCAAATTTAAGATAATTGCCTTACCATTTGATGCACAAGCCTTATGTGGTTAGGATATGAAGTAACTGGTGGCTTACCTGAAAATAAAAGAATAATAAGTGAATGCAAAATAAAATATATTTGTACATTTGATAATATATTTGATTGTTATCCAGCGGTGTTATGCTGGATGCTGGATGCTGATTCTTGGAACCTTACCACAAGGACCCTTTTTAAAAATGTTCATTTTGTACATAATCATGTTGTTTTAAAATATTAATATATAGTTGAGTTGTGTATATGTTAAATATAAAATAAATGCCAAAATGTGTAAATTAATTGTTTAACATTATAATTGTCTAGGTGTAGCTAACCGCGCTCCGGACTTCAATGCCAGCAGACAAATTATGTTGGTGTTATGAGCTCGAGCATTTTTAAAGTCATCATCATAATCATCATCCTCCTAGCGTTATTCCGGTTGAGCACTCACACGCGAGGGCCAACGGTCCGCTTTGGAGCATGATCCAGGATGTGACAGATCAGGTAATTACAGTGGAGCGACTGCCATCTGACCTCCGTGACCCTGTTAACACGGGAACCTGACCAGTTTTGGATCATGGTTACACACACAGTAGCCTAAATATGCAGGTTTTCTCACGATGTTTTCCCTCACCGTAAGAGACAGACACTCAGAAAAGGTAATTGGTACATGGCGGCATGTGGGATCGAACCGGTTCCTCCCGCATGAGAGGCAACCGGCAACCCGCTGGCCACTACGCCACCGACGGTACATACCGAAGTTATAGATGCTTATAAAAAAACTGGCTAAGTGCAAGTCGGAGTTGTACACAAAGTGTTCCATTACACTATCTATATAATATTAGACACTATATATTGTTTCTAAGAAAGTGTCGTCCCACCGGACCGTACAGACAATCAATGTTTGTGTGTATTTTCTTGCAAAAAAATTGTTTGAATTAGTAAAAATAATTATAACTCAGAAATTGTTCGCTGAGTTGTCCACTCGATTGATTAATGTGACTGGTGGCTCGAGGGCCGTTAGCTACCTCGGCCAACGCATTAGTTTGGCCATACAACGGGGTAAAGCTGCCAGCCTTCTTGGCACCAGTTACTCTGTCGAGGTTTGTGATTCTGGAATAGGTTAGTTTCTTTTTATTATGTTTTTATATTTTGTTCATATTACTTATGTTTTATGTTATTTAATAAAAATAAAAAAAAAACTTATATTTTTTTAATTTTATAAATGGCATAAAAATCTCGTTAGTTGTATGAGAGCCTTACGAGTTATCAAAGCACATTAATTTGGAACTAGGTAATTGCATGGACGAGTATAATTCGTCCATGGTAATTGGAATGATTATTGGTAGACGTTTGAAATGGTTAAAAGATAATGGTACTGTAAAGAAAATCCATACTTCAGGGGTAGAACAATGAACATTTGATACTGACGCTTACAATAACGACAAAATTAATCTATTGACCAGCATAAACCTACGGATCCTTATTTTATACTACAACCTTTCACGACGATGATTATCTGTCGAATGCGTATTCATCGCACTTCCAACCCGCTCCACAAGTAAAAAATGCGATAGGGTGGGGTAGCTTTCCGAGTTGCCATTACAGAAATAACAATATAGTTACTGCGTTAAACAATTATTGATTTAAATAACAATTTACGTTATAAAGAATTGCCTCAGAATTAATGAAAAATACTGATACTGGGTTAAGTTAAACTTAATACAAAAATATTCATTAAAGCAATACACAAATAATGCTAATATTGATTAATTTTAATGTCTCAAATGAGGAATCACAACAGTACGGAGCTCTTCGTCCATGAGTTCGACTCGTTTTGCATCTTGCATAAATTTTACCTTTTTTCTACTTCCATTTACTATTCAGTGTCTTTGAGCTGCGTCATAGGTCGGCGCAAAGAATACAGAATAATGTACCTCGGAGTCAGTTCTAGAAATATCTTACTAATTACAGAGTAATGGTCGTAAAATGTTTTGTTTCATTTGTGAATAAAAACTAGTTCTTTTGCCTCTACTTCGTTACTATCTCATTTAGTTCTTCGTTAAAGAAAAGACTATGGTACCGGCAATTATGCTTTTTCTGATTCTAAATTTTTATGATAAACTATTGTTTTTAAGTGATAAGCATTCACTATGCAATCTAAATATATTTTTGCACTTGGAAAAATTACTACCAGAGGCGGGAATCAAACCCGCGTTCATCGCATACCGGGCGATTGCCTAACCTCTCGGCCACCCTGGCGTTTGCAGAGCCTGTCGAAATTGTCAAGTGCTTATTAACGCTGTAATGCCGCGTTGCTTTTATCAATGTTATTGGGATTACACCCACAACACTCGAAAGAAAAACTATTGCAAGTATACTGTTGTTAAATACTTGCAATAGTATTTCTTTCGAGTGTTGAGGGTGTAATCTCAATAACATTGATGAACGCGGCATTACAGGCATTAATTTTTTATGAATTGAAACATGATATTTTAATGCCGATAAATGCACAAGACGTCCAGTTATGGAAAGATAACCATTTAACAAAACGGTTAGTCACATCATTACCTACTTCTAAGCCTACTTACTTTTAAGGCAAATTCATACGATTTACTATTTACCACTTGTATTGTGTTTTGGAAAACAGAATAAAGTACAACTCTAAAGTAGGACATCCAAAACGTTAAAAAGATTTATTATTATCAGCTTATTTCACGCGTAATTTTGTACGAGGAATTTCCCTTAGCTTACATTTGCCATACTTTTTTCCTGTTTCCTTTAATTATGTACGGGGTATTTGTCTCCGGGGTAGGACCTCCCCTTACCCTTCGGCCCTTGGGAGGAAATCGAAAATCGAACTTGTTTGATTTGGAAGCAAACTTATGGTAACTTTTATTAGGAGTTCGTCTTTTGGGTAAACATTAGTATTTCAGAAACAGACTATTGTAAATATAAATATTAGACAACATTAAATTAATTAGTTGATGTTATTTTGTTCTCGCAATAATCATTTTAATGAAATTATTGTTGAATAATGTCAAACGCTCGCAAAGCAACTTGACAACCGATTTTTTATTGAAAAAAATACCAAGACGATAACTTTTTTTAGGGTTCCGTAGTCTGACAAGGAACCCTTATAAGATCGTTTAGTCCGTCCGTCCTAGCCTGTCACAGCAGAATATCTTCTACGTTTATGGACTGATTTGCATATAACTTTGTTCGAAGATACTTCACATATAGATCTCATTTTTAAAAATACAAAAAATATAATTATCCCTTTTTTAAGGGTACCTCCCTATACATGTAAAGGGTGGGGGGGGGGGTGAATTATTTTTTTGAGTGCACCCCCTTGTGTGTGGTATCGTTAAAGGGTTTCCATACAACACTTTTTTATCAGCTTTACCATTTGCGAGATATAGCCCGCCAAAGTCGTTTACACGGTGTCCCCCCCCTGTAATTTCTAAAGTCTTGGACCTATAAACTTCAAATCACTCACGTAAAGAAACAGGCGCGGAAACTCTAATTTAAAATTGTTTCGGGTATCGTGTGATGAATACTTTTGAAGTTATAAGTAAAATAAAAATATATACTTTTTTGCCTATACTGTCTAATGTTGTAAGGTAATGGTACGGAACCCTTTGCGCGCGAGTCCGACTCGCACTTCGCCGGTTTTTAATTGGAAAAACTGACTATTACAATAACTAAACCTACCATTTGTGTGCCACTGACCCTTACATTATGTTATTTTTCTAAAGTTTTCCTTAAAATTGACATTTTAATAGTTCAGGTATTTAAACCGGGCAGGTAAAAGTACCAAAATGTTTTTGGTAGCAAAATATTCGTTTTTAGCACTAAGTAGCCCCTGTGTTTGCAGTTTGGTGCTTTTTCTTTTAATTATTTACTTATTTATTCAGGTTACCAACAACTGTTACATTAAATCTTCTATTTAAAACATTTAATTGGTTTTAAATTAAATGCACAGTTACTTATAGGTAAACATAACATAAAAAAAAACATAACATGCGAAGTAAAATTAAAAGAAAGAAAACTTAAATTACATTACACATTACAATACAAACTTTAATTTTATTATCTATTTTTTTCTTTTAATTTGATATGGTATTTTTTTAGCGTAATACTAATATCTCAATAACTGTTTTCTTACTCGTACAGCTTAAGCAAAAGAGTAACTTGCTTTCGGAATGCGGATAGCGAACATGCGAAGACGTCAGTTCTAACCAGTTCTAACACTGTGATCGTCGTCTGCAAATACGGTAAAAAGGTGAGTTCCAGCCGTATGCTTCTTTCTTTCTTTGAAAGTACACAGTACAGTTTTACATAACCTCAACAGTTAATGGGCCAAAGGTATCATCTATTAATATATACCTTGATTTCCTACCCAATATTTATATTTTTTTTTATATTTTTCATGCATTTTCAAACACCTGTAATCTCCGAGCGACACGACGCAAGCAAAAAATAGAAGTTTTTACGTAAAAAATAATTGCCAAGAAAAATTATCGCGCGACGCAACACTTGTATTCTGCCTCATATTTTATGTAAATTAGAGTTTTTCAAGGCGAAAGGTCGGCCTTTATAAATTGCCCTTAGTGGAAGCGGGTAAAGAAACAACTTGTGTGGATAATAAGGCCTTCCATAAACTACCTTTTTGTATTACAATAGTATAGGTTTTGAATGATGATTTTTAGCATTCTATAGCCATGGCAATAAACGAACCCGTACAGATTCGTCATGTCTGTCTGGCCTTCTTCCGTTCGTATGTCGGAGCCACTTTATTCTAAAACTACTTACTTAGGTATTAGGATAAGGCACACAGTTAAAACTAAGTTGGTTAATTTGTTCTGTAAACTACTCACGATTTTTATACATAAATAAAAAAAAGTTAATGGGGGATTAGGTCAAAGCCATTTTAAAAGTCGTTGTGTGTGTTTCCACACTATGATCACGATCCCCAGTCATGTATGAGGTATACCTCAAAATATTACTTCATAAGACAGTATTTATGACTAAAAAACGCTGTGTGTAAAGCGCCTTAGCAATGTTTCTGACGCAGGGCTCTTAAGGGAGAGGTCAAATTTTATAGGAGGTAAAAATAATTTTCGAAAGCAAATATGTAGAAAGTTCTCGGAGAAATAATGGAGACAATGGAGGGATTTTTTTAACAAAAATGGCGCCCTCATTCCCAACTACTTTTCAACTCTTAAACACAATAACCTAGTCTCAAACTAAACATGAGCTTGTGTTATAGTGACTAGGATAACGGGTAGACATACTTATAAATGTTTATAATCATCCATGTCTAAAGTACAAATGCTCATGCTCATCACACCAACATTTGCCCCTTGCCTTGCTACCGCTAGTTTTGTAGTCCGGAGCGCGAACCACTACATTGGTGTAGTGGTTCACGGTAGTCAAAGTCATTGGACAACATCACTAACATTGCTTAGATCCTAAAATAAGTACTTAGCTGAAACATTTGTGTGATGGTAATCTGAATCAATGATGGTATAGGACTCAGACTCGACTAAAATTAAACTATTCCCGCTAAATGTGAGTTAGTTTTGTTAGTATTTTAAAACGTTGTGATATGGGCAGTAAGTTTTGTTTTGTAATGTCGTCGATTTTTCATAAGTAACCAAGATCTTACTAGACTTTAAAAAAATATAACTTTTACAGCATAGGGTTTTTTTAGATATTAACTGTTATTTCAACCTATAATGAAGAGGTATAAAAATATGTATTATTTTAACTAACCCTTCATGCATTTTTTACTCAAATTCAAAGGCAATTACAATAAAATCTACGAAACAAAAAAGGCAACTCGAGGGCGCTCAATCAAGATGTAAACGCTTTAATTATTTCCGCCCGGCTTTGTCTGTCTTTACCAATAAATCTATCAGTTCTGCAACAATGAACTCTTTAATTGCTTCGATCTGTTTTGCCCAATCTCCTTTAAGGGCGGGTCCACAAACACTTTTGCCTAGTCGAAAATGTATCGTATAAGTCATGTATTTTTAACTGACTGCGGAAGGAGGGTTATGTTTTTCGAGAGTATGTATGTATGATTGTTTGACACGCCCTACAGCCCAAACGGTTTGACAGTTTTTAACATATGAAGTGTCGTTAAACTTGTTAAAATTGTGAGTGACCGAGACCCATGTTAGAAAGTCAGCCGGATCATCAGTAGATTGGAGTAATCTGCAATGTAATAAAGAGGTAGGTATGTGCTCTAAATTCACTAAGCCTTCTCCTCATTTCTAGAATGGGTCCCGACTGCTATACAATTTTTAATATTTAACCCGGGTATGACCACTATCTTATTTTAGGGTTTTTTTTTATTTCGTAATAATTTCAGGTTTTTTAAACTTTATAGTAAATGGTATGTTTGTTACTGTTATGGTGTAAAATAAATAGTTTTTTTATCTATAATAAATCAATATTTTCCACAATTTTCGCGTTTGATTCTGTTGTTTGATTGTATTTTAGTTACCTTAACAGACTCTCAAAGCACATCACTCACTATAATCCTATTGTTTGTCCTCATTGTCATGTAAACCACCCCTAAACAGGGTTCAGTAGCTGTCGAGTTCAATTCCCTTGTCTTGTTACTGTCATCAACTTCTGATTCACTAGAATTGAGCTTATTGAAATGGAACTACTTGATACTTGAAATTTGCAAAGGATATTGATAAGGAGGTCGTCTGTTTTGAAAATGAGTCTGAAGACCATAGGTCCAAGGTTTGAATAGCAGATACAATGCCCATACAAGGATTTCTCGCATGGTATTGCTTTAAAGATCATAGTTTTGTATTTTCATCTATTTTATGGTCTATTTTGATATTTTAGGAAGAAGATACATGATTAAATGCTTCATTAAAATACAAAACTTTATTTGAATAACAGTTTAATATGTTAATAAAAAAAATGCGGTTTTGGACAATTATTATTATTTACTGTTGTATTAAATAGAGACGAAAGCAAGTGTGGCAAACCGAACTCTTTGTGTTTTTATACTTTTTTTTAATGTTTCAATTTCCTTCTCTTTTTGACGTCTTTACTATTTTACCAGTTGTTTCTTTTACTTCATACGAATTACATTGCTCCAGACTACAAAACCAGCGGTTGCGGGTTCGAATCCTGCAAGGGGCAAATGTGTGTGATGAGCACGAGCGAGTTTCAAGCGAAGTCATGGATGTTTATGAACGTAAATATTATAAGTGTGTCTGACCGTATCCTTATCATAGCAAAAGCTGACGCTTAGTTTCGGCTAAGTATTTGGTGTGATTTTTGGAAAAACATATTTATAATATTTAATAATTTGGCTTTGGAGTATACATAACTGTCCGGACGATAATACCTCCTTTTTCTTCGCAGCTGGCCTTCAAAGGTATTTAATATATTCTAGATTTGAAGACGTCAATGAATGCTGCACAAAATGTGTTAACATGCTTTTAAAGTTTACGAAATACAAAGTTTTTTTTTATTTATTTAAATGGTGTTTCAATAATAAGTTCCCAATGAAATAACGACTGAGACATCCGAGCTATAGACCGGCATACTTATTTCAATAAGATACAAATGCATTTCAGTAACGTGAATAGCCCCCCTAAAACCATGTCACAATCAGCGCGTTCAAACGTCCCATTAGCCGAATGCCGACAAACTTCGTCCTGATTGGTGGTGGAACTGTTTGGTTGATTACCGCTGATTTGCTGCACCAAATACTGATGCACTTTGAGTGGGATTACCGAACAATACTATACATGGTGTATTTCTCATTTTGATGAAGTTTAAAACAGGTTTTCCCCACATCACGGCGATATTTTTTGTTACTTTAAATACTTAAAAACTGTAGTTATTAAGGTATTCAGTCTTATTATGTATAATAAAAATTAACTAAAATTATTTTAAACTTTTAATTGTTTGCCAATGGAACGTAATAAACATTTTCGATGTTTTTTTTTTATTTACTGCTTTTGAATATTTTATTTAAAAAAAAACATACACCTACACACTCAAATGTAGTTTGAGAGTTGTCATGGTATGATACGACCAACGACCTAAAGATTCAATGACAGTTTGCGCCCTACGTTCCTTTTAATTGCATTCCGTTCATATAATCTCCAAAGCTTGTACCAAATTCTCATGTCTTTTAGGGTTTTCTTCATCCCCCATTTCCCCCATCGTTAGCGCAATCTGTATGCAACAATTACCAATGTTCGCGGTTCATTCGTTTTAGTTCTTATTCGTTTTTTTATCTGTGCGATTGCTGATGACTTTCTCGTCTTTTTTGAATAACTTTTGTTAGTTCAAACGAATTGAAAAAATAATATTCAAAGTTGATGGCGACGCAATAATTTTAAAAAATAGGTCTACAAACATGTTATTTCTTGCTTGCTGTACGCGATGTAGGGGAATTCGGAGGATAAATTATAAACTTTGGGTAATATTTGTAAGAAATCAATGTAATTCGTATGAAGTAAAAGAAACAACTGGTAAAATAGTAAAGACGTCAAAAAGAGAAGGAAATTGAAACATTAAAAAAAAGTATAAAAACCCACTACACCAAAACGGTCGTCTCTCTATTATTTCTCACTAATTGTCTTACCGGTAAGCAGCAAGTTAAAAAATCTTTTATCCTATTAAAATAAAACATAAATAGAAACATAGCCCTCAGCTTAATCTTTTCAAACTGTATACATGTAACATACATTCCTGTGATGAATCCGTTAACAGCCAACGTTAAACTAATAACGACGAATGGATACTCGAACTTGAAACTTAATAACAAAAAAAAAGTTATCATAAAACACATAACTTGTTTCAGTTTAATACAGTTTGTGATGACAGCTGAACGATCTTATTAGCGGTGGTAGGCTCCGTTAGTTGCCGGCTGGTAGGACCACCCTCCCACCGGAGCCCGGTCCCAAGCACCTTGCTGTGTTCCGTCGGTGAGTGGAAGTGCCAGAACCTTCTGAGCTCGCTCCACCGTCGACTCTGTGTACGCTACGTCTGGCTTAGTCTAGAGTCAAGAGCAAACCCATTTCAAACAATTTTTTTAACGTAAAATAGTGGTTTTACAAAAATTCTGGCAACCGCCTACGGTTAAGAAACAGTAAATATCATATTTAACTCTTTACTTGTATATTGAAGACGTGTTTACAAAATCACAGAAGAAACAACCTACATTTACAAAAAATATGAGTTGTGCCTATGTATATCCTCTTGCGTACTGCTAATCTCAACGACGTATGATTTAACTTTCGCACGGAACGCGAAATTCCTGTATATTTGAAAGAGGTTCCGAGTTCCACTAATTTAAAAATTACTGCACTACACATTATTTAGCTTAGCTTAGCCTTAGATTGTATTTTATTTAAATATATATTCAACTATCTATAGTATTATTATATATCTATAAGAATGTAGTGTTGGCTCCATTCTCCGCGGACCTCACTCGGTAGGGGCCCACTGAAAATCAGCGCCAGGGCCTTCTGGGGACCTGGCTTAAGCTGAGTGAGGCCCCCTTGATTTGGACATCACAGACACACAAATGCACTGTTTGGCTAGCGTTGACTGTTACTGATTTGTTTGTGTGGGTTCTATTTTGTATTGTTGTTTTTTTTTTGTGATCTTTGTAATTTTGTTTTATTTTTTTTATTCTGTACGATGTTTGTGATGTCCCAAATTAATAAACGCTTCTTTGTTTCTTTCTTTATTTACTTGCTTTTTTCTCACTTTATCAGGGGTTGGCGAAGCAATTTTCTCTATACCGTTCCAAAAAACTTATAAGTCCCTATTTAAATGTGAAAGAAAGTAATTACGATCTCTTCTTGTCAAAATTTTAAGAGTAGGTATACCTATGTTCCAAAATTTCAATATCACAAAGGAATCCATTTTATCTTTAACTTATTAGTTTTTGACTTCAAATACAACGCATTATTTATTTGTTTGAGAGAATTTAATTTTATGTGCATTGACTTGAGAAATGTAAACGAGTTTCGATATTAAATATCAAGTACAAGCTTTAAGAGCGAAACTTTTGGACCGTGGGGGCCATCCGCTAAATTACTTTTTGGAAAAATTGCACCTAAATTATGTTTTGGCAAATAGTAAAGCTGGCTCGTTCCTCGCTCAAAGGATAAGTATAGCCATCCAACGCGGTAACGCAGCCAGCATCCTCGCCTCCTTACCTAAAGGACACGAGTTTAATTTTGATTAAGTAGGTTTTAAGTTTATTTATTTTTATTTCATGCATGTCTTTGTTTTTCTTTTCTTTTATTAAATAAACCTGATTTAGTCTAGCTTTAAGAGAAGTAATTTTAAGAAAACGTTCCAAAGTCAGCTTAGAAATCGTTTTCTATTTGTATTTAAACAAATGAGATATTTTTAATTAGAACTCTCAAAGACTTTGGCTGCTTATTGTTTTGATTCCAAACATTTTACCTTATGATAATGTTAGCTGCATTAAATTGTGCAAAGAAATATAATTTATTTCCACGCCTTTTGATTAAAAAGATTTGAATTAAGAAAACATTTTATAACAAATTATATTATTGCACTTCAAAAAATGACCACCAGAGGCGGGAATCGAACCCGCGTTCCTCGCATACCGGGCGATTGCCTAACCTCTCGGCCACCCTGGCGCTGTCAGAGCCTATCGATATTTTCAAGTGCTTCTTAACGCTGTAATGCCACGTTGCTTTTGATCAATGTTATTGGGATTACACCCTCAACACTCGAAAGAAATACTATTGCAAGTATTTAACAATCAAAAGTTAAAGCTTGCAAATACAATAAATTTTTGTTTTTAAGTGATAAGCATTCACTATGCAATCTAAAGTATATTATTGCACTTGAAAAAAATGGCAACCAGAGGCGATAATCAAACCCGCGTTCCTCGCATGCCAGGGTGGCCGAGAGGTTAGGCAATCGCCCGGTATGCGAGGAACGCGAGTTCGATTCCCGCCTCTGGTGGTCATTTTTTCAAGTGCAATAATATAATTTTATAAGAATGTATATTGACGGTTTACTTATTTGAAACAATTCCTTAAGAAAAACATTTCTAATAATAATTAATATACCATAGTCATCCTAGAGTTATCCCGGTTGTGCGCTCGCACGCGAGGGCCCAGGGTCCGCTGACCATGATCCAGAATGTGGCAGATCAGGTAATTACAGTGAAGCGACTATCATCTGACCTCCGTGACCCTGTTAAGGGGAACCTGACCAGTTTTGGATCATGGTTACACATTAAGTCGCCTGAATGTGCAGGTTTCCTCAAGATGTTTTCCCTCACCGCAAGAGCATCGGTTTGTGAAACAACTAATGTACATAACTCTGGAAAGGTCATTTGTACATGACGGTAAGTGGCATCGAACCCAGCACCCGCATGAGAGGCAACCTGCTGGCCACTGCGCCACCGACACGCTCTCGCTAATAATATTAATTAATATACGAGTAAAAAATATATTTACATAACACCGACGTAATTAAAGCCAAACAACTTAATTATTGACTCCAAAGAAGAAAACAAAAGCCGGCAAAAGATCTTGATAAAAATATATTATTTTAGGAAACCATTGAAAAGAAAATCATCGTAAACTTTGAGGAACGAGAAACCCAGTGAAATGGATACTTAAGGAAGTAATCTAATTAATGCCAAAAGTCATGATATTTTAATTACCAAGGCTTTAGCAGCCTTGTTATGTTTCCAACTCGTTTTTTGCTCGGTAATAAAGTTTTTGAATGGTCATTCAACTTTGTATGTTACCTTTTAATTTTACGGAAAGTTTTTTGAAAGAAAGAAAGAAAGAAAATACATTTATTAATGAATGGACATCACCAAACACACAAAAATAGACAACGTAAAGGGCACGGGTATACAAAAAACTCAGTAAAATTACAATTTATACGGGAAAACCAGTCGGACTGTGCAGTTGTGCGCCTGCGATGTCTTGCACACTTTTTTTTCACTTTTGGATTTCCAACCGACAATTTTGTGAATTGTTACAAAATATGGGAACATCTTGGAGCATACAAAACTTCCTATAAGAGAAATATTTTATTTTTTATTAAAACGTTTTCTTCCAAAATGTACATTAAAAAAAACATTTGTTCAACTATTTTATTTTTCCTGTATTCTTTCTGTAATGTCCTTTAAAAAATGTATTCACATTTTTTTATATCCTCACTTATACAACTTCATTAACCCCGGTCATAATTTAAACGGCAAAACAGTGGAATAGCAGTTAAACTTAACTGTTCGTTAAAACTATAGCGGCTTGAGCATCAGGTTTCTTGCTCAACTTAAATTAGCTTCCAGGATTTATCGCCCGCGAAATCGGAAGTTGATGAGCACCGGAAGTTCATTGATTTGTGGCTTAAATTAAGTTTCTTGTTAATATACACACTTGTGTTTTTAGGTGTTAGACAATAGGAATGATCCGCTATCCTCGAATAATTCCAATATTCATTTTTAGGGTTCCGTAGTCCGACAAGGATCCCTTATAAGATCGTTCAGTCCGTCCGTCCGTCCGTCCTAGTATGTTACAGCAGAATATCTTCTACGTTATTTAACTGATTTGCATGTAACTTGGTTCGAGAATACTTCACATATACATCTAATTTTTAAAATTACAAAAAATTAAAAGTACCCCTTTTTAAGGGTACCTCCCCATACATTTAATTTGCCTATACTGTCTAATGTTGGAAGTTAATGGTACGGAACCCTTCGTGCTCGAGTCCGACTCGCACTTGGCCGGTTTTTAAAAATACACAGCATATTTTAGACTAGCAGTTTCCCGTGACGCACCAAAAGTCGAATTTTCCATACAAACATTCATCCACCAGTTTACCATCTTGATGATTTTATATCGCGACAAAAAGTAGCTTATTTCCTTTCCGGGGTCTCAAACTATCTCCAAATTTCATTGGAATCGGTTTAGTAGTTTCGAAACCTATTTAATACAAACAATCAAATCTTTCCTGTTGGTAATATATTTATATTTTAGGTATTTTTATTGATCATTTTCATTATCTGTAGTACTGAATTTTTATTTATGCCAAAACCGTTAAAAAGTAACTGCGCCCAGCAAAGCGTGACGTCACCGTTGTGTATTCCTATACAAAATAAATGTAAGAATAGCATATTGATAGTCGTTTAAAAGTAAGTCAACAATTGATGGCGGCCTGTACTCCATTCTATCATTAAGTAATTTAATAGTCATGCTTTTGTAGTGGAATCTTTTCTATTATATTTTTAACCATCTGCTTAACTTTTTAGGCATAATTGCGTAACACACAGACAAAGTTATTTTCGCATTTATATTTTTAGTTAGGATTTTGGCTTTATAGATTAAACAAATATTGCACAAAACGTGGACTCGTCGGTATGTGGCTCCCACCCAGTCAAACCTAAGTAAAGACTTGTACTATTTTATTCTATGGTAAAGGATAAATTTTCACAGCATTTTCCCCCAAAACTCAAACACCTTCACAGTTGCTATAATAAAGATTAATTTAAAACCACTTCTTATTCCACTCACAAATTAACATTACAGGAAAAGTGAAAAAAAAAACCCTCTTAGGCCCTCAAGTGGTCTCGGCTCTAATTTCTCAAAGTGTCGTCAAAACTCGGATGTAGGGCAGAATACCCTTTTGTCATGCCCTGGGGACGCATTACGTCAAAAGAGAACGCCATAAGTCACTTGTCAAAACATGAAACCGTTAAATGGGCGATATTTATACTGTTTTTAGGGGTAGGGTACTTAGAATTTTTAGATAGGTACTTAAAGTCCGTTCATCATTGCTTGTTCAACATTGTAAACAATCTTGACATTCCTTTTTACGAAATTATTCATTTAAAAATAAGATTGACACAAAAATTACATCCTAGGTAGTTTATCGTTTGCAGCTTTTTAGAGCTATTAGTATTTTTTTTCACAAGTATTAGTTTTAAAAGAAAAAATTGTTTACAATGTTTGACACCCAAAGAAAAACGGTCTTTTAGATGGATATTCTTACATATACATTACAAATAAACAATTAAGAACATTTAGCACAATGTAGGTGATTTAGGTTATTGTAGACTTTTAACGAATGAATGAATGAATGAATGTAAAAGTTATGATTGTACAGAAGAGTCTAGATCAACCGTACCAGACAAGTGAACAGCTCGGCAACGATTTTTGCTCGATTGATAATGGCGACAGGTATTTATGCTTGAAATGGTTACAAGATGACACGTAACCCTTCGTGCGCAAGTCCGACTCGCACTTGGCCAGTTTTGTTATGGTGCAGTGTAGTCAATCCATGTATATTTATTCAAAGGACAGTGAATACAATCTATCTGCCGTACTCAGAGACGTCAATTAAATTTAATCCTTCATTAAGTCGCATGCTGTCCTTTTCTATTTCATTGACAAAGAAAGTGACAGAACGATACTTAATCAAAGATTAAAACAAATTGACGTCTCTGAGTGCGGCAGTATGTTAGTTAAATATTAACTCAGACGAATCCTGATGCGTATGTACCTACTTGTAATTTTAATAGCAATGTTAAGTATACAAACGTCTTTATGTCAATGTAATACGGTTTCAAAACGAATGTCGAAAGCGTCTTCGCATCAAAGATTAATAACCTACTCTTTTCAGAATCGAAACATTTTGTTTTACCATAAAAATTTGCAAACAAATCAGACCGTATCAGAAAGTTAAGACGTCAATCCCCAATCAAGGCGTTTAGATGGCATCTCCCCCGAGTGTATTTTTATCAAAGACGGTTTAATTGTGCCCCTCCTCCCTTCGCCTTTTGCAAACTAATTGGATTGTTTTCGAAACAAAAGCTGGTATTGTTTCTTTGTTCCATTCCTTTGTTGTTTTTTGGCGGATAGTTTGTTCTGTCAGAACGTAGTGGAGAACGATGCAGTGTGTCTCATTTAGGTGTTTTTTACCTAATACAGGGCGGGATTTTAAACATTCTGCACATAATATTAGGGGTAAATGTAATCATTATACGTACATTTTTTACTGTGGAGTCTTCACCGAAATCTTGAAAAACGAATTGGGTCTCCATGCAAATAGTCATCGAGTTAGCAGAATATTTTTATGGAGCACTCGTTTTTTTTTAGATTTTGATCACAGCCGATATTGTAAAAGTTGTAGGCATTTATTGCCATAGTCACCTGAAATAGTCACCTTAAAATTTTACCCTATTCAAAGCACATTACTCGCTACGCAGCTTACCTCATCACCAGTAAATGGAGGAAGATGCAATATGCATTTTGTGTTGTTTACCTTTGTGTGTTATGTGATGTCCATTTATTAAAAACTGTATTTTCTTTATTTCTTTCGTTTTATGTAGGTCTATTCAGGACCGTTTTCCACCTAACCCACAGATTATATATTAGTTACTACGTCCTAACCTATGTGGAGAGGAGACTAGTAGAGCTAAAATGTGCTTTCAACAACCAGAGTGGACTGTTTACTCAAATTAATTCAAGATGACGTCATATAAAAATAGTGTACCTAGGTAATAAATAAATTATTGGCTTTTCATAGCCGATCTTCTTTCAGCTCATTTCATCTCTGTATTCGAGGAAAATAAGTGCGTATAACCTCATGTCTTAAGCTCAGAAAAAAAAATGGCCCAACCAGCAAAAGAAAGATGATCTAAAAAGAAGCTCAACTTATTCGTGGTAAATTGGTGCAAGGAGTTAGAGACACGGAATACAATATTTAAGAGTGGGTCTTCTGGATCTACCCGTATTTTGCCTTGCCAGAGGTCGTTGGGAGCTCAAAGTTTGGGATGATACCCAATTCTTCCCCTCTGATTGTTCCATTGTAAAGTTTGAATAACTTCTGCGAGAAAGTGTTTAAACGTTAAAATGTAAGTGCCGTCATAGAGATGAGTGAATAATATACTTTTCGCTTCAGTAGAGATCTTTGAACCTGACAATCACTATAATAATAGCAAAGTTTAAGAAGAAAGAGCTTAAATTTGATAATTTTAGATCGATGCGATGTATCTGTCGCCAAAGTCAATCGTCTTCTTTAATAAAAATAAGTAGGTACGTGCGGATGACAGCATGTTAAGGTTACCATTGTGGCAACTGCATAACAGTTGAAATAGGGAAAGATTTTGAGACAAGAAAATGTAGTCTAATGTGCTGGCCACTGTAATGATTACATAATTTAGAGATAAGATCTGGAAAACTTACTATGTCGTAATACCAGGTAATCCACTCTACTCCACTCCACTGTCCTCCTAGTCAAAATTCGACTACGGCGGCCAATATCAACAGAGATAAGTCAACTGCGTGGGAGATTATATAGTGCACAATACACAAGTGCACTTTCTGTTCCTTCACTCTCATAGTTCGGTAAGAGGACAATCCGACATGACCGGAGGGAGATCAGGTCCAGGACCGAGCTTTTCGAGGCACTGAAGTGTTAATACCACTGTAACTCCTAACCTGCATCTGAGTTATTGAAGACAGAAAAACCCAGTAACAAATTTCAGTCCGACCCGAGATTTGAAACCGAGACCTTGTCGATAGTAACTAGCATACTGACCACTAGACCAACGAAGCAGTCACCCACCTGGTAATAAAAACCTGATATTACCACCAAAACAATCAACCACAAGGTATTTTGAACCTTGAAAAATCCCGTCTCGACCGTAGTTTCGAACCCGGGACCGCTTGGATAGAAGCTAGCATACTGCCTACAATAGTCTGACATGTTTGTGCGCGCTCCTTCTGTGGGATTAATCATTAATGATAAAAAAATATCAATTATTAATACCGTCACTAAACTACGTTCTTAATTTACGAATAGGACCCCTAAATTATAAAAGGAACCTATTCCAAAATATGTAAAACGCCTTATTTAATTTGCATCATCATTACCTACATCTTTTCATGTCCTAATGTATTATTCAGACCTTTTCAACATGCCCTCTAAAGCAATTTACTAAGACCCTGTCCACAAAACAAGTTAATGGCAGATATTTTCCTTCCCAATTCAATTTCACCACGAAGCGAAGGGTGGCTATACTCGTATATTAAAAATTTACCGAACGATAGTGTTTGGTCACTCGGCTCCGCGCAGATCGCGCACCGACCCGGTGGTCACCAATGGCTGCCCTTTGGTCTTACGAAGATGAAGGTGGTCGATGGCCGCTACAATGGACACTCACCTGCTAGATTCTTTGACAGATGTTTTGTCAAAATGGACAATGGCCGCCACCGGTGGCGCGTCGCGAGCACTAAATTGTGAGTACACCGCACACGTGAAGCGAGTGGCGGCCACTCACGTATTACAAATAATGTAAACAGTTTGTCGCTAGCCACCGGTGGCTACGGTCGGTGGTAGAAATGGGCGTATATTACTAAATTAATCGAATGGTCTCTGTAATCGAATGTATTCGATAAGCAACCGCAGTCATTCGATTATACTCCGATTATGCGGCGAGCATTACAGAGGCGTGCGGTGCGCAGGCCGTACTACTAATGAATGAATCGTCATTCGTCGCGTAGATTAATCATTCGTTCGCTGCCTGTCCTGTGCGCACAAACGCGGCAATTCAATCGAATGCATCGAAGGGCCGAGTATAGATTATCATTCGATTGTTGATTATTATTCGATTTTTTTTTCCGAATTACTAAATCGACATTCAATAGTTCGAATGGTCGATTGTCGATTCATTCGATTTTTTTTTCGAAAAATTGCCAATCGCTAGATGGTGGCCCATCTGCGCGGAGCCTAAGGCAGATCGTTTGCAGCCCTACGTCTTGCAAAGCCTTGAAAAAGGCAAATTCGGGGTGCACTTTAAAAGGTACGGCTTGGTTTGGTGATGGGATTAAGATATTTGTCGATAAAAAGTGTTTAAGGGTTCTTCAAAAGAAAAAAGAAACTTTTATAGGATCATTTTGTTTGTCTGTCAAGATACTTTTTCTAAATAATCACTCTTTACCTACTACCGTCGCGTTAATCCCCGTTTTATTGTGTACTTTTTCTCAAGAAGGCGTAGAGGTATCAAGTTGAAATCGACTTCAAATACCTACATATACTTGCAGCTTAATTAAAGCCGTAAAAATACGCTGACACGGGCAACTAACATTGCTCAATTCCTGTCAATACACGCCAAATACGACGTCACGTCACATCTAGCATTTTATAGCGATGTCAAGATTTACCGTATCTCAGCAGCAGGTTACTGTTATGTACATATTATGGCCACACAATACCATGCAATATGAAGCAATTTTATAAAACTAAGCATTATGTCGGCCTGTTCCTCTCTCGAAAACGAAACGTGGTTATAAGTATAAATGAGTTAGAAATATATACCTTCAAGATTAAACTTCTTAGTCAGAATAGTTGTAAATGAGTGTTTTTAATTTCAAATTCGCCGCCTTTTAAATGAAAAAGGATTAAACATTGTTATTTCATAAATGCTTTGTATTTTCTACATGTGCATGTAAATTATTTTCTGATTTGTGTGACGATCGTCTTGGTGTAGTGGTTTGCGCTCCGAGCTATTAAACCAGCGGTTGCGAATTCAAATCCCGCTAGGGGCAATTTTAACACACCAAATACCTAGCCTCAAACTAAGCGTGAGCTTGTGCTATGGTGACTAGGACAACGGATAGACATACTTATATACATTCATAAACATCCATGACTTAGGTACAAATGCTCGTGCTCATCACACAAACAATTGTCCCTTGCGGCATTCGAACCCGCAACCGCCTGGTTTAGAAGTCCGTGGCGCGAACCACTACACCAAGACGGTCGTTATGGTCCGTCACACAAACATTTACACCAACGTCATGGATGTTTATAAACGTATTAAAGTATGTCTGTCCGTTATTCTTGATTGATCCTAATCGCCATAGCACAAGCTGACGCTTAGTTTGGGTCTAGGTAATTGGTGTGTTTGTTAAAACATTATTATTATTTCTCTGTAATAAGGGATAATGCCAACCAAAGCTGGGGCGGGTCGCTTGTATTAAAATACTGGTTTTAAGAGGTTTCTTGATTGAGCAGTTAGAACCTTGAGGCAGTACTTGTAGAATACTCAATTACACCTAAATCTATCATGATTTGACTTTGAAAGGACCTTTTAGCTCAAAGGAACGCTTAATTACTAAGTATCAGGACTTAGCCCGTACTAGACAACTCTCATTACAAGTATAACAGGTTAAGAGAATACAATATTCACAGACAGAATGGGAAAGTAAGAGCTTAATTGCATTGCGACTTTTCGCGACGATTCAGGGCTAGTAGACAATATGCGATCGATTCTAAAGCGAAGTTTGCTATCGCTTACAAAATGTACGAAACTGACATAAGCCATCGAAACATCACGTGACTTTTGCATACATATTTCGACATTCATTCACGATAGCAAAGTTTGCTGTTGAAAGATTCCATCTTGTCTAAAGGACTAGTGCTGCTATTCTCCTACTGAATTTTGGCCATCCCAAGCAGAGGCTTGGTATGGCAATCGATCGATCGATACTTGGTTGATCTCTATCAATCAAGTAATAAGGAGGTATAGTATAGCAAGCACTTGCAAAAATTCGTCGACTGACTAACGTCCTCCGTAGCTTAGTTGGTAAGAGCACTCGCCCGGATAGCGAAGGGACGTGAGTTCGAGTCCCACCGGGTGACACAGTCGATTAATTTTTGTAAGTGAAATTAGATTTAATTTCGTAAAAACTTGCAAAATAATTGCTTCAGTTATAAAAATATAATAAGTTAAGCTGATTTCATCTTAACTGATGGTTAAATATTTGTAAAAATATTTCCATTGGATACATGCGGGTACATCCCCCAAGTATTGATGAAATCGAACGCCGGCTTACTGGCGTAGCAAGCACTTGCAAAAATTCGTCAACTGACTAACGTCCTCCGTAGCTTAGTTGGTAAGAGCACTCGCCCGGATAGCGAAGGGACGTGGGTTAGAGTCCCACCGGTTGACACAGTCGATTAATTTTTGTAAGTGAAATTTGATTTAATTTACATAGTATAGTACCCAAGCGTTTGCACATTACACAGGTGCACTCTCTGCATCTGCATTGATGCTGTATCGCTTGTGCATCGCGACTATATCAATGAAAAAAGTCCTACCCCCTTACTAATAATGAATTTGACACTCGTATAACACTTGATTAATATGAGACGACGAATTTGAAATGTTTGTCTTCATTAGGTTTGTAACCTATCTGTCATTAATTTCAAACTAGCTGTCTCATATTAAATAGAGTGTTATAGCAATGTCAAATATAATATAAGTAACGGAAAATGTACAAAGGGCTAAATTGGGTATTTTAATGCATATTTAATTTGGTGGTATAAAAGCGCCGGACCTTTCAGTTGGATCGTAAATATATAAAATATTCAAACTAATAGTGTCTTTCCTTTGGTGATAAAATTTTCACAACTATATGGTATAGTAAACCTGAAAAGAGGAAAATTTAGGGAGCACCTTAAAACTTATGGGATAGTGATGGGATGGAGTCGATACTATTTTTGATTTAATTTGCGATTATGCCTATGTTCCTATAATGCTATGAAAACTTATGGCATACAAATGAATTTCCTGTTGTTGAACTCCCGATTTGGTAACAACTAGCCGTAAGGCTAGGATATTATCCGATTATTTTTATATTTTACACTTTCCATTACTTTTTTATAATTCTTTGGGCAAAGTAATATTGGAACCATGTTTCTGGGTTATTTTTTTACTGTGTTTACAATTGGTGGTACGTTTAATTACGCCAAAATCCATTTTATTTTACGTTTGTGTACAAAAACGTACCAACAGTAAAATAATAATTTCTATCTACACGAGAAGATGAAAACTGATCACGGAATTTGGAGATAATAAAATTTAGGCCAGGGCTACACTTGACCGAAGATCAGGGACGGAGTTTCCGTCAAGTGTTAGCCCTGGCCTTAACCCTTCCAGCGTTCTAGGCACACCATGTGTGCGTAACTCAAAATGGCCTTGAGCGTCCTGCGCACACCAAGTGTGCGTAACGCGAATCATCACAGTTTTAAATAAAAACATCTATTTCTTATTATATAGAGCGGAAATCTAGCTAACAATATTTTTGTTGTATAGCCTTTTTATTCTTCTTTCTAAATATATATCATACGTATGATATGTACCTAGGAAAATAAGTACTTTATTTTTTTTAACTCCGTGGTCCTAAAAAAACTTCATCTTGGAAACAGCTCGATTGCGCAGCGCTTTTGCTCACCGCGAGTCCGATCGCTCCACGGGTTAATGTGACCTATTTTATAGTGGAATAATTGGTGCCAACTCGATCGATGAAAAAACGCTAAAGTTTATCGACCATTACGCACATCACTAAAACTGCGGGAATTTATATTGGATGAGCATCACGTAGGCTGCGTCTGTCGATCGCAGGATTATAACTCCTCAAGTGTTTGATGTGAGTGCTTTGGGCCGGAAGCACCAGAATAAATACTGGAGGTAATGGCTAATTCTTTTTTATGACTTTCTGGGCTAATGGACGGAGATTGAGTCTTGGGGATGAAGCGTGATGGCGATGTGCGATGTTAAGTAAAAAAAAACGTGTGTTCAATAATATTTTACTGTAGTCCTTAGGTGATCGTAATATCTTAATATTTTTTATGAATGATTATAATATCCCGTTGTATCATCAATATTCCTACTACAACCAGTCCAGCAATTCCTGTCCTGATTACAGGATGTCCTGATACTAAAAGATAATCCTTTAGGTACAGATTAATTAAATCATGCTCTACTATATGCCGCGGGGTGGAGTATGGCTCGTACCGCCTCAAAGTTGAGGTAAGGCCTTAACCAAGCAGTGACATCTTTATATGCTTAAGTTTTAACTTTACTTTAATATACCGAATAATTTCGACACCCGTCAAAGCTTCGTCGCGAAAGATTTTTGCTTACACGAACAAAACACGTGCGCCTATACTATAAAATCTCTGTAGCGACATCTTACCACTGTCGCCCACATTAGCAAGCAACTTCCAGACGCGACGCCCTGACTCGGCTCCTACAGGCTAGATGGCGCTGTTAGCCCGCTCCATACAACACAAACCGCGATATGTAAGATTTAGCACGAGCTTGACTACATATAGCTAAACCAAGACGGTGACCATTGGACCTTGGTCCCCGACCATAACAACCGGTCGGTAGGAAGCGCTTCCCTTTGCCTTCCTAACCCAGTTGCGCCAAATCTCTAATGCCACCAACGTCCCTAACATTGTATATTAAAAACCGGGGCAAGTATCCCACTGAGGCAACTACCCGGCTTTTACCCTATGCCTACAGGTAAATGACATACAAGATGGTAAATGAATATGAATATTTGTATACTTCCTCGTAAATACACATAGGCACGTGTAAAATATTAATAAAATTCTCAGAAAAATACTTATACGTAATAAACCTAGCACGTGTTGTGTTTGATATCCACAAGATCCTATTTTTTGTATTACACTCAAATCAAATAAGTAGATACTCCTACAACATGATTCAGTAGTAATATGATCTTCGCTGAACTAGTATGAGAACCTACACTAAGTCTCTATATTCAACATCAGCCCCTATTTTACCCGACTGCGGAAGGAGGGTTATGTTTTTCGAGTGTATGTATGTATAATTGTTTAGCACGCCCTATAACCAAAACGGCTGAACAGTTTTTGACAAATGAGGTATCGTTGAATTCTTCATATTTGTAGTGGTGAGATAGGCTTTATACATTTTAAAAATGGCGCCCGCAATTGGAAACAGTGGGTGGGGGGAGGGTTGATTTTTTCCTTATCACAGCTATATGAATATCAAATAAATGCCAATAAAAGAACCATTTCAGAAATATTATAATGTTTGCAGTCGGGTGTTTTGGTTTTTCAATAATTATGTTTGCTTGTTCAGTTCAGTAGTTATATATCACATACATACATAGAGGACGTTATTTTTATAACACCCCACGCAAAAAAGGTGTATTTTTATTTTATTTTAATAATAGGCAGTTAATAATTTGACCACAATGTCACCTGATGGTAAGCGACGATGCGGCCGAGGATGGATCATGTACTACTAACAGCCTATTCACACTTTTCTGAAAGAATTCTAGATCATGAAGCTTAGGAAATAATAAACAATAATAAATAAATTGTTTCAACAAACACACCAATTACCTAGCCCCAAATTAAGCGTGAGCTTGTGCTATGGTGACTAGGATAACGGATAGAAATACTTAAATACAAATAAACATCCATGACTAAGGTACAAATGCTCGTGCTCATCACACAAACATTTGCCCCTTGCGGGATTCGAACCCGCAACCGCTTGGTTTAGAAGTCCGGTGCGCGAACGACTACACCAAGATGGTCGTCAAGGAAACACTTCAGCCGGCAACGACATACACTCTCTAGCCGTACGCAAGAGAAACGTAGATTTCAAACGTTTAGTACGTAGTACCTGGGCGACCGAACTTGGCTCGGTTACTACTATTTAATAAAAAAAAACTTTATCTGACGTCTTACACCACGACGCCCGTGGTTACCGGGATGAAATTAGCGATCTAAATCTGCATCAAACAATTACGATAGAAAAACTTTAAAACACGCGTTTCACCAAACACAGGACTAATCTAGATCAATTTTCAACCTTTTTTTTATAATTTACTGTCGGTTTAAGCGTGAAAAAGTCTAGCTAAATAATAATAAAAAAACAATTTGGAAAAGGCTGAACCTACTGCATTTGGTACTCAATATAAACACCACCCTAATGAATCCCACGCGCCAAACAACAAACAAAACAGCGATATTGTTCAACTACCCTCGCGAAGTAGGTCGGAAACTTATAAGTGACTGGTTTGGAACTGCTATAGTTATACGCCATTTTGGGATGACTGTGCTCTAAAACACGTCATATTTATCTTGCAGTTTTGTCTTATAATCGTTGTGGATGAAACAAAGAACACCAAGTCACTGTCAGCTAGTAGTTAAGAGTAACTTGCCTGGTTAGTAACTTCAGTCTTTAATTGAATTTTATACCAAATAACGATACATCCACTTTTACTATTCCAAACCCTGAAAATGCAGTTCACTTAGCTTAAGCCCGTGAGCTTAGCGTCGTCACCGAAGACACTTTGCTCTTCGAGACAAAAAAATTAAAAGAAAATTAAATAGGTACGTCAATAAATTATTTTTATAACTTAAGCAATTATTTTGCAAGTTTTTACGAATTCAAATTGAATTTCGCTCACAAAAATTAATCGACTGTGTCATCCGGTGGGACTCAAACCCACGTCCCTTCGCTATTCGGGCAGGTGCTCTTACCAACTAAGCTACGGAAGACGTTAGTCAGCCGACGAATTTTTCGTAAGTGCTTGCTACGCCAGTGAGCCGGCGTTCGATTTCACCAATATTTGGGGAATGTACCCGCATGTATCATGTATGTAAATAATTGCTTAAGTTATAAAAATAATTATAAGTTAAGCTGATTTCAACTTAACTGATGGTTAAATATTTGTAAAAATATTTCCATCCAACATTCACCAATACCGATCCTTTAACGAAAGGCGACTAGGATAACGGATAGACGTACTTACATACGTTTATAAACATGACTGGGGTACAAATGCTCGTGCTCATCCCATTTGCACCTTGTGAAATTTTAATCTGCAACCCTTGGTTTTTATAGTCCGAAGCGCGAATCACTTCATCAAGACGGTCATTTTCTAGTTGGGCTGTAAATTATATTACTAAATCTATAAATTGTTCCATAATTCACACCAATTACCTAGCCTTAAACTAAGTGGACGCTAGTGCAATGGCAACTTGGATAATGGATAGACATACATAAGACACAAACTGGAGTTTGTGATGTCGTCGCCCGGGTTGGACCACCGTGAGATCCTTAGATCCTTCACCACCTCAGTCATTTTTTTTATTTGGAATGGTTTTGCTCTTGACTCTAGACTAAACCAGGATTGCAAAGCAATTTAGTATGTAAGTAGTTCGGTATGTAAGTTTTAAGGTATATGTTTTTGATGATTATTATTTTCTTGAAGTAAAGACTAAATAAAGAAAGTAATTTGAGCATTTTGACTTTTTATTCAGTAGTTATTTTGAAAATTTAAACTTGTGACGTCATAATATAAGCATGTCTATGACGACTTTATCTCATATTTACAGGATAGTCTTTGAAAGCAAACTTGTTCTCGATTGGAAACTCTCACACGTCCAAATAGTAACGTCATATGTCGGTTTCCGGTGCGCTTAGGGGGCACATGAAGGATAAATTATTCTCCGTATGTTTGTAAAAATAAGCCGCCATCTTTTAATTTTAGGCGGCATTATTTTTTACTTTATATACCAAATTGTATGTGCACAAAAGTGTTAAGAGCTCTGTTCATTTTCCCACTATGTTGATGTTTTTGGGAAAAACTTCGCTGGAGTTGTTTTAGCGTAAAACGCGTTGGATGTTTATCCGGCTCGAAGGACCAGTTACGAGCAAGTTTGCAGAGTTAGGGGAGGTTATAAAAACTATCCGACGGGGATCAAAAGTGTAAGCCAGAAGTTTCTGCTATTGTTTAAGAGATCATTAAGATTAGTTGATGGATGGCTTGTGAACTACGAAAGAAAGATAAGAATTGGTTCTTGCGATCCGAAAACTTTATAATGCCTTTACCCGACTACAAAAGGAGGGTTATAGAGGTATAGGTTATAAAGGTAGGTAGGTCTCTAGGCTCTTAATTTACTAAGCCTCCATTTCTAGAATGGGTCCCGACTGCTATACAATTTTTAATATGGGTACTAATTTAACCCGGGTATGACCTCTTTCTTGTTTTAGGGTTTTTAATTTCCAATTACACAGAAACGCAGTCGGGTTTTTTAGTTTTTCAAATTACCGTTTTTTTTATTTATTATTTTAAGTTTCATTATTCAAAACAAAACACCAGACTGCAAAAACTATTATATTTTTGAAATGGTCTCTTTACTGGCTTTCATTTAATACCCATATTGCTATGCTAAGGAAAAAATCAATCCCCCCTCCCCCCTTTATTTCCATTTGCGGGCGCCATTTTAAAAATGTATATATCCTATGTCACTCTCACAATTTTGACAAATTCAACGACACCTCATATGTCAAAAATTGTCAAGCCGTTTGGGCTGTAGGGCGTGCGAAACAATTATACATACATACATACATACTCTCGAAAAACATAACCCTCCTTCCGCAGTCGGGTAAAAATTACAACTGCCCTTGAAATGTAGTAAAGTGTACAGTAAGGTTGCACGATGTACATGTTACTTAATATGGAGTAAGTTACAAAGAATAAGGTAAGGTTGATTTGTTTTCTGATTTTATTTGCTCATCGACGTATTATTTGCTCGCAAAATATTAATATTCGGATTTCAACCGGTTTTAGTACGAGAAACAAAGGTATTTCTAATTTTGCGACTGATATTTGATTTAGTTGGGTAAATAAGGAAGCAAGTGGATTTATCTGATGTGATTCTATGTTATTAACATTATTTATCTATCTTCTTCTTCTTCGTGTGCCATCCCTAGCGGGCGTCGGAAACTATCCTTCTGAATGCCTTTCTATCTGTAGCTGCTCTACAGAGCACAGCTGCGTCTTTTGTGTTTGTCCAAGTTTTTAGGTTGTCCATCAACTTTGTTCTTCTTCTATCTCTACCTCGCTTTCCTTCAAACTTGCCCTCGATTATGTTTTTTATAAGTCTGTATTTGTTATTTCTGTATGTGCCCCAAATAGGCTACTTTTCGCTTTATGATTAATGCTAGGAGTTCCCTACTTTTCTTAATTCTTCGAAGTCTCTCTATGTTGGTGACTTTATCTCTCCAGGAGATTTTAAGCATCTTTCTGTACAGCCACATCTCAAAAGCTTTTAGTTTTTGATGTATGGCTTTATTCATCGTCCATCCTTCCATTCCATACATGAGGATTGATAGAATGTAACATTTCACAAGTCTCCAGCGATGATTGATGTTAATATATATGTTAGTGAACAGTCGTTTCATTTTCATAAAGGTACTTCGAGCAATTTCTATTCTGACTCTAATTTCTTGATCGGGATCCCATCTCGAATTTAGCCAGCACCCAAGGTACTTGTACTTATCTATTTTTTCGACTCGCTTTGAATCTATAAGAAGATCTTGTGTCGTGACATTGTAATTTTTACTGACGATCATCACTTTCGTTTTGGAAATGTTCATCTTAAGGCCAAATTTCTTAACTTTGCCATTAAGAGTGTGCATTAGATAGCACAAATCTTCCATTGAGTTAGCAAGGATCGCTGTGTCATCTGCATACCGCAAGTTGCTTATGACTCTGCCGTTAACTTTAATTCCTACTTCGACATCCTCAAATGCCTCTTGGAATAAGATTGAACAACTGAGGCGACAATATACAGCCTTGTCTTACTCCCTACTTGATCTCAATGTCCTCTGATGCTGTCTATTTGACCTTGATGTGTGCCGACTAAGATTTTTTTATGACTAAGGATATTAATCTAAAGAATCTTTTGCGAAAAGCACAATTTATGTTTATTTCGTTACTAAATTAAACGGGTTTTGTGGTAAGAGGTGATTTTAGTTTTTAATAACACTTTTAAAAGACTACTTGCGCACGTCCGGATTAGCTAATCTGGACTTATTCAAGGCCTATTCTCTAAATTTAAAGCTGTTTTGCGCAAGTCTCGATTATCTCATCCTAATAATCCACTCATGCCAGTCCGGATTAGCTAATCCGGACAAGAGCAAGGCCTTTGATCAGAGTAGAAAGCACATTTGCGCAAGTCCAGATTAGCTAATCTGGACTGGCACTAGTGAGCCTTAGATGTATTCAAACGCATTTTGGTCTGATTCAGAAACATAACATTCGAAAAAAATAAGAATTAAAAAAATACCAAGATTTAGCATAACACCAACCGAAGCGCTATACAAGTTTCCTGTTCTCTCATTTAAATCTATTTAACACACTCCTAGAAATAAAACAGACACTTAAAATGCTGAAATTGCACCGCCGCAAAACTACGTACGGAGAGAATGTAAAACACTAAAACGAAATAAAGCAAACGTTTGCTGAAACGTATGAGTTAAAAAGAACTGTAAAAACCCGCAAGTTTTTTTTAAATCCTTCTTCTAGCTTCGCATAAGCGGGGTTATAATAGTTTTTCATTAATCCATCACTCGTAATTAGTAGGGCTGACACTTATAATATTTTATAATTGCTGTGTCGAACCCACGACCCTTCGCTATCCGTCCGAATGCTCCTACCATCAGAGCTACGGAGGACGTCAGTCAGTTTACGAATTTATGAAGGTGCTTGCTACGCCAGTGAGCTGGCGTTCGATTTCTTCAATACTTACGAATCATTTCAATCACTTATCGACTTTACACATTGAAGGCAAGAATCACTTATTTGATCAACAAGACAAGTCTTTTAGTACTAACAAAATACGAGTCTCTTCTTTGTTTCTGCAAATCTATAGGAAAGCTCGCTAGACGTTATCTATGCTTTTGGGCTAAGATGAAGATCAAGAGTAAGTCCATTACTTAATAAAAAAGAGTACGTACTACTACGTAACTAAAATAAACGAAATTCTTTATTATTATTATAAAACAAAATATCCAATGCTGAAAGAACAGTCTCATTGATTCGCACATTGCAAACGCAATGCATTCAGTACTGTAATGAAACCTTTATAAGGTCGCCCATTATTCTTTTGATGGCATTCTGTGCTGCATTTGATAAATAATTATGCTTTCTTTCATTAATATAACACAGATACATACTTTCTTAAAAAAATCACGCTACCAGTATAGATCACAACGTTACGCATCACACTTCTGCGGTACCAAATCACACGCAGTCACGTATTGTGATGACGGGTGGAGAAATACCTGGGTAACGTTTTTTAGGGTTCCGTACCCAAAGAGTAAAAACGGGACCCTATTACTCCTCCTCCTCCTACCCTACCTACCCTATTATGTCTCCGCTGTTTGTCTGTCTCACACCAGGCTGTATATACAGCTGTGATAGCTACATAGTTGATATTTTTACAGATGATGTACGAGTATTTTACTGGGCGCTGGGCACTAGGTCTTAAATTAGAATTTTTATTTTAGCATGTTGGTAACATTATATTTTTAATTATATTATTGCATAAAATAAATGATTATTTTAATTATATTTATTTCAATTTTATTTTCCAGTTTTGATTTTCATTCCTTTTTGATATAAGTTTTTAAATTATTGTTTTGTGTTATTTAAATTTTGCTTCAATTTTAATTGCATTTCATTAATATTTTTTTTCTTTTATCTTGATTTTGTATGGGCACGCTATATGAATAAAGTTATTTTGTATTATTTCTGCTGCCGCTTTAACAACAAATATTAAAAACAAAATAAAACAAGCTCCCATACAAAGGTGTTTTTTTTTTAAACTCATAAATAGTGTCCAATGTTGTGTAGATTAAATATGTAAAGTTTCGTGCTCGAGTCTGACTCGCACTTGGCCGGTTTTTTTATAATTTAGAATGCACCATCCCTATCCCCGCTCAAGTCCGGCAAGCCCCGCCTATCTCCCGCCAGTTTTCGCGTAAATTAAATTTTTATCTGCACACAGCCCATAAAGCAGTGTTTATACATTCCTTTTTGTTCGTTTTTAATGGACCCGTTGAAACCGTTTCTTGGTTGTTGAAATAATATTCTAGTGGAGTTCCCGGACTAGCCACTAAATGAAGTTGTTCGTATAATTTCTTCTCATGGTACTGAAGCTAGTGCAACAGACAACACATATATGTTTAAAGATAATTCTCTGCTCTGCTATAGCACGTAGCTCTGCTATAGCACGCAGGACATGGCTGGATGACACGAGCACAATATCGCCAGTCATCCTTCTAGCGTTATCCCGGTTGAGCACTCGCAAGCGAGAGCCCAGGATCCACTGCCCATGATCCAGGATGTGGCAGATCAGGTAATTACAGTAGAGCGACTGCCATCTGGCCTCCGTGATCCTGTTACCAGGGGAACCTGACCAGTTTTGGATCATGGTTACACATGTAGTCGCATGAATGTGCAGGTTTCCTCACGGTGTTTTCCTTTACCGTAAGAGTATCGGTTTGTGAAACAACTAATGTACATAACTCAGAAAAAGTAATTGGTACATGGCGGCATGTAGGATCGAACCGATGCCTCCCGCATGAGAGGCAGCCCGCTAGCCACTGCGCCACCGACGCTCGCCACAATATCGCCAGTCATGGCAGAAAATGGACGAGGCCTACGTCCAAGATTGGATAAAATTAGGCTGATAATGATGATGACAGTTGTAAATTCATCACTCTTCTTAGGCTAAGCGCACACCACATTATAACAATACGGGAATTTATGCATATCTTTTCTTTTGTTTTTACTCCCGACATTTTAGTCCAATGACATGGACTAGCCAACTGCGCGGGAGATCAAGTGTGTGCGCAATACACATAGTTACACTTTGTTCCTTTACTCTTTTAATTCGGTGAGATGGCAGACTGACATGACCTGATGAGATTAGGCGCAGAACCAACGGACTTAACGTGCTTTCCGAGGCTCGGGGGTGTTAACACCACCAACTTCCCGACTCCGGAGCTGTGTCAGAGTTATTTCAAGACAGAAAAACCCAACACTTTCGGCCTGGTCCGGGATTCAAGACTGAGACGTCGTGGATAGTCCCAGCGTGCCGAGCACTAGACCATCGGGAAGACACTTATTAGACGTATTATTATAATGTTAGTAATAAACAATGCAACAAGAAACAAAAAGTAATATTGCACAATCTATTTTTGTTGCAAAATCTATCCTATTTTTAACCGAACAGCGTTGAAAAATACCTAACGACACAGTCACTGGAAAACTCCAACACGTGATAAAATCAAATTGTTTGTCCACTTTTATTCCCGGCATCGAATCAGTACACAAAAAGCGCGATTTTATTATTCCACATAAAGATCGCAATCTTGGCCGTAAAAAGACAACAATAGGCGAACATTCCGCGGGTTTGGATACACAAAGCGCTCTCGCGAATGTTTTCACGCAGATTTGCATTCATTCCGAGTGTCAAGTGTCAGGAGTCGACACGCCGACGTTCGATTTCCTCGTTCCCGTGAAAAATGACGCGCGAAAAGATGAAAAACATTTGACATAACATTTTCGAATTTCGCCTTTTTGAAATGAGATGAATCCATTCGTAAACGGTTTGTTTTTTTAACGTTTTTTTAATGGCTGTAATGCTGTGATTTTTCTGGATTTGCAATGTTTTAACGCTTGTTTTGTTTCGGATAAAAGATCTGTATCTTTTCTTAGATATTTTATAAATAAGGGAAAATATCTACATTTGAGTGTAAAGGTGACTTCTAAGCTTCGATGTAAGCCAATATATTGATAAGGGTGTCCCTAATGCAAGTGATGAAAAATAATGTTCCCTTGGAATGATTGTTTGTAACAGGCTACCCTGACTTAAGCTAGAAAGCAGGATATTATTAAAGAAAAAAGCCATAAGTTATTTATTAAAAGGATATTTTTTTAAAGTACAAATTAGTTACATACTTACTACTATATACCAAAAAAAAACAAGTAAAAATGTTACCATTTATGAGACGTTGATTTATATTTTTTATTATTTTGAGAGCTTTATTAAAATAGAATAGAATGAAGACTTAAAATGAAATAAAAAATCAAAAAGTAAATAAACTAAAAATATAATTTTTTTTTTTACAAATTTTCATAAAAATATATAGTAATAGCTTGAAAAAGGTAACCTTTTACCTGAAAAAACTTTTAATCAGATGTAAGTAATCGGTATTTGAAAAGTAAGTCTTCAATAATGGGACAACCTATATTTAATTATTATTTGTATCCAGATATTGTCCAAAAGGTCAACTTCAATGATTTTTAAACGTCAACGTTAACATTTAGCAAATCTTCATTACGCTGAAAGCAGTTCATTAAAATGATTGTACGATGAAACAGAGGAGTCATTAATGTTCCCTAAATATTCTGTCGGCGATATTTAATACCCCCAGGCCTTTTCCTTACCCTCTATATTAATTGCAGCAGTGTACACTTGTTGCTCTGACCTTATTCTGATAATAGCTCATTGTCGTATTGATTTGATGCGTTGTATGGCATTTCATATTAGCCTATTGCAATCCACTGCTGGACATAGGCCTCTCCAATTCTGCGCCAACTTTCACAGCTTCTCGCATCCAGCCACCACCGGCCACCTTCCTCAGGTCATCGGTCCACTTAGCAGGGGGGCGACCAATACTACGTTTCCCGAGACGTGGTCTCCATTCGTGAGCTGGTCATGTCTAAATAAAAAGGTAATACAAAAAAAAGTAAAGTATGTTTCGTCACCGAGAGAGATTTGAACCTTAGCCTCAATGAACTATCAGTCCTACGTCTTACGCACTCGGCCACGACGCTCAGGCTTACCGGGGCGAAAGTAGCGAACAAATTCTGCATCGAACATTGTGAAAGAAAAATGCATGAAAACTTGTTAACGTTAAACCGGAGTAACCCACGGTAGAAAACCTTATCGTAAGCCGTGTTCATCGTTGCAAAACCTAACCCATTATGTCACTATGTAACGAGTGTTTCCCGCGCAAAACTTAAATCCTAGTGTCAGTTTTTAACAATTCAGTTTTGTCAGTTTAAGCCGAGTGTATTTCGGCGACTTCCTAACTGAATTTATTGTTCCTGGGGCTTTTAAAAGCTCGCCTCGTCACACGGAGCTTCGGGGCAGCGGGGACTGTCAAATACACAACCCGTATTTATAAGCCGATCTTACAAGGCAAAATATCCATAAAAAGTATGATCAATGAATAAGTTTTCATCAAAAGATAATTTTACGGATTACTTCGCGATTTATTTCGATGAGTTCAACTATTCACATTAAAGTAAGAAACATTTAAAATAACTTTTATTTTATTTTCGTAAGTACAATAAGAAACCGAAAATTCGGACACGGGCAGGATTGGAACCTACGACCTTTGGCTAACCGGGCCAACGCTCTTACCAAGTAAGCTACCGCGCAGTCTTTGGAATACGTCATTGCGTGACGTCAGCGACATCTACCCGAGCTGTATTGCAACAGTAATTTAAAGCTATTGAATAGCGAAAGCGTCATCATTCAAGTTAAATTTATTTTGTAATGACTTGGCCCATTGCTGTTGCAATACAGCTTTGGTAGATATCGCTGTCGTCACGCAATGAATAAGATCTTCTGTGATAAGAGACATCATATTGGGGCAGCGGGGACTATAAAACACGCGACCAGTAATTACGAGTCCAACTTACTACAAGGAAAAATGTCAATAAAAAGTATAAGCAATGAATAAGATATTATGTTATATAAGACATCATCCTTCATACCGCATATTTATTTCCTAAAGGTTTAAATTTAATTAACTGAACCTAGTCATGAAATGAGTCCGTCAATTACGAATTGAGAAATACTTTTTACTAAACTCTAGATTTGACGTCCATCATGACACTGAGTTGACAACAAATGTAACAATCAGTTTCATATCTTGAGGACAACAAATATAAAACATAAATCACATTAATTAATACTAAAAAATCTTCAATATAGGCAAATGTTTCATGTTTCTTTTAATCAACTATTGAAATTTATTTTTCCTTAACCAATTATTAGCATTATAAATGAGTGTAAGTAACTATGTTGTGGGAAGTGTACCCTTTGCGGTGGCTATGACAAATGAAGAATATGAATATTATTACAATCAATGCCCGGCTTCATTTTAGGATCGCCTTGTGAATATGAGCCGCCTGTAAAGTTTGCGCACTAATTTCTCGGGGTAGACAACGAACCAAGTAAAATACAGTTTAAAACTTGAGATTTTCATTGTCACTAAAGTTTACGCGAATTAACTGCTCTTAAATTGTTAATTCTATTGTTTACACAAAAGGATCCTTGTTTTGCTTATTTTTATAGACAGGTACTTACTAATAAACCTAAACTGAGTAAACTTTAAAAAAGTTACTGTTGGTACAGTGTACGCACAGCATATACAGGGTGTGGCGTAAATAGTGGTCCAAAGCAAAGGTGTGGATACACTGTACACTGAAGCACCACATACCAGTATTTAAAAAAAAAATATGTACAGGGTTTTCAAAAAAAAATTTTTTTTTAATTTTTTTAGAAATCGTTACCTTGCCTTACAAATTTGGTTATAATTTCCAAAATGTATGTACATAAGTGTATTTGATTTGAAACTTTAATACAATGCCATGAAATCACGTTTTTAAACTTTTCATTGCTATGCGTTGACTGTAAGTTGATTGAATATAGCAAAATAATTTATTCTAAAACAAAATAATTTTATTTACCGATCATCATATCCGCCTTTTGCAGTCCTGCTGGACATAGGCCTCTTCGAGACGGCGCCAACTTTCACGGTCCTCCGCTTCTCGCATCCAGCCACTACCGGCCACTTTCCTCAGGTCATCGGTCCATATAGCAGGGGGGCGTCCAAAACTACGTTTCTCGAAATTTACCGATGCATTTACATTTAATTGGTACCAAATTGCCGAAAACGTTTGTAGTTAGAAACAAGACGTCTACTTGTTTTAAATCAATCTTAAATACTTAATTTGAAATTTTTTGTTTCGCTACCTAAACCAGGCCTGTGTATCTTCCCGTTTAGGTATCAAAAACATACCTACGCGCGGCGACCCTTACTTAGGGGCTAAAACAAGTTGCGTGTCGCTACCGTCCAGCGACACGCTCGCGCGTTTTATTCACCGGCTGTCGCTACGTTGCTGGCTGGACGAGAATGAATAAAGTACTAGAAAGAAGCGTTATAACCTTCTCGTAGCAGTCAACCCTATCGCGTCGCGTGATATTACGTCACTGAATAGGTTTAGTGTATTATGAATCATATTCCAGAGCAATAAGTATGAAATTATCTTGCAATGGATTTTTGTAGGTGTCTACGCGAAAATGTGCTTGACTCTAAGGCGAACTAAATTACGCCATATTGTTGACGACATTGAGTAGACATTTATTTGAATACAATTGCTAAGTCATACTTCTGTACGAAGTACTAGTACTTATTCTGTGCCTAAACGAACGAATATTTTGATTTATTGAAAAGCTTCATAAATAAAATCTTAAGCTTATTATAACAACCGTCATAAATAAAACAATGTGTCTTCACAATCCACACAAACATTAAAATCGAATCCATCTCCCAAACTGCTCTTTGTTTAGTCGCTCCGTTCACAGATGGCGCTGTTTACAAACCAATAACTAAGTGATACGAGTACGAACATCAATTCAGCTTGTAATAATATTACTTGTAATATTGTTACCGAGGTATCGACCCTGAATTATTGCATTATGTAGGCAAAGGACTCTGTAGCAATGCCGTTATTGTTAATATCTCTCTGAATTTATGTTATTGTTTTGAAAGGAGTAGAATGTGTTTCTGGAGGCATTTGTGAAGAATAAAATCAGTCATTCTAACTAAACTGTTCAAACAAAACTAATTCTGAAATTGTTTTAGTAATGTTTTGTAATTATAGTTTCCTTGACTCCATCAAACACAGAACGTTATATAAACAATACCAAATGCATACAAAAATAATCATACGTAAATTGATAAACATTTTACGTACTCAAAAATATCACTCCATAAAGGCGAAGAAAAAGTGTCGGTATTAGAATCTGTAAAAATTCAAGATAATAACTTCTCATACTTCGTCATAATAATATGTGTTTCATTCCAATCATAATGATGAAGTTCCTCGAGCATGAAGTAAACGACTGTGATTAAGGGTTTAAGATATATAACAACACCAAAAAATCTGTCAGTTGAAGGATTCGAGTCTTTTTAACACCTATTCTTGGTTATTATCCGAAGCGTGAAACACACAAAGAAAGTCGGCAAAAATATCAAAAACACAGCACAGCTGCTATGAAAATCTGTCGAGAAAACGAAAAGAAATGTGCTACATTTTTGTGGGCGCGCATTTTTTTCCGCGCGGGCGGCCCGGCCGGGAAAAGTCGTCCAGAACGGATCCCGATGATCCCTTGGGATGATGTTATAGGGCTGTTGTACTATTAATAGTTCTTAAATCGATGAAAGTATCGATGAAAGTCGAGGGTCGGTGGCGCAGTGGCTAGCGGTTGCCTACAAAATTGATCCCACATGTTTTTGATTATTTTGGTGATTTTTTCTGAGTTATGTGCATTAGTTGTTTCACTAACCGATGCTCTTACGGTAAGAGAAAACATCGTGAGGAAGCTTGCACATTCAGGCGACTGAATGTGTAACCTGGTAACCTGGTCAGGTTCCCCTGTTAACAGGGTCACGGAGGTCAGGTGGCAGTCGCTGTAACTACCTTATCTGCTACGTCCTCGATCATGGTCAGCGGACCCTGGGCACAACCGGGATAACTAAGAGGATGATGAGGAGAACGAATATCGATGAAAGTCTGCCTTTATGTGCGTATACACCCAAACGAGAAAAACTAAGATCTACCATTTTCAGAGCAACGGGCTCGATTCCAATGTCCCTGTCTCAGACAAATTTTAGTTCAGTCTGTTTCTTTCTGTGCTAAACAAACAAAAAGAGAAAGATAACAATATAATTTAAAAACGTCAAATGATTATTAATTTGATTTATACGAAAAAATACGTAAGAAATACCTAGCACATAAATTAACTCTTCATTAAATGCCATTCCTATGTCTATATTTTTTTGTAATTGACAGCTGATAGACCTGACTTTTCTAAATTATTGTAGTCTGTATATTTCGTTTGTTTAGCAGAGGAAACAAATCGATTAAGACTGAACTGAAAATTATTCTAAGACATTTGGATCGAGCCTAATATTCGCTTATATGCTTTGTTTGCTTTATTTTATCGATACGTTTGATTTCCTTGACTTGATATAACTTTTATAGTTCATCGATATGAGATTATTCCAAAACTAAACTGGAATCCAGTCCGTATACAAACGTGATTCCTGGCGGAAAGTTTCTTTGACTTTTTAGGGTTCCGTACCCGAAGGGTAAAAACGTGGCCCTATTACAAGCCTCCTGTCTGTCTGTCTGTTACCAGGCTATATCTCATGAACTGTGATAACTCGACAGTTGAAGTTTTCACAGTTGATCTATTTCTGTTGCCGCTATAACAACACTAAAAACAGAATAAAATAAATATTAAGGGGGGCTTTCATACAATAAACTTGATTTTTAGCTTTTTAATAACGTCAACAGGAAGACGCTTAAAATATTCACAGAATATTATGTTGTATTTCACTTGAGGGGCCCCCCTTATATTTTTCACTATATTTTTTTTTCTTTCCCATACAAATATGTTTTTTTGCCTATACTGTCTATTAATGTAAGTTTATGGTACGGAACCCTTCGTGCCCCCTGTGGGCCTACATACATTTATTTATGTATGTAGGCCCACAGGGGGCACTTATACACGTCCCAACATATTATTTTTTAAGCCCTACCACTGCTTCGGGACAAATTGTGGGCTAGTGCTGAGAAGAAGCAGCGCAAGAAACTCAGTCGCTATTGTCAAAGCCTCTTTTAAAAATAATGTTTAAAAATACAGAAATTGTACTAGTGCGAGCTGGTCCACACGTTTACATCATTCAAATAATCGTCTACTTTATAATAACCTTTTGTCATTAGGGTATCCTTAATAAATGATTTGAATTTGTTAATTGGTAATTCTACTATATTTTTCGGTAATTTGTTAAAGTAATTGACACATTTTCCCATGAAAGAATGACCAACTTTCTGAAGCCTGAATTGTGGAATAGCAGGTTTATTTTTATTTCTAGTGTTAAATTTATGCGTATCACTTTTCTTTGTAAATAAATGCAAGTTTTTACGCACATACATAATATTTTCATAAATATATTGAGAGGCTACTGTTAATATCCTTATTTCTTTAAAAAAATCTTATAATGAATCTTGAGGTTTGAGGTTATAAATAGCACGTACGGCCCTTTTTTGTAGTACAAAAATTGATTCTATATCAGCAGCTGAGCCCCATAGTAAAATACCGTTCGACATCAAGCTGTGAAAATAACTAAAATAGACTAGTCTGGCCGTTTCAACATCAGTCAAGCGCCGTATCTTTTTTATAGCAAAAGCAGCTGAACTAAGTCTTCCTGACAAGGCCACGATATGAGGACCCCATTGTAGTTTGGAATCTAAAGTAATTCCTAAAAATGTTGTTGAATTTATAGTATTTAGCAATTTGTCTTTTATCAAAACATCTGTTGAGGCCTGTCTGACATTAGGCATCGTAAACTTAACACATTTAGTCTTACGAGTATTCCCGTTAAGCAAAAGGTTATTAACGGTAAACCAATGCAATACTTGTGAAAGAGTATTATTCACATCGTCAAAAGTATCTTTCCCCCTGGGAATTTTGAACATAAGTGAAGTATCATCAGCAAATAAAATATCACAAAGATCTTCCACAAAGTGAGTCGTCCGAGTCCGACTCGCGCTTTTTTGATTTCCACAGATCTCCACTGCGGGGGCGAATCTGTAAATGTGGTAAACAATTTATCCTTTTTGGGATCAAGCTTTTGTTGGTACGAAGTATGTTTAGGAATCTTTTAGTATAATTGCTTTACGTTCATTTTTCTTGTCTTTAGTTTCTCGCGAATGATGAGATTGTTCCTGCGTATTCTTCTTACGACTACGTGTTGTAATCATTAATTAATTACTATATTAATTTATAAATTCGAAAGTGCGTCTGTCTGTCTGTTTGTTACCTCTTCATGGTTTAACCGCCGAACCGATTTAGATAAAGTTTGATGTAAAGAGAGGTTGGAGTCTCATGAACAAACATAAAAGTTTGTATTACAATCATTACATGAGGGGATGAAAACGAAGTAGAAGTTTGTTTGAGAAATTTGACACTTGTGACTTACAAATGAAACACACAGCGCCTTCCTTGGCAGTTTTATGGAGTCGTGCCATTGCGTTCTTCCATTCACAATTTTACGTACAAGTGTTCGACTATGGTCCGACAAGATCACGTGCGACCCTTCTGCGCCCCGCCAGAAGCGCGGGGGGCGGGGAAACGACTGTCATAGAAAAATACCCTTCCCCGCATTATCACCCGTCCCCGCTGACATCCAGCAAGCCTTGCTCCCCGCACCTCTGGCGACTGCAGGATTCGCGCATGAACTTGTTGGAATATAACTACCAGTGTGCAGGTTACAATGATTTTTCTCGTCCGCATGCAGCGATTTCCTTAAAAATGAGTTGACCCAACTGACTGAGTTGAGTCCGGACTACGAATTCAGCGGTATCAAATCCCGCAAGTATCAATTTCTGTGATGTACTCGTATTTATGTTAAAGTGTACGGGGTCTCCCAGAGTATGTGAATCAAACTGCTATGGCAGGTAGGAGTATGTGAATCAAACTGCTATGGAAGGTAGCTTAACCTTTGTCCCTAAAAATATGAAAGCGCATTATGGCCATAAAACTTTATATATGTAGATAGATAACCTGTTAATTGCACACCATAAAAGTAACAACAATACAATTTACACAGAAAGATGTATAAATTACTCTCTCTCTATTTATGACATTATGTGATAGGTATTATTAAGTTGAGACAATTCGCATTTTGTTGTTTTTATTTGTACTTCTTTCTAACCAATACCAAAATGTTGCAAGTCAAATTCAAATTTCTTCCCTATTTTCAAATATTATTTTTCGAACAGCCTCCTACCTCATAGCTCGTACTCCACGAGTGTCTCCTCTTTCCAAAACCTATAAGCCGAAATAGCGGAGGAAATTTAATATTTGTTTCGCAAACGTCCCCGTATGTAAACAGCCTCCCCCAAAAGCCATAAACGAACTTTACGGACCTCGCGAAAAACCAGCGACATTATCAACCGAATTTTAAAACCAAATACTGAACAGCTCGCAACTGAAATTGAACTGTATCACCAACTCTCTAAGTTGTTTTTAGCTTGTAAAACCTTATCTGGAACTAGATGTTTTGAATTAATTCGGCTGACTTCAGTACTACTGATAAGGGAATGGTACGGTACTAATCTATTATTATCTAAAATGTCACAGATCGAAACTTACTTTGCATTTGAAATTGGGCGGATTCAATTTTCGAGATAGCCTCGGTTAAACATTTTTGGTTGTGATTGTGAGACTTTACAACGATTCTAAGAGTGAGTATTTTTAAAACATTCTATATGATTACGTAAAATCGGTTTTGTAAATAAGTATTTATTATGACGTGCACGTCAGACTACCCTGCTTTGACTTGAGACCGCTTGTATTCCCTACGTAATAAATGCTGTTTTCGCAGTTCAATTTGGTCACCTGATGTGCTGCCGATGGTACATAAATAAGAAATTGTGGATACGGTTTATGAAATACTTATCATTGACTGTGGTTTAAAATGTGTTATTATTCTAAACAAAAAAAAACCTAAAAAAACGGGTTGTTAATTAATTTAAAATAAAAAAAAAGTGTTCCATCTTTTCTTGTACTGAATTTCAGAGAATACTTAGATTTGTGCTTCTTCTTTCTTCTTCTGCGATCTAACATCCGTGACCCTGTTAAGTGGAACCTGACCAGGTGTGGATCATGGTTTAACATTCAGTCGCCTGAATGTTCAGGTTTCCTCACGATGTTTTCCCTCACCGTAAGAAGATCAGTTAGTGAAACAACTAATGGGCACACCTGAAAAAAATAATTGTACATAGCAGCACGTGGAATCGAACCCGGTGCATCCCGCATGTCCGCTCGCCACTATGCTACCGACGCTGTCTGTACAGTGACCAAGTCAACATATTCTACTACATATTTTTATCGCGAAATCACCCCTATTACATCTGCTATAGGCCACAGTGTTAACCATGCCATGTTGTCGTCTGTACGTATTTTTGCCGACAAAAATCTTTTACCAAACCAATTTTACATAATCTCGCTCCATTTACCTGAAACCAATCGCTTTTTTGTTTCAAACGGGTCACACGTTAAGTATTTTTTGTCCGTTACGGGTCGGTTTTTCGCCAGGGCCCCATAAAGTTAGTTTTTATCGCCGCGAAGTTGGCTTAACACGTTCGGCGGTCGCCATCCCAATTCATCGTTGTTTTGAATTGTCGGAATTTACTAGGAAACTTTTTGTGTTTCGTGTAGCAGAGCGCGGGATGGGTTTTTTGAGAATTTTTTTGAGGAATTAAGAGTAGCGTTTGGATATTTTTCTTTTTTCTAATGTCTGACCAATTATCTGACTCCTTGACTGCGAGGTACAGAGGTACAGGGGTAGGCGAGAGCAGCGATTTGATTGGGTGTTTTAAATAAAGAAAAAAAATTAAAAAACTTTTATAAATTAAGGCAACAAAAATGAAGCAAGATTTCTTTATTAAAATTAATGTTTCCTCTTTGACGGTTAGTTGATAATTGATCTTTATCTCACTTAATAGGCGATAGCGTTACCTTTCAAATTCATATTTTTTATAACTTTTAGAACCTCCGGATCCATAGAAAAACTATTTTTATAATAATTAAAATGGCTGCCATTTCAAGAGGGGAGGAGTTAGAACGTAACGTGGGGGTATTTTGTCGATAACATCTGATGAACATTTACAGCCCATAAATTATCACTAGTCCAAGCCCAGACACGCTGTATATTAGGTAAAGATTATGGAACTCCAATTATTTAAAACTAGCAATTTTTTTGCAGTTAGTACCATATTCGCAACCTCAGGTTTTAGCAAGATCTGAGATCTGAGCTCAACACGCGTAAGTTAGTAGTAAGTAACTTGATAGTTTGATTTTGATACTGAAAAAGCCAGCTTGAGCATAAAATTTACGTATAGACTTTCATAATTTTATCACGGATAGAAGGGCCATGTTCAAAGCAAAAATATGTTTCGCAAAATAAAGTAAACACAAACAAATTAATCATACTCATCGACAAACAGCGAGCGGCGATTTGTGGAAATATCGCAGCGTTTTACGCGATTGCAATCTCGCTGAGTGTTTCTAGTGCTTGTGGCTTTTGCAGTTACGCCGCTTAATATCAATAAGCTGGGTTTGTTTCATATTTTGTGGCACACAAAGTATTTAGGAAATTTTGTGTCTGTATTGTTTAGTTGGCTCATTAGTACTTAAATAATTTTCACAGATGGAAAGAGGATTTGAATATTAGCATACATAAAATTCAACGACTGATCGGGTGGGGGGACTCGAATTCACGACCCCTCGCTATTCAGGAGACTGCTCCCCAACTAAGCTTCAGAAGACGTTAGTCAATCGACGAATTTTTGTGACTGCTTACTGCGCTGGTGAAAAAAATTTAGGAAATATGTACAAAATGTATACGATGGAGTTTTGTTGCAAATAATTATAAACATGATTGAATTAAATAAGTATAACTTTGAACAGTTTTTTTTTAAATAATTAAAGCAATTTTTTTGGCAACATTTTTCTAAAGCTTTCGCAAGCAAAATTCTATATCGTATAATCGTATTTACTTTATTGTAGTCAAATAGTAAAACACCGAGATGAAATGGGCATATTTTGGGGAGGCCTTTACCCAATATGGACTTCTTGCTATAGAAAATTATAAATACAATGATGAGTAAATACATGTAGAAGAGACCATTATATCAATCCACATATATAATTTAGTTTAAGAACAGGCAAAATACAGGAAATAAGATATTTACATAATGTATAGTTAGCTCACGCATCGTAGCGAGAATAGAGCTTTTTTATTTTATTTTATTAAATGTAGTCTAAGAAAGAAAGAAAGAAAGAAAGAAAGAAAGAAAGAAAGAAAAAGCATTTATTTGGAGATCGGTGAACAAGAAACAATTTACAAATTATAAAAATGTGATCTGCCGAAACGGCATCCGACTCAGCATTAGTCGTGGTAGCCGTAGGCAGACCACGACACTGATTTTCAGCGGATGCCTGGGGTAAATTCTAAAGTACATTAACATAAAAAGCATATTATGACATTACAAACAATAATGATAAAGAACACAAAAAAAAGGAAAAGGAAACAAGCAAGAGACATGATAGCAGTGACCTATGACGAAGTAACTATTATATAATCTGTGGTTAGAGCGTACAAACAAAAATAAACAAAACAGTGCAGAAAACATAAACAAATGGAAAACAAACATAAATGGAAAAACAAATGGAAGCGCCACTGTCAATAATAAGTATCAAGACTAGTTATTTGGTCAACTATGCTACGAGTGTGTAAACGACAGTGGCGCATTCACCCTCCACTATTCACCACCAAGTGCGCATCTATTCTCTAAGGGGAGTACAACATGTACAGTAAAGGTTAATTTATTATTTATTTTATTTAACAGTTTTCTGAAAACTTGCAGCTAGGAATTGAATATTTAAGTACACAGTAGAAGAGTAGCGCCATTTACAAGTTTCCACTTATAAATCTAAGCTGTTATGGCTCTGTTGCATCAGCCTATACTCAGCCACTAGTTTCATAAAACACACTAGAAGTACCCATTAGATAGATAGATAACTCTTTTACTGCACACCATAACAGAAAATACAGTAAGAACAGCGATTTACACAGAAAAATGTACAATGTAGGCGGTCTTATCGCTATAAGCGATCTTTTCCAGACAACCTTTAGGTAAAGGAATATACTCATTCACAGGATGGGGGAGTTTGGTGCAAAATCATAGAATAGGTGTAATGAAAAAATAAATAATAATAAATAAATAATTTATTATTGGAGAAAATGATCTTTAAGTCTATTTTTGAAAAAAGCGATGGACTCTGACTGTCTTATAGTCAAAAGTAAGGAGTTCCACAAGCGTACTGATTGGACAGTAAAAGAATCAGCAAAGCATTTGGTAGAATGATGATGAATGTACCTATTTTGTATCACAAGGGTTTTATTTCTGGAAAGACTGTTAAAAATAGCATAAGTCAAAAGGCCAACGAATATTCATGTTCATATATAAATTGATGAGTTTGTGTGACCTGATTTTTGTCATAATTACACGCCTGGGGCACACAACGCTTTACCACAAAACCCGAGAGTACAGAAGGCAATCTACATACAAAGGGCGCTCGAGCAACGCTTCAAAAGACACCGCTCACGGACACGATATTATGTCGGGACTCTGGTTGGGACACGCGTCTGTAAACTGTTCTTACAAAAATGGAGTTACGAAAAAAAATATTATAACTGTTCAGTAAACGGTTGTTTAAATTGAACAATAAACGGTGTATGCTGTTTCTTTCAGTTATCTGTTGTTTCAGGGAGGTAAGTAGGTATTTTCTTGTATTTCTATTGTGAATTTATTACACATTATAAATAATAGTGCATTTCATCGTCGAAATCGACACACGATATTTTCTATCACTTTGTGATTGAAGTTGTTATATAACATTAAAGTTAAATTATTTTAGTTATTATTGATTTAAATTTACATTTTTCCTGTTTTATCGTCAACAATAAATCAAATAACTATTAGATAGTACCTACAATTTTCACTACCGTTTTGTTCATAAGCAAAAGTTAACAGCCCTAGCGTAAGCGTATACCTATAGGTATAAAAACTGAAGTACATACAGGTGTTTGTCTTCTGTACTCTCGGTATTTTGTGTCTATACTATACTTAATGAGGTTACCCAACAAAGGCCGCCGGGAAAAGATGGTCGTTCGCTTGGAATTGTGTAATTACATGTAATAGTATGAGTTAAAGACAATCGTAAGTGATTCGTCGTAGTGTTTGTCGTTGTATAGAAATTAATTGTAAACGTTTGTCAAAGAAACTAATTGCTATGAAATAAATAACAAGTAAAAAACCCTTTTTAAAAACAAGCTTTTATGTCAATGCGCTAAAAAGTATAAAATAAATTTTCCTTTAAAACTTTTACGATCAAATAATAACATAATTACACAATTTATATTATATAAAAGCTTGTCGCGAGAATTAAGTACTCACTTGGCGTATTTAGTAGTTTGATTTTAAGAAAATTTAGTCAATCATATCACGTTATGTATAAAATATAATTGTTTATCTACACAGGTAAAATCTCGCGACAAGCTTTTATATAATATAAATTGTGTAATGATGTTATTATTTGATCGTAAAAGTTTTAAAGGAAAATTTATTTTATACTTTTTAGCGCATTGACATAAAAGCTTGTTTTTAAAGGGTTTTTTACTTGTTATTTATTTTTTACTTTTTAGTTATCGCTGGACAGAGTTCTTAGTCTGTAGGCATATCTCACTGTTTATCTCATTCAACGCATCATTGAGGCCATGGCGTTTGTCGGTAAAATTCGATGGGCTTATTATTTTTCAATCGACTAAAAACTGAAAGGGTAACTAACTATGTGCAACTAATATCTAACATACCTTGGTATCAGTTTATCAAAATATTATTTCGGTGACAATTAAATTAGGTAAGCCTCAAAAAGGGCTAATTTAAAATTGGATAACGACAGTGACTTAAAGGTGGCGAAAGTTTTAAGCTCGCTTACCTAAGACATAGGTAAGTAAGGAACAACAAATAACGGCTTGGCGGCTAATATCATGGCTAGGCGACGAGCTAGGCTACGAATTTAATGTAAGCCAAAGAGTTAAAGAGCACTAATTATTACCCTGAAGTATTGAAATCCCTTCAAAATACAGCAAATAGGAAAACCAATTATTTTAACCTTGACTCGCCGTGGTCCTTCGCTGTGATACTAGTCTGCCCAATAAATAGTGCAATTTAAAGGCCGAAGGCGCGATGGGAGAGCATCCTAATGGTTGCTTTTATGTTGAACAATTTTTAAGGCTTAATGTTTGTATGCCACTTGCAAGTTGTAAACTAATGCGCCTAAATGTTGACGCCTCTCGCGAAATAACACAAATTAAAGTTAAACAATCGATGCTACGGACTACAACAATTCGACTTTATTTTTTACTTTCAAGGTCTCCAAAACCTCAGTATAATCAATACACAAAAATCTTAGACGACTTACACAGCTTACCATACATTGTCATCTAAACAACCTGTATACAAAATTTCAGCTCAATCGGTTGAAGAAATTTGCTATAAAATTGAGCTGCAATAAGTATTTGTGACATAACTTATCACCCGACTAGGTACAACACCTTATCTTGGGTGTTAGGAGAAATGCGCCGCGTAAGGCATAAGTAAGCTTCAAGCTAATTATTGTAACTTCAAGCTAAGCCTTACGCAGCGTAAACACAATTCCAGTTTGATTTGAAGTTATCCTTCTCCTAGACAGGCAAACCAATGCTGTTGACGCATATCTCACCAAAATTAAACTCGTCAAAGTTTACCTACCGATGCTACAGACTAAAAAATTGAACCTCAATAATTATAATCGAGGACTCCAAGAAAACCCCTTTTAACAGTCGTATATCTCATGACAGAGAGTCGTGATCATTATGTGGAATGAAACACTCACAACGACTTCTAGGCAATATCTAATGGAATGGTTTGCCATTGCCTTTTCCATCTCACGCACTAGCCACTAGTGTGCAGGATTTTCCGCATGGTGTTTTCCTTCACCGTTAGACAGCCGTATCTTTGAAAAAGTCTGTAGGTACTTAAGTTTTTGTACAAAATTATTGGTACAGGCGTTGATAGAACTCATGATTTCACGGATGAAAAGTGAAGTTTTCTCCGCTCGGCTAACACGCCTTTTCTTCACGCCAAAAACACCCGATATACCAAATTCCTAAACGGTTCGGAGCAACGGAGTTAAACTCGCATGCTTATTCTCTGCAAGCACTTTCATTTTATACCCATATTGTAAGAAAGCATAAAAAAACTTAGTCCACCATCTTTAGAAGTCCGCCTTATTTGATTTGGAGTGACGTCACTTTGTTTATCGAGCTATTCTTAGCAAGCCCTTTCATTTGATACCCACATTATAGAAAAGCATCAAAAACTTAGTCCGCAATCTCTTGGAGTCCGCCATGTATGATTTGGAGTGACGTCACCTTATGTGTTAAGTAATTCTTAGCAAGCCCTTTCATTTAATACCCATATTGTAAGAAAGTATACAAAACTTAGGCCGCCATCGTTCGAAGCCCGCCATATTGGATTTATAGTGAGGTCACTTTTTTATCCAATTATTATCAGCAAGGCGTTTGATTTGATACCCATATTGTAGGAAAGCACAAAAAACTAGGGCCGCTATGTTCAGAAGTCCGCCATATTGGATTAAGAGTGACGTCACTTTCTATATCGAGTTATTCTCAGCAAGCGTTTTCATTTGATACCCATATTGTAGGAAAGCTTTAAAAACTTGACTATAATTGTCCGTTATCTTTAAAAGTCCGCCATATTAGATTTGTAGTGACGTCACCTTATTTATTGAGTTATTCTCAGCAAGTCCGTTCAATTGATACCCACATTGTAAGAAAGCAAAGAAAACTTAGCCTGCCATCTTTAGAAGTCCGCCATATTGGATTTGAAATGACGTCACCTTATTTATCGAGTTATTCTCAGCAAGCTCTTTTATTTGATACCCATATTGGAGGATTGCATTTAAAAGTCGGCCATTTTGATTATTTTTGTAACGTCACTTTATTTTTTGAGTTACTCTCAGCAAGCCCTTTCATTTTATACTAATACTGTAGAAGTGCATTGAAAAAACCGAGTCCGCCATCTTGGATGGTCCGCCATGTTGAATTTAGAATGATGTCATGCATCTTACTATGCATTGTCATCCAAACTAAACGTGTATACAAAATTTAATCAAAAATACAAAATGGAATCTTTCAACTCAATTTTGAAGCAGATATCTTCAACCGATTCAGCTTAAATTTTGTATACACGTTTAGTTTGGATGACAATGCATAGTAAGATGCATGACATCATTCTAAATTCAACATGGCGGACCATCCAAGATGGCGGACTCGGTTTTTTCAATGCACTTCTACAGTATTATTATAAAATGAAAGGGCTTGCTGAGAGTAACTCAAAAAATAAAGTGACGTTACAAAAAAAATCAAAATGGCCGACTTTTAAATGCAATCCTCCAATATGGGTATCAAATAAAAGAGCTTGCTGAGAATAACTCGATAAATAAGGTGACGTCATTTCAAATCCAATATGGCGGACTTCTAAAGATGGCAGGCTAAGTTTTCTTTGCTTTCTTACAATGTGGGTATCAATTGAACGGGCTTGCTGAGAATAACTCAATAAATAAGGTGACGTCACTACAAATCTAATATGGCGGACTTTTAAAGATAACGGACAATTATAGTCAAGTTTTTAAAGCTTTCCTACAATATGGGTATCAAATGAAAACGCTTGCTGATAACATATCCATAAATAAGGTGACGTCACTTTAAATCTAATATGGCGGACTATGATTTTATGCTTTCTTACAATATGGGTATCAAACGAAAGAGCTTGCTGAGAATAACTCGATATAGAAAGTGACGTCACTCTTAATCCAATATGGCGGACTTCTGAACATAGCGGCCCTAGTTTTTTGTGCTTTCCTACAATATGGATATCAAATCAAACGCCTTGCTGAGAATAATTGGATAAAAAAGTGACCTCACTGTAAATCCAATATGGCGGGCTTCGAACGATGGCGGACTAAGTTTTGTATACTTTCTTACAATATGGGTATTAAATGAAAGGGCTTGCTAAGAATTACTTAACACATAAGGTGACGTCACTCCAAATCATACATGGCGGACTCCAAGAGATTGCGGACTAAGTTTTTGATGCTTTTCTATAATGTGGGTATCAAATGAAAGGGCTTGCTAAGAATAGCTCGATAAACAAAGTGACGTCACTCCAAATCAAATAAGGCGGACTTCTAAAGATGGTGGACTAAGTTTTTTTATGCTTTCTTACAATATGGGTATAAAATGAAAGTGCTTGCAGAGAATAAGCATGCGAGTTTAACTCCGTTGCTCCGAACCGTTTAGGAATTTGGTATATCGGGTGTTTTTGGCGTGAAGAAAAGGCGTGTTAGCCGAGCGGAGAAAACTTCACTTTTCATCCGTGAAATCATGAGTTCTATCAACGCCTGTACCAATAATTTTGTACAAAAACTTAAGTACCTACAGACTTTTTCAAAGATACGGCTGTCTAACGGTGAAGGAAAACACCATGCGGAAAATCCTGCACACTAGTGGCTAGTGCGTGAGATGGAAAAGGCAATGGCAAACCATTCCATTAGATATTGCCTAGAAGTCGTTGTGAGTGTTTCATTCCACATAATGATCACGACTCTCTGTCATGAGATATACGACTGTTAAAAGGGGTTTTCTTGGAGTCCTCGATTATAATTATTGAGGTTCAATTTTTTAGTCTGTAGCATCGGTAGGTAAACTTTGACGAGTTTAATTTTGGTGAGATATGCGTCAACAGCATTGGTTTGCCTGTCTAGGAGAAGGATAACTTCAAATCAAACTGGAATTGTGTTTACGCTGCGTAAGGCTTAGCTTGAAGTTACAATAATTAGCTTGAAGCTTACTTATGCCTTACGCGGCGCATTTCTCCTAACACCCAAGATAAGGTGTTGTACCTAGTCGGGTGATAAGTTATGTCACAAATACTTATTGCAGCTCAATTTTATAGCAAATTTCTTCAACCGATTGAGCTGAAATTTTGTATACAGGTTGTTTAGATGACAATGTATGGTAAGCTGTGTAAGTCGTCTAAGATTTTTGTGTATTGATTATACTGAGGTTTTGGAGACCTTGAAAGTAAAAAATAAAGTCGAATTGTTGTAGTCCGTAGCATCGATTGTTTAACTTTAATTTGTGTTATTTCGCGAGAGGCGTCAACATTTAGGCGCATTAGTTTACAACTTGCAAGTGGCATACAAACATTAAGCCTTAAAAATTGTTCAACATAAAAGCAACCATTAGGATGCTCTCCCATCGCGCCTTCGGCCTTTAAATTGCACTATTTATTGGGCAGACTAGTATCACAGCGAAGGACCACGGCGAGTCAAGGTTAAAATAATTGGTTTTCCTATTTGCTGTATTTTGAAGGGATTTCAATACTTCAGGGTAATAATTAGTGCTCTTTAACTCTTTGGCTTACATTAAATTCGTAGCCTAGCTCGTCACCTAGCCATGATATTAGCCGCCAAGCCGTTATTTGTTGTTCCTTACTTACCTATGTCTTAGGTAAGCGAGCTTAAAACTTTCGCCACCTTTAAGTCACTGTCGTTATTCAATTTTAAATTAGCCCTTTTTGAGGCTTACCTAATTTAATTGTCACCGAAATAATATTTTGATAAACTGATACCAAGGTATGTTAGATATTAGTTGCACATAGTTAGTTACCCTTTCAGTTTTTAGTCGATTGAAAAATAATAAGCCCATCGAATTTTACCGATAAACGCCATGGCCTCAATGATGCGTTGAATGAGATAAACAGTGAGATATGCCTACAGACTAAGAACTCTGTCCAGCGATAACTAAAAAGTAAAAAATAAATAACAAGTAAAAAACCCTTTAAAAACAAGCTTTTATGTCAATGCGCTAAAAAGTATAAAATAAATTTTCCTTTAAAACTTTTACGATCAAATAATAACATCATTACACAATTTATATTATATAAAAGCTTGTCGCGAGATTTTACCTGTGTAGATAAACAATTATATTTTATACATAACGTGATATGATTGACTAAATTTTCTTAAAATCAAACTACTAAATACGCCAAGTGAGTACTTAATTCTCGCGACAAGCTTTTATATAATATAAATTGTGTAATTATGTTATTATTTGATCGTAAAAGTTTTAAAGGAAAATTTATTTTATACTTTTTAGCGCATTGACATAAAAGCTTGTTTTTAAAAAGGGTTTTTTACTTGTTATTTATAATAATAATAAATATGCATTTATTTCTTAAGATCTTTAACAAATATGTTGTCGGGGCTTCCAATAAAGTTATCTAAGTGATACTTGTGTAGGGATAGCCTCGCTCTTCCTTATCATTAACAATAAAGATATTTAACACTGTAGCATACTAATTAACTAGGTAGAAAAAGAACATAAAAATATTTATGGATAGGTTGCACTGAACTTGATGCAGTTATCAGAGTACAGTTAAGAAAAAATTGTGCACCTATATTGTTGTGTGTGTGTGTGCATGTAGGTGTGAGCGTGCTCGCGTGTGTGTACATGTGTGTGAACGCGTGCTTGTGGGTGGTGGAAGTGTGCGTGCGGGTCACGGTACGGTCATACTGTACAAGTGATAAGTCGAGTAGCCTACCTGCAGGCTTATCACAGACAGGAAGCAGGGGTAGGGGTTGGGACGCGAATATAGGTGCCCCTTGCACATACAAAAATAAATGACATTCATGTCTTTTATGACTTTTTTATCGCCAACTTTAAATCAGCAATCACAAACACTGACAAATAGATTACCACATTTTCATTATTTTAAGGGCTTTCCTGATGTTAGTTTGAAAGCTATAGCTATTGTAATATGAAAGCATTTTAGTAAGGTGGTGGACCTGCGTTCGTAGTAAAAGATACTCAATCGTTAGAGTCACAGGTTATTCGAGCTTCGTTGGTCATCAAAACAAACTTACCCAACTATTTTAAATCTGTTGTGTACGTACCTGAAAAGACAGAACAATTAATTTTAGTACATTGCAAAAAATACCGGTATTTTTAAATTTGAAAATACTGTAAAGAGCTTATTTCACTACCTTGACGTCATATTTTCCAGCCTTCTACATAAATTATGTAAATAAATAAATAAATTGTTCCAACAATCACACCAATTACCTAGTCCCAAACTAAGCGTGAGCTTTTGTTATGGCGACTAGGATAACGGATAGACATACTTATATACGGTTTAAACATCCATGTCTTAGGTACAAATGCTCGTGCTCATCACATAAAACATTTGCCCCTTGCGGGATTCGAACCCGCAACCGCTGGTTTTGTAGTCCGGGGTGCGAACCACTACACCAATACGGTCGTCATGTAAAGTCAGACAATCCATCAACTCGGAATAAGCTCTTATTTGTATTTTTTGGCATAGTTTATTCCAAAGTACTATTAAAAAAAGTATAAAACTGATAGAGTAATATAAAGTATCTGATTTTCTAGGGTGAAAAATGCATTAACTTTTTATTATTAAAAAGTACAGTTTGAGAATGCACCTATAAATAATTCTTTAGTTTGAGATGTTCCTCCGTCAAGATTAGTTTGGATTTTATTTGTTCGGAGTAAAATATTATGCCTTTGGTTATAATAACTCACATTGCACGAGTTTACTTGCTTAGGAAAAGTTTTGGAGCTAAGTATACCTTTAATTATTATCATAACAATACAATGCAATTTCCTTGCAAGTTTTCACGAAAGTATTGTTTTGCACACAAACATATTTGAGTAAAAAAAATATATTTTTATGACATTACAATGACAATGAGCTTTTCCCCGCGACTTTGTTCCCCCGTTCCCGTAGGAATTTCGGGAAGCTCTGAATTTTAAATTGCATTGAAATGTAGTACTTTGGTCAGAAGATCGCTTGGCTCAAATTATTTTGTTAATTTAAGCCAAGCGATTCTTCTGTCAGAAACGTTCGATCTTAAAACCCAATACTTTTTTTTATAAAATTAAATTAAATTTCGCTCACGCACAAAAATGATTGACCGTGCCATGCGGTGGGACTCTAAGCCACGTCCCTTCGCTATCCGGGCAAATGCTCTTATAAACTGAGCTAGTCAGTCGATGATTTTTTGTAAGTGCTTGCAACGCCAGTGAGCCGGCGTTCGAATTCATCAATACTTGAGGAATATAGTACATAATTATATCCGATAGAAATATTTTTACAAATATTTCAGTTAAGACTTTTTATCAGTTTTTAGGTACGAATGCTCGTGCTCATCACACAACTATTTTACCCTTAATGGGATTCGAACCCGCACCCTTATTGAAGTTAGGACGCGGACTATTACACCAAGACGGTCGCCGAACTAAATGGCGTTAATATTTAAAACATGCTCAATATTTACAATGACAAACTAATATTGAAAACAAGAGTAATTTATCATCATAATATCGCCGGTGTGACAACCCTAATCAGCTAGACAGGCTATAATTTAATCACACTGATCACACTTAATCAGTCTGACACCTGACAGCAAGTGATGCATTCGCCTTTCATTACCACTATTGTAAAGGTCTTATCACACTACTCTTTAATAACCCACTTACTAATACTGAATTTGCCACTGCTATTACATATGTTTAAATATGAGACATCTAATTTGGAATTAATGACAGATATGTGGCATGACACGTGCAGACAAACATTTCAAATTAGCCGTCTCAAATTCCTAAAGTTTAAAGTCAGTCTATATACATCCCACTGCTGGGAAAAGGCGTCACCTCAACTATGAGGAGGTACGAGCCATACTCCACCACGCGGGCTCAGTGCGGATTGGTGGAGGGGTGTCTGTAAGGTAAGTGACAAACCTTACTGTCAGATCTTATCAAGCCGCCCTAGGGCCTCTGACTAGGCTTAACGACTAAAACCAACAGATATTGGCCGGGACCAACTGCTTAACGTGCCTTCCGAAGCACGGAGATGCTTGTCATGGACGTCACTTAAATGGTCGGAATGGTCACCCATCCAATCACGACCGCGCCGTGGGTAACTTAACCTTTGGTATCACTACCAAAGCGCTTCCGCCACTGCGCCACAAGCGTCTCATAATTCATTCAAGTGTTATAGCAATGTTAAAATTATTATTTGTACAGGGGCTATTAATTTATGATTGTAACTTTTAATTCAAAACAAGTACAAAATTGTTGGACGGGTAACTGTTTGAATGGAGAAGACTCAACCGACAAGAGCGTAGCTCTTAAATTATAGATAGATAGATAGAACTGTTTTGGTGCTTCTTCTTTGAGTTCTAATCTTTTTTCATTATTTTGGCACCTGCGAAGCCACGATGGAAATATTAAGACCCAGAGACAAATATTTTCCATAGAAGTGAAAGCTCTCGATAAGTTTTAGATATCTCTGTTTCTTAAGTTAAGTCAGAGGCTCTGAGGTGCCTGATTTTATCATTAATAAATATTGGAACACGACGTATTGCTCGTACCCCAAAGAAAGTTGCTAAACCGCATGTTTTTACACATACGTACCACAATACCTAAAACCCAGGACAATAATAGGAAATAATTGCCCCGATCAGGGATAGAACCATGTACTTTAGAGATGAAACCACCATAAAAACCGGCGCGCAACCACTAAACCACGGAGGTCGTCAAATCAAGGTTAATTATCTCAGAGAAACTTTCAACCGTACAAATGTGTTTTTACCTTTATGAAACCAGCCGATCAACGATAAAATGATTCGGCGTTCATTCCCACTACTGCTGCTTTTCGTTATGATGTGCCAATTTTAATTCTGAATGCTGAAATCGTTTCGATGGCTGGATTATTTTGTTTAATGGAATAATATCAATGTGAAATTGATTGTTGCGAGTTGATCTGTTGAAGCGTATTGAGCTAATAATGTATGTAGTGTGTACATGTTAGATTGTTATTGAGTACTGTCATGTTGTATGCAATGTGAACTATTTATTATTTTGAGTGTTTCTATATTACTTTATTATAGTTCTGAAAGTCGTTAAGGTATCAAATGTCAATAGATATTAGATGGAACTGAGTGTTTATTTATGTAAATTTTATTGCAACTAAAAAGGAAACCACAATTGGCGAACTTAATGCTTTAAGGTATTTTCTAACAGCCAACCGCGTTAGAATTCAGAAACTATATATTTTTTTTAATCGAAAATAACTTCGACTTAATAAAAAAAACATCCGACTGCAAAAAATATATTTTTTTGAAATGGTATTTTTACTGACTTTCATTTGATACCCATATTACTATGGTAAGGAAAAAAAATATCCCCTTCACCCCTTTATTTCCATGTGCGGGCGCCATTTTTAAAATGTATAAAGCCCATGTCATTTCCACAATCTTGACAAATTCAACGACACCTCACACGTCTAAATCTGTTGAGCCGTTTGGGCTGTAGGGCGTGCTAAACAATTATACATACTCTCGAAAAACATAACCCTCCTTCCGCAGTCGGGTAAAAAAGGGAGCGTTGTCGTTTAGTACAGTACACCAAAATCGTTATCTGCCACTTAAGCTTAGGGACTGCTTAACTTTTTGATGCTGCTGGGCCCGTAGACAAATGTCAATTTATTCACAAGCGAAGTTCGTGATCGCTAACAAAATGTATAAAACGGACATAAGCCATCGACACATCACGTGACTTTTGCATACATATTTTGACATTACGTTGGCGATAGCGAAGTTCGCTCCAGAGAGATTGCCATTTGGCTACGGGCCCTTCTAAAAAATGTAACAATCTCAGTCATATTTTCCACACGGGACCCCCTATGTCCGCCCCAGGCCAAGTTGGCTCAGTTCGGGACATAAAAGGCTTTTCCACAACACTTTTGAAGCTCAAATACCGCAAGCCATTTGGTAACCTTTTCGACGTTGTAACTGCCCGCCATTAATAAGACATTATTTTTTACCCGACTGCGGAAGGAGGGTTATGTTTTTCGAGAGTATGTATGTATGTGTGTATGTATGTAAGTATGTATGTATGTATGTATAATTGTTTGGCACGCCCTACAGCCCAAACGGCTCGTCAGTTTTTGACATATGAGGTGTCATTTAATTTGTCAAAATTGTGAGAGTGACATAGGCTATATAAATTTTAAAAATGGCGCCCGCAAATGGAAATAAAGGGAGGAGGGGGGATTGATTTTTTCCTTAGCATAGCAATATGGGTATCAAACGAAAGCCAATAAAGAGACCATTTTAAAAATATAATATTTTTTGCAGTTTGGTGTTTTGTTTTGAATAAAAAAACTAAAAATAATAAAAAAAAAGACGGTAATTTGAAAAACTAAAAAACCCGCCTGCGTTTCTGTGTAATTGGATATAAAAAAACCCTAAAACAAGAAAGAGGTCATACCCGGGTTAAATTGGTACCCATATTAAAAATTGTAGCAGTCGGGCGGGACCCATTCTAGAAATAAAGGCTTAGTGAATTTAGAGCACATACCTCTATATATATTATACGCAGGCGGGTTTTTTAGTTTTTTAAATTACCGTTTTTTATTATTAATAGGCAGACGTATGACTGTAATCTCACCTGATGGTAAGCGACAATGCGGCCGAGGATGGGTCATGTCTGTCTCCTAACAACCATTCTATTTTTTTCTTTATTCAAAATACAATAAATTATCCTTATATTGTAATAATAACGTCCTCCTAGCCGAATTTCGACTACAGCGGCCAATCTCAACCGAGATTAGCCAACTTTGCGGGAAATATTATAGTGCATAAGTGTGTGCGCAATACACACTTGCACTCTCTGTTCCTTCAATCTCATAATTCTTATAACTCGGACACAGCTCTGAAGTCAGGATGTTGGTGGTGTTAACACCCCCGTGCCTCGGAAATCACTAAGCCGTCTGTCCTGCGGCTGATCTCTCTGCACTCATGTCGGACTGCCGTCTTATGTTGTAGCTATCTCATTACACGGTAAAAAACGTCAAATTCACCCTTATAGGTAGTAAATTATGTGCTTATAGATGTTTTGAGTTCATTCGATGCATAATTACTGGTCAATTATTATCATCGACTGATGGACGATTGATTTAAAATCACTGTTTGCTTATGAACAGCAATAATCACAGTTTACAGAGACAATTAAATTTATGTGTAGCTGCTAACAGAACAGCCCACCTTTGAGTATTACTGCGTTGGTACTTAATACGACAGTACTTGGGCGGTTACTACTTTTTAATAAAAAAAGCTTTTTTTATTAGTACCTAAGTCTTATTTAAAAAACTCAAAAAAAGCTATGAACTTGATTAAATACAAATAAAAGGAAAAAAAATTTGTCGTCAAGCGACATTTGAACCCTAGTCATACATCACTTTAAGTCCTACCCCTTACGCACTTGGCCACGCTTACCGGTGCGAAATTAGCGACCATATTCTGTGTCGAACAATGCAAAAGAAAAACGCATGAAAACTCAAAAACACGCGTTTTCCCAAAAATAAGACTAATTTGACTAGATTTATTTTCCACCCTTGATACTTACCAAATTTTAGCGGATTCATTAAAGCCGTTAATTGTTCGTTTAAAGGTTCAAGATACAGGATGCTATAATATTATGACCGAAAAAGAAGACATTTTTGCAATGTGTATTTAGTGTCCTGTCTGTTCTATTCCAGCTGTGCTTAACGAGAGCAGAGACACAGTTGTCATTGCAAATTATCGGTCGTTTAGCTAATTAGTGTCGTAATGACGTGTGGCCGTAATGTTAGCTTTCGACGCGATTTTCATTTAGTTATAAGCAGTCAGGCTTGATAATTGAGTTTTAGGGATCATTCCACGTGATGTGATGTTGGGTGGTAAATGAGAATGAGTTGGTTAAATAGCGTCAAACTAGTGTAGACTGATTCTGAATCAGGCACCTAATGAGTGATGTTATTAAGTTTAACAGAGGTGTAACAAATCATTGTTTTAACCTGTCAAACCCCATAAGACCTGCGGGCGGGTCCATAATAATTTATTTCTATTGTTTCTGGGAACATGATACGTAAAAGTTTAAAAAAGTGACAGCCAGTTTATCGAATGCAAATTTAAATACTTGGGTGCCTTTCAGAAATTACATTACACATTAAAAGAGGAAAAGGGAGTTCCACGAAGTGTGACGTTGTGTGACAAGGGGAGGATGAAGTCGTTGGCTACTTATGACACATCAGATATTTCAGTCAAAAGCTTAAAGTGACGCACGTGGAAATTTATACTATAAATATGTATGGATAGAGGACACATAGAGGAATAAAAAAGTTTGGTAACATGGTACCCTAAAGTGTCACTTTACCGAGATATTTGAAGACAAATTGACATATTAGTACAATAATTGGCGTTGTACTTATTATTCGATCTTCAAATTCAAATATCTTCGTATAGTGACACTTGTACGATATCACTTGTAATTTTTTTTGTTTCTCTGTGTGTCCAGCTTCCATACAAAAAGTTTCAAACCTAACTAAAAGCATAATAAATACACCTCAACAAAAGTTATTTCCCCGATCGTCAAGACCTCCAACAAAATTTACAACCCCATAGCATCTATGGGATGCTATGGGGTTGTAAATGTTGTTGGAGCCCACAAAGCCCCATGGGCCGTTCGTTTCAATTGGGCGATGGGGCCACAACCCAAGGACAGAATGGCCGCAGTTGTTCAAATTGGGTTGCAAATGTAAATAAATGGTATGGACTTTCAGACGATTCGGGGTTAGGCATTGAACTACTTATTTATCACCCGACTGCGGAAGGAGGGTTATGTTTTTCGAGGGTATATATGTATAAATGTTTGGCACACCCTATAGCCCAAACGGCTGGACAGATTTTGACATGTGAGGTGTCGTTGAACTTGTTAAAATTGTGATGGTAAAATTGGCTTCGTATTTTTTTTTAAATGCGTCCACAAATGGCAAAAAAGGGGGGAAGGGGTATTGGGTATCATATGAAAGCTAGGTAGTGAAAAAACCAATTCAAAAATATAATACATATTGCAGTCGGGTATTTTGTTTTTTAAATAATTAGGGATTACTTGTTAAACAAAATTGTTGAAATAATGGTAAAAAAAGTTTTTTATCCCCTACAACTATTTTTTTTTTGTGATTTATTGGAGATAAAAACGATTCCTGTGTTTTTATAAAAAAAAAATATCTTACTCTTCATTTTATTTCTTAAACGCGCAATTCTTGTTTATTTATTTATATATACATATATAAGGGCGTAGTAATCAGACGTAGGACTGATAGTACTATGTATGTATGCCTGGGGCTCAATCTCGCTCGGTGGCCAAAATTTTTATTTTATTTTTGTTGTTATTTTTTGTTATTTATTCAAGTTTATAGGTTTTTTTTTTAGTTAAAGAACAAGTTTATAGGTTATTTACCTATAAACTTGAATAAATAACAAAAAAAATAATATTATGTCATATGAATTATAAACCTTCTTTTTATATATTAGTAGCAACGGTTAAACGGTAGTAGGACGCCCAGGTAGTTATTAATAAACTATTGTATGTGAAAACACAAACCACATAAAAGCAGTAGTGGGTTATAATAGCAGTGCTTTTCAAATATTAATTACGGTAAAATTTCAAAATGATTTGCGGATTAAAAATTTAATTAACTGTACAAATATTAAACTGTTGATGAATGCTTACAGTATTTATAAAGTTGGTATTTGATTTCGCTGTGGTATTTTAAATAATCGTCTATTTGTAAATTTATATTTTAAAGTCATCAAAATTAATTGGGTACATTTCCGAGTTTAGGCACACGACCGCAAGTTAGATTACTACACTTTGACCTGTACCGTTACCATGAGTTTAAGGCGGTTTAACTCGCTAGCGACGACGTAAAAAAAGTGTATGGAAAATTGCACAGCGCCTCTAGCGGTTACTTGGAGAACTAAAATTTTCCATACACTTTTTTACGTCGTCGCTAGCGAGTAAAACCACCGTAAACTCATGGTCACAGGAGACCGCCTAATAAAAACTGTTTTCGTAGTCCAAATAGGGTTAAACCGGGATTGACGCCCCAGTGGTATAGATGCCCTGATTGTAATTACTCTAGTTTCGCAAATAAATAGCTTGTTATTTTATTTATCTATCAAGAGACTTTCCAACTACCACCGAATGGATTGTGTCTCATGTCTCTGTGTGTTTACATGGGACGGCTAGGTGCGATCAAAGTTTTTTCGGGATAGATGCCCAATTTCTCAGCGGGTCGTCTATTCTTAACGTTATTTATATGGACTTGGCAACTATCCCCTATATGGGATAGATGTCTCAAAATTTAGCGATTCGCAATAATCGATAATACTCTGAAAATGTCAAAGGTGATATTTTTCTCCTTTCATAAATTCATAGATTAAATACCAAAGTACTTGCCAGTTTTACAAATAAAAGAATGAAATAATCGTCCAAGGAGATATAACATATTTTTAAAAAGTGTGGCATTTATCCCGGTTTTACCCTAGGTGACCTGACGCGCTGCTGAGGTACCTATACTATTTGAGCTAGAATATTCAATACTTTTCTATTTCTACCGTGTTTTTAGATGTACGAATCAATTGCTTCTGGAGTGAACACCAAACTCATTTATAACTGAATTGACTTCACAATTTTTCCTGGAATAATAAATTAAAGAGGAAAATGATTGAAAATAATTAAATTGGGGTGAAAAAGCAAAATTTGATTTCAAATTTGTTTATACCTACCTACATTTCAATTCTGGCAGTATTATAAATAAAATGTTTAAATGTTGCATATCCCAAAAGATATTTAGTGAAAGTCTCATATGTATCATAACCTAAGTCGTGAATTTTCAACCACAAAGCAATTCGTTTTACACATTTCTTCCATATTGCTCATTTTACATAATAGTGTGCCAAATGTAATAACACTTCTTATTTCGTATTCCTGCAAAAGTTATTAACGTATCAACAGAGCTGATATGAGGTTGGGAGTGTTCCAAATAGTGATGTGCCGAGTTGGGATCGCTCGGTCACCGAATATCATAACAGGTTATGATTTTTTACATAATAAAACAGAAATTACGGAAAATTTTAATAGTGTGCGTCAATACTATGGAAATAATTTTGATGAACTTAATAGGAAGCAACCTCCTATAAGCTTAATATCTACGGTCATATCGGACTGCCATCTCACCGAATTATGAGAGTGAAGGAACAGACAGTATTGCGCACACACTTGTGCACTATAATATGTCCTGCGCAGTTGGCTAATCTCTGTTGAGATAGGCCGCCGTAGTTGGAATTGGCTAGGAGGACATTATTATAAGCTTAATACCTTTTTTTTTTTTTTTTCATTTATTTACCATATCAAAAAAACATTAAAGACATAGTTATGAAAGTCGCATTCTGAAACCACTGAGGTTTGTATTGACACGACCTGAGTCGACGTTTAAATTAATAATAAAAGTAGTAGGTAAGAATTAATAAATAACAGACATAATAAAACTACTTAACAACCAAAAAGGAGGAATCGAGAAAACGCACATCTGCCAACGGATCTAATTATAAGTTTTCTAGGAGGTATAATTTTAACTTTCGTTTTATATTTTTCATATTTAAGCTATCGCGCAATTCGGTAGGTAACCTATAAGTTAAGTCAGCCTATTAGATCCCACTGCTGGGAAAAGGCCTCACCTCAACTATGAGGAGGAACGAGCCATACTCCACCACGCGGGCTCAGTTCGGATTGGTGGAGGGGTGTCTGTAAGGCAAGTGACAAACCTTACTGTCAGATGTTATCAAGCCGCCCTAGGGCCTCTGACTAGGCTTAACGACTAATACCAAGAGATATTAGCCGGGACCAACTGCTTAACGTGCCTTCCGAAGCACGGAGATGCTTGTCATGGTCTTCACTTTAATGGTCGGAATGGTCACCCATCCAATCACGACCGCGCCGTGGTTGCTTAACTTTTGGTATCACTACCAAAGCGCTGCCGCCACTGCGCCACAAGGTAACCTATACTTACTTATAATTATTTACATTATATTAAGAAAAAAACGAAACCACAGAAAATGAAAATAGTGTGTGTCAAGATTATAAAAATAAATTTTGATGAAGTAAATAGAAAGCAACCTCTTATAAGCTTAATATAACTTTAACGTAGGTAAAAAAAAAATACAATCAATCTCTCCCTCCTCCTTTCTACATGGTATTAATATTAATAATTTATTTCGGAAAGAACTCCATATACAAAATTGGTTAGTTAAAAAATACAGGGACTTAAAAAACTAGTGTTAACACAGTGTTTTTAATATTTATTTATTTAATTATATTTTTTGTTGACACGGGGTGGTATTTTTGTCACTCTTGAATAGTTCTACATCAGTTAGAGTTTGTGGCTAGTACTAAAATATTCTTATTAAAATGAACGAATGATAACATCACTTTATTAAATACTAAACGAGCACATCACTAGATAGAAACAGAACATTCCATTTCGGTCATTATACGGACGCAAATCGAGTTTTTCACCCGATAAAGACAAAGTTCGCCCCTGGCAGTTGACCAAGAGACCGAAAATCTTTTCGAGTCATAGGCGCGAGCGATAATACATTTTTTAATACTCAAAGTTTTAAAGGATGGAGGTTGTGTCATCTTAACTTTGAGAGATAATAATGATTTACAAGTTTAGTGTTAAACCAGTTTTTGATATCAATTAGACGACCTCCGTAGCCGAGTGGCTTGCACGCCGGTTTTCAAGGTGTCGCCATCTCTGTGGTCCCGGGTTCGATTCCCGGCAATATAGAGATTCTCAATTTTCTATATTGTTTCTGGTCTTAGTGTTGTGGGTACCATTGTTGCTTCAAATTTCCATAACACAAGTGCTTTAAGCTACTTAATTTGGGATCCGAGCACATTGCTCAGTGATGTTGTCCAATATTTATATTTATTTATAATTAGAAAGCGTGCAGGAACACGCCTCTGTTTTTACTGAAGAATCCTTAGGTATATTTGGTCACATCGCTCCCCCTTAACCAGGTAACCTTGACAAATTGGTTGTGTTGGTTGGGCAAAGTATAAGGAAAGAGACCCCCGATCACCAAGCCGCTGGTGTGACCGGGTGACCGCTCTCACTGGTCTCTCTATCACAACCGCCCTTCAAACCGAACAGCAAGAGAAATGGAAGCAAATTATAGCACACATGAAGGACTTTCATCAGAGACACGACCTTCAGTAGTCATAAGACATAGAAAAGGAGGCCCGAACATGTCTTTTCATCATTTATCAATATATTTTATCAATCTGTAACTCTATCTGAATTCACGAAACATCGCTGATCGCTTCGATTTTTTATGTTTGTATCAAATTCTCATAGACCGTCTTCAGTAAGTCTATACTCTTGTAAGAAGTTGCAGAGAAATTGTCAAATAATTATGAAGGTTTTATTAATTAAAGTTTCATACTAATTAAAGCACCTATTATTATTATTATATTTTTTATTTTTTTTTTTATTATTTAATCTTTTTTTTTATTATTATTATATCTTTTATTATTTTTATTGATTTGTATTGAATTTTATTCTAATAATTTTAATTTAATCTTTTTTTTGTTTATTTATTAGATGTAAGATATTGTGTAATTATTTTGTTTTGTTGTGCCAAATAAAGGTATCTTATCTTATCTTTACTTAAGTACCTTCGCGAACACATAATATTTACTTTTTGCGTCTTTATTTATTTAAAAACCATAAAATAAAAAAAATATTGCATGCTGAATGTATCCCTAAGCAAAACGAACTTTTTTCTATATAAAATAAAATTTTGCACTCTAAAATTGATCCGGTGGGACTCAAACCCCTGGCTTTCACTGTCCGGCCGAATACTCTTACCAACTGAGCTATGAAGGACGTTAGTCAGTCGACGAATTTTTGTAAGTGCTTGCTACGCCAGAAAGCCGGCGTTCGATTTCATCAATACTTGAACAATGTACCCATCTGTATCCAATGTAAATATCCCGTGCCCGAGGATTTGAATCCGACCGAATGACATACTCGACCAATTTTGTGTGCGAAATTTAATTTAATTTCGTAAAAACTTGCAAAGAAATTGCTCAAGTTAGAAAAATAAATTAAAACTATTTTTTCTAACACCAACGTCATACAAATTGTCTAAATGTTCCCCACACGAGACAAAACACGCCACTTGCCCATTCACAGTTATTACATCAACTCGAATTTACGCTCAAAGCAGACAAAGCGTTGCTCTGGCGCCAAACCAAATGGCAAATAAGTGATGGGAAAACGTTAGAGAGATCTAACGAAGCATAGAAGTATCTACTCCTAAGAATCTAGGAGCAGTACGTAAAACGAAACACCTTTTCATTGTTCAAATATTTTTTAATCACTTCCACTTATTTTACAAAATATCGACAGCATTTTAGGTTACAACATACTTAGCTCTCTGAGCGATCAAAAAGGTCTGACTCTCCAGCCGCGTGCAGCCCATAACGTATACTTCCCCTTTCCACTTTTTAACGGACGTCATGGGCAACACGCCACCGTTGTAGTCAAATCAGTACTTTTAAATTATCAGTAAAGTAAAGTCAGCCTATTAGATCCCACTGCTGGGAAAAGGCCTCACCTCAACTATGAGGAGGAACGAGCCCTACTCCACCACGCGGGCTCAGTGCGGATTGGTGGAGGGGTGTCTGTAAGGCAAGTGACAAACCTTACTGTCAGAAGTTATCAAGCCGCCCTAGGGCCTCTGACTAGGCTTAACGACTAATACCAACAGATATTAGCCGGGACCAACTGCTTAACGTGCCTTCCGAAGCACGGAGATGCTTGTCATGTTCGTCACTTTAATGGTCGGAATGGTCACCCATCCAATCACGACCGCGCTGTGGGTTACTTAACTTTTGGTATTACTACCAAAGCGCTGCCGCCACTGCGCCACAAGCACCTCCAGTAATATTATCAGTATTTAATTAAAAGCACATTTAAATAATCATCATTTTAAATAAAAGTAAACATTCAATATTAAAGTCTTAAAATAACTATAAAATAGTATTGAATATTTCAAATAAATTCTAACATCATAACATACGGTAACAGCAATAAGATCCTTCAAACATGACCTGCTTAGCGTCACATAGTTACTACACACTATGTGACATTGACACATGACAGCTATGTGACATGACAAAAATGGAGACAAACATTTCAAATTAGTCGACTCATATTTAATCAAGTGTTATAGTACTGTCATAAATATTGTTAGTAAGGGGGTAAGCATCTGAATTTTAGGAAAAAACTATTCAAAAATCGCATAAAATACACATTAAAGATTCCATAATATCAATAACATGATGATTTCCTCTTGGCTTTCATCGTTCGCAACATTAACATTTTACTAAAGCAGAATGCAGTTTGTTAAATAGTTATATCACTTTGATAGTTGCATTTGATTAAGTTTAGAACAAGTTTGGCAAGCGACCAAATTTAATGTGGTCGAGAAGTAGGAGGCTAGCGAAAGAAGGAAGATAATTACACAAAGGACTTGTCCACTTTTTGTATGGAGGCTGTTTTTTTATTCTAAGATATCACCAACCACAAATAAACCTATATTTATCTCAAGCTACATAAATATGAAACACGTAACCATAGAAATCAGAATTTTAAACGCCTCCATTTTTGAGAAAAAATATGTTTTGTAACAGGCATCATCCATTGATCACTTACTTGTATTTCGTGGCTGTATAGCTATGTACCATTGCCTTTCCACTGGTGGATATATACTACAAGGTACTACCACAGATTATATAATAGGTACTACTGTCAATGGAATTTCAATTTTGCTTTCAAATTTTTTTAATGCATGAATTGATATAGGCGAAGGTGCGGTTTCTGTACAGACAAAGAGAAAAATTAATTTATTTTTTTCTCTAAATCGGAGGCCTTAAAAAATATATTAATTATGCAGAAAGGCTAGTTTTTGTGAACTCTTTAATATGATATTTAGTTTATTCTGGTTAGAAATATTGACGAATAAAAAACCATTAATGGACAAGTCCTTTGTTTATACATGTACAATTTATTTAACTATTTCAGATTTTCTGAGCCACTCGAATCGGACGCAGTCAAAATAGGCTTAAATAATTCTGATGCGCATACAATTGTTCTCCTAGCCGAATTTCTACTACAGTAGCTAATCTCAACAGAGATTAGCCGACTACGCGGGAGATATTACAATGCACAAGTGGGTGTTCCTTCTCTCTCATAACTGGATGAAACGGCAGTCGCGCGTGAGCCGTTGGTCCTGCGCCTGATCACTCCACGGTTATGTGGAGAGATCAGGCGCAGGACCAACGGCTTAACGTGCTTTCCAAGGCACAAGGGTGTTAACACCACCAACTTTCGGACTCCAGAGCTGTTTCAAGACAGAAAATCCCAACACCTTCGGCCCGACCCGGGATACGAACCCGGGACTTCGTGGCTTGTACCCAGCGTGCTGACCAACAAGACCAACGAGGCAGTCAACATACAATAGTTATAGCATACAATAGTTTTAGCATGTACGTACCGTAGTCTACAACTATATGCTATGTTTCTTGTGAGTGAGTTCCTTTTACCATACGACAGGGTACACACAAAGAGGCCATGCATAATTTGACGACAGTGTAGTGGTGCGCGCTCCGGACACAAAACTAGAGGTTTTAAACCCCGCCAGGGGCAATAGTTTCTGTGATGAGCATGAACGAGGTTGCGGATTAACAGCTAGTTATTAAAAGCCAACCCACAAATAAATAAATCGCAGCTTTGAAGTTTTGATTTGACAAGTCTCAAAAGAAAACCTTGGGCTACATCTAATACGACTCGCCACTACACATTTTTCGGATACGAATTTCTGAAACAGTTATTTTCTTTTATGGCTTGTATCACCATTAAGTAGTGAATTTATTATTAAGTATACGCAGAACGCTTCTTAAATGTCTAATATCAGCACATGGACGGACAGACACATAAAAACTAAACGAATCTAGATAAGAAAGGCCGGGTTAGGATTGAGTAGGGTTGCCACTTTTGAACAAAGTCTGGGCGAAGATATCGCTGCCTCACGGTCAAAAATTGAACGTTGTAAGGAAACCTGCACATCGGTGGTTCACAAAATATCGAGAGTAAATTTTGGGTGAATCGTTGTTATTATTATGTACGTATTGGTATTAAAATTTGCATTACCTTTTTTCAGGATTTAAAAAATCTTGAAGTTTTATGCATAGGTAAGTTTGATGGCAGTCAACCTCATGCAGATATAAAAACATTTTCGTTCATATACATAGGTAGGTAGGTGATCAAACTTCACTTGATCCTACAGACAAGGCAAGCTGCACTGAAACTTTATGTTTGGTACTTACAAGTATGACCCAAATACAAACTTCTAAGTTAGAACTACAAGTAAACGAACAAATTAATCTTAAATCACAAGAGGCAATTTTATTTTAACACTGGGAGTAAACCGTCTTTACAACTAAAACACTTTTCTGCAAAACATCTCATTCATAAAATATGTCCCACTTTAGACATAGTTATGTTTATAGAAATAATTCTGTAAAGTATAACTTGACAACCCTACTCCAAAGCTAGTCTTTAAGTCGGAGTTACGCAGCACTGTTGTCGAGCGAAGTATTCGCGAGTGTATCACGTTTATCCCCTCTCCCGATTATCTGATATTCAGCCTTTTTAGGCAAAAACAACTCGGAAAGGACTGGGTCTCGTCGATTTATGCTCATCCCTAAATTCTTAGGAGTAAAACTTTATACGGGACCTTGGCAATAGTTATAAAAGGTGATGTAAATCAGAAACATTGTGTTTCTAGACTAGGGATACAGGGTGACAAAAAAGAGCAACCGTTCTTTTAAAACTCTAAAGCTCTTTTAAGCTCTTACTTGTGTATACCTATGCACGCTTTGACCGATTGTCAGTACTCTGATATTATTTTGTAGTAGTAGATATATAGTATATCTATCTTTATCTATAATTAAAAAAAAAAAGAGGAAAATTATTTATTTCTTTAACAATAATTTAAAATATAGCTATGCAGAGGTGGACTCTTTCTTAACTTAGTAAGTACTTTTTAACTTGCAAATCAAAACGTGTATGTGTGTATGTGTGTGTGTGTGTGTGTGTGTGTGTGTGTGTGTGTGTGTGTGTGTGTGTGTGTGTGTGCATGTGTGGATGTGTGCGTGTGTGTGTGTGTGTGTGTGTGTGTGTGTGTGTGTGTGTGTGTGTGTGTGTGTGAGTGAGTGGATGAATGTATGTGCGCTTGAAAAAGTATTGTGTTATGTATCATATTTACGTAAGCTTTCAGTTTCTACGTAGTTTAATGATTTTAGCCAGTTTGTCACTGTAATTTTACACTCCCGATATGTCAGGGGGTATATTTCTAGGTTTTTATTGACAAGGTTGTATACATGAGAAGATAGGCTCTAAAATTGATTTTGGGAGCTACGCTCTTGTCGGTTGAGTCTTCTCCGTTCCTCTCTATTCTAATTAATATTAGCAGTAGGTATCTATATGTATATAGTAGGTATTAATTATATTTACAACATAGTTTTAATTATATTTGAATACTCATACTTAGGCAATTCAAAAACTATTTTTACTGGTATTCATATTAAGTTTTTTCTTTAACTAAATACCTTTTAAGGAATGCAAATCATGACCTGTTGTGAAAGCACGTTAACGGTTTCGTTCTAGGTAAGAATCTTTCATTGTTATGTATTTATTATCAATTTGAATGTAACCTGTATATTGTTTTCCTAATAAACAAATTAAAATAAATAAAAGCAAGTGCTTTTATTGAAGTATTTTCTCTTACTAAACCAAGTATTTTATCATAAATAGACATTAATACATAATACTATAAACTTTAAAGTAGAAACCTTTCTATCTGTCTGTCTTTTTTACACCTGTGAAATCACTGAAATAGTAAGGTTGGGTAAAGAAATACGTGGGACCTTTATGAAGGACACAGCCTTCGTTTTATAGCAAATAAAACTTTGAAGAAGTTTAAATAGGAAAAAAAGTTTGTTTACGAAGTATAGTGTTTGCCCTGAAAATACAGTAATTTTAAAATTTATGTTGCCCAAAGGTTGTCTGGAAGAGATCGCTCTTAGCGATAAGACCGCCTAATTTGAACATCTTTCTGTGTAATTGTATTCTTTTCACTTTTATGGTGTGTTAAAACAGCTATCTATCTATCTATGTATAGATAAGTAAACACAAGGTAAAAAGGTTAAATGAGCCTCGTAATTTCAGTCACGGTTATCCTGGCAAAGACGAGTACTTTAAAAAGTACCAGTGACGAAACTGGAATAAAATAGATTAGTAGTTATAATTTACCCCAAATTTGTACCGTATTTGCATAAGAATGATATTTTAACTCAAGTTTTCCGAATGTAAATTAATTAATTATTATTTAACACGTTTTTCAAAACCTGTATTCTCCTTTACCAAAGGGTTGTCCGTGATAGTTTCCATGATAAGACCTGCAGTGTGAAATAAGTTCTAAATTCTATGTTCTGTAATATGTTTTCTTGTCGCTATAAAGAATAGCTATCTGAGAAGGTATATCAAAGGTGGATAGAACCGAGAGCTGACAAGCAATATACTCGCAATGCCGGGCGAAACTAATACGTCTGTCGCAAACGATCAACGACGCGTCGTCGCCCCTGTAGCGATGTCTGTCATCCTGTATAACACATCTGTATCGCAGACGAAGAGAGCACGAGAATGTAAGGTAGTAATTGGTATGTTGCATCAACGCCAGACTGTGAAAATCTGAAGTTTAAAATCTGGTAGGTTTGATAATGTCAAAGTAGACATTATCTATCGATTACCATGTATGACGACAGAAAATTCCACTTTTGGGTGTCAATGATAACAAATAGTGGCCCATATGGGGCCAAGACATGCCTCCTTATTACCCCTCTACGTGAGAAGGAGGGGAATGTTCTTCGAGACAAGACTTGGCAAGTAATAATTGTAAAGTGACGGAAAATTTACACAATTGTGAACCGAATACAATTTTTAATTGATTTAGTTTCAAATCTAGCAACGCTAGATTGCGGAATGGATTAAGACTTACTTCGGATGAAGATGTCCGTACTTCCGAATGTTGTCACCACGCTCTTTCGCGCTGTCATACTTGCATGAGTAATAGGGACAGCTAAAGTAGAAAATGCGGGCATCATTTTTCAATCAATGAGTTAGTTCAGTGATTCGTCTTTACTTGTACTACTGAATTGTTGATATTACGAACGATTAAGATACTTTTTTTTACTATCGGGACATTGACGCAGGTGGGGTTTTCAGCCTTATGTCGTTAACATACCACTTATTCGGACCAAACGTTTTAAATCTACGATTCTCTTGCATACGGCTAGAGAGTGTAAGTTGTCGTTGCTGGCTGAAGAGTTTCCTAAACACTATGATCTGGATTCCTTTAAGAAAAGAGTGTAAAGGTTTTTTCTAGTCAGACATGACCCATTTTCGGCCACATCCTCGCTTACCAGCAGGTGAGACTGCGGTCAAATATCTGCCTATTAATTAAAAAAAGACTCGTTGATAAATATTTATCAAAAGTACTTACATATCGGCAGACAAAGTTAAAATCATCTAGTTGAACAATAACAGAACTTGCACGCCGATCAAAACAGCGAAGTTCGTAACGTATCAGTAACCGTTACCGTTACGTTGCAATAACGTTAAGATAACGGTACCGGAGTTAAGATGAGTTCCGTTGCTTCCGTGAAAGTGTAGTAGTGATGTTCCCATTCGATAGTTTGATAAGTGACAATCGATAGATGTCGTGTATTGAGTAACTCGATGCTGACTTGACAAATCAAATTGTTTTCTGATTCTGTAAACAATTATTTCCAAGCACGGAATTAATAAGATGAGGTTTTAGGAAACTTGACGCTATACTACTTAATTCATAATTGTAGTTACATTCTTTACTTATATTTCTTAATATTGTCATATTCGGTAAAGAGCAAATTTTCTGTAATGAGCACGAGCTCTTTATCCGTTGGGAAGGCATTTCCACCTTAAGAAAGTAGTATTATAATAAATTATATAATTTAAACAATTCGTTTGCTAGCACACAAAAATATATCGACCGTATCATCCGGTAGGACTGGAATCAACGACTCTTCGCTATCCGGGCGAATACTCTTGCCAACTGAGCTACGGAGGACGTTAGTCAGTCGACGAATGTTTGTAAGAGCTTGCTGCCGTGCGTGCAGTGAGACGGCGTTTAGGTATTTATAATAATAATAATGTCCTCCTAGCCGAATTTCGGCTACGGCGGCCTATCTCAACAGAGATTAGCCAACTGCGCGGGACATATTATAGTGCACAAGTGTGTGCACAATACACAGGTGCACTCTCTATTCCTTTACTCTCATAATTCGGTAAGACGGCAGTTCAACATGACCGTAGAGAGATCAGGCGCAGGATCAACGGCTTAACGTGCTTTCCGAGGCACGGGGGTGTTAACACCGCCAACTTCCTGACTCCGGAGCTGTGTCTGAGTTTTTTCAAGGCAGAAAACCCAACACTTTTGGCCCGACCTGAGACTCGATACCTAACTAGGTATTAACATAGGTAGGTATCGATAATCCTATCTAATTCGAACAACACTACTTTATTACTATTGACTAATTTTATTGAGCAAACACACTTTGGACTTGTTCGTATAAAGTTTTTATTTGATCGATTAGATGGGAACCCGTTTGATGCGATAACTTAAATCGAAAAACTTCGGTTACAATTACGTTTAGTAAAATACACAGTTTTAGATACTAGCTCAGTCAGTCATTGGCGAATTGAAGGCTATGAGTAAATAAAAAACGGTAATTTAAAAAACTAAAAAACCCGACTGCGTTTCTGTGTAATTGGAAATTAAAAAACCCTAAAACAAAAAAGAGGTCATACCCGGGTTAAATTGGTACCCATATTAAAAATTGTTGCAGTCGGGACCCATTCTAGAAATGGAGGCTTAGTGAATTTAGAGCACATGCCTACCCTCTATATTACATTGCAGATTACTCCAATCTACTGACGAGACAGCTGACTTTCTAACATGGGTCCCGACTGCTACAATTTTTAATATGGGTACCAATTTAACCCGGGTATGACCTCTTTCTTGTTTTAGGGTTTTTTAATTTCCAATTACACAGAAACGCAGTCGGATTTTTTAGTTTTTTAAATTACCGTTTTTTATTTTATTATTTTTAGTTTTATTATAAGACTGCAAAAAATATTATACAGTGGAATCCGTTTACAATGACATCGAAGGGAATTGACAAACACGTCATACTAAGCGGACGTCATACAAAGCAAAGCGTCTTATTGCACCTTTCTCCTCGAACGTATATGTTTAACGACTTAGAGATGACATATTTTTCACTTAGGATATCACTAAAATCAAATTCGTGACGTTTAATTGTCAATTGCTCACTGAGATTCAAAACAAAACCAGCCACGTGCCAAACGTCGTCGGAGATCAACGAACATGACCGAAAGAAGGTGTAAAAAATCATGTCGGTCTCTATAAACGGACAAAATTTAATAAAAATAGGTCATAATAAGCGACATGTCACTGTATGCGAAGCCATTATATCCGACTTAATTACAAATAATTTGTATAAAAACCAAACTTCGTTGTGTAATTACGTCATAATAGGCGGTTCGTCAATATAGGCGGAGTCATAATAATCGGATTCTACTGTATTTTTAAAATGGTCTCTTTACTGGCTTTCATTTGATACCCATATTGCTATGCTGAAGAAAAATCAATCCCCCCTCTCCCCTTTATTTCCATTTGCGGGCGCCATTTTAAAAATTTATATAGCCTATGTCACTCTCACAATTTTGACAAATTCAACGACACCTCATATGTCAAAAACTGTCGAGCCGTTTGGGCTGTAGGGCGTGCCAAACAATAATACATACATACATATTCTCGAAAAACATAACCCTCCTTCCGCAGTCGGGTAAATACTAAGCTGCGCCAACCAGAAATCAACTGGTAACATATTAAGGAAATGTTTTTTTTTTCTATGTGGAATGAGTTAGCTCTTGACTCAAGCAGGCCTGTGTAACTCCCCGCGTAGGTAGCAAAAACGTAGCTACGCGCGGCAAACCCTTGGAAGGGGTCAATCAAGTTGGGTGTGCGAGCAACGACAAGCCCGCGCGTTTTATTCACCGGCGGCGCCCGATGTGTGATTATCAGGTCAATTTTTAAACCCGTATTTTCTATATTGACTCGCGTCTGAGTATTGTCGTATCATTGTTTCAGATTTCCATGACATAAGTTCTTCAGCATAAGGATTAGAGCAATTAAATATATGTGATGTTGTACTGCAAGATTCACACTTTAAAATATGAAAAATAAATAGTGTTCCTAGCCAAATTTCCCAGGCAGTCAATCTCAACAGAGATTAGCTTAGTCACTAACAAACAGTGCACCTGTGTAAGTATTACACAGGCACTAGTGCCCGTACCTGTGCAATACACAGGTGCACTAGGCAGTTTGTTCCTTTACTCTCGTGATTCCGTATGGCAGCAATCTGACAAGACCGGAGAGAGAGAGTAAATATAGTTTAATTCTTCAGGTATCATGTTTCTAGACTAGTGTTGTAAACCTACCGTATCTTACCGTTGTCTACCGCTAAGATACGTAGAAATCAGTAGATTACCATATTTAAAGAAATTGCAAGAAAATCACTATAAATTTATAATAAAGAGAAAATAAATGAATAGATTTAACAAATAACCATTATTATTTATTTGCACTAGAACAATAGATTCATAATGAACACAAAAGTAACATTTTTCTACCAATTTTCTGATACACAATGTCAAAATCAATTAAAATTAATAAGTCAGCCTATTAGATCCCACTGCTGGGAAAAGGCCTCACCTCAACTATGAGGAGGAACGAGCCATACTTCACCACGCGGGCTCAGTGCGGATTGGTGGAGGGGTGTATGTAAGGCAAGTGACAAATCTTACTGTCAGAAGTTATCAAGCCGCCCTAGGGCCTCTGACTAGGCTTAACGACTAATACCACAGATATTAGCCGGGACCAACTGCTTAACGTGCCTTCCGAAGCACGGAGATGCTTGTCATGGACGTCACTTAAATGGTCGGAATGGTCACCCATCCAATCACGACCGCGCCGTGGGTTGCTTAACTTTTGGTACCACTACCAAAGCGCTGCCGCTACTGCGCCACAGGCACCTCTTTTACCTCACCAATTAAAATTAACTTAATTGTAAAGGAGATTTAAACTTCGTGACCTATCGACCCCAACGCCATTTTTTTTCAATCGCGACGCACGTTAAAAATTATATGTATGGATAGAGGAACAAATATATCAAATAACATGGTAACCTAAATAATGACCCATTAGAGGCTACGGTCGATTTACAACTCTATTCCAGACGCAATAGATAATCATTTATGAGGATCTGTAAATGTGTAAGGAGATAAAGTTTCTATTACCAAACAAGGTTTCCAAGAGTATTTTATACATTTACCACATATCTATAAGGTCTAATTTTATTGTGTTCAATAAACTAAAAAATATTCAAGCTTATCAAACTTAATCTGAAAATGTCTTAACTAAAACTCTTGTTACACCGAAAATTAAATCTTGATAGTTTTCGCAATAAAACTCAATGTTGCCTAAAATAAATTGCTGCAATCAAATAAAGGGTAATTCTCTGTCCATTGGAACAAAACAGGACAAATACAATATCCGGAACAACATTAATGGAATCTATGTTGATTAAAAACAGTCAAATAAATTGCGCCGAAGATTCGCTAAGCGACTTAGTTGTTTCACTAACCGATGTTCTAACGTTGAGGGAAAACATCGTGAGGAAACCTGCATATTCAGGTGATTGAATGTGTAACCATGATCCAAAACTGGTCAGGTTCCCCTCATCCTCCTAGCGTTATCCCGGTTGTGCTCTCTCATGCGAGGGCCCAAGGTCCGCTGACCATGATCCAGGTTGTGGCAGATCAGGTAATTATAATGGAGCGACTACCATCTGACCTCTGTGACCCTTTACCAGGGGAACCTGATCAGTTTTGGATCATGGTTACACATTCAGTCGCCTGAATGCTCAGGTTTCCTCACGATGTTTTCCCTCACCGTAAGAGCATCGGTTAGTGAAACAACTAATGTACATAACTCAGAAAAAGTCATTGGTACATGGCGGCACGTGGGATCGAACTGGCACCTCCCGCATGAGAGGCAACCCACTGCCACTGAGCCACCGACGCTCCGGTCAGGTTCCCCTGTTAAGTATTTTTTTCCTAAAATATATTTAGCGTATAATCCCTCCTTCCCCCACAAAAGGTCATGTTTCAGTTTTCCATTTCATTTCTTCAAGCAAATTGTCGTCTCGATTTAAGTATCGTTAAAGGTAAGAGAGTGCGTGGGTTGTATGAAACGATTCGAATAATGAAGACACTTATATTTCTTTTAAGATGAGATCTGTCGAAGTTTCCAGACGATAAATTGTTTTTGTTCGTAAAAGTAACTGACAGACTCATCTTTATCTAATATTCAATTCATGATTTTAAAAAAAAAACTAAATTGTTTTGTCTGCTTATAAAATATTCACAAAAGTTAAGCAAGACTTGTAGCTAAAGGCAACTTAGCGAAGGTAACGTTTTACAAAAAATATATAATCAAAAGAATGATTCGATTATCACAATGTTTTATTTATATGAATACTAGTGGTTCCCCGCGACTTCGCCCGCAAGAGTTGGATTTTCCATATAATAATAAATAATAATAATAAATTGTTTCAACAAACACACCAATTACCTAGCCCCAAACTAAGCGTGAGCTTGTGCTATGGTAACTAGGATAACGGATAGAAATACTTAAATACATATACACGTCCATGACTTAGGTACAAATGCTCGTGCTCATCACACAAACGTTTGCCCCTTGCGGGATTCGAACCCGCAACCGCCTGGTTTAGAAGTCCGTTGCGCGAACGACTACACCAAGACGGTCGTCGATATAAACTTTCATCTCCCATTTCACCCCCTTAATGTTTTTATATCGCGACAAAATAGCCTATGTCCTTTCCAGGGTCTCGAACTGTCTCCATACCAAATTTCATCTCAATCGATTCAGTGGTTTAAGCGTCAAGAGGTAACAGACAGACAAACAGACATATTTTCGCATTTATAATATTAGTATGGATTAAGATGTATCTACAAAACAAAGGCTTCTACTTGTCTTGACAACTTTAGCTTTGGGTCACCTTAGATTGAATTTGACAAAGTACTAACAGCTTAACACAGAACAATTACCATTTTCTAAGAGCATGTTAATTTATTTACAAAAGTATAACACCTCGAACAATTACTTAATTATCAGGTTTAAATCAAAGCCTTTAAACAATTGCGGACTTAGTCCAAAAACAAACTATTTTCAGAGTTCTTTGGACCTTTGATATTGTTAGGCCTGTGCTAAAATGAATTGTCCCCAACTCGCTCCAGCTCGTAACAACGGATTAATTTAATTATTCGAGCGATATTGAAATCGAGAAAACATTGAGAACGATTTAGTCGAGAACAATAAAAAGGTTTAACCGTGAAATGCGACGAGTGTCGATTTCACCCGATGACAACTTGCAGATAAAAACGTTATATAGGTGCTTTTTTTTTAAATAGCAAAGGGTTCGCCTTCGGATTCCACTCGATACAGGGTGAGTGCGAAATTGGATTTTCGATAAAAATTGCGATTCTCGGCCGTTCGACGGCCACTGAAATATTTGCTGTGATGCGTCTGCCCGTTCTAAATTAAAAGTTGCGGCGTGTGTTTCTGGTTCGTTTATGAATTGGGGGTAATTTAAATTTCGATTTTTTCAAACTCTCGCTTGACTGGACTACAATGTTTTTGGGTTTCCAAGTTTTAAAATTCAGACTGTACAAGAATTACTGTCAAATCAAAGCGTTTATTACTGAAAGATTACAACCTGGGTATCTTTAAGGCAAGAGTAAATAGGTTTTTACTAAGATTATGAACCACCTTAGACCGTGTTGTCTACACCTCGCCCCAATCTTGTGAGTTCAGTGTAGAAAAGTATAAAAAACATTACACTCATAATAATAAAATCAACAATACTCGTACTTCAATTACTAAGTCCCAAACTAAGCGTAAGGTTGTGGCTATGGCGACTAAAATACCAGATAGACACACATTAATACAAACTTTAAAAGCATGTTGATGATATTTAGGCCCAAACTCTCGTGCTCATCACTTTTGCCCCCTGCAGGTTTCGAACCGGCAACCTTTGGTTTTATAGTCCAGACCGCACACCACTTCACCAAAAATCAAGATGATCATCAATGATGCGATACCATTAATAGTAATACAATTTATAATTATTTTTATGACTTAAGCAATTATTTTGCAAGTTTTTACGAAATCAAATTGAATTTCGCTTACAAAAATTAATCGACTGTGTCATCCGGTGGGACTCGAACCCACGTCCCTTCGCTATCCGGGCGAGAGCTCTTACCAACTAAGCTACGGAGGACGTTAGTCAGCCGACGAATTTTTGCAAGTGCTTGCTACGCCAGTCGGCGTTCGATTTTATCAATACTTGGGGAATGTACCCGCATGTATCCGATGGAAATATTTTTACAAATATTTAACCATCAGTTAAGATGAAATCAGCTTAACTTATAATTATTTTTATGACTTAAGCAATTATTTTGCAAGTTTTTACGAAATCAAATTGAATTTACAATTGACTAAATTTCTCAGTGACGCTAACTAAAGCTTATGTAGATTAAACTCTAGTGGTCCTAGCCTACCACCATGTACTAAATTGACATTAAATAAATAATAAATTATTTCAAACTGACTTTGACTTGACTTTATAAACATCTATACAAATGCTCGTGCTCATCACACAAACATTTGCCCCTTGCGGGATTCGAACCCGCAACAACCTACCTGGTTTAGAAGTCCGGGGCGCGAACCACTACACCAAGACGGTTGTCATTGGCTAAATTAAACCAAGTTAGGTTATGTAATGTCAATATATGTCTTAAAACATTGCCTTACAATTATCGAAGCCTATTTTGGCTGTAGCATAAAGACAATAACTGTAGCATTTCATAATGGTAGCAGATGGTTGTCATATATATATTTTCGGCACGCTCGAATAGGGTACAATACCCTATTCGAGCGTGCCGAAAATATATTGCTAGTAAAATAATTTACATCACCGTGCCTTGTAAATCAAGTTTTTAATTATACCGTCGGATCTTAGAGTCTTTTAGACCTGCCTACGTAATTTTGATGTTCCATTTCTGTTGGATAATGATTCTTCAACCAAAGAAGCATGTAGTTAATGTTATAGTCCAAATAGAAACATGGCAATAGACGGTATTTGAATATGCATCTCGCGAACTACAATCAAATGTAGTAATAAATTCGGTCGTAAACACTTTATAGACTATTGTTGTGTTTAAGAGTCACTTTACAATCATAGAACTAATAACACAACAATAATAATGTATGACAGCAATACAAATCAATATTCACGACCATTTTATAACTAACATAAAGAGGTTTAGTAGGGAAAGCCAGAAACATACTCGTAACTATATGAATAAGGCGAGTACTCGGGCAGGCTTCCTAAATTTTATTAAGTGAAAACTGACTAACTGACTGATATATCAACGCACAGCCTAAACTAATGGGTTTAAAAACTTGATATTGTGTACTATCCTTTTCTTTTATAGCGTAGGTAAGCATTAAGAAAAAGACTTCTAGAAATTTGTCCCTTAGGGGGGTAAAAAGGGGTGGTTGATTTGTATGAAACACCGTCAGTTTTAAAACAAAATTAATAAAGAATGGTGTTTACATGGTGTTGGCAGCGGGTGCGTGACTCACCTAGCGAATTGCTAGTTGTGGTTATCATATCAGCCTATTGCAGTCCACTGCTGGACATAGGCCTCTCCAAGACGGCGCCAACTTTCACGGTCCTCCGCTTCTCGCATCCAGCCACCACCGGCCACCTTCCTCAGGTCATCGGTCCACCTAGCAGGGGGGCGTCCAACACTACGTTTCCCGAGACGTGGTCTCCATTCGAGAACCTTCCTACTCCAACGCCCGTCGGTTCTGCGACAGACATGACCAGCCCACTGCCACTTCAGCTTACTGCACCTCTGAACGATATCTATGACTTTCGTCTTTTGGCGGATGATCTCGTTCCGGATTCTATCCCTTAGCGAGATCCCCAGCATAGACCGTTCCATAGCTCGCTGAGCGACATGCAGTCGGTGGGCCAGCTTGACTGTCAAGTTCCACGTCTCGGCCCCGTAGGTCATGACAGGTAGGACGCACTGGTTATATACCCTGCTCTTCAGGCATTGCGGTAGAGGCGACGAGAAGATGTGACGCAACTTCCCAAATGCTGCCCAACCCAGTTGCACCCTTCTGGCGATTTCGCGGTCGAAGTTGTCTTTACCCAGTTGCAACACTTGCCCGAGGTAAACGTATTCCTGGACAACTTCGAGCATCTCGCCGCTGACTGCTATCGGTTCCGGGACAATATGTTCGTTGAACATGACCTTAGTCTTGTCCAAGTTCATCTGGAGACCAACGCATCGCAGTTGTGGTTAACGATGACCTTTATAAAAACAAGTTTCTCACCTATTGGTTATCTATGCACCAGAGCGCGAACAAGAAATAACAGTTAGGTACCTATTTATTATATTTAAATTTATTATTAATTTTCATAATTCTTAACAATGGTTTTAAAAAAACATTTTAATATAAAAACTATAAATGTGCCAGACTTTATTAGATAATACTTTAATTTTTTTTACAAAATTTTGCCTCGTTTTAGTGTGTAATTTTAAATTAATATTCTATAATTTTATATGGGTGTATTATGCCTGAAATAAATATTATTATTATAGCAAATTCAACATTTGCGCGGAGGATGTACCGGATCCGAAATTAATGCTCAAACAAATTCAAAAAGCAAATTCTCAAACATTTATCTACAACTCGCAACGAAACAACACACTACTAGACACAATATTAATACAACACGTCAAACCCGACAACGGTTTATAGTACCCAGTCATACGAGACATTATGGGTACAAAACGCGAGATCATGACGTAATAGGTATTACTTGCGTTAGTGATTTACGGACTTAGAGGTCCCACTCAAAAATACCATTTTTGTATTTTCAACTATCGTTGTCCTTGTCACTCATGTTTGATAGTGCGAGCGAGACCGAGATGGCTATCTTATCTTATCTTTCGACGGGTTAACTCAGCACATTTAAATTTCGACCTTAGTGTTTAGAACTTTAGATTCATTATCAACTAGTTTGCACATTAGCGTATACAACAGACAATTTGCAGTCGTTTTTATAGAGACAGAGGGTAATATTTAGAGTGTAGCAGAGAGTGACTAATAAGTGATAGTTTTAAAATTTTAATTTAACTCAGTTACGGGGTCACTTTGGTTGAATTTACTCGATTAATGTTTTAGATGTTTGTCGCAAGATTTCTCTGTTTGTGTGGAAATTACTTGGACTGTCAATCTGTTTTGAGCATTGCGGCTAGTTTGTAGTAGTTTAAATCCTGTGCGAAGTAGTTTATAACAAAATAATTTTACTTTTGCAGTCTGTGCAACTAGAAATAAAATAGCTTGTACGGTTTACATATCAGACAGACTTCAATTTAGCTAAAAATAGCAAACTAAAACTTATCGTAATATCAATTAGATAACTCAGTAGTCTAAATGAATAGTCAAAAAACTATAAAGGGTGTTACTGTTTTATTTACAATAAGAAGATTTATATTTCCAAAAAAGTGTCAAAATCAATCAAATTATTTATTTAGATTTGATCAACCTAATTGTTCTCCACCAATCCTCACTGAGCCCGCGTGGTGGAGTATGGCTCGTTCCTCCTCATAGTTGAGGTGAGGCCTTTTCCCAGCAGTGGGATCTAATAGGCTGACTTTACAACCTAATTGATTGATATAGAAATGAAAACTGCGTATTCTATTTCAAACACTCTTTTATAGACTCTTTTATAGTCTCTTTTGTAGACTGTGAGCAAACATCCCCAATGCATTTAAATCCAACGTTCAATTTAAACTCAAAATTGTCACAATAGTTATTTAGCAGCCATTCACCCACCTGCTTTGGAGATTTAATCACAAACTAAGCGACTGTGGCAGAAAGTTCTAAATCCTTTAAGTTGGTCGGACAATAACAAATGTGTGTTATCTTGTCCGGTGTCGGGGGTCGGACAGTGTCTGGATCTCGATGCTGGACGCCGGACAGCTAGCTCGGGGGATGGGAAAAATCTATTTACTTGGAGAATAGAATTTATGTTAACCCTTTGTACGGCTGTGGGGTCTGACTTAATAAATAAACAGAAGTTAATTCTCACCATACAATGGCATACACAAGTAATGACAAACTGCTTTCGATGTTACGTTATACAATCTGTTAGGGAACCAACCTGACAAACTTTGAGGGCTTCTTCTACGGTGAATTTTAAACATAAAATAACCTATATTAGAATTCAACCCCTTCGGAATCGCAGCATATTAATTATTTGGTCATCGTTTAGAAAAAATACTGTCGGATACCCAAAAAGACTTGCAATCCAACAAGTACCACTTAAGTATCGAAAGAATATTTTACATTCTTAAAAAAATATTAAACAATTTTTACACAAAAAAATTATGAATAAAAAAATGTGGTATAAAATCAAACGATTCGATCTTTTTTTTTCAGAATTTTAATCATAAATCAGATCTAAGAAAATAAAAGATTTTCCTCGAAAAAAGAAGCTATCATGTAAAAAAAACACAATTAAAATAACGCTGTCATGCGCTCAATTGACGAGCCATTTTTGTACAGAATAAAGTAATTAAACGTTTTTTCTTACGTTTAACAGGCAAACTCATTAAAACACAATTTCATGGATTACTTAGCGATTTAGTTACATATTTTTTAAAACCTGAAGTTTCTAAGTTATATTAATAAGAGGCTAAAATTGTGCAAAGAACAAAGAAGCGTTAGCGCTAGTTCAGACACAGCGGGAACCGCGCGATTTCAGAATCGCATGGAAATCGCGCGGGTCTTATTTGTATGAGTTATTAAGTAATCGTTCAGACGTACCCGCGCGGTTAATCGAGCCGCGCGGTTCCCGCAACCCAACCGCCAGAAAATAGAATCGCGCTACTCCCGCGCGTTTCTATTACTATGGAGTCTTTTACTTCGCGTTCAGTTGCATTGCGGCTACCGCGCGGTTAGCACGTCCACAGCTCGTGAGTTCGCTATGGATCGTTTCGACACTGAACTATTTATTGATGAGGTGGAGAAGAGACCTGCATTAAGGGATATGCAGTGTGATGATTATTCAAAAAAAAATCAAGAACCGAGCATGTACTAATCGGTCACTTAATATTGGATGCACCCAATACCGCCTTTTTCTTTTCTTTATTTTAAGGAGCAACCACAGTAAAACACATTTCTTCGTTGACCTCCATTTTGAAACTTTTGAAACTGACGTTATACGCACGAAAATCGCATACTAACCGCGCGTGTCTGAATAGCATCACAATTTTGCGGTTTCAAACCGCGCGATTCTTAAACGCTCAATTCCCGCATGTATGAACGAACGCTTAATGTCAATGGCAACTAAATTTTACTTGAGAAATTAATAAATTAAATTAAATTAAAAATCATCTATGTGGACCGCGATAGAAAATGCGTTATTATTAAAAATATTGTAATATAATGAATGTTAATTACAACTTGAAAAATGTTGACCCTACGTAAGTATGTAGGTATACAATTTTTTATATTAACGCTGTCGCGTCGGGGCACCGCTCTTTACCTAAAAATTAAAATTACAACGAACAAATTAAAGTAACTATTTAGAATTACAAGTGAACCTACTTAACGTATGTACTTTAACACAAAGTTAGTATAATATTAGTGCGGTCCGACTAATTAATCATTCAAACAAAAAAAACTAAATCAAAATCGGTTCATCCGTTCGGGAGCTACGATGCCATAGACAGACACACACACACACAGACACGTCAAACTTATAACACAACGTCGTTTTTGCGTCGGGGATTAAAAACTAACACCAAATGAATTATTTTCAGTTCCATATCAGCAGCACGGTCTAGTTACTGAAAGAAACCGCACACCGAGAGCTTAGTCTGTAACAAATGTGTTTTATCTCGTCCGGAGGCCCGGATACCCCGGACACTCGGACAGCCGGACAACCGGGTGAAGATAACCGAGACAGTGAACGGGTTAAATGTTATTTGAACGACGAATGCATTGTTGCAAAGAATAAAAGATTAAGTAATGGAATATTTAAGGTGTTGTGATACTATAATTTTAGTGCATGACAGCCTCATAGAAAGAAGAGATTATGTAATAACTCGGTAATTCTTCACAAACCTGGGCCCTTATATGCAATCTTAATGTAGCAAACTTCGGTATCGCCAACAAAACGTAAAATATGTACGTATGCAAAACCTATGCAAAAGTCACGTGATATTTCGATGGCTTCAGTCAGTTTTATACGTTTTGTAAACAACAGCGAACTTTGCTTCAGAACCAGTCCTCTCTCTCTCCACGGCCCGTAGACAAGTGGCAATTTACTGTCAAGCGAAATTTGTTATCGCTAACAAAATGTATGAAACTGACACAAGCCATCGAAACATAACGTGACTTTTGCATTTCATTGGCGATAGCGAAGTTCGCTCCAGAACGATTGCCATTTGGCTACGGGCCTCGAATCTCGCAAGGGGCGAATGTTTGTGTAAGGAGCACGAGCATTTGTACCTAAGTCATGGATGTTTTAACGTATATATTTATAGCATAAGCTAAAGCTTAATTTGGTGTGGTTGTTGAAACAATTTATTATTATTGTTATAATTTATTATTACAGACTCTCCATTACAAGAGTAACGAGTGAAGGGTTAGGTTACCTTTTACGTAAAATGTAAAATTAAAGAAATTATTTCTTTGATTTCCTAAACTCATAAGTAAGATCATTGGAGATTTCTTTCATCATTTAAGAAATCTAGTAAAATAGAATCGTTTACATTAGATTTATGTAAACGATTCTATTTTGTGATTTGCATATGTAACAAGCAAAAAAAGCAATTCCGATACCGGGACCCGGCCCCGAGCCACCTGTGTGAGTCACAAGAATTTTTTCATGACTGATTTCAGTTTCACATCAACCAGATTTGAAGCATGCGTCGTGTTCATAAGATTCAAAGTCGGGACTTTCAGACTTTCATGTACAGTAGGCCCCGCATTAAGTAACCCAATATCTCAAATGGTATTGAACTCTATGTGATTAACATAGGTAAGGTTAAAAATATGGTTGCGAAAATTCGACAGATCAGGAGATCATCAACTAAATAAGTCATAAAGTCACAAAAGCACAGAATAAGTACTAGTACTCCGTACAGAAGTTTGACTTTGCAATGAAATTCAAAGAAATATCTACTTAATGTTGTCAACGATATGGTGTAATTCAGTTCGCCTCAGACTCAAGCACATTTTCGGCATTTTCGGCACACCTACAGAAACACATTTCAAGATAATTTCATTCTTATAACACTGGAATATGATTAATAACACACTAAACCTATTCAGTGACGTACTATCACGCAACGCGATAGGGTTGACTGCCACAAGAAGATACTTACGCCATCTAGCGCATCTTTCTAGGACTTATTTCATACTCGTCCATTCAGCAACCTAGTGCCGCGCACCGACGGTAAATAAAACGCGTGAGCGTGTCGCTGCCGGCTAATGACACCCAACTTGTTTAGCCCCTTATAACGGGTCGCCGCGCGTAGGTACGTTTTTGCTACCTACGCGGGGAGTTACACAGGCCTGATAAAAGTCATTTATTTATGCATGTAGGCCATGTATTTTTTACCTACCAATGCTTCGGGTCAAATTGTGGGCTAGTGCTGAGAAGAAGCAGCGCAAGAAACTCAGTCACTTTTGTCAAAGCCTTTTAAAAATAATGTTTTGATACAGAAATTAAAATTTTACTGGTGCGAGCTGGTCCACACGTTTACATCATTTAAATAATCGTCTACCTTATAATAACCCTTTGTCATTAAAGTATCCTTAATTAATGATTTCAATTTATTCATTGATAATACTACAATATGTTCTGGTAATTATTTAAAGAAATTGATACATTTCCCCATAAAGGAATGACCAACCTTTTGAAGCTTGAATTATGGAACAGCAAGTTTATTTTTATTTGTAGTGTTAAAACTATTTCACTTTTTTTATAATATATAACTAATATATATTATTATAAAAAAAGATTGCGAACTTAAAAATCAAGAATTAAATCCATATTTATCGGTTCGTACAACCCCTAAAAATTGTCTAGACAGAAAAACACAAAGGGACCCAGAACATTATGGTGATGGGCAAAACGTGAGAATACATACAGATAGACTAATGATATCGGAATGGGTGTCGGTCAGTCTAGCTGGAGTCTAGACAATATGATGGTTCATTGACACCTTGAACATCACCATATTATTGTCTGTGAGAAACATGGATAAAGAAAAGAGCGGACAACTCATTAATAGCAGTCCTAGCTTAACGTTATGCAGGGGCTTTACTTTACCTATACCTTTCCTTACCTATACCTTTCCTTACCTTACCACCTTATACCTACAGGATATAGGTGCTTGTGGCGCAGTGGCGGCAGCGCTTTGGTAGTGATACCAAAGTTAAGCAACCCACGGCGCGGTCGTGATTGGATGGGTGACCATGCCGACCATTAAGTGATGTCCATGACAAGCATCTCCATGCTTCGGAAGGCACGTTAAGCAGTTGGTCCCGGCTAATATCTATAGTATTAGTCGTTAAGCCTAGTCAGAGGCCCTAGGGCGGCTTGATAACTTCTGACAGTGAGGTTTATCACTTGCCAATCCGCACTGAGCCCGCGTGCTGGAGTATACAAAAATGTTTATTTCCTTTTTTTACAAGTGCAGTTTGTTACAATTTCGTGAGACTCCCTTTTAAGTAAAATACTTGTGTTAGGAGAATCTCGCTCTTTCAGGAGATCAGTATATATAAACTTGTGTATTCATTTGTACAGAAAATAATGTTGATGTTATACTTACAAATGTACCTTGCCATATTCTTGAGTAAATTAATTTAACTTTACTTTAAGAATAATTTCAGTTTCTTCGTACGTTAACGTCAGTAGCTATAATGTGAGAGATTTTTTACATTCATGATAACTCATAGTGTATATATTTAATAGTCTATTTATCCTATTATATAATCTTATGGATTGTGAATAAAATTGTTTAGATGCAAAAGTAGTTCTTATTAATACTTGTTTTATGACTGAGTGTGGTTTACGTTTTTTTAATATGTTAGGGTTCAATGTTAGATTTTCATGAACTTTTAGAATACTTTGTAATATGTATAGTTGTCGTACTGTTAAAACCTTTGCTTCTTCATATAATTTTGCGGTGTTGTACATTTTATTCTTCTTTAACATAATTTTTAGAATCGCTCGTTGAGAACGTTCGATGCTAATAAATTTAGTTTTAAAAGCCCAGTATGGCTCGTACCTCCTCATAGTTGAGGTGAGGCCTTTTCCCAGCAGTAGGATCTTAAAGGCTGACTTTACCTACAGGATGTCTTAAAAAAGAGGGTGCCAAAGGTAAGGAGAAGATAGACCAATTGATGCTCATCTTGAAATGAAGAATAATTATTTTATTGCCTTTTATCACCTTTTTACTTAGCTATGTACAGTGAGCCTTGCATCAATCTTCCCAAATCTGTCAAAATATCTCAAATAAAAATATGGTACTCTGTGATCAAGATTAGGTTAAAATATGGTTTCGTAAATTTGACCCATCAGGGTAGGTTGATGTAGGGCCTACTATATATGCTTAAATTGTAAGATAATGTCCTCCTAGCCGATTTCGACTACGACGGCCTATCTCAACAGGGATTAGCAAACTGCGCAGGACATATTATAGTGCACAAGTGTGTGCGCAGTACACAGGTACACTCTCTGTTCCTTCACTCTCATGATTCGCTGAGACGGCAGTCCGACATGATCAGGCGCAGGACCAACGGCTTAACGTGCTTTCCGAGGCACGGGGGTGTTAACACCACCAAGTTCCTGACTCCGGAGCTGTGTCTGAGTAATTTCAAGACTGAAAAACCCAAACACTCTCGTCCCGACCCGGGATTCGAACCCGGGACCTCGTGGATAGTACCCAGCTTGCTGACCACTAGACCAACAAGGCAGTCAATTGTAACATAATGATTAGATGTGTACATGAACTTAATACCTACACTTAGCCGACAGTAACTGATTGCCAATTCTAATAACAAAGATGATTTGAATAGATCCGACGTTATTATGGTGATTTTCATATCCGGAAATACTCTTCTAGCCCCAGATATTACCAAACTGAATCTCAGTATGTTAAGTAGATATTTCAGTGAATGTTTTTGTCTCACAAAAACTATGAAAACGCCAAACTACGCTCCAGTTATGTTAATTTTCATTTCAGAAAATATTTTCTTGAGCATTCTTTTAAGTGTATGCTGTATGGAATTTGCTGAATACTCAGGATATTTTCAGCTTTTATTACCAACTTATAAAATATTTGTGAAAGCTTTTCATGGAGATGAGATAGAATGTTATTTTAGGGTACCGTACCTCAAAGGAACAAAAGGAACACTTTGTTGTACGTCTGTTTGTCCAGAACATTTTTCTCAGTTAAAAGTTCGTGGAGTTATCGAGTTAAAATTAACATAAAATACTTTTGGGTGCAGTCCCTTAAAGATGTAAAAAAAAAAAGCTTTTTAGTAAACGCAATCCAAATATACGGCCAAAAAGGCCGTATTTCCTGACATTTCGGAATCCCACTGATCTAGAATCAAGAAGAAGAAGACAAGGGTACTTCCCATAGACCAACAATCGTCTACAGGGTTTGATTTCCCTCAGAAAATCGAACTAAATGGCCGTATCTTTGGATTGCGTTAACTTAGAAGCTTTTTTTTTACAGTTTTAAGAAACCACAGCCATATTTGAGGTAATTTTACTTGATACCTTCACACGTTCATGGAATAAGGGTCTAGCTTGACAGACAAACTGACAATAAATAAAGCGATCCTACAAGGGTTCCTTTTTTCTTTTGAGGTACGGACCCCTTACAAAATACAGTTAGATCACCTTTCACGTCCTAGTTTAGCTATTGACTGTGGCGTATTAAACTTTCAGTGCAACACTAATGTCCAATAACAGACTAAACGTGAATGAAAGGCCATTAAAGATCCATTAGAGGAAAATGAAGAGAGTATTGAACTTTTATTATTTGAAGTATTTGTATTTTACGCAAATACTATGCGTGCTAGGCTTCAGAGATTGTATTAAAAGCACTGATACTGTTAAAAGCAAATACATTTTATGTTTAGTGACTGACGTATATTATTATTATTTAATTTGTTGTCTGTTTTACTAACACTAGGGTAAGAACATTGTTACTAACTACACTTCTGGACACATCTATTGGCCCACCTTAGAGTTTAGGTTTCGATGGCCCCTACCGAAATATGATTGCTAGATTGAACAAAAACTGTTGATGCAGTTTTAAACCTGATACATTTTACCATCTTTTTCGATCGTATTGTTTTAAATTTGAATTCAGAATACCATACGACATGGAGCTACGCCTAATAAGTCGGATATGCGCCTTGTTAAAGGCAATTGATTTTTGAATAAAAAACATGTTTATCAAATAAAGGTTTAATTTAATAACGCGTGTTGCCTCCATGGGCATCTACCACAGCTCTGATACGATTAGGCATAGAGTTTATCAACCGCTCTATGAAATTTTGAGGGATCATCTCCCATTCCTCTTCTATGGCAGTTTTCAACTCCTGCATCGTCTGGGCAACTGGCTGACGAGCCCTAACACGTCTTTTTAGCTCGTCCCACATGTGCTCAATGGGGTTCATGTCTGGGCTTCTGGCTGGCCAGTCCATAACTGTGATGTTCACATCCCGAAGATATTCCCTGACGATGCCGGCCGCATGGGCTCTTGCATTATCATGCATAAAAAGGAAATTTGGGCCCACATAGTCCGCGTATGGTATCACGTGAGGTTCTAAGCACTTACAAATGTACCTTTCAGCATTTAATGTTGGCAGCCGTGGTCCTGTAACAACCTCAAGTTGAGTTTTGCCGCTCGCGGATATACCGCCCCAAACAGTCCATGAGCCACCGCCATAAGCAACCCTCTCTTCAAAGCAGCATTGTGCGAACGCTCTCCCTTACGTCGGTAGACCTTCTTCCTTCCATCATTGCCATGTAACACAATTTTAAACTCATCAGAAAAGAGTACACGGCTCCAATCTTGCTGTGTCCAATTTAAATGACTGCGTGCGAAATGAAGGCGCGCTGTTCGGTGGGCTCGCGTTAGTTTGGGCCCATTAGCTGGCTTGTGTGGTACCATATCGCGTTCTTTTAACCTTCTCCGAACAGTTCGAGCGCTCACAGATACTCCGTGGAAGTCGCGAAGTTGGTTTTGTATCTCAATGGAGGTAAGGTGACGATTCCTCAAGCTGGTCGTCACGATGAATCGATCCTGCCTTTCAGTTGTGACCCGAGATCGTGGCCTTCCTTGGCGACGAACAAAGCCGCCAGTCTTCAGGTACCTCCGATAAACATTTCGGACCGCAGATCGACTTAAATTAAGTTGAGCACTCACGTTTCATTGGCTGTGTCCGGCCTGAATAAGTGCCACAGCTTGGGCGGCGACTTCAGGTGAAGTATCCATAGATTATTGATAGAACCTCACCTTAATGTTAAGAATAAGTAATGTTTGTTGCAAAACCAAAGATATCAATCACTTTTTCAAGAATTAAATCCAAGTAAACCAATAAAACCAAGTTTTCTTAGTATTCGATTGTTTGATATCAACAAACAGGCTCCAAATTGTCTTTTGTTTCTTTAAATTCTGTGTTCGAAATTCAAAAAAAGACTATTTAATGAAATTGTGAATGTGTCAGGTTCAAAACTGCATAAAAACTTTTTGCTCGACCTAATATAAAATTTTAGCTAGGACCAAACGAAACTGAATATACAAGGTGGGCCAAAAGATGTGTCCAGAAGTGTATATGGGCTAAAAGTCTGAAACAAATTATTATTAGTATACTAGAACCGGTACCGGAGAGGAAACCCGCTAGCCACTGCGCCACCGACGCTCATTATACGACAGATATTAAAGAGTATTTTATATAAAAAAATATAATTGTGTCCGTCTACACGAACAAAGTCACAGACACCCCCAGTTCAGTCCAAATTAAAAATGTTTAAGGAACTTTGCTACAGATTTGACGTTGACGGACGTAAAATCCTTAATGCTACATCCTACAATATTTGTGGGACGCTGTCTGACCGTCGTCAGTACGTCAAAAGCTGGGCGACTGGGTCCGAACTAGTGTTGCTTATTAAGAGACAACAATCGATATTTTTAAGATGGAAAATTTAAAGAAATCTTTTCTGATTTAGGCACGATTGCGCACTTTTTCATGGCCTATTATCTGAGTTGAAAGCCCACCTGCACAAGTCTGAATTAGATAATCCGGAGTGTCCACTACCGCCACTGCAAATGGGCTTTCAGATAAAAATCCGGACGTGCACAAGTGGGCCTTGGTAATTTACTGTTACTAGCACTGACGTCACTAAACAGCACTTAAAATGACATTCGAGCAAAAAGAAGAATGTATAAAGGTTTATAATATTATTACATTCCCGCGCTATTTTTATAATACAAAAATATCAATTTTTGTATTAAAATTGTGAAATAAGAGTAAATAATGAACAGTGTTTTGACACTACAAAATAACAATGTGCCATTGCAATATTTACATCTATTTTCTTTATCTAAACAAACATAAAAATATAATATTATGTTGGTCATCATTGCAACCAAAGCTAATATATTTAAATTAAATAAAATTAACTTTGTGTTGTGAGGTGCTTGTGGCGCAGCGGCGGCAGCACTTTGGTAGTGATACCAAAAGTTAAGCAACCACCGCGCGGTCGTGATTGGATGGGTGACGACTATGACAAGCATCTCCGTGCTTCGGAAGGCACGTTAAGCAGTTGGTCCCGGCTACTATCTCTTGGTATTAGTCGTTAAGCCTAGTCAGAGGCCCTAGGGCGGCTTGATAAAATGTGACAGTAAGGTTTGTCACTTGCCTTACATACACCCCTCCACCAATCCGCACTGAGCCCGCGTGGTGGAGTATGGCTCGTTCCTCCTCATAGTTGAGGTGAGGCCTTTTCCCAGCAGTGGGATCTAATAGGCTGACTTAACTTTTTAACTTTGTGTTCAACGTTCTGCGGCTCTTTATGGAAAATTGATCTTTGTTAATAAACTATCAATATGTTTATAAGTTAACGTAGTTTATGACAATGACAGTGAATATTACTACTCACAATAACAAAAAGCATCATCGAATAGTTATCAATATAGTTACTGATTAAAAATCAATGATATTATTTTTAGGTAAATTATCGATACTTGGCATCACTAGTCAAGACCTCCCTCCCTCCCAAGCCCTAATGCTCCTTATTCGAGTTGTTTATGTTGTTTAAATTAATTCGCTAAGCTTTCTGTTTCGTTAATAATTAAAACAAGATGGGGTTAGGATGTGTTTTGTGTGATTTACTTACGTGACATAATGTTACGCTTTGTGCTTTTTTGGTATTGGAAATGTTTGTTCTTGACTCTAGACTAAGCCAGACGTAGCGTAGACGGAGTCGACGGTGGAGCGAGCTCACTCAGAAGGTTTAGGCGCTCTCACTCAACGACGGAACACAGCAAGCTGCTTGGCGCCGGGCTCCAGTGGGAGGGTGCTGGGTGGTAGCTACCAGGCGGCACCTAACCCTACCACCGCTGTTAGGATCGTTCAGCCGCCATCACAAGCTGGAATTTGTGAAGCTCGGGGACCCCTAGGGTAGGAGTAGGGTAGGAGGTAGATCCTTTACCACCCCGAAATGCTACATACTTTATGACTTGCTATATGCAGTGTTGATTTTTTCACACTAGAATTTATATTATGAGATGAGATGGTCCTAGTCACCATAGCACAAGGTCGCGTTTAGTTTGGGGCTAGGTAATTGGTGTGTTCGTTAAAAATATTTATTTATTTATATACAATACAAGATATGATAGTCTAAGGAGTGGATGAGAAATAGAACTTGAGCAAGACAAAAAAATAATGATGATGGAGTATTTTCCAGAAACATAATAAAGAGCGTTTTATGTAATGAAACAAATGTTCTGAAATTCACCCTAGTTATATATATTTAGATTGCATAGTGAATGCTTATCACTTAAAAAACAATAATTATCTTATTCACCCTAGTCCTAAAATTCAACGACCTCCGTAGCGGAGTGGCTCGCACACCGGTTTTTAAGGTGTCGCCATCTATGAGGTCCCGGGTTCGATCCCCGGTCGAGTCAATAAATAAATTCACATTTTCTATACTGTCACGGGTCTGGGTTTTGCGATACCACCGTTGTTTTTAAGATTTACATAACACAAGTGATTATATGCTACTTACTTTGGGATCTGAGCAATGTATGTGATGTTGTCTAATATATAATTCATGTTACATGAGAAGTTGACTGTTAGTTGTTTTGTTAGAAAATACTTTGAGTAAAAATCCTGATAGTACGCTCGTCAATACTCGTTGGCAATCCCTGGAAGCATAGTCAAACGCTAAAATAAATAAATAAAAACGTATAAACCCTCCATTCAAACGGGGCAGGGGCAAGTTGGACTGAGGGTTCCGATCAGAAATTCCTTTTTTTCGATTTTAAAACGCGATTTTAGGATATTTCTTTTTTTTTCTGAAAGACCATCCTTTTTGCCAAAGGATCTTGACCAAAACTCTACAGAAACTAGGCCCACTTTGCGTCAGCATGCGTCTTCACAAAATGATTGGATAAAATATATAAATATTTGTAAGAATACACACAAAAAGTATTTTTGAAAAATAATCAGGGGTTTACGAAGTATTCAAAGGCAGATTAGGCATTTTGAGGTTATGTTTTGTGATTGCAGAAATAATAATTTGATTAAATTATGAATTTTGTGATAAGGTGTTACTTTTAAACCCCTACTCGTTAGATTATTTCAAAAATACCAGTGCAATTACAATTCAAAACAAGATATTTGAAATATGAACTACAAAGACGCAATCTGGGCCCGGCTTTGGTCAATATCCTTTATGATGCTAGACCGGAAGTGGTATGGGAAGTGCCCTATTAGATTTTGGTTCAGCGAAATGTTGAACAATAAGGCTTTTTATGTGTATTTTTGTTTGTACAAAGGTACCTACATGTGACCTATGCTATGTACGCTAGCAACGAGTTCTTTCCACCTTTATTTTGAGTGCGATTTTCAAGAAAAAATTTTTTGTTCACTTCTTGTCTCCTAAACGCGTAGGTAATATAAGAAGACCATCATCAATATTTTTCATTTGCTATTATTCTTCTTTTCCTGTTCAAAAAACAATGCCTATTCTCAATTTCACAATTGAAAATGACAATGCCACTTGAAATTATCAACCCCAACATCACAGTGGAGATACGATAATATCTGGCATAATAGAGCTTTATTAGCATAATAACATCATAACCGTGGCTCCAGCTTTACAACCCTTGCTTTTGACCCTTACTGCATTAGATATAAAGGTCAAAACGGCTTGTTTCATTACACAATGCAAAGTTGACAAATTGATACTGAGGTGGATTAATTCAGTTTCACTAAGGGTGAGGATATGCTTGAGATGAAGATTGTAGTAAGAGTAGCACATCTTTTACTATCTTTGGTCTAGTGGTCAGCAAGCTCGTCCTATCCACGAGGTCCCGGGTTCGAATCCCAGGTCAGGCCTTAAGTGTTGGGTTTCCGGTCCTGAAATAACTCAGACACAGCTCTGGAGTCAGGAAGTTGGTGGTGCTAACACCCCCGAGCCTCTGGGGTCATGTCGGATAGCCACCTCACTGAACTATGAGAGTGAAGGAACAAAGAGTGCACATGTGTATTGCGCACAAACTTGTGCACTATAATGTTCCCCGCGCAGTTGGCTAATCTCCTGAGACATTAATATCGAATGATTGGACTTGGTAGAGGTTTGTTTACTTTATTCAGTATATATATAGCATTTTTGATCTCACTACGGTAACTAGAAGCACGATTGTCGACTATAGCTCGTACTGATGTGTGCTTGACAATTAATTAAAAATTGCACCTTTATGTCGTTGACATACCACTTATACGCACCAAACGTTTTAAATCTTTGTTCCTCTTGCGTACGGCTAGAGAGTGGAATTCGTTGCCAGCTGAAGTGTTCCCTAAACACTACGATTTGGATTCCTTTAAGAAAAGAGTGAATAGGCTGCTTCTAGACAGACATGTCCCATCATCGGCCGCATCGTCGCTTACCATCAGGCGAGATTGCGGTCAAATGTCTGCCCATTAAATTAAAAAATATATATTAAAATTGCATGCAGGTTGCTTACAGACGGTTCATTTGGTATGTACAGCAGTGGACATATTTTGTCGTTAGTGATGCTGATGATTTACGAATTTTGAGTTTGAGATTTTGTACACTATTTGTTTATATACTGTTTTAAACTTTCATGGTCATTATCATTAGAATAGTTATGAAGGAGGTGAACGCAATAAAATACTTCGAAGGAGGTTAGACCGATATGTTTGCCTATAACATCCCACCCACAAGATCTTCAGTTATTCCGTGATTATGGCGCTTGCAACAGCGCAAAATATCGGAAACTCGAAAATAAAAAGGTACATGGTAGCAATCCCGTAAATAACTATTCTGATTAGTTGTTTACTAACCGATGCTTCAAAGGGAAAACATCGCGAGAAAACCTGCACATTCAGGCGACTGAATATGTAACCATGATCCAAAAAACTGGTCAGGTTCCCCTGTTAACAGGGTGACGGAAGTCAGATGGCAGTCGCTCCCTGTAATAACCTGATCTGCCATATCCTGGATCATGGTCAGCGGACCTTAGGCCCTCGCGTGCGAGTGCACAACCGGGATAACGCTAGGGTTATACCGGTTATCATCCTAGGATAATGAGTTTGAGGTTTTGACTTTTCAAACGATCTCTTACAGTTATATTTTTCTACAGTTATTTATTTCTTTTTTAATTGTTATGACCTAAGCCTAACTTCACGAACTTGTCGCGGCATTCTGAGGAGCTTTCTTTTGTCTTATCTGACTTAGAAAATCGTTGGTATAATGGCGGGTATTAAAGGTCTTGTGTCTGAAATAACTTTTAAAATCACTAAAATTCCAATTACTGGCGGTAAGGCTTTGGTAACATTATTCAGAAGCCTAGAAATATATTTTGTAAACTTAATTGAAAATAATGATTTTCAAGATATTTGTCTCAAAATATTGAAAGTTTTAGTTTATGATATTATTTTTTTTTTGGATGGACTAGGTTTTAATTAAAGTAATAATTAAAAACTATGTTTTTAGGGTTGCGTATTTGGACCTTTGTAAAGTTTTATAAATAATAAATATTTCTTTTTATAAATTGTTTTAACATACACACCAATTACCTAGCCCAAAACTAGCTTGAGCTTGTGCTATGGTGGCTAGGATAACGGATAGACATACTTAAATTATTTTATAAACATCCATGACTTAGGTACCTACAAGCTTTTAATTCACTCTTATTTAATTTGAATTATTTCACTTTTCACAAGCTTTGTATCGTAACTAAGATCGTGTCACTTTTTCAAAATGACTCACTGCATGACATAATTTTTTCTTTTGTCTATTCGTAATTTCCTCTCCCCGGACCTCTGTTACGACGAGCAGACGTGCCTTTAAACTGTTAGTGAATTTATTAAAAAATAAATCTTTGAAACTACTATGTTTAATTCAACGTAAAAAAATAGGAGTGCATAAGTCAGTCAGGAGTACCGCTTAAGTGCTACAAGATGTGTCATCCCCTGGCTCAATGTGTTAACGCGGGCACACAGCTACAGTGAACAGGCGCACGCGCATCACAGCGCACGGCGCTACTGGTGGAACAAGGACAGCTACATTCTTTCAACTGCGCGTCGATTACACACACAGCGCTGCCCCGCTCACATCCAAACCGCAAGTACAATTAGCGAACTCCTCGGGTATCTGCGCGCCTAGTACTACGGACGCTAAACCAGGCCTGTGTATCTCCCCGCGGAGGTAGCAAAAACGTACCTACGCGCGGCGCACCTACGTAGGTGCTAAAACAAGTTGCGTGTCGCTACCGGCCAGAGCCACGCTCGCGCGTTTTATTCACCGGCGGCCGCGCGGCTACGTTGCTGGCTGGACGAGAATGAATAAAGTACTAGAAAGAGGCGCTAGATGGCGTTAGAAGCTTCTCGTAGCAGTCAACCCTATCGCGTCGCGTGATATTACGTCACTGAATAGGTTTAGTGTATTATGAATCATATTCCAGAGCAATAAGTATGAAATTATCTTGCAATGGATTTTTGTAAGTGTCTACACGAAAATGTGCTTGACTCTGAGGCCAACTAAATTACGCCATATTGTTGACGACATTGAGTAGACATTTCTTTGAATACAATTGCTAAGTCATACTTCTGTACGAAGTACTAGTATTCTGTGGCTAAACGTAATATGTAATTAGCGGGAGATTTTAAAGTTTAAAACATAACCAACCTACTCTACTGCAGTGTGTATATGCTTCCCTGGTTTAAAGGAGGTCCTATCCTGACATTACAAGTGAAACCATTTAATACATTTTTCTTTATGGTCTCCTGGTGCGTTGAACCTGTAATAAAGTGCAAAGTAACATAACAATTAATAAGAACTATCTTGTCACGTGAAATCGTGTACTGTGAATGCCCTACGGGTTCCACGGACAAAAGAAATAAAAGAGAAACTTGGAATTGTTTGTTTTATTTAAAATAATTAAATAACTGAATTTACAATGTCCAATTCCCTATGAACAGCTTATGTACTAGCTTAAGGTTATGCTATTATACCTCAATCACAGAAAACTAGTTCATCGGAGGGGTCGATTTACCACAACTTTGCTTTGATAAAAAGAATACTAAAGGGGCACTAGTTGCCCTAATTAAAGTAATGGAGTTGACCGACCTGCATTCCCGGTGTTTAACAAATTCCTGCGGACAGGCCGAAGCTTAGCATTGGCTATAAGCGTGATGGAAGGTGTGCAGTGGCAGCTGATTGCAGGTTAATGTTCCACGTGGAAGCTGGTGTCACATGTCCCCGTCAAAGCATGTGGAACTCAACCATGTGCTTAAGTTGCAAGTATTTATATAAAAACAACAATCTTGTGAATCTGTACAATTTCAATGTTAACATACAATAATTATAATAATCCCGTGCAGCTGAAATGAAAAATGGAAAGCATTAGGGACACATTGCAACAAGCCTCTGTGAGACACAAGGCTTTGAAGAAATTGGGTGCAGAGAGGGCACGTGCTTAAAAGCAGCATATTTTGCAACTTACCATGTCATCGCCGTCCAAATATTTAGTAAATCACTCAAACAAATTGGCGACTCCACGCTGCTCCTCCCGCCCTGCCGTGCCATGTGGAAAGGTGGCACGGCAATTATAAAATTTAGGTTAAGTCAGCCTGAAACAAGAACGAAAATCACAGGGGCTGCTCGCACCGAGCATTGAAGACATTCAAGCCTTGAAACCTGAACTCACCATCGTTTCCAAAGACTCGACGTCTTTGAGATCGTCGAGTTAAACTTGGCAAACCTGCCATTTTCCAATAAAATCAAGAGAGGTTATGAGCTCGACACTCGACGTAAGAAAAAATAACCCACCTGACAGGTGTGTTCATTGTTCACAAAAAAATCTACAAATTTCTACTAAAACTTTGAAACCTGAAAATACAAAACTTTACAAAACAATAAAATTTCATTCCTTTTGTAAACGTCGAGACACAATTTAAATATTAAACACCAATTTCAATTTATTCACAAAGTAATTAGTTCAGAAACCCAAAATTCATTGTTTAGTTTGGTAGAAAATAATTCACAACAAGAATAAAATTCCTCTATTTTGGTAAATAAGGAATTGCAATGGCAGCCCCGACTGGAACAGTGGATGTCATTGGGCAAAGGCTCCAAGTGGCCAGCTACAAAATAAGATCAAATTTAAGTCAAGAATGCGCAAGATTCGAAAAGATTAAAATCCACAACGTTACAATCTTCCTACCTAACTCTGAACTCCTAGTACTCCTGATCAACATGCCGCTAAAGCGAACACCACCTCCCCCCACTGCTTCCCCCTCCCGTAACGAGTCGGAACCTGACCTGAGTGGAGTGACCTTAAGATCAAAACGTGTGCGAGAGGAGGAAGCCATGATTGATTTTATGGACGACATGAGAAATCTCCTAAACGGATTCAAAACTGAACAAGATCGCAAACTTGACGGCCTTCAGGGTTCCATTTTAGGTATTAGACAGCAGCAAGAAGAGAAGTTGAACTCTCTGCAAGAGGCAACTGATAAAATAAGAAAGCAAAATGATGCTTTACAAACATCCATGGAATTTCTCTTAAAGGAGAACTCAGAACTGAAAGAAAAAATGAAGAAAATGAGCAACGTGCTGGCGCCGCATATATCCATATGCTTGAAGACAAGATCGAGGGACTAGAACGACAAAATAGATGTACCAGTGTGGAAATACGTAACGTCCCCGTATCCAAGACTGAGAGCAAGGACGACCTACTAGAGGTGTTCATGAAAATATCGACCACCCTAAATGTAAATGCGTCTGCAGCAGATGTCTGCGATATCTTTCGAGTTAATTCTAAATCACCAACACAGAAGCCTATCATATGCAATTTAAGCAGTGTACTACTCAAGGAAAAACTGTTGAAATGCTTTAAAATCTTCAATAACTCCTACAAGGGAAACAGATTTAACACGGAACATATACACATCAAAGGTGCAGCTCAGCCAATTTTCATCTCCGATAATCTGACACCCAAAATAAGAAGATTGTTCTTCTTAGCCCGCGATTTTGCTAGCTCCAATGATTATACGTTCTGCTGGGTCTCCCACGGGAGAGTACTTCTCCGAAAAAGAGAGGGAGACAAACTCATTCGCGTTGATTTGGAGGTGGATCTGGCTGGTTTGCAAAATAAAAAGGCATGACTAGACTTTAAGATTAATTGGTCCTGTATTTATATTATTACTTGTCATAATTTATGTTTACATATCATACTCTATCGACTTGAACAGAACTGCACACTCTCACTCACACACAACCTACAATTACCATCCCTTGCGTGCCTTACACAACCAAACTTACACTATTCCCTCTCCCTCAGTAGTGTTTTTCCTATTTTAATTGTGATGCTGAATAATTTCATACGTAATTTAAGCACAACTCGTACGCAACCTCAAAATGCACCAATAAAGATAATTTAGCTTTATTATGGATATAAACTTTATTAATGATGATTTAGATCGACTTAACTCCTTTGATTCATTATCATGCTTCCCCTATAAATGCGCATCTTATATTAACACAAATAAAAAGCAATTAAAGATAGTCCACGCAAACATTAGAAGCATAAATAAAAATTTCGATGAACTCTGTGTTTTCCTAGAGGAGTTGAACATGTTGATCGACATAATTATTCTCACAGAATGCTGGCTGAGCAAGGTTGAAAACATTCCTACCCTACAGGGTTATACTTCCCACCGCTCAAAATGGCACAATCAGAACGATGGGGTAATTATGTACGTTAAATCAGAGATAAAGTGCAAGGTTTCTGTAGTGAACTTAAAAGATGCTATTTGCTTAAAACTTTGCATCAAAAATGACACTGCAGTGATAGGTATTTATAGGTCCCCATTTAACAAAAAATCGTCAATTTCTTAGATTCACTGAATGATCTGCTATTAACCGTGGCTCCTTTCAAGAATGTTGCTATTATCGGTGACCTTAATATAAACATTATCTCTGATAAAAGGGAACCTAAACCAGACAACTATTTAAACCTTTTAGCTTCTCATGGACTACTACCAGCACATAATTTCATTACTCATGATGACGCTTGTCTTGATCACGTCATGATAAAAACGAATCATAAAGCGGCCGCTATTGTTTTGAATGCCACATTTACTGACCATCTTCCTGTCCTTTCGATAATATACACACAACAGCATACACCATATCATAAAACCCTGCCGCGGGTTAATTTACATAATGTTGCAACCGATCTCGATAAGACTGATTTTACAACTGTGATTGATACTGAGGATGCTAACATTGCAGCAAACCTTTTGATTTCTAAGATTTCAACCTGTGTGAAGCAAAATACGAGTTTTGTTAAAGTTTCCTGCAGAAAACGCATAGTAAAGCCATGGATCACCCCTGGACTTCTCAGATGTATCCGTAATCGAGATCGCTTGCATAGCAAATGTAAAGATAACCCTAACAACATCTTAGCAAAAATAACCTATGTACGCTATCGCAACTTTTGCAATAAGCTTCTTAAGAAACTAAAGCACGCATGCAACTCTATGGCCCTGTTAGACACTGATGAGTCGGAAGTTAAAAATCTTATTAGTAATCTTAGGACAGATTCTGTGGTCGGTTATGATGGAATTGCTTCTGCTGTACTAAAGGCCGCCCGTGATACCCTTACCAATCCCATCACATATCTCTGCAATCTTTGCCTGAAGACGGGCGTATTTCCAAACGCATTTAAGAAGGCTCTGGTACACCCAATTTTTAAGAGTGGCGATAGAAGCAGTGTCAATAATTATAGGCCTATATCTGTAATCACTTCTCTATCTAAAATCTTAGAAAAAATTCTTAACAAAAGACTTATTAATTATTTACACAAATTCAACCTTTTATCGGATAATCAATTCGGCTTCAGAAGTGGATTATCTACTGAAGATGCTGTCATAACTTTAGTAGATTTTATAGCCAAAAATATAGACAGTAAATCAAAAGTCATAGGAACCTTTCTTGATCTATCTAAAGCCTTTGACACTGTTTCTATCCCCATTCTTATCTAAAAGTTGGAAGAGATAGGCATTCGAGGATTAGCTTTGAATATCTTCCGAGACTCTCTCTCTAAACGCAGACAATGTGTTAAAGTTAATACATTCACTAGTGATGACAAATATTTGTCCTATGGCGTACCTCAAGGCAGTGTGTTAGGACCAACTTTGTTCCTCATCTACATAGATAGCCTATGTCGCTTTACACTTCCACATTGTCATATCATTCGCGGACATACGCGGATGTCATCTTGGCTCAGCAAAAATCTTCTTACCTTGAATATTCAAAAAACTAAATATATGACATTCGCTGCTTTCATGATAGGTCAACCTACCTATGACGCATCCTATAATATATGTATAAAGATCATCAATGTAATGCCGCAAACCCTAACTGCACATGTGTGTCAATAACACGAACAGACTCAATCAAATACTTAGGAGTAGTACTTGATAGTACTTTAACCTGGACTCCACAAATAGACAACATGGTGTCACGCGTTCGAAAAATCATTACTGTTTTTAGAAAACTACGAAACTCTGCGGACCCCAAAACCCTGAAGCTTGTGTATTTTGCTTTAGTCCAGTCGATCCTCACCTACTGCATTCCAACTTGGGGAGGTGCCTGTTCCACTCACTTCTTAAAACTGGAACGAGCACAGAGAGCTGTCTTAAAAGTGATGTCAAAAAAGCATTTACGGTACCCAACCGTTGATCTGTAAAGAGACTGCAAAGTACTTACGACCAGGCAGCTCTTTGTGCTCCAAATGACACTCCGAAGACATCGATCCCTCCCGATAGTGCATGGTCTTCAGCGAGTGGGCCGACGAATAAGATATAGAGTTTGTGAACATGTTCCTTATAATACTGCCCTAGCTGGTAGGCAATACTACATTAAGAGTTCTCAACTTTATAATAAAATTAACAAAGAACTTAACATTTTTGCCACCAACTCAAGAAAGTGTAAACTGGTACTGCGCCAGTGGTTGCAGGGGTTGACATATGTAGAAACTGAGGACCTCTTGAAAATATCCACTTTATGAATGATATCTAAAATAATTACTGTTAGGGAAAACAACGCTCAAAATGAACATGAATACAGTCACATAAATACAAACACATTGCACACGCCTGCACGCACACACAAAAACACACATACGCACACACAAAAACACACATACGCACACACATACATACGCACACACACACTCACACACACACACACATACATACATACACACACACAACACACACACACACACACACACACATATATTCACACACCTTCCTCTGCTGATCTTAGAAATTAAGGGCTAAACATCATATTATTATTATTTTTATTTTGTTTATTTTTAAGTAAAGAAAAATGTATATTTAGAGATGGCAATAACCTACCTGAGTCATGTAATGCCGGTGGAGGGCGCTAACAACTGTCATACAGTTTTAAAAAAAACTAGTACAGCTGTGAACGTTTCAACCGTATCTTATTATTGTGTCGCCAATACTTTGTACCTATTTTAAGATACCAGATGTAACAATTTGTACCAATAAACTTATTTTTATTAATTATTAATTTCAAAACTGACTTGTAAAGAAATGTTCGCTTTATTTAAACATTGAAGAGTCGGACGAGCGAGACATAGAGGTTTTACGCGTAGCCAAACCTCTACATTCTCATTATTTGCATGAATTCCCGTATTAAAATAATGCTTAGAGACAAACAATGCCAGAAGAAAATTGAAAAAGTTATAAAAAAAACATTACACATAGATAAAACAGTTTTTAAATCTTAATCTTACTGTTGATTTCTGATATCACCTCATTGTTTTATTGCCTTTGTGGTTTTTCTACACAAACAATTAAACAAGATACACGAGTCAACTAATCTAAAACTTTTTAAAAAAACTGATAAAAAAAACATCTACATAAGCAGAATTTCGTTTTCATAAATATCGATACTTTATGAGTTTAATACCTTTTTGACTACCTTTACAAACAGTGCAAATACTATCTAGTACAATTAGTATGATAACAATGAAAGTTGCCACATTTGCATAAAGGCTCGCAGAGATATCGTAAAGCGACTATTTTGTTGCTGGTCCTTATCTGCCCGTTTCAGTCTAGAGGTACTAGAAAAACATAGAAGTGATAAAAACCGGCCAAATGCATGTCGGCCACGTGTAGGTATCCGTAGTAGTCATTTTAAACAAGCAACTACTTTATTTTAGACACTTTTAAGAATTTATTGTAAGGATTCTGTATTTGGAACAAAATTATCTAACACCCAAGTTAAACGACTATTACTGCTAAACTAATTACCCGTTATTACAAAAACTTAGTACCGGGTTCAAGCCAGGACTAAGCTATTAGCTAGCCAATTAGAAAAGCGTTTCTCTATAAGGTTATGTCACGAATGTGTCATTCATTTCTCTGTTGTCGGCTAATATTTTGACCTATTTTAAACCTGGTCCAACTTTTTTGTAATAACACCGTTTAAGTTATTTTAACCGCTATAGTTTTCCTTTAAAATGTATGAATGGACTATCATTATGATTTTTTTAGATTTTCAAGCCCACCCGGGAGAGGGAGATGCCCTACAAGAACAAAAAAATGCCCTTCAAAGTTTAATATTTCATAAATGGAGCATTCAATCAAAAAATAGGCACTCTTTACGCAAACCAACTAAAGATTTTTTTTTCAATCTCGATACGTTTTGCGGCCAGTCAATGGCCAACGGAAACATTTCACCGCCATTCATTATCATAAAGTTTATTTATATTTCAGACAATTACAATAAGTCCAACTTTGCTAGTAACAATGATTGCTTAGTGTCTAAGTTGGTAAACATAATTATTACTGGGCACTACTGCATATAGTGACATACAGTGTCTCAGAAAAAGACCATCCATCCACCCTACGAAGGAGGCCGTTGCCCCTGGCCCGCATTCGTTGCGCTATCGAGGCTGCTCGCCTGCGTATTGTCGCAAGGAAGCCATCAACGTGCGCTTCAGCGAACATCATACCATATCATATCATTTATTAGTTTATAAGTATGGGTATTACAAGATGACACATACAAAATATTGTTAAATACAGCCATGATTCACTTTATAGGTATGTGAACATTTTAATTATGCAACATTCCCGACACGCTGCAGAAGCGGGGCAGCCGCAACAACGCAGCGTGACGCCCTGAAAGCGTTATTATTTTGAAAGCTGCTTCTGTGCTTTTTAAGTTAGCATCAGTTTTACTCTAAATTGAATATTTGATCGCGAGCCCGACCCAAGGAAACACATTAATTTGGCCTTAAAACAAACCGACCGCAGTTAAAATTAAGTTTAAATAGAGGACCGATGTTTGTACGGATTTAAACTAACAAATTAGTGGGAAAAACAGAAAATAGGAACGAAGGTATCTTAGTTTGTAGTGGATTGATATACCCATATTTTGCATCGACACAGTCACAATTCAGTAGCGATCGATCATCGATGCAAACGCGATAAGTTTCATGGAAAACGTTCATAGTATACTTACATGTGCATCGCTACTTTACGTGCATGCTTTTTGCATTACTTTATTATATTATTTGACTGCATCGTTGGTCTAGTGATCAGCACGTTGGGTACTTACTATCCACGAGGTCCCGAGTTCGAACCCGGGTTAGACTCAGATTGTTGGGTCTTTCTGTCTTGAAATGCAACTCAAAATGAAAACTCAGACACAGCTCCGGAGTCAGGAAGTTGTAAACAAAAGATGCAAGTAGGTACACTATAAGTAATATTAATGTATACTCACATTATAAATTTATTACACTTTCCAGGCTACAAAACACCTTTTTAAGTTTAGCACATGAGTATTACACAATTTTTATTTGTTTCTTGATAACCATTTAACCAAAACAATCATGAAAATAAGTTATGATCTTTTTAGTTTAAAGTTCATACTATAAAAATAATTAATACATACACAGTTTTATCTGCTAACAATATTATGTTAAGTGGCGGTATAAGTAAAATAGTTTGTCACTAAAAAGAGTTTGAGCTCTTGCGTCGTAAGGTAGCAACTATTAGCGGGATCTGATTAAAATGGTCCTATCGCAGTAGCCGGTTTTGTGCGAGTGCGCTGAACAATGGGCGACGTCAGGCGTAGTGATGGCGATTAGTACCATAAGTGTCGATATACAGTAGATCGTGTATTTTTAAGTACGTGCAATATTCGAAATAAGAATATTACTGTGATTATTTACGTTGTTGAAGAATTTACGAGTAAGTTTTTGAATGAAGTCTCGTAGCGATAAAAGATTTATAGTATTGTGTAATTTTTGTAAATTTGTACGAAACGGCGTATTAAATGCTATCTTTAATGCTTTATTCTGGATCACTTGAAGAGATTTGTAATTTGAAGGGCAAGTAGTTTACCATGCGGGGCAAGCGTAAGTAAGACAAGGGCGTATGAGAGTTGTGTAAATTCTTAGTTTTGTATTCTGGCTAAGAGGGCTACGACGATTGAAGATAGGATTGAGTCCAATCATAGCAGCGATGCCTTTCATTTTAAGGTTATTTATATGTTTAGTCCACTTTAGTTTCCTATCGAAAGTAATTCCAAGGTATTTAACAGAGTCTTGCCAAGGGATTGAGTGCGTACCTATTTTGAGGGTTCTGTTAGGTACCTTACGTTTGCGAGAAAATATGATGGCCTCTGTTTTGGTTTCGTTTAGTTTAAGCTTCCACTTCTGGAAGTAGGCTCTGAGGCTATCCAGCGACAGCTGCAATCTACTAATAATGAGGTCTTCATCCTTTGATGAAGTTAGAGATGCGGTGTCGTCGGCGAAACATGCAAGAGTGGTACGTGTCTGTATAGGGATGTCGTAAACGTACAAGATAAAAAGCAGAGGACCAAGGATCGATCCTTGGGGTACGCCAGCTGGAATACTTTTAGACTGTGAGCAACTTTTTCCTATAAAAACCTTAAACGTGCGATTTGAAAGGTACGACTGTATTAATTTTACTAGCCCAATGGGTATATTATGGATTAATAATTTGTGAAGTAGACCTTCGTGCCAAACAGTGTCAAAGGCCTATTCAATATCAAGTAAGAACATTCCTGTTGACTGACTTGAGTTGAAGCTTCGGGATATGTGCTCAGTTACTCTGACCAGTTGGTGATTTGTGGAATGGGCACGTCGAAAGCCAAATTACTCATCGGGTATTGCATCGGCAGCAAATTTAAGTAAGCGTTTTTGAATGGCTGCTTCAAACAACTTTGCTAATACTGGTAGGAGACTAATTGGTCGATAGCTCACTGGCATTGATTCATCCTTATAGGGTTTTTTAATTGCAATGACTTTAGCGGACTTCCATGCATCTGGAAAGTAACTTAGGCGAAGACAGCCATTCATTATTTTTGTCAGGTACACTACAGTCTTCTGGGGGAGGTTTTTGAGCAAAGCGTTATGAATATTGTCCTCGCCCGGTGCCTTTCGTCTCTTCAGTTTCCGGATAAGAGACCACATCTCATGCGGGTGAATGAGAGGGGAAGTGAGACTAGTACAGGGAACATCTAGGGTCTTGACAGAATTTTGAACGACTGTGTCCAAATCAGGGTCACACCAGTTAGAGGTAAGTAGCATGTTCGATTTAAAAGTGTCAGCGAGAACTTCGCACTGTTCCAAAAAAAGGGAGGCGTGATGGTGGACTTCGTTTTTAATGACTTGACCAGACGCCAGATATCGTTTCTGGGATTATTGACTTTAGATATTTTTTTATCCCAAACAGAATCCATTAGCTTTACTATCTTAGACTTTGTGATTTTTTGAAGCGAATTTATTTTAAGACGAATAGCTTTCTTGATGTCAAGGCTAATCATGCCCTGTAGGTCACGACGTAATCGATTTCTGGATTTGATCAGTCTACGAATGTACCATGATAACTTTATGGTCCTCTCCACCGTTTTAATTTCTTTTGGTACACAAAGATCGCGAGCTTCAACTAAACATTTATTGAAACAATACACGTTTGCATCTATTTGTTCACGAGTTTTGTAGGTACTACTATTTAAAGTAATCTCATCATTTAGATAAGAGCGAAACTTTTGCCAGTCAGCATTTTCATATTTAAAGCAATGAATCGGCTGCTTTTGAGAATATTTACCTTCTAATGAGAAAAATAATGGTAAATGGTAAGATGATAGGCAATTAAGCGCGTCAATTTTACTTATGTTATTTATGTTTTGCGATATAACAAGAGTTGGTGTATCACTTGCATGAATTTGGAAGTCGCATGTTAGCATGTGCTCAAAGAGTTTGTTGCCATGAGTGTTTCTAATGCCAGGTATCCAAAGATCATGGTTTGCATTAAGATCGCCCATTACAATGACACGCTGCGCAAGGGCAAATAAGATGTCAAGATCCCTAGTTACGAGTTCCACATTAGGAGATTGGTAGGCTGAGATAAATATGTGTTCCCTACCTGATATTAACATTTTTATTCCAACAGCTTCAAGATGCGTAAGGGGTAGAAAAACGAGGCTATGTTCAATGTTCTCCTTGACCAATATTGCAACACCTTGTCCGCGAGAACTTGCATGTTTATCCTGTCTATAAAGCACGTAACCGGGAGTTGAAAGAGAAATATTAGAAGTCAACCTGGTTTCACCACTATATCAACACTTAGGGTACCAAAGTGTTGATATAGTGGCGATATACCTACCAAATTCAATAATTCGTGAATTTTACCGCGAACGCCGTCAGCGTTCCAGCATAACAGCTTGAGTAGTCCATATTCACACACAATGACCAAGATGAGAAAGCACCAACATAACTTTGTCCAGCATCGATTTGCAAGTGAAAAATTTACTTTTGAGGTCTCTGACTGCACTCAGAATTGTAAGAATTTCTTTTGTTACTTTGTCATTTTCTAAGGTAGCATTTACCTCTGCTTCAGATACATTGGTTTCTACAAAATAACCGTCGTGCTTTGGTTTCGGAGACTGCGATGTTGGATCACGCTCTTTTGGTTCCTTTTCAGTGTACTGAGTAGTCTTGGGTAATAGCATTATCGGCTTCATATGTTGAGTGCGCTTAGCAACATCGGCCCAGGATTTTCCAGCTTCAGGTATCACTAGGTTACGTGGCTTACATTTAAGTTCTTGATGCTCACGGATGCGCCTTACATAAGCCAGCCTTGCACTACATTCCCTATAGTTTGCAGGGTGGTCTTCACTGCAGTGTATCACTGTGTATTGCGCACACGTGCGCTATAATATATCCCGCGCAGTTGGCTAATCTCTGTTAAGAAGGCCACTGTAGTCGAAATTAATTATTATTATTGATTTTTGGGCCAAAAGCAAGCCAACTCGACTAGTGATGGGTCTTTTGTGGCAGCCCTTTTGACTATAGCTCTCTACTTATGCCAGTTGAATCCAAGAATCGCCAGACTTTTCGGGGAGCGAGTTCTGTTATCTCATCCGGGTGTATTATATGCTGCCCTCAATGGATACTGGTTTTGCTCATAAGCGGTCCGCATGAGCAGAGTATGTGCAGAGAGTTCTGTGGAGTGGCAGATTACGTATTACGTGGTAGGTATTGGAAGCTTGACAAATTCAACCACTTTTTTCGGTTTAACCAACCTGAAGTACTTGCAAGAGAACGGCGTTTCATTCCTGGAATCTAAGTTGCATCGAATGCACGAGGCCATTAAAATTAGAAAACACCATTTCAATCAATGATAGTGCATCTAAAAAGAGGTAAATGGGTCATTAGCGCGCTGAAATTGATTGCCTCGTTTTGTGTAATTTGCTCAATTTTGCATTCAAATATGACATTTGACACGTAAAGAAACGTGTGCTTGGAGCATCAAATTCGAATTGCCGCGCACTACGAGATGTTTACCTCTTTTTTAAATAAATACACTGGCACTGATTTCAATAGAGGAGATGGTGGACAGTTTCACCGGCACCCAAACAACACCTCTCACTGCAAAAACTAAAGACACGGTTAGCTTTTTCTGCGTAAAAAGGAACGTAAATTCATATTAATGAGTGATGGGTATTATTTTCGAAACTTTTTGTAAGGACAAATAACACCCTAGTTTTCATATGATCACAAACGCTTACAACAAAGCCTAGCTAGCTTGAAAAGTTCAAATCATTTAAACATAGTGCATCAAAATATTCAAGGCTTATCCGGGAAAGAATTAGAAGTAGAATTATTCATACAAGAAAGGAATATTCATGTTATATGTGTCACTGAGCACTGGCTCAAAAAGTATGAACTTATGTTGTCTCTTGAAAATTGTAGCCTTATTAGTTCGTTCTCTAGGGAGGCGGCCATTCATGGTGGGTCGTTAATATTAATCAATAATAATTTAAAATGTAAAGAGCGCAAAGATATTGTATCGCTCTCTGTTGAACGAACTATTGAGTTATCATGTGCAGAGCTGGACGATTACATAATTGTTTGTGTTTATAGACCCCCAACTGGTAATTTTAAATTATTTGAGTCTATAATGAAAAAATCACTCAGGAAATTATTTACTTATAAAAAGAAAGTTGTTGTATGTGGGGATTTCAATGTCGATATTATAGATGAAGAAAAAACCTATAGAGTGAGGTTTTTAAGCCTTTTCAAATCCTTCAATTTAATGCCTGTTTTTGCTGAACCGACTAGAATTACTACTACAACAGCTACTTGCTTAGACAATATATTCTGTAACTTTGTTGTGATAAAAAAATCTATAGTAAATTTTGTAAAATCCGATCACTGCAGTCACCGTTTTGTGCCAACTAAAAATGTAGTTCAATTTAGACCAGTCACTGATTCCCGTAAAGAAAAATTTAAGTCTAACTTAAGTGATAAAATTCCGCTTTTGCCTTTTATTAATGACAATGTTAATAACCAATATAAGTATATTTTTGAATTAGTTAAAAGTGAATTTGATAAAAATTTTCCTAAAAAGAAATTCGTTATAAACAATTTGAAACCGAAGTTCAGTGACTGGGCTACAGTAGGTATTTACATCAGTAGGAAAAAAATGTTTGAATTATATAATCAAAAAGTATATAGAAATAATGACCCAACATTCCTAGAATATGTTAAAAAATACTCAAAGTTATTCAAGAACGTTTGCATGGTAGCTAAATCTTATTATATACGTGAAAAAATTGGAATATTATAAACAAAGAAACTTGTAAAACTAAACCACGTGATCACACATTTACATTAAAAATTTGATAATAAGAATATTAAATCTGATAATGAAGTTGCAGGTGCCTTCGAGAAGTACTTCTGTAATGTACCTATCGAAACCTGAACCTTTTAAACTGAACAATTTACTGCACGAGAAACAGTTTGGTTTCTCCAAAGGTAGAAATACAACAGATGCTGGGGTGGCACTCGTCAAACACATTTTGGATGCTTATGAAGATAAACACGATGCGTTAGGTGTATTCTGTGACTTGTCGAAGGCATTTGATTGTGTCGATCACCAAACACTCATTATTGAGCTTGATCATTACGGTGTATCTAATAAAGCGTCTAAACTGTGGAATTCTTACCTCTCAGGCAGACCACAAACAGTAAACGTTAATGGCATTAACTCCTCAGGTGCCCCGCTTCAAATGGGAGTGCCCCAGGGCTCAATATTGGGACCTTTGCTATTTTTGATCTATATTAATGACCTTCCTTTTTATGCCAAAGACTCCTGTGAGATAGTTCTGTTTGCTGATGATACTTCTTTAGTCTTCAAATCAAGAAGAGGCGAAGAATCATTTGACAATGTAAGCGGAGCTCTCTCTAAGGTATTAAATTGGTTCACTAGCAATAACTTGCTTCTTAATACAAAAAAGACTAAATGTATTAAATTCACCATGCCTAACGTGAAGCAAGCTAACACAGAAATCCTACTCAACGGTGAAAAATTAGATCTATTAAACTCCACTGTTTTTCTGGGTATTACATGGGCATTAGATTCGAAGTTGCAGTGGGGACCACATGTTGACGCTCTGGCTGGGAGACTTGCTTCAGCTGCCTTTGCGGTTAGAAACAGCAAGCCTTGTGTATTTTAGTTACTTTCACAGTATAATGTCTTATGGTCTTCTCTTGTGGGGTCTGCTGCGGACATAGATACCATCTTTATTTTACAGAAAAGAGCCGTTCGTGCCATTTACAAACTTAGTCCCCGCGAATCCCTGAGAGAATTCTTTAAAGAAATTTACATCCTCACTGTGGCTTCTCAATACATATTTGATAATATAATGTACGTACGCAAAAATTTAGATCTTTTTATGAAAAAAGTGATATTCATTCGTATAACACAAGAAATAAAAACAAACTTGTCATTCCAAACTTCAGATTAGCCAAAACAATTAATTCATTCTTGGGAAATTGTGTCAAATTTTTCAATAATAAACCTCATAATGTTATCGAACTACCTATTAATAAATTCAAGCTACATGTCAAAACTACCCTAATGTCGAAAGGGTATTATAAAATTTAAGATCATCTTAATGACGAGAATGTATGGACAGTCCAGCCTGCACCAAACTGATGTACCTACCTGTTTATTTTGATTTGTTTTATTTTTGTGGCAGCTGGTGGTGACTGAGTTTGTTCCGGAGTTTCTACTCAGCACTTGCCAGATTGTCTGTGTCTTGTCTCAAAGCGCTAGTAGGGCCCAAAAGATAAGGAGACATGCTCTGCCCCATATGGGCCATAATTGATTGATATTTTGACGTTCATAAGTGGCATTTTGTGTCCTAAATTGAATAAAGAATTTTTGACTTTGACGCTGTAAAGTATTAAAAACGACAGGGTTTTAAATAAAACATAAATAAATCGCAAAGTAGTCCGTGAAATTTTATTTAATGACTTCTTAATCGAGTAGCAAAAGGGCATAACTCTAAATTACTTACGAATAAAGGACAATGAAGTAAATCACACGCGTAAAAATATTCATACCAAGATAAATTCCTGCTCGATGGTCCAAGCCAAGTCATTTCCGTGTAGAAAACTTCCCAGTTATTACTTGAAGTGCGAAACGTAGTAAATGTGCGAATTTATGTTCTACCGAAGCGGAATGTAGATACTCTTTATCTTGGCAATCGAATAACGGTTTTTGTGAGTTATTGCATAGTTTCGTTAAAAAATGCCGCCGATAACAATCCTGTTACGTTAATAAATCGTTTGGATTCTTGACTTTACTCGAGTTATTCGCAGTAAGGGCGGGGGCAGACTGGCAGATGATGGGTTGAATTCGGGGTCTTAATAAGGGCTCTGGGTGAACTATAAAAGCTATTTTGGTCTCAAATCTACTTTTTCAATTATTATTTATGATCAACCTGTCAAACTCCATAAGACTCGCGGGCGAGTTGATAACAACTAATTTTCTATTGTGTCTGAAAACATGATAGGGTAAAACCGGGATAGATGCAACACTTTCGGAAAATATGTTATATCTCCTATACAATGTATCTCCTGTACAATTATTTCATTTTATTTGTAAAACTGGCAAGTACTTCGATATTTTATCTAAGAATTTATGAAAGGGAAAAAATATTATGTTTCACATTTCCAGAGTATAACCGATTATTACAGACCTCTAAATTTTGAGACATCTGTCCCATATAGAGGATAGTTGCCAAGTCCATATAAATAACGTTAAGGATAGACGACCCGCTGAGAAATAGGTCCAAAAAAAAACTTTGATCGCACCTAGCCGTCACATGCAATTGCACACAGATATGAGAAACGATTCATTTAGTTGGATAGTCTCTCGACAGATAAATAAAATAACGCGCTATGAATTTGCGAAACTAGAGCTATTACATTTGGGGCATCAACCGGGCGTCAATCCCGGTTTTACCCTACGTGAAGGTTTAATATAAGATTAAGCATTTATTAGCCTTAAAAATACCAAAACATACGTCGATTGGTAGTTAGTCTAAAACCTACTTAGCTTGGAGTTCAGCAACACATGTTTAATTTTTCACTACCCAATTTAGCATTATTTAACATATTTTGTATGGGAAATTTGTCAAATCATACGTCATCGCTGTTTAGAAATTGTCGAAGTCGGGTCGTACTCATTTATCAATTTTAATTGATATATTTGAGGCTAGATTTAACAATTATTAGAAATAGGAAAAATCTTTAAACATTCTCGCCAGCTCTCTAAGGTAAGAGAGGCGGAGGAGTTTTGGCAAGGTCTCTGTCCTAGTGTAGACATCCCAAAGGAACGTCATCAACAAAAACTCTGGGATGTCCCTCTTGCGAGAGAGACCTTCAATTTTTTACTTCAAAATTCTGTCAGTGATTGTAATCGTGCAAGGCTCTTGGCAGTTTCCTGCAAAGATTCAGGCCACTGGCTTCATGCTTTACCATCAAAAAATCTGGGCACCCTTTTTGATAGTGAGTCATTCCGGGTGTGTGTGGGTCTGCGCCTTGGTACTCCTATTTGTGAAGTTTTTACGTGTCCCTGTGGCAAGGAGGTCGACAAATATGGTCTCCACTGTCTTTGTTGCCAGCAAAGTGCTGGGCGTCTCGCCCGTCACGCTACTCTTAATGACGCCATTAGGAGAGCTCTTGCCAGCATCAATGTTCCTTCCACGTTGGAACCACGTGGTTTGGTCCGTGATGATGGCAAGAGACCCGATGGCCTCACGCTCATTCCCTGGGAGCGGGGTCGGGCCTTAGTGTGGGACGCAACTTGCGTCGATACTTTGGCCCCATCTCATCTCAGGGAATCAGCGCTTAAAGCTGGAGCGGCGGCGGAGTTAGCTGAAAACGCCATACGACGCAAGTATGCATCACTTGCAAGTGATTATGTGTTTGCGTCAACTTTTGGACCGTGGGGACCATCCGCTAAATTACTTTTTGGAAAAATTGCACCTAAATTAAATTCTGTTTTAGCAAATAGTAAAACTGGCTCGTTCCTCGCTCAAAGGATAAGTATAGCTATCCAACGCGGTAACGCAGCCAGCATTCTCGCCTCCTTGCCTCAAGGACACGGGTTTATTTTTGATTAAGTAGGTTTTAAGTTTATTAATTTTTATTTCATGCATGTCTTTGTGTTTATTTTCTTTTATTGAATAAAATAGTCTATCGGCCTACAATTATTTGTCTCAAATCTACCCGCATATATGATATCGATTGATTGTTTATACTTTCTAATGTGATTCACTCAAATGCTATAACACGTTGGCTACACACCATGATTGCTATAGCGAGCGTAATTAAATCTAATTTCCCACCTAAACACCCTTAAATTGTGAAATTATTACATCTCCCAACTTCAACACTGCGTTTTTGAAGGGCTTCTTGCACGTGGCAATATTGGAAACACCATTACCTCGATAAAAGCAATCAATCAAACCGCAAGCGTGAAGCCGCCCTAAAGCTCATTCTTGTACATGAAAACCACTTTGCCGAGTCAACATTTAATTTTAATCGAACCCCATCGAAAGTATTTTCTAATTAAGTTAAACTGTATAACCCTATTAAGCGTTAAATAAATTGAGTCGATAAGTATGCCTGTTTGTGTAGAGCTAAATTCAGTTACCGTGGCGTGGTATGTAAAGTACCTAAGGGTTTTCAATTTAAATTGATGATTTTCGTGGCTTAACTACTTGAAGAGTAAAGTGTCAGTGTACTTGTGGATAGGTACGAGTGCCACAAGGTTTTAGATTCATATCCTGGGTCCGGCGTTAAGATCCTGGTTTTAAAAATACGTTTCTTTTGCGTACGGGTATAGAGTGGAATTTCTTGCCGGCTGAAGTGTTTCCTAACCATTATGTTCTGGATTCCTTTAAGAAAAAAATGAATAGGCTGTTATTAGTCAGACATGACCCATCCTCGGCCTCATCGTCGCTTACCATCAGGTAAGATTGCGGTCAAATATCTGCCTATTAATAAAAACAACCGGCCAAATACGAGTCAGAATCGCGCACGAATGGTCCCGTACTTTTAACTTTCCTACTACATTAGACAGTATTGCCTAAACTGTCTGATTGATGGGAAAAAAAACAGTTTGATTGATGGGAGCCCCCTTAAATATATATTTTTAATTTTTATTTATTTATTTATTTTTAAAGTGAAATGCAAGATAATATTCTGTAAATATTTTAAGCGAGTTCTTGTTGCCATTATAAATATCGAGCAAAACATGCCAAAAACTTGACGTTTGTTGTATGGTATACCCTTAAATATTATTATTATTATTTTAATTATTATTTTTTGAGTGAATATACAACTTAATATTCTGTGAATATTTCAAGCGTCTACCAGTTACCGTTTTTAATAGGGAGCGGAAAACTCTAAAAAAAACATGTGTGTTGTATGGGAGCCCCCCTTACATATTTATGTTATTATGTTTTTTAGTATTTGTTGTTATAGCGGCAACAGATATACATCATCTGTGAAAATTTCAACTTTCTAGCTATTATAGTTCATGAGATACAGCCTAGTGATAGACAGACAGACAACGGAGGCTTAGTAATAAGGTCCCGTTTTTACCTTTTGGGTACGGAACCTAAAAAGCACTACAGTTCAAGGCTGGTTAAATATTCTAGCCTATAGAGTTCTCTTCTGATAAATAATTCGATTGCTTTTGAAAGACGTAATCCAATGCGACAGTTCACAAGTTCCGTACAAAATGGTCACTCAATCAGCACCTGAGGACAAATCCTCGCTCCTAAGAGGGCCCAAACAGAAGTTAGGATGTAATTAACTAATTCCCGAAGCCCGGGAGCCGCTCCTCCCCTGGCTATAAGTGTAATGTCATATTGGAAATAGGTACAGTAGTCTTTGATTCATTTATTTAGTAAAAGCTGATTAGAGCTTAATCCGTGTCGAATAAGTTGTGATTCCGTCTTTGGCGCATTTGAGTTAGGAAGGCAAAGGAAAGCGCTTCCTACCGACCAGTTGTTATGATCAGGGTCCAATGGTCACCGTCTTGGTTTATCTATATGTAATCAAGCTCGTGCTAAATCTTACATATCGCGGTTTGTGTTGTATGGAGCGGCTAACAGCGCCATCTAGCCTGTAGAAGCCGAGTTAGGGCATTGTGTCTGGAAGTTGCTTGCTAGTGTAGCCGACAGTGCTAAGATGTCGCTACACGTCTAACACCTAAATTTACGCACTACGTTCATTTTAAGGGTATCTCAAAGGAAAAAAGTTATCCATATAAGATCACTGTGTGTGTTCACTTGTACACATATAGGAAAACAAATATAATAAATAAATAAATTCCTATTCGATCCTAACTAAGCGTGACCTTATTCATGCATGACGACTAGGATGGCAATAATTACAAATACACATATTTTTTTATGTATTAGGCTCTGTAATCACATAAAAATAAGCAAAAAATTTATATGTACTCTTAACCAAAACATAAAAATCTACTTATTCAAAAATGTTACCGTTTCCATGAGGCAAGGACTAACTAAACAAAATTATTAATACGGTGATAAAAGTGATTTTGAAGTAAACCTACTTAAGTCAATGTCTCATAGATTATAAGTGCTATATTCCTTGAGTGCCGCCTTGAGATTTTTATTGCGTTAATTTGAATTCGAAATGCCGTAATCAGATTTACCTAGATTTTTTCACGACGAAAAAAGTTGTGATAATGTTGATTCTTTATGAAAATACAATTTCGCAAATGTCACATTAAAAATAATGACATAAAAGTTTATGCTTTTAGCATTGATTGACTTGACATTAATGTTTCTGAATTCGGATTTTGTGTCGAGTGTTAATTTAAATTTTATATCTGTTTAGAGCATTACATTACATGGTTTTAAGTCATGGTTTGTTTATTTTTGAGTCCTATAAATATAATAAAATATAAGTCAGCCTATTAGATCCCACTGCTGGGAAAAGGCCTCACCTCAACTATGAGGAGGAACGAGCCATACTTCACCACGCGGGCTCAGTGCGGATTGGTGGAGGGGTGTATGTAAGGCAAGTGACAAACCTTACTGTCAGAAGTTATCAAGCCGCCCTAGGGCCTCTGACTAGGCTTAACGACTAATACCACAGATATTAGCCGGGACCAACTGCTTAACGTGCCTTCCGAAGCACGGAGATGATATTTTAGGTCCTATGTTGTACCTACTAATAATTCAAGTTCCTATGGCTTTATGTGGCTTGATTAATTTTTTTAAACATTCATTTCAACATAAGTTGCAAAATATTACTAACAAGTTACTAAGGTACTAATTTTACATTGTTTGGTCCTGCGCGCGCCTGATCTCTCTCTAGTCGAGATGACTTGCCGTCTCACCAAAGTATGAGACCGCACCTGTGTATTGCGCACATACTTGCGCACTATAAATCTCCTGCGCAGTTGGCTATTCTCTGTTGAGATTGGTTGCTTTGGGCCGTGTTGGCTAAAAATTATTCGGTACTAGAAGGAAACATAAAGTACTGTTAAGCCTACCTTAGAGAGAGCATCAGATATTAAGGATAATATACTCATATATAATATAATAATAAGATACTCTCTATTTGGCACAAACAACATATTCCTATCCTAAAATAAATTCTAGTAAAAAGAGAAATTCTAGAGAAATGTGTATAAAAAAAATTGGCCAAGAGCGAGTCGAACCCACGCACGAAGGGTTCCTTGCCACAAGCTATAATACAACAGTAGACTTGACCTTTAATTAGTTTAAAATATAAAAAAAAAATATTTAATTATTTATTTTGTTAAATTTAAATATTTTAATTTAAATTTATCTTGTTCTTTTCTGTTAGTGTATACAAGGTGTTATTGAAATAACGCAAAACCCCTAAGCGGCCGATACTGATGCTCAAATACAACAACTGTTTTTATTGGACCAACATCGACACTGGTTTTCATTTACGATCACAACTCAATACTGAGTAGGTACCTAAGGTACCTAATCGATATGAAGTAAGTCGTCACCCAAACTTAATATCCCCAGCGGGCTGTCATAATATCAAATTAAGGTCTTACCCACCGAACGGCATTCCTTACACTTGCTCTATAATAGAACTACCAAGTCCAATATTAACTTAAAGTTCGGGCCTAGTAGTTATTACTTAGGTGTGCTTAACGCACCAAATATATGTCAATGAATCTATAATATATTACTTGTATTACATAAGTATACCAAGTTGAGTTAAGTGGTGACCCAAGAAACCTTGCTCAGCGTGTAAGCATCGCTATCCAGCGCGGTAATGCTACCAGCATCCATTTTCATATTTTCTATTGTATTAAATAATTTATCTTAATTTTTATGGATAAGTTGTATATATGTTACTTTTTAATAGATATTAATTAATTATTTGTCATAATGATTAGTGTCAAAGTGAAAACGTGATCTAATTTTCGAGTGTGTGATATTTTTTGGTGTGTTAAAACTTTTTTATTTTATAAATTAAATTATAATTATTTTATAGCAATTATTTTACAAGTTTTTGTGAAATGAAATTAAATTTCGCTCACAAAAATATATCGACTGTGTCATCCGGTGGGACTCGCCCGGATAGCGAAGGGACGTGGGTTCGAGAAATTTAATTCAACTAGGATATTAATGAGGATGAAACCCTGCCTGTCTTACGCAATCACGATTAAAGTACTGAACCAATTCAAATTAAATTTGGTACAGAGATAGTTTGAAGCTCCGGGAAGGACATAGCATACTTTTGCCGCGATAAAAAAACACAAACAGGCTTTGAAATAGAGAAAGAAAGTTTGTAAGGAAAATCTGACTTTTGGCGCGGGCGAAGTCGCGGGGAACTACTACTAGTTTTATAAGATTTTGCTTAACCCTTCAGGCCCGGCGACCTACCGCCAGCCGTATGCCCCAAAACGGCCTGAGCAACTATACATGCACCGTAATTTTTTGCTGCGCTCGGCGCGTATCGCTTTGTTATTATTCGTGAGGCCAGATGTTTACACTCACGACGGTCATGGTTACTTTTCTGAGAAGCTATTGAAACAAAGTAACTACTTGTGATAAACTTCTATAACCATATCAAATAGGTTCCGTTTTTTAGGGTTCCTTACCTAAAAATGTAAAACAAGTACGACTCGCACTTGACCAATTTTTGACCTCTGATAAACAGACAGAACAAGATACGACCAAAAATATGACTTGCACATAAACCAAACGCCAAGTTATCGAACCCTTTTGAGTTTTAATTATCTCCTTCCCAAATGTAGTCGCGAAACTTGACCCGGAAATGCTGTTTACCTCAAGGTTCTAGTAATGAGGCGCTTTCGGCCCCGAATAATGACGCTAAATTTTCTGCGCTGAGAGACCCGTATTCATAACCTTTTGTTTTCGTCCCCGTTGTCTATTGGGAGCGGAAAGTTGAGTTTTGGGCTGGGACTGAAGAGGTTGATTTCAGACTAATATTGTAGTAGTATTTTGATCTGGCATAATTATTAAAATACTATACAGTTTTGACTTTAAAAGCATTTTAGATAATATCTTTTATGACAAGTACGATAACTAGGCCGTAAAGGTTTTACTTGAAGCTAGTTTTTTAAAGAAAATTGTAAAATTATCCAGTTATATTTTAAACAGTTATATTCTTTTGTGGAGCTAGCTACTGTATACTATTTTAAAATAAAAAAGTAGGTATTTTGAAATTCAAGATATCCATTATTAACTCATGTCATATGTTAGTATACAAGAAATATTTTGAAAGTACTTACGAAATCAAATTGAATTTCGCTTAAAAAAATTATTCGTCTGTGTCATCCGGTGGGACTCGAACCCACGTCCCTTCGCTATCCGGGCGAGTGCTCTTACCAACTAAGCTTCGGAGGACGTTAGTCAGTCGACGAATTTTTGATGATTATTTTTTTTAGCTGATGGTTAAATATTTGTAAAAATATTTCCATCGGGTACATTCCCCAAGTATTGATGAAATCGAACGCCGGCTCACTGGTGTAGCAAGCACTTGCAAAAATTCGTCGACTGACTAACGTCCTCCGTAGCTTAGTTGGTAAGAGCACTCGCCTGGATAGCGAAGGGACGTGGGTTCGAGTCCCACCGGATGACACAGTCGATTGATTTTTGTAAGCGAATTTCAATTTGATTTCGTAAAAACTTGCAAAATAATTGCTTAAGTTATAAAAATAGTTATAAGTTAAGCTGATTTCATTTTAACTGATGGTTAAATATTTGTAAATATATTTCCATCGGATACATGCGGGTACATTCCCCAAGTATTGATGAAATCGAACGCCGGCTCACTGGCGTAGCAAGCACTTGCAAAAATTCGTCGACTGACTAACGTCCTCCGTAGCTTAGTAGGTAAAAGCACTCGCCCGGATAGCGAAGGGACGTGGGTTCGAGTCCCACCGGATGACACATTCGATTAATTTTTGTAAGCGAATTTCAATTTGATTTCGTAAAAACTTGCAAAATTATTGCTTAAGTTATAAAAATAATTGAAAGTACTTATCGATCTTATCTGCAACATTGCGAAAATTCCAAAAAAAAAATTCTAATACTTGTACATAAATTATTACTTCAACCAACTGTTCTTACTTCTTGGCTAGTAATTCTCTAGCGCAAAAAGTAAAAAAAAAGCAAGCGAGTATATTTATATCATCCACAGCTGTTTCGCGCCATGATATTTCTTCATTTCCGGGGCAACCTATAAAAGGGGGATTTCTTTGTAGTGCCGCGTGGGCCGCCGCTGCTCGTCAACAAATTAATTGTGTAAGTCTCACTGAGCGGAGTGAGCGGATCTTAAGCGTTTGCTTGCATATTGTAGTAAAATTGAGAGCGCGTTTATGAATTTCGTACATTGTCGTTTTTAAGTTGAAGAGTACTTAAATCGCTAAGACTGTTTTACAACATTGACAGTTTTTTTATTTATTTAGTGGATGTAAAAAATATTAAAATAAAATTTCTCGGAGTAATAAACCAAATTCTATAACAATACTTATTTTAGTTAGTTAATCACTAGTTTTAACAATTAAAACGTGTTGGTGGGCCTAAAACGTATTAAACAACTCTTTTCGTATAAAAAAAACAGTCTCGTATAAAAAAAATTAAGTACCCAAGTAAATAAAAAGATAGAACAGTAAGAATCACATACAGTACTTTTAAGAAAAAAAAATTAACATAGCATTTTTATTTTTTTTAACGCAGAATATCTGTAACTGTCTAGCCATTAAAATCATAAAATCACACCAACAAACAAACACTAATACCGACCCAAATTACGAGTAAAAGAGTATATAATGAAAATAAGCAATTTATCTCAGAAATTCGCAGCACAAACACTCAATACAGAAACAATATGCGCGCACCGACAGTATTTGTACAACACTCAGGAGCCGACATCACGATTACTAAAGAAATAAAAGCTGTTTATCGTCTTTGGATCGGACAGATTAAGAAAATGGAGAAATCTCTTCTAAATAGTAGAGAAAATTCGCAGAATCAATTAGAACATTGGCAGGCCTGATTCAGTACGCAATTTGAGCGTCACAATGGCGATGCTTTAATTTTAAGTTTGAAGTACCTGGGCAACCGAACTTTGCTCGGTTACTAGTATTTAATTAAAAATATAAAACCGGCCAAGTGCGAGTCGGACTCGAGCACGAAGGGTTCCGTACCATTAACTTAAAACATTAGACAGTATAGGCAAAAAAAACTTTTTTAGTTTAACTGTTCTTTTGGAAATAAGTATATATTTTTATTTTGTTTATAATTTCAAAAGTATTCATTACAGGATACCCGAAACAATTTTAAATAAAAGTTTTCGCGCCTGTTTCTTTACGTAAGTGATTTGAAGTTTATAGGTCCAAGACTTTAGAAATTACAGGGGGGGGGGGGGGGGGACACAAATTTTTTAGTCGTCGAGCGAGATTTGAACCTAGCCACATAGAACTATCAGTCCTAAGTCCGACGCAATCGGCCACGATGCTCATGTTTACCAGTGCGAAATTAGCGACCACATTACGCGTCGAACAATGCGAAAGAAAAACGCACGAAACTCGAAAACACACACTTTCTCAAAGTTCGATTTTTCACCCCTCACATGCAAAATTTTAGTGAAATCGTTAGAAATTAAATCAAATTTCACTTACAAAAATTAATCGACTTTGTCATCCGGTGGGACTCGAACCCACGTCCCTTCGCTATCCGGGCGAGTGCTCTTACCAAATAAGCTTTACAAATATTTAACCATCAGTTAAGATGAAATCAGCTTAATTTCGTAAAAACTTGTAAAATAATTGCCTAAGTTATGAAATCGTTAGAGTTTCTTATTGCCAAATGGTTCTAGGTCTATGGGAAGAACTATATAGGTTTTGATTCAACTTAAAAATAGCCGTCTCTTTAGTTTCCGTAACCCCAAACCCCGTTATTAGAAAAACTTAGTACTTTAAGCCAGGACTAAGCTGTTAGCTAGCCTATTAGAAAAGCGTTTCTCTATTAGGTTATGTCACAAATGTGTCATACATTCCTCTGTTTTCAGCTAATATTTAGACCTATTTTAAACCTGGTCAATTTTTTTTGTAATAACACCGAAACTGTTAAAATGACGACGCATCAGTTTTACGTTTGAATAATAAAACATAAAATCATCATTGCGAGTTTTAGCTCCCGAAATGAAGATAATTTTGTCACAGAATCGACTATAAAAACATCTTAATATCAGAACCGCAATCAAAAACAAGCGATAAAACAAAATGGTGGCTCATAAAGTGGCAAATACGTTAAATTTTAAGTGCATTAGTTCAACGGCTGAATCTGGACGGCCACGGCTGACAAATAGGCCCTATCAATATGGGGATTGGGGCTTGAACCGCAAGTGGAGCTTAGGCCCCAAGTGGGGGTAAGCTGGGGGTGAGAGAATAAAATCTAATGGACATAACATTTATTTTTTTTGAAAAATTAACGTAAGTAATATCATTTTATGGATGCGAGAAGCGGAGGACCGTGAAATTTGGCGCCGTTTTGAAAAGGCCTATGTCCAGCAGTGGACTGATATGATGATGATTTAACAATTTTATTAACACACGGCCGCACATCCGACTACCCCTACTTTGACCAAGAACGCCTTATTCCCTACGCAATAAAAGCTGTATTCGTAGTCTACATAGGTAACCTGACGTGCTTCCAACTGTACACAATGTAGTAAATGAAATTCCTAAAACCACCTAGTGAAGGATTTGTCACGCTTAATTCAAAAGGGTCGACCGTCTTGGTGTAGTGGTTCGTGTTCCGGACTACAAAACCAGGGGTTGCGGTTTCAAATCCCACAAGAGGCAAATGTTTGTGTGATGAGCACGAGCATTCGTATCTATGTCATAAATCATCATCATCCTAGCGTGTACCGGCTGTGCACTCACACGCGAGAGCCCAGGGTCCGCTGACCATGATCTAGGATGTAGCAGATCAGGTAATTACAGTGGAGCGACTGCCATTTGACCTCCGTGACCCTGTGGTCACGGAGGTCAAATCGCAGTCGCCCCTATCTATGTTTGTATCTAGTATGTATGAGGAAACCTGCACAATCAGGCGACTGAATGTGTAACCATGACCCAAATGTTACACATTCAGTCGCCTGATTGTGCAGGTTTCCTCATACACACTTTATACTATATACTTTTTCATACATACGTTCCCTCGCCATATGCTCAATGTACTTAACGCAGAAAAAGTCATTGGTACATGGCGCCACATGGGATCGAACCCGGCAACTCCCGCATGAGAGGCAACCCGTTAGCCACTACGCCACCGACGATCGTCATAGATGTTTATAAATAAACGTATATAAGTATGTCTATCCGTTATCCTAGTCGGCATAAAGGTAAAAAAAAAAATACGACTAAAGTGACATGGTTCACATGGTTAAATATTAAAAAATATGAACTACACACTTAGTACAAAATTAAAGGTCTCTGTACATAATTTCGGGTCGCCTAATGGGACCCAAATTGTGAATCAAGCGAGCAAATGTAACGTGAAATAGCTTTACCTAATAGGCAATGAATTTAAATAGATAAGTGTAGCTATCTCTAAGGTCTGGACGCATGTGAATTTATTGGAGACATCAGTAACGGGATTGGAGCATAAGTCCTTGGAAGTGGAGCTAATGTGGAGAAATTTTGTCTATGAACTGGTCATAACTCAAAGGGTAGCGTTTGATATCACAAGTGCACGTTTATAAGGCTCTTAAAGTCCATATGAGATCACAATTGGCACACACGGCGTCGGCAACCGTCTCAAAAAGGCGGGGTTCGCAAATATACTTACTGTTAAGCGGCGCAGGCACAGGGCATATGATTGAGTACCTAGTAAACTAAAAATATATGTATTTACTAGATTTTAGGCGGCGTCTCAAGGGACTCTATTACTTAATAGTAGTTGCCCGCGACAAATGTACGCAAAACAAAGATTTATGTACAGTGGGCCACACCACACATCAACTTACCCAAATGTAAATTTGTGAATCCGTTTAAAATGAAAATACCATGAAGATATTGAGGGGGAACGTAGAGCGTTGGCGGTCAGATGTAACATGCTGGTGCGCAGGTTTGCACGGTGTAGTTTACCAGTGAAGATCACTCTTTTCAAAGCTTACTGTCAGTATTCTACACCTGTAGTCTGTGGACTAGTTTTACACGGTAGACCATTAATGCTCTACGGGTCCAATACAACAATAGTTTCAGAATGTTGATGGGGCTGCCCCGGTTTCGCAGTGCATTTGGGATGTTTGCGGAGGCCCGCACGGATGATTTCAAATCAAATCAAATCAAATCAATTTATTGCAAATTAAGTGTAACATTGGTCTTAAATAACAACAGAGAACTTTAAACTTAATTACCCTTTCAGGTCATTGCAATTTAAGTACTTATAAACTAGTTAATAGAAAAATATTTGGTAGGTATTATTATAGTGTACCTACCTACCTATAATTTGGTATGATGATACATAATTATACCAAATTATATATATATATATATATATATATATTATATTTCTTCGAGATCAACGGTAAAAAATCAGTGTCGCTGTGCTGCAGGATACGAGCTAGCTCTAACTTTATTCTGAAGATCGTAGCAGGGAGATTATGACTCTTCTATATTTCGTCATCTTGCCAGAGTGTTCGTCAAAAGGAATACTGACTACTAATAAAATTAACCTGCGTTGTCTGATCTTTTAAAATAGATATTAATAATACATAATTTTAAAACAGATACATTGTATCCGAATAATCGAGCAATTAAAGTAAATAACTGAATTTTCTTCGCTATTTGAACTGTATCGTAAATCCATGCGGAAACAAAACCTGCCTAATTCTCAGCATTGACAAAATTGTGTATTCACTAAACATTTCACGTTAGTATCCTAAAACCCTCCTTTCACATAATGATATTATTTTCCTTACGGCCATGATTTAGTAGGCGGCAAAAATAAGGTAGAATTAAGATATTCCAGGAAATGAATACGAAATAAATCTTCGGAGAACATTTCTGTGCCCTACTTGGATTTTTTGTGAAATATTCCCTTTACACGCCATGTAGTACTAAATGATAGATCAGTGGTAATGATTTGAAAAGTACGGTTGTGATTTTTAGGGTTTTTCAAAGGGTTTTTAATAAATAAGCGTCGTATATTTTGTGTGGCTCTCTTTTGTTTTATATGAACCATAATACGTGTATGTAGAAAAACTAAAATGGATTCTTTATTATTATATCTTTGAAATCTTATAAAATTGCCCGTAATGTCTGCTATTTTAAAGCCTAAAAAACTTGACGGTCGAATGATGTTTGATGGGTATAAATATACGTTTTCAACTTTTCCTAAAATAATGACTCGGTTTAAATGTCATCATTTTAGGTTACATAACCTTTTAACAAAAAGGTTTCATAATCTTTTTGTTCGGAAATGGTTTTGACTTTCTTTCACTATGTCATTCATGGGTATAGTTGAGAAAATCTACCGAACGAGGTACAAATTAAGGATGACATTTCAATATATATTTTTTAACCCATTCGTTGCCACAATACGCATCGACACGTGATAATAATAAAGTTAAGATCGTAACATTAACAAAAAAAAACTATTCAATTACCATTTATAATCAACTCACATAAAACGTTGAATTAAAACAGAGATGAGTCGTCATAATCAATTGGTCCAATAAGCCGAAATATCACGAACAAAAGGAAATTGGCTCCGAGGGTGAAGGGCCCTCCTAGCAGTTCTCATTTGCTTGTAAATTTCGCGATATTTAAATATTTTTTGCCATATCTTTATGAATGAGGCCGTCACGGTTTAGTACTTAGGTAAATTACTTTTGGGAATTATTCAGAACACCTCTAAAAACGTGTTTACCTGAAATAGTAGGTATGTAAGTCCTGAACAAACAAATTTTCCTAGCTAGGTTTATTGAGTGGCTTAACCTAAAACCCTAGGGGGTTGGGATAGAGGCTACAAGCTTTCTTCTTTTCCGCCTGTGACCTATGGTTGAGTGGTAGAGAATGCTTTTTTCATTAAGTCCACCATTTATACATTAATAATAAATACATAAATTGTTTTAACAAACACACCAACTACCTAGCCCCAAACTAAGCGTGAGCTTGTGCTATGATGACTGGGATAACGGTAAAAAATTCTTAAGTACATATAAACATCCATGACTTAGGTACAGATGCTCGTGCTCATCACACAAACATTTGCCCCTTGCGGGCTTTGAACCCGCAACCGCCTGGTTTAGAAGTCCGGTGCGCGAACGACAACACCAAGACAGTTGTCGACATTGTTTTTCATTTGTGCAGAAAAGTATAAATAAATAAAAAGCACCTAATAAGGATATTTATTAAGTAAATTGTAGGTAAACACTTTTTTATAGGTCTGATTTCGTCGATTATTAGGGGAGACCGGGGCAAGATGAGATAGCTAAGACAAAACTCGTTATAAATAGAAAATTAAACTCTTTAATGAAATTCTTTAACAAAGGAGGTTGCACTTACATATTTGTCTATTATAATTAAACATTTTAGCATGCAAAATCACAGAACTTTTTTGGTAAATAATGATTAATGTAAACTCGGCCAATTTCCCATCTTGCCCCATAGTCGGGGTAAGATGGGAAACGCTATGGGGCAAAACGAGTATACATTTTAATCGGCAGACAGCGTTCACCAATATGTGCCTCTTCGTCTTACTCATATATTCTGGCTCATGAATTATGTGCCCAACCATGACACACGTTGGAGATGACCCAACCTTCGGTTGACTCTGAGTTTAAGTACCCACAATAAATGCAAACACAGTTATCATCCTCTTCTTGGAATGAACTATCTTTCGATTCAGTTTCTATTTTAAGCCTTTTGGTTTGACGCTTTTTCTTACAGTCCTTCTTGCCAGTTTTCTTTCTACACTTCTTTACAATCTTTTTTCCAACTTTCTTAATTACTTTTGTATCTTTTTCAGTTTTTTATTATCAGTCTTTTTCACATTTTTACCTTCGTTAATAGTAATATCTTTAATGAGTTCTTATTTGTAAGGCGATTCGGTTAATATTGCAGTCTTTCCTCGTTTTCTATTCTTCCTATCCTGACTCCTTACTTCTTTAGGTATTTCTATAATATTTTCAGGGCTTACCAGAAAAGAAGAAGTTATTTCTTTTGGGAGTTTTTCTTTAGCTAGAAATGTTGACGTCGAAGCTTGCTGCTTAATCTTAGAAATGTAAATTCGGGAACTCAAAAAGTCCTTGGACATTAATATTTTAATTTTTTTACATGCCATCCTATTTAATTAAGTATTTTGTAATAACTTTAAAGTCTTAAAACAAAAAAAGAAAGAAGAAGAAGTCACAACAAAATATACAATCGGTACATATAAAATATTATTTTAACCACAAGGACGGGGCAAAACGAGATAGTGTCCAATTATGCCCCGATCATTTTGCCCCGATCCACATGTATTCAAATAAGATGGAGCAATTCTAACCTCAAGCGTTACCGGCGAAAAAGTTTAGTCTAAATTCAAAGTTTTATACTACTATAATAAGCTTAGGATTGAAACATTAGATTAACTCAGGTAGTTACATATCTGCACATCAGTTTTTAAACCTCATAACGCATAAAAACACTTGCAAAAAATTTTTTTTCTCGCAGCAATGCAAAAACGAGTTCCGACGTGTTTGCTCTGCTCGGTCGCACTCGCGGAGAGTGAAGTTCGTGCAAATGGCGCCATCGCCGGTCCGAACACGATTACTATTCACGCACACAAGCTTACTTCCCGTCCTGCCCAGAACTTCATTTTGCCCCGGTCTCCATATAATATCATAATGATTATCTAAATATTAACAAAACATTACTGGGCCGCAATACTTATCAGTTTGATGACCTTACATTATAAATAAAGAGAACAGGTACTTAATTAGCTGTTTGTGTTTTTATTCATTTATATTTTAATCGACTCTTTGTCACACCCTCTTTTCATACGCGAGTTGTTTTACTAGCCATATCCCAAAAATATTTCAACGACAGTTCAATGTTCGAAACAAGGTAAGGTGAATGTTCAACACAAGGTATGGTTAGAATAATACACGGTGTTACTTTGCATCCTTGCCATATTCACAGAGATAAAAGAAGGGAAAAAAAAAGAAGTAGAAGGGGCGGCGTTAATGATGTTAGAAAGAGAACGCGATCGCCGTGGCTCTTTTGTGCCGATGAACAGCCAACAGTGATGTGTATGTGCTACGATCGTTATTGGCAAAAGCAATAGTATCGATAAAATATCGATAGTATCGATAGACTATCGATAGTATCGATAGACTATCGATAGTATCGATAGTATCGATAGACTATCGAAAGTATCGATAGACTATCGATAGTTGAGGCAAAAGTAATAGTATCGATAAAATATCGATAGACTATCGATAGTTAAGACAAAAGCAATAGTATCGATAAAATATCGATAGTATCGATAGACTATCGATAGTTGGGGCAAAGGCAATAGTATCAATAGAATATCGATAGTATCGATAGTCTACCGATAGTAATGATAGTATCGATAGCTCCGTTAATATAAATACTATCGACACATAGCAATACTATCGATAGTATCAAAGTTCAAAAAATGACTCCACTCACTAACATAAAAATAATCTGAAAACTGATTTTCATTCAGTGCTGCTAAAATATTGACAATTCCCACGTAAAGGGTACTTTTAGTTTTTTTAATTTAGTAGGTAAAATGGGCGAGAACTTCTTAGAAACGGTAAAACATACATGCTTGTATATATATGAAGTATGCCTTTTTGTACTCAAGCATAAGTATCTCTTTAAAAAAATAAAGGATACAACACAGAGAAGAATTCGCAACCAATACATACACAAATTATATAAACCCCATGTCAATCTATCATTAACCTCGAAAAATGCTTTTATTATGTGTATCTTAACATTCAATAAATTGCCAGATAGTTTTAAAAATGTGAATATAATGATATTTAAAAAACTAGTCAAGGCATGGCTACTGGAAAAATGTTTTTATAGCATCAAAGATTTTCTTGATAACTATTAATTTTAAGATAAAATTGAGCCAATTAAATCAGTATTAGTTTTAAGTATGATGTGAATACACCTGAAAAGGTAAAGTTTGGCGGAAATACCCCAAATGCAACTGTAACTGCTAACATTGTACCCAAATTCTTGTTCACAATAAATTTCATTTCATTTCAAAATAATACGGTACTTTTTTAGTACTTATGCCTAAAGCTTAGCTTTTTATTACCGATATTGAAAACGTAAAATTTTGGTCGTACCTCAGATCGACTAATTAGTGTAACTGGTCGTGAATGGCCACTTTTAGCAACAAAACTTTGATTGAAATAATTTCATTCAAAGTTACATAATCCACTACCTGGTCTGGTTCATAATGTCGACAGTCACTACTTCGATGGTCGCGGTATCGAACGTACCATCGACGGGTCGATGAATCGACAATACCCTAAATCGATGGTACGCTACATCGACAGTACACTAACTTGATTACGCTATATCTACAATACACAAAATCGATAGTATTTTACATCGGAAGTACGCCAAATTAATAGTACTCACATCGCCAGTATACCATATCAATCAATAGTCCCATCCATCGATGGAGCGTTTTCGATATAGCGAACATCGACGTAGTGACTGTCGATATTATATAGTTTTGAATATTTTTAAACACTCGCAGTGCTCTTTCTTGTTAATTTAAGTTTAAATAAGAAACTGAAAATTGGCTCGGTTAGCCAAAGGTCGTAGGTTCAAGTTCTGCCCATGTGCGAATTTTTGGTTTGTTATTTAAACTTATGTCGATATTATATTAATGTCTCGAAGCAATACCTAGTAGGGCCCAAAAATAAGGAGACATGTTCGGCTCCCTAAGGGCCAATATATATATATATATATTTTTTGGCAAATAAAAAAAAAACCTATTGCCAATTTTAAAAAAATACCGAAATCGAATAAAGTATTTCTGACTTTGACTTATGAACCAAACCCAACAGAAACAGTTCCAAGCAACAGGTCCAACAAACGTCACTTAACACGTTCAGTGTCGCTTTCACAAGACAAAACGATGCTTGTCAGTTATCACTTCACCCCAGATAGCATTTAAAACGTCAGCTTGTCACTCGAAAGCCCAAATCAGTTTCAGTAAATGAATTCCCGGGGACCCTCGGTTAGTCGAGAGTTCGAGTGGTATTCGTGGTCTGTTTGATGTTGACCTGATGTCTTGTTTGTGTGATTTAGTTTAGATGTAAAGCTCATTTTTAGTTCTGGCATTTTTTTAAATTTATACACGCTGTTAGTTTGCATCCTTGCTATATTTACAGAGGTAACTATATTACGGACACTGAACTCAAATCATTAAAAAAATAGTGACCTAAAATTTTGATTTTTAATCTTGATTATTTAATTTTATCGACAATCTGTTACGCACTCCTTAAATATCGATAGTCTATCGATACTATCGATATTTTATCGATACTACTGCCTTTGCCTCCACTATCGATACTCTATCGATACTATGGATATTTTATCGATACTATTGCCTTTGCCTCAACTATCGATAGTCTATCGATACTATCGATATTTCATTGATACTAAAAAAATTTCCTCAACTATCGATAGTCTAACGATATTTTATCGATACTATTGCTTTTGTCTCAACTATGGATAGTCTATCGGTATTTTATCGATACTATTGCTTTTGCTTCAACTATCTGTAGTCTATCGATATTTTATCGATACTATTCCTTTGCCTCAACTATCGATAGTCTATCGATAGCCTCGATTTGCTCGGTGAAAGCACCCATTACACTCTCGAGCTATTGTCACTCTCACAACTTCTCGAGTGGAATGGTCACTTTCGTCCCTTGTATAACAATCGACTATTTTACCTATTCAATGATTTATTATTTATGCAGTGCACTGCTACTGTAGCTGTAAACAATAGCTTTCTGTAGAATTCAGGATATTCTGAAACGACCTGTGCCATTTTCTACTCATGAATCATTTAGCAACTTCGTGAGATTTTTATTTCTGGTACACGAAACTATATTTTTTAAACTACATAACACACCTTTACAGAAGTCGTTAGTCTTAACTTTGCAAAAATACAGAAACGTTTACATGTTTCTAAAAAAACTGTGTTTCTTATTTCACAAAGCACTATTTCATTATCCTACGAGTACAATGGCATCTAGGTACTTCAATCCAGCGTTGAGTTTGGACTAAAAACTCGAAAATTTTAAAATACCAACGCAACGTAGATACTACAAAAAATGCACTCTAAGCCGCAGCAAAGGGTTCTCGGATCTGTTTTGGTAAATGAATCTGTTGTCGAGGGCCCGTCCCCGGCCGAGGGCACTCCAGGATTTGTTGACAGAGAGTAGACCAGGGGCGAGATGCAAGTTTTCTACAAACAGGTTCAATCCACATAGAACAACAGGTTCAAACAGGTAGAATCTAGGAACCTTTGCATATCTTAGGTTACACCTGTACGCCGGCTTGTCAAAGCAAGTATACTCGTATGACATTTTGATGGCTAATGCGACTTAATTTTTACGCAACACATACATTTGATGTTTTGTCTATCACTCGCCGTCTGTGATGAGTGGATAGGGGCACTCGTTGCAGTTTCAAGCGCTCGAGTGCAGTTTATCGAGTGATTCAAAGATGCGGAGTTTAAGGTGACAAACGAAAATCAGTAGAAATCTGCGGGTAGTTCAAAAATAGAGCCTCAGGTTCAATCAACAATGAACAACGGGTTCAAACAGGTACAATCTAGGAACCTTTGCAGATCTTAGGTTACACTTGTACACCGGCTGGTCCAAGTCAAGTTTTAAATCAATTTAGTTTTTTGTAACATTTCAATTTTATTAGATTTAGATAGGTTCCTCAATTTCATGATGATTATTAGTTACCTACTTAGGTAGAGAGTTTTGAACGCTTAGAATTGAACTGTTTATTATTGCCAAAAAAAAAGAAAATAATCGTTTTATAATTTAAGCAATTTTTTTAAAGTAAGCCCACCGTCGATAATTTTTGTGTGCACAACAAATTTACTTTCGTTATAAAAATAAAACTTTGAAACATTACAAGTAAAAAAGCTACGCCATTGTTCCCAAGTGGCTGAAGCTTTATTTAATTCTTTAAAACCTTCATTACAGCCATGCAAAGCCGGAGCGAGTCGCTACACTATTAATATTATAAAGAGGTAAAGTTTGTGAGTTTGTGCATATGTTGTAAGAAGTAATATCTGGAAATACTGAAATTAGTTTTAAAAATTCGATAACAGTAGAAAGCTACATCTTGTCTGAGTAATAATCTAAGTTAACTATATTTTATTTGTTGCACACGTGCGAAGCCGTCACATGTTGGTACATATTTTGAAATAAAAAAAATCATACGAAATTCGTAGCTTCACTGTAATATGTGCAGTATATTTTAGTATAATTTATGAACAGAGGTCGGAATTAGGTAGAGTTATTCATGTACTTATACTAATTTCATACAGCGAAAGAATAACGTGGATATGCCTCAAATCCTGAATTTTAAAGATCCGAAAAAATCCCGTTAATTTTTTAAATAAAAAGTTATTTACTTTTACACAATTAAAACTACTGCACGCGCGATGTTGCCAAACTTACAACAATAACATCGGATGTCCGAATGTTGCCACAGTTGTAGACCGCACAACATAGCTTGTGAGAACAAAAGAACACAAAAGCGGAAATGCGGAGCACTCCCCGCTTAACGGAATGTTCTAGATTTTGTCTATTTCTACAGCATTTAAACTATCGATTAGCAATAAATCGGTTTACTCATTCACACAGCTCATTTGCTTACCTCGGTTCGTTGAATGCGCTCACTTGTTTCCTATTGTGTTTTGTGTGGTGAATCCTGTTTGTTTTTAATATTGTTGGCCACACGGGATTGTCCAGTAGAAATCCCGGGAAGGTCCACATTAATATCAACATTTCGATGCAAGTACATAAATAACTCTACCTAATTATGACCTCTGTTTATGAAGCTACTAAAGAACCTAATTATCATAAGGGGGGCTAGACATTTAGCAAGGTTCGCTTGGCAGGCCTCAGACGATTTCAAAATTCGAATCGCCGGTCAGTATATTTCAAAAATGGTATGTTATTGTAACTGCGAGCGAGTTTGAATTGTATTGTTACGTCGTCAAAGAAGCTATTTGGTTTTATTTGTCCTTAGAAAACTACAATGCAATGTACAAACGATTTTAGCCCTAAGACGCACTTGTCCTCGATAGTACCTAACTGACTATCCACCAACTCCTATCAGCCACTTACACTATAAAACTAACACCACCTAGGACTGGTCTACTCACAGATCAATTAGAAGCTAAGGAGCACCCAGATACTCAGGCACTTAATATGAAACCATCGGAATCTCAAACGTTTCGAAAGTCCAAAGTTTACAGACATACTTTTGGGCTGTACATTTGATTCCATGTACTCAAACCACATAAATTGGACGAGTTTAAACAAGTTTGAGGACGAAGGTTGAGGGTCACTCCAACTAAAGGGTTTAAAGTTTGGACAATAATTGAGTTTAGGTTACCATTAGTGGGAATTATTCGGAAGATTCCACGCATTACACGGATGGAGTTAATTGACTGTGATGTTGTCTAAAAGGTTTAAGGCTTTTAGCTTTGGTGTTATGGGGCAAGTTTTAAGAAATTGATTCTTGGGTAAGTATAGTTTTTTTTTGTTGCTGGATGACCAAAAGTGTCAATAACAACGTCGAAATAAATCTAAGTCGAAATATGCTTAAGACATTCATCGAGGTTGATTTCATGGCATTTTTGCGAGCTGTTGCCGTATGTTTGACAAAGTAATTTTGTCACCTGTCGTTCTACTCAATTCAGTCCATCTATACAAGTGTTAGCGAAAATATACTTGAATATGAGGAAATCATCCAGTTTATGGCATCTGTCTTTTGTCATCGAAACACGCCTCTCGCAAGGGTTAGGACAAGTACATAGTTTATTTTAACAATTTTTTAAAACTCCAAAGAGTAATGGTCTAGGTTAGGTCCCGCCAATTTATTTTGAAATGCGTTTTTTAACGCTTTAAGTATAAGAATGCCAGCGACCTGAAAACCTTATGTCTATGTCTAGAAACACGATACTTATTAATCGAGTAGGAATAAAGAGCAATTTAAGGTGAGAGTTACCGTTGAAGTTCGTCAGTCTAGCTCTAGGCCTACTTTTATAAGGACAGGGGCGTGTTGTTTGTTCGTCACCGAAGCTGAAAGCAGGAGTTCTGAGACAACACTGGCGCCATCTACGGGGATTTGAATAAATTTAGGTACACCTCCATCTGAAGGTGGGTTTGCAAGGCTAGGCACTTCAAAAAGGTAATGAGGATTTGAAAGTCGGAAATTGAAGTGGAGTTTCAACAGAGTCGAAAAAACTGTGCCGTCATGTATTTTTTTTCTTCTTTTATACGCCAGTTTTGGTAAATACGTTAAGAATATAGGGCCCACTTGCGCAGTCTGGATGAGCTATTCCGGACTTCTTAAAGGCCTAATTATCTGAGTTGAAGCGCACTTGCACAAGTATGGATTAGCTAATCCGATTAGCTAATCCAAAATCCCCACCATATCTAAAAGAGCGTTTCCAATTTCTGCAGTCGGCACGAGGTCACTTGCGGGCATCCAGAAAACTCCACCTCCAAATCCCCTCTCATTCCTCTAAATGTTATTCAGATTCGTTCACTGTTCAATCTGTGCGCTTGTGGAACTCTCTACCCTTAGCTATCAGACACTCCGAGTCTCTTTTCATATTCAAAAATCGACTTAAGGAACATTTTCTTTCACTGTAAATTAATTATACTGCCGTTGGTTGAGTACTTGTCATATTGGTATAATAATACGTATATTATGTATGATTTATATGTAGGTATATTGATATTTTTTATGTATATATAGTATGTTTAGTATATTATAGTGATAGTATATAATATGTGTATGTATGTCTGTTTCGTACCTATTATTTTTATAATATGTCTTTTGCACCAATCACCCCCTTCCTGTGATTAAGTATTTCCTATACCCAAAGGTTGTCTGGAAGAGATCGCTCTTAGCGATAAGACCGCCTAATTTGTACATCTTTATATGTAAATTGTATTGTTGTTACTTTTATGGTGTGCAATAAAGAGTTATCTATCTATCTATCTATCTATCCGGTAGGTCCACTGTCCAGTTTAGATTAGCTAATCCGGACTGACGCAAGTGGGCTTTCAACTCAGATAATAGGCCCTGAACAAATCCAGATTAGCTTATCCGGAAGTGAGCAAGTGGGCTTAAGTATTGTAAATCCTTTCGATATATTCAAATAAATTTCATTTTTTTACCCTAATTTTAAATTACCTATATTACTTATGTGCCAAATAAAGAAATTCTTAATCCTATTCTTATAAATAGAATAATGAGTTTCTGGGGAAAAAATCGGTGAAAGGTAAATAAAGTTGCTTGCAACAGTTCCGAAATTAAGACTTTTCGATACCTTATCAGTATGTACATTGTCGCAATGCCGTAAAAGTTATTTTGGCGTCGAACTCATTACAATTAAAAGTGATTAACACTAAATAAAAAGAACAGACATATTGAAAATTCCGTTAATATTAATATGTAAGTAATTAGTGGTAAACTTACGCCAAAAATACATTCTGGCCCTTTTGGGTAGGAACAATTTCTTACCTGAAAAAAAATAAAACATTTAAGAGTCATGGAAAAAACGTGTATTTTCAAAATAGTTAAACAATTTTTTTTTAATTTTTATGAGTTGATAAATAATCTAACGCCGGCTCACTTGCGCAACAAGCACTTACAAAAAACCGTCGACTTATCAAGGTCTTCCATAGCTAAGTTGGAAAAGCATTCGTCCGGATAGCGAAGGGTCGTAGGTTCAAGTTCCACCGGACGACACAGTCGATAAATTTTTGTGTGAAAAAATTACTTTCGTAAAATCTTGCAAAGAAAATTCAATTTAAATTAAATGAAATTAAATAGAAAATAATTATAAATCTATACATATAATAAAACTGTAAAACCGATGCGTTTGTACATTAAGTATTTTTACCAAAAACTAATTGAGGGTGATGTTAAAATAGTAACAGAACAGGAATCTACAACTTTTAATTTTTTTGTCTGTTTGTCCGTTTGTCTGTTTGCACACGGTAATCTCCGGAACTACTAAACGGATTCAAATGAAACTTTTTTTATTGTGTAGCTATTAAGTCTGGGCAAATACTAGGCCATAACTTATTTTGAAGATCGGAGTAACTGACGTGGAACCTTAGCAGTACACTTAAACTAAGAGAGATATGAAAGCAGTGCTTTAAGAAAAGTTAGTTAGCGTGATGAGCATTTTCTATTGACGTACACAAATTGAAGGTCTGGAGCAACTGATATGGAACCCTAGCAGCTCAGCTTAACTATAAGAGATATGAATAGAGCGCCTTAGGGAACATTGTTCAACGTGATGAGCACTTTCTATTGACGTACACAAATTGAAGGTCTGGAGCAATTGATATGCTAAATTACTTTAGACTGATTTTCAAACTCCCAAGGTAATCCTACTGTCTCCAAGTTACGATCTGGTGACGGAAACCTAGAGAAATCGAGAGAATCCTTGAGATAATTTAAGTAGTTCGTGGATACTTTCACCACAGACAGTTTGTCGAAATTTTGTTGAATTAATTTTTTGAATTAATTTTGAATTAATTTCATTAATGAAAGATCAAAGTCAATTGGCACTTTTTTATAGTACTTATCTACTACTAACGATATAGGGGAAAAGGTAGGTAAACCTTTGCCCTGCAGTGGACGCGACAGGCTCCTAATAATAATAACTTTACGAAAGTAGTTACTTACAAACCGACCGTTGAGTAGGCTAGGGACTCAATAAATAGATGATAAATCACATTCATCTAATGCGTAGGGAGGTTTGAGTCTGACCTGAACACTAAAACCTCAAGTCACCTATATTTTTTTACAAAGGAATAAAATTTCTTTTAATAGAATAACCTAAACATTTAAAAAAATACCTTTAAACCTTTACTAACAAAAGATATACGACAATATTTAGTTTTGGAGTCAGTGTCACTGCCATGCGAAATTTTCTTAACAGAGGCGGATGGCGAGGTGATAGTAACCTACCTAAAAAAGAGTGCCTATTGACCTTGATTTTTCATTCCTCTCTTCTCCTTACGACATGGTAGACTAAGAGATCATGATAGCTGGATGGCTGCGGAAGTACACAATATTTTGTATCATCGAGTCTACGCGTACGAAGTCGCGGGCAACAGCTAGTCTACTATAATTAAACAAAATCACACACATTTCTACATTGCTTTGATCCCAAAATAAGTAGCTAGATTTAGCTATAGCTTGTGTTATGGGAATCAAATTCAAAATCGTCTATAGTTACTGCAGCCACTGTACAAATAGGTTCGTCAAAATATTAATTACATTTCCAAACGTTGGTTTCTCCAAACATTCTTCATCTCAAAGGCAGGATGTCGGCAAATAGACGTCTAACTTAGTCAATCCTTGAAAATCTACGGACATCGTCTGGTTACTTAAAAGCATCAGACCCACATTTGCGAATTGGCACTGCCAATCTTATTATAGGGAAAAACAGTAAAAAGCGGCGTAAAATTTAAGATAAGTATAGCTCAGCGAAATGGAGTTGAACTCATAAAATATTGTGTACGTTTTTTAGGGGTAAATATAATATGGGCGGGTGTAAGATCTTACAAGATGCATTTCATTATGGCAGATATTTTAAGCTGAATGTTAAAAAATATGAATTAAACCAACGATATGTCCCTTAACCATCGACCCTTATGTCGTTGACATATCACTAATACGCACCAAATGTTTTAAATCTTCGTTCCTCTTGCGTACGGCTAGAGAGTGGAGTTCGTTGCCAGCTGAAGTGTTCCCTAAACACTACGATTTGGATTCCTTTTAAAAAAGAGTGAATAGACTGCTTCTAGACAGAAATGTCCCATCATCGGCCGCATCGTCGCTTACCATCAGGCGAGATTGCGGTCAAATGTCTGCCTATTAAATTAAAAAAAAAGATATTGACATTTTGCAGACAGCTTCGGTCAATGCATGCACAAACCTGTTTTTTACATAGAATGTTTGTGTTCTGAGTGTTTTCGCAGTAGTATTACCTAACATGACATAAGAATTTGATTACTTTTAATGATTCTGACTTACTCTAATATGTATTCTTTCTGACATAATATTCAATATTTGTGACGTATGGCATTGTAATCCTGATGTATCTTATTTGTTTTATTTGATTTTCTATATTGTAATGTTTGTTCGACCATTTTTTTACTGTGTGACTAGCATACTGACGCTTTGGGCGACTGTAAGTCAGTTAAACTGTTAAATAAATAAATTAATATTAGGTAATCTTGAGTAAAAATCAATCAAACGCTGTTCACAAAACGGCAGAGTAACGTTTACCTACTACCACACTGAAAAAAATGATTGGTTAACAGTAACCAAAATTTGACTACTAGTAGGCCGTAATCTAGGGACTTGCGAACTTCTGGTTATTAGTAACCAACTAGTTTTGTTACTGATAACCAAAAGCTTGTTTATATTTAACAAAAATATACTTCCCTACAACGAAACCTTCAACTAACAAAATTAGTTTGGTTGGTCCTTTTTTTCAGTGCAACATACAAAATATGCCTGCCGTCATTGCAACTACCGTGCATTCGACTCATCATCCTTCTAGCGTTATCCCGGTTGTGCACTCGCACGCGAGGGCCCAGGGTCCGCTGACCATGATCCAGAATGTGTCAGATCAGGTAATTACAGTGGAGCGACTGCCATCTGACCTCCGTGACCCCGTTAACAGGGGAACCTGACCAGTTTTGGATCATGGTTACACACGCAGTCGCCTGAATGTGCAGGTTGCCTCACGATGTTTTTCCTCACCGTAGGAGTGAAATAACTAATGTACATACTCGTAACTCAGAAAAAGTCATTGGTACATAGCGGCATGTGAGATCGAACCGGTACCTCGCGCATGAGAGGCAACCCACTAGCGCGCCATCAACTAGCGTGCATTCGACTACACATGTTAAAATTAAGGTATACATGCGTGTAAATTTTGGTTATCATACCACAATTTGAACATGCATAGTCTGGTCACAACCTAGGCTATGGCCTATGTTTTATGTCAATAGAATGAATACATCCAGAGATATAGGATAACCTCGTTCACAAAGAAATACCATCGTTAATTTATCTTTGTTTCAGAAATTAATTAAGTTTATTGGTTGTATTGGGCCCATGTCGATATGATATTATTAACTCGTAATATCATCAGAAAACCGTGGTTTAAATCTATCGGGTTACTTTTTCCCATCGTGTTTGTTTGTAATGAACAAACTTAAAAAATACTGGACCGATTTCAAAAGTTCTTTCACCACTAGAAAGCTACACTTTTCCTGAATGATAAAGGTCATATTTTATTTTCTAAATTCAGCCTTTACGAAGCCTGGGTTAACCAGTTTCATATAAAGGTGACTGAAACATATTCCAATTTTGCTTCACCGAGTATTCAGCTGAAAAAACACTCTGTGATGTTTAAGAAGGAATCCCCTTCTAAAACATCACAAACAAGAGTTTCATTTCAATCAAGTCACATTTACAACCACATAGAAGATGGCACTCATGAACTCGTCACTTCTCGCCTGCTTATTTGAATTAATCACATGTACGAGACGACGCGCGTCTCCTTTGATGTCATATACAAGTATGTATGTTAACTAACACGTGACAACCCTGCATTCGTAATGAGCGGGGAATGTTGACGTAATTTACGCTGACAAATAAATAACATAACTTGTGATACGCAGTTAGTGGTGCACGGAACAGAGTGGTTTTGAGTTCTTTCATATTTCTTTGGGTCTTGGTTGGGTTAGGTTATCGTTACTTACTCGTACATTCGTAGCAAAGCAAATGCGTCACGAAAAAAATGTGTGAATTTCATCATCTCTTTTCTTCTTTTTTTTGGTCTTCAATCCTACAATATTTTTTATGAAATTCGTCACATTGTGCATTGGTTTATTCCGGACGGATGGAAAAAATCATCGGCTATTCATTCAACTTCTCTTTTGGGTTCATTTTAATGCTGATATGAGAACTCAATACCCAATGACTGCAAAAAAGTTAGTAAATATTAAACATAGTTGATATAGGCCTCTCCAAGACTGCACCAACTTTCACGGTCCTCCGTTTCTCGCATCCAGCCACCACCGGCCGCCTTCCTCAGGTCATTGGTCTACCTAGCAGGGGGGCGTCCAACACTACGTTTCCCGAGACGTGGTCTCCATTCGAGAACCTTCCTACTACAACCACAGAATAAATAATAGTTACTACAACGCCAACGCTGTAAGTACCCACAGTTTGTTTTTATTTAAGTTTTGACTAGTGACCCGCCCCGGCTAGAAATAAGAGAAGCTAGACAAGAAAATAATAATAAATATTGAACAAAATTACGAAAATTGCTCAGATCTTAAAGTAGGTAGCTAAAGCACGTCTTATGAAAATCAGAAACAATTATGGTACCTCAAGAACCACCGACAACAGAAAAGAACCCTACCCAATACAAAACCCGCCCATATTCAGTAAAAACTAGTCAAGCAATATCTTACAGAGGCTTTCCATAACTTACTAGAATCAAATAAAATCTCTGAAAAACTGTCACCTCGACAGAAATATTAACATTTTTTCTTACACAGAAACTAGGGATAAAGAACTACTATTTTATTACAGTCGTCTTTGACGTCTCTCTTGATATTTTTTCAATATTCCCCTTCAATAAACTTTTAGATTTTATTTTCAACCCTAGCCTGCCAGAAATGTAGGCAAATGATAACAGCCGTCACACTAGGCATGGAAATAGTAGCTCACTCCTATGTATATCGTATGACAAATAGTGTTTTTAGCGCAACATAGAATAAGTATTTACTTTGAAAAATTGACAATATGGTACTTGTGGCAAACCGAGCTCTTTCTGTTTTTATGTCTTTTTTTTATGTTTTAATTTCTTTCGCTTTTTGATGTTTTTACTATTTTACCAGTTGTTTTCAGTAGTTGTTTCTTTTACTTCATACAAATTACATCGATTTCTTATAAATATTAACCAAAGTTTATAGTTTATCCTCCGAAATCCCCCATATCGCGCACAGTACTACACGTTAGTTGATTTTTTTACAAACGATGGTAAATTAAATCAAATTTCACTTACAAAAATTTATCGACTGTGTCATCCGATGGGACTCGAACCTACGTCCCTTCGCTATCCGGGCGAGTGCTCTTACCAACTAAGCTACAGAGGATGTTAATCAGTCGAAGAATTTTTGCAAGTGCTTGCTACGCCAGTGAGCTGTCGTTCAATTTCATCAATACTTAGGGAATGTACCCGCATGTATCCAATGGAAATATTTTTACAAATATTTAACCATCAGTTAAGATGAAATCAGCTTAAGTTATTATATTTTTATAACTTAAGCAATTATTTTGCAAGTTTTTACGAAATTAAATCAAATTAACTGGTGTAGCAAGCACTTGCATAAAATTCGTCGACTGACTAACGTCCTCCGTAGCTTAGTTGATAAGAGCACTTGCCCGGATAGCGAAGGGACGTGGGTTCGAGTACCACCGGATGACACAGTCGATTAATTTTTGTAAGTGAAATTCGATTTAATTTCGAAAAAACTTGCAATATAATTGCTTAAGTTATAAAAATATAATAAACGATGGTAAAATTGCGCATTGCAAGAATATTTTGCCAACGATAAATAGGTATGTTTCTCGTGTATGAGCCCTCTCAAACTGTCCTGTGTACAATCCAACAGTTTCCTGCTTAACAAAACTCCATATCAGTCAACAAATAGTATAGTTATGTTTAGTGATGAGATGGGTAAAAACATGGGGCCCCTACTTGCACAATATATGGGACAAAGTGTGATAAATCACTGCATGCCTGGAGCATCTTATGATGTAATTATCAATAAAATACTTAGTTTTAAATTTAGTGAAAATTCTACACTAAATTTTTATAGGAAATAGAGGTAATGTAAACAAAAAGAAATTCCTTAATATTTTTGAAAGCTTGCAATTGCTAAAAATAGGTAAAATTGTTTTGTTTACCTTACCATATAGCGGCGGTTTGACAGACGAAGAAAATAATCTAAGGTATAAAATAAACCTAGACTTGCATAAATTGACATCTTATAATGTTCATAAATTCCATATAATTGACATAAATAATTATTTTAAAAATAAGATTTACCTGACGAGAGATAAATATTTTGTGAATAATTATCTCAAAAGACAAATAGCTATTTCGCTATCATATTGTATAGATTATTCAGCCAAGAACTTGGCCACCAAGTCTGCTTCTATTGAGCAGACCAATGACATGAATATTCAACCTTTGGAATCCGTTCCAATTAACAATCATTTAAATTAAATATTCAGACAATAGAGGAAAACTCTTGCTTACAACAAAGCCTAGCTAGCTTGGAAAGTTTAAATCATTTAAACATAGTGCATCAAAATATTCAAGGCTTATCCGGGAAAGAATTAGAAGTAGAATTATTCATACAAGAAAGGAATATTCATGTTTTATGTGTCACTGAGCACTGGCTCAAAAAGTATGAACTTATGTTGTCTTTTGAAAATTGTAGCCTTATTAGTTCGTTCTCTAGGGAGGCGGCCATCCATGGTGGGTCATTAATATTAACCAATAATAATTTAAAATGTAAAGAGCGCAAAGATATTGTATCTCTCTCTGTTGAACGAACTATTGAGTTATCATGTGCAGAGCTGGACGATTACATAATTGTTTGTGTTTATAGACCCCCAACTGGTAATTTTAAATTATTTGAGTCAATAATGGAAGAATCACTCAGGAAATTATTTACTAATAAAAAGAAAGTAGTTGTATGTGGGGATTTCAATGTCGATATTATAGATGAAGAAAAAACCTATCGAGTGAGGTTTTTAAGCCTTTTCAAATCTTTCAATTTAATGCCTGTTTTTGCTGAACCGACTAGAATTACTGCTACAACAGCTACTTGCTTAGACAATATATTCTGTAACTCTGTTGTGATAAAAAAATCTATAGTAAATTTTGTAAAATCCGATCACTGCGGTCAGTCAGTCACGTTTGAACACCGTTTTGTGCCAACTAAAAATGTAATTCAATTTAGACCAGTCACTGATTCCCGTAAAGAAAAATTTAAGTCTAACGTAAGTGATAAAATTCCGCTTTTGCCTTTTATTAATGACAATGTTAATAACCAATATGAGTATTTTTTTGAATTAGTTAAAAGTGAATTTGATAAAAATTTTCCTAAAAAGAAATTAGTTATAAACAATTTGAAACCGAAGTTCAGTGACTGGGCTACAGTAGGTATTTACATCAGTAGGAAAAAAATGTTTGAATTATATAATCAAAAAGTATATAGAAATAATGACCCAACATTCCTAGAATATGTTAAAAAATACTCAAAGTTATTCAAGAACGTTTGCATGGTAGCTAAATCTAATTATATACGTGAAAAAAATAATAAATCCAGTAATAAAATTAAAGAAACTTGGAATATTATAAACAAAGAAACTTGTAAAACTAAACCACGTGATCACACATTTACATTAAAAATTGATAATAAGAATATTAAATCTGATAATGAAGTTGCAGGTGCCTTCGTGAAGTACTTCTGTAATGTACCTATCGAAACCACAAAACACCTTATTCGTGCGCTCTGCATGCGAAATCACTGCTGGTGTCTAGTGTTGACAGGTGTAACTCCTCATTTGATTTCACTCATATTAATCCTTTAATGATAGTAAAAACTTTCAAGGAATTAAAACAAAAAAGAACTGAGGATATATGGGGAATATCAACTGACACAATAAAACCCATTATACCTCTCATAGCATCTCACTTAGCACATATATTCAACGAATGTATTGATCAAGGTCAATTTCCCACTTTAATGAAATATAGTAAGATAATACCTTAATTTAAGTCAGGAGAAAAAAGTGACCCAAGCAACTTCAGGCCAATTTCCATTCTACCTGCATTTAGCAAAATTTTTGAAAAAGTTATATTTAATCAATTGCTCTCTCATTTTAAACTTAACAATTTACTGCACGAGAAACAGTTTGGTTTTTCCAAAGGTAGAAATACAACAGATGCTGGGGTGGCACTCGTCAAACACATTTTGGATGCTTATGAAGATAAACACGATGCGATTGGTGTATTCTGTGACTTGTCGAAGGCATTTGATTGTGTCGATCACCAAACACTCATTATTAAACTTGAACATTACGGTGTATCTAATAACGCGTCTAAAATGTTGAAATCTTACCTCTCAGGCAGACTACAAACAGTAAACGTTAATGGTACTAACTCCTCAGGTGCCCCGCTTCAAATGGGAGTGCCCCAGGGCTCAATATTGGGACCTTTGTTATTTTTGATCTATATTAATGACCTTCCTTTTTATGCCAAAGACTCCTGTGAGATAGTTCTGTTTGCTGATGATACTTCTTTAGTCTTCAAATCAAGAAGAGGCGAAGAATCATTTGACAATGTAAGCGGAGCTCTCTCTAAGGTATTAAATTGGTTCACTAGCAATAACTTGCTTCTTAATACAAAAAAGACTAAATGTATTAAATTCACCATGCCTAACGTGAAGCAAGCTAACACAGAAATCCTACTCAACGGTGAAAAATTACATCTATCAAACTCCACTGTTTTTCTGGGCATTACATTGGATTCGAAGTTGCAGTGGGGACCACATGTTGACGCTCTGGCTGGGAGACTTACTTCAGCTGCCTTTGCGGTTAGAAAAATTAGACATTTGACTGATGTTGAAACAGCAAGGCTTGTGTATTTTAGTTACTTTCACAGTATAATGTCTTATGGTATTCTCTTGTGGGGTTCTGCTGCGGACATAGATACCATCTTTATTTTACAGAAAAGAGCCGTTCGTGCCATTTACAAACTTAGTCCCCGCGAATCCCTGAGAGAATTCTTTAAAGAAATTAACATCCTCACTGTCTTTTCTCAATACATATTTGATAACATAATGTACGTACGCAAAAATTTAGATCTTTTTATAAAAAAAGTGATATTCATTCGTATAACACAAGAAATAAAAACAAACTTGTCATTCCAAACTTCAGATAAGCCAAAACAATTAATTCATTCTTGGGAAATTGTGTCAAATTTTTCAATAAAATACCTCATAATGTTATCGAACTACCTATTAATAAATTTAAGTTACATGTCAAAACTACCCTAATGTCGAAGGGGTATTATAAAATTCAAGACTATCTTAATGACGAGAATGTATGGACAGTCCAGCCTGCACCAAACTGATGTACCTACCTGTTTATTTTGATTTGTTTTATTTTTGTGGCAGCTAGTGGTGACTGAGTTTGTTCCGGCGTTTCTTCTCAGCACTTGCCAGATTGTCTGTGTCTTGTCTCGAAGCGCTAGTAGGGCCCAAAAGATAAGGAGACATGTTCTGCCCCATATGGGCCATAATTGATTGATATTTTGACGTTCATAAGTGGCATTTTGTGTCCTAAATTGAATAAAGAATTTTTGACTTTGACTTTGTGTCTACTTGTAAATACATTTGAAGGTAACAAATATTAGTTACACGCAGTTTATTTACATAATTAAATAAAAAGTACTGGATACAATAAATTGTTGTTTCACGTGTCTGCTTGTTAATACATTGTGAGTCAACGAATATTAGTTACTAGCAGTACCCCGCGCCAAAAGTCGGATTTTTCATGCAAATTTTTATCCCCCATTTCACCCTCCTGATGTTTTTATATCGTGACAAAAAGTAGCCTATGTCCTTTTCAGTGTCTCAAACTATCTCTGTGCCAAATTTCATTTGATTCGGTTCAGTAGTTTCGGAGCCTATTCGATGCAAATAAACAAACAAACAAACAAATCTTTCCTCTTTATAATATAAGGATAGACATGCATTTAGAAATATAAAGAAACCAAACATTTTGAATCAAATTATTCTGTTACATTGAAGCTGTGTTCTTAACCCTTAGTTTTGCCTTTTTATTTGTACTGTGGCAGTAGTTTATTGCGAAGGGAGACATTTACACTTGCTACACTCCAGATAAAGTTATGAAGGAGGAATAACTTAACTCAATGGCGGAGGTTCAGAGGCGTTTCGCCCTCTTGCCTCCGTTCCCCCATTTTATTCGTTTAGCCGAAAACATTTAATATTCGATCTTTTGTGATATTTCTTAGGCTTTCCCAGCCCAGCAATATCTTGGGTAAATTGTGTGCAGGATTTCGTACATGTTATTAGTTCTTAGTAAGTAAGTATGTCTACTACATGGCCAAAGCTGTGTACGCCTGTAATATGCGTCCTTAGCACCGGTGTCGTAGCCTTCATGTGGTGACTAAGAAGCAAAACTGCTACCACTTTCTTAATAGGATCAACTTTGAAATCCAAAATTATTTTTTCACTTCCCTATACTATTTAGTAAATCGACTAGGTACATTTGTATGAAAAGGTGATATTTTTGTTCTTTTTTTTTGAGGTTCTTGTAATAGAGAAAAATGTTGCAGGGGAACTCATCTATTACCTCTTGACGGCTCCGACATCGGTGAAGGGACACACTGTATGAAGTGTTGTTTTAAGATCCCATATTGTGTATAATATAAACTTGGCTTGCTGGTGGTGTACCTTTTTAAATAAATAGTTTATTAAAATATACGAAATGTACTGAATATGTATTGTAACCAAAATGTTCAATACTATGCTAAAATGTATAACAGTAATGTATCGACAGATGGTGTCAATTAAATGCTAAAATAAAATATTACAGTATTAAATTTTAAATTTTATTAGTTTTAACCTTTTATTTGATAGCGCAACATGATATTTTTAAATAAGTAAATATTGGACCACATTACATACATTGATCTGATCCCAAAGTAAGTAGTTAAAGTACTTGTGTTGTGGAAATCAGAAACAACGATGGTACCACAACACCCATACCCGACACAATATAGAAATTATCCACATTTCTATTTTGACCCGACCGGGGATCGAACCCAGGACCTCAGAGATGGCGACTTCTTGGAAACCGGTGTGTTAGCCACTCGGCTACGAAGGTCAGGAGAATATAATTAAATTATAATACTAAAGGTTTGCAACGACTTCGTCTGTACAAATAGGTAGTCCCATACATTATTTCATCGTTTAAAAATTGAATTTGCGTGAAAAAATTATCAAAATTTACCCAAATTGGTTCAGTGGTTGAAGCATAAAAAAGGTATAAAGTTACTTTGGGATACATATTATTATTACAGAGTACCTCATGATCAAAATGAAACCTTTATCCTAGCATTAAAAGTGCAAAAGGAGATCGAGCAAATAGTATCTTCGCCCCGATCCCTCGGGAGGAGATATGAGATGGGTATCGGGCGGGCGGATTGCGCATTGTCTTCATAAACACACGGATATAAGGGTATAATCTATGTAAGATAGTATTTTAGCTGAGTTAAGAAAATAACATCTTTTTGGGAATTTAAAAGCTCTTGAGTGATACAAAGGTGCAATTAACCTCTTAAGTGTCGTGTTTGATAGTTTTTATACAGTTTTACTGCCATAGTACTGGTCTAGTGGTCAGCACGGTGGGTACTATCCACGAGGTCCCGGGTTCGAATCCCGGGTCCCCACCCCGGGTTTTTCTGTCTTGAAATTATTCAGACACAGCTCCGGAGTCAGGAAGTCGGTGGTGTTAACACTCCCTTGCCTCGAAAAGCACGTTAAGCCGTTGGTCCTGCGCCTGGTCTCTCTATGGTCATGCTGGACTGCCGTCTCACCGAATTATGAGAGTTGAGGAACAGAGAGTGCACCTGTGTACTGCGCACACACTTGTGCACTATAATATGTCCTGCGCAGTTGGCTAATCTCTGTTGAGATAGGCCGCCGTAGTCGAAATCGGCTAGGAGGACATTATTATTGTTACTATTTGTTTGTTAAATTGAAAAGCAGGAAATCTTATAATACTTTTTTATTGTAGCTTATTTTCTTAAATTTTTTCATCAAAAGGTTGTTATCAATTTTTCAAAAACTTCATTTTAACACATAGGAGGTCTTAGAGTCGCAACAACGACAAAAGTGGTTTTCCGTTCATTCCAGAGGGTTTTAAGGTTTTCGTGCCCGAGAGGAGTCAACGGGACACTAATACTAATTCTAAGTCCGTCTGTCTGTTAGCGTATCAGTCGTCCTAAGAAGAGAATAAAATTATTATTTTATATCGTCATAAAACTAATAACTTTGTTTAAATGCTACTCGTACTTGACTAGTGTTTACATGATTTACCAAAAATATAAGTAGTTCTTATTCTGTTAAATACGGCACAGGGTTTCCAAAAACCTGTGGTAAAATCACAAGTATTAAAATGTGGGAATCGGGGTTGCGGGAAGGAGGGAAACGTAAGATCGGGTAAACTCTTGTATTATTTAAAAAACTTCTCATCTTAAACATCTTCATCTTAAATAAATCTTCCTTCTTCAGCAGCCATCGTAGAACAAAACTCTGTCATAATCTTCACGCGTTCTAAGCAAATTCAAATCTTCCGTCTCGCTCGCACCCATTCTTCCATAAAGTCAATTTACCAAAAAAATCCTATCCCACAGAAACGTACATATAATAGACATTCTTTTATGTCATTGCAATAAGGTATCAAATCAAATCCACATGTATGTATACGTCATAGTGACAGTACCTACTTCTAGGTAGGTAGTAGCCATGGTGGTTGGCAAGTATAATGATAGCCCAGAATCTCGGCAATAATTTTCTACAAGGGGTTATGTTAAGACAAAAATTATTTTAGCTCTACTTCTATTGTGTTGTACCAATAACCTTGCAGAGCTTAGTCCACAACACTCAAAGACATTCACACACGAGTGCTCCCAGCTACAACTACGAGTATAAACACAGTAGTATCTGCCCAACCTCCTTTTCGCAACTTCCGAGTACAAGTATATTGATGACTTACTTCCCAACTAACTTGGGGCTGAAATACTTTTCTTAGTTCGGGCTCGCACCAATCATACTCTCCCCGATGGAGCAACTTATAAGTTATAACTTAACACTTAAACATGGTCGGCAGGAAATAATATTTTCGTTACGTAAGTTACGCTGTCTTTATACAGGTAATTTCTGTCTATCTTTATCTGACCTCTCTCCGGAGACGTACATAGCCAAGTTTTTGTGCTTTTGGCGTAATGGTGGCAGTGTTTTAGTGGTGTTACCAATTCTTTTTTAATGGGTTTGCTCTTGACTCTGGACTAAACCAGACGTGGCGTAAACAGAGCCGACGGTAGAGAGATTTGGCGCAATTATTGAATGGGTCATTACGACCATGAAGTGGCGTCTGTGCTTCGGAAGACTGTATTTTCAGCAGTTGGCCCCGAAAAATATTCTGTCTTAAGATAGACTTCGAAGCAATGCGGCTTGCGACTTCGGCTGGCCGCATGCGGCTCCAACGAGCCTCGTGGCTATCATAGAACTTTGGGAGTTTATGGTTTGACCGCGTGTGGCCATGACGCATCGCTCGGAAAAGCGTTTTATACACTTTCATAGTTCCATGATAACCGCGTGGCTCCTCTAATCATTATTCTGTTTATTTGGCCGTGATCCCAATTTTCATGCTCATCGAATCTCTTTTTAACTCAACAAACACGTCTGTTTATGTCAACGGCAATCTCCCTTTGCCCCACAAAGGAAAAGACATGAACCCTTAACAACCCGCAAGCTATAACATTAAAAATAACCTATAACGCCCCGAGCATGACATCAAACGTTAAGGATTAAGGCATGTGCTCACTACACCGTACCATACGTATACCATGACTGTGAGATAAACGTACAGTCGGCAGCGTGTTATTTTACCCATATGAACTAAGAAAATAGGTTTTATTACGTAGAGAATAGAGGCGGTCTCAGGGTCAAGTGAGGTAGTCTGATGTACTGCCGTTTGTACCTAATCAGGACCCCTAGACGAGATGCAATCTGTTCTACAGCGATGTTCGCTATCGCTTACAAAATGTATGGAACTGGCAGAACACATCGAAGTATCGTGTGACTATTGCAAATCGTTCCTAACTTCCAATTCAGACTATTATTCAGAGAATACGTATGATATAATAATATGTTACGTGTACGTCTATGCACCGACTTCCTTCCACATTTCTTGTTACTTAGCGATAAAAAAGTGATTTCCAACTTTTAAATACGTTTGGATGTTCGAATGGCAATTAAACTTAACATGTGTATGGCAATTAACACACTGTCACGCACCTCGCAGCGTGGTGCGTAAATTTCATTGTATGCTCCTGCAACACGTGGGACAATACAAAGAAATTCACGCGCCACGCTGCGTGGTGCGTGGAAATGTGTTAATTACTTATTTGTTTTCATGTCTGATACGTCTATAGCTCGGCCATGATATGGAATGTAGTGGGTACAGACTTAAAGGATTAACGCCGCAAAATACGTTTTGGAGTTTATTATTAGCGACGTCTTTACATGGGCCCTTAAGGGCTGTATGGCAGACCCTACGACAGTGCTGATCACTTGGGTGTGAGGTAGGGATGTGATTAATATTTTATCGAGAAAACCCTGGTTTTCTCCCCTTCTTCATCCCTGGATGGCTAGAGCTTGTACAACATCACATCGAGAAGAAGACTATGGTCTATTTATGGACCTGTAATTTGAGAAATGTGAGTTGTTTGATTTTCTGACGACTCTGGAAAGAATTTCTTGACTTAAATATCCCATACAATACTAACTTTATTAAAATATCAAGACCCTGCCTACCGCGACATACAAACATTGGTCCGTCCTTTTCAATGCATCATAAATAAAAGTACTGATCTTTAACTAAAATAGATCGCAGCTTAGGCGTTAGGTAACCGAATGCTAAACCAACCAAAAGACAGAGTACTTAATTACATTCGGTTTTATAGTTTTGTAATATAAATAAGCAGTAAAGTAAACTCTATAAACTTTCTGCTATAAAAATTAAAATATTACGGGAATTCATGCAAGCAACGTACCTTGATTGATACGTCGGGAGTAAAAACAAAATACTAAGACCCACTAGCGCAAGTCCGGGATAGCTAATCTGGACTTTTGCAATTGTGCTTTCACCTGAGATCATAGGCCTTGGCTTGTCCGGATTAGCTAATCCAGACGTGTGCAGGTGGGCTTTTAACACAGATTATAGGTCTTGAACAAGTCCGGGCGCAAGTGGGCCTAAAAAGGTACGTTGCATGAATTCCCGTATAATCATAATGTAGGTAAGTAAATATGTGAGGAATTCTATCGACATCAAAAACCCAAAACTCAACAGCACTACGGGTCTAAAAGACCCATCTGACGGCGCATAAACACCAGCGGGTTGGGTCTATGAGACCCGCGCGGCTATCGTTTTGCATTCAATTCCACGACCTTTCTAGACTCTTGGTTTTCTGGTGTTTCCAAGTCACAAGCGGAGCGGATTTTCAGGAACCTAGCTTGAAACTCTGTACATCATCTCATCTCTTAAGCGCTATTCCGGTTGTGCACTTGCACGCAAAGGCCTAGGGTACGCTTTGGACCATGACCCAGGATATGGCAGATCAGGTAATTACAGCGGAGCGACTGCAATCTGACCTCCGTGACCCTGTTAATAGGGTAACCTGATCGGTTTGGATCATGGTTGATACACTTGAAACACTGTACAAAGACACTAGACAAGACTCAATTTCTTTAGTGCGTGTCAGGCCACGTCTAAGTGTCGGGTTCAATAGTCGTCCATCTCTCACAATCAAGTACACGAGCAAACATAATAATTGAAATAATAAAACACCTGACTGCAGAAACTATAATATTTTTAAAATAGTCTTTACACTGGCATTTGTATAACCATATTGTTACGGTAATAAAAAAACAACCCCTTTGTTTTCATTTGCGGGCGCTATTTTTTAAATGTATATGGCACGACTACAATTCTGATAAATTCAACGACACCTCATATGTCAAAAACTGTCCAGTCGTTCGGGTTTTAGGTCGTGCCAAATAATTGTACATATACTCATGAAAAACACAACCCTTCTTCCACATCCGAATTCGTACTTTGTGTAAAGGTATAAAATTACGTATTTCAACTTTTTTTACGCACCCAAAACTAGCCGTATGTCTGGTCCTTCTTCTTAGTGAGTCGATGGAACACGAGAAAATTACATCGTAGCAGCCCATAATTCAGCCACTTGTATTGCGGATCGACTGCCGTCCATTAAATCCTCTGGCGTGCAGGTGTTGGGGCACGCCGGGCACGATGTTAAGTGTGCCATAGTTTGCACTGCACCACAAACACAGTCCACATCGGAGCTTACCGAAAATCCCCACCTGACCATGTTCTCCTTCCATCGTGGTGAAAGGATTCGCCAGTTAGCGTTAGGTAATCGCCAACTGTTGCCCGGGGTGCGCCCGCCGTACAAAACTTTGGTACATCTGCAGGGAGGCTCCTTTCGTGCACCCCCGTATGTCTGGTTACTTTAAATAAGTGCTACTGTGACATTGTGAACTTGCTCATTGGTTAAGCTTTACTTGTTACTATTACCGCTACATTTGTAAGCAAACCAGAATCGCTAATCAGATCTCACTCAGTCCTCACCCAAAGGGCCAGCAGTAAGATTATACAGTCGTAAAGGCCAACCCCGGCAGACACGACTCTGTCCGAGCCGACCGAGTAACACACGCGTTTTTTATTTCGCAAATCCTCTTATTCAATGTCACCAGACGAGCTCTCAGTGCTCACGGAGAATACGCAAATTGAAAAGATCGGTTCTTCTAAAAACTTTAAGCTGATTTGATACTTGTGGGTACATTTCACAAGTATTTATGAAATTAAACGCCGGCTTACAGGCGCATGGCGCAGAAAGCAACAAAAGAAATGTCGACTGACTACGTTCTCCGTAGCTCAGTTAGAAGAACATTCGCCCTGATAGCGAAGGATCGTGGGTTCATGTCCTGCCAGACGATATAGTCGATCAATTTTTGAGTGCACACATTGTCTTTTTATTATTTCACTAGTGGTTCCCCGCGACTTTGCCCGCAAGAGTTGGACTTTCCATATCAACTTTAATACCCCATTTCACCCCCTAATGTTTTTATATCGCGACAAAATGTAGCCTATGTCCTTTCCAGGGTCTTGACTGTCTCCATACCAAATTTCATCTCAATCGGTTCAGTGGTTTAAGCATCAAAAGGTTACAGGCAGACAGACATACTTTCGCATTTATAATATTAGTATGGATTATGATGACCAAGCAAAGTTTTTAATTTAAAATATGTAAATCAGGCGACGTGCAGCAGAATCCACTGCGTCGTAAACAGATAGGCTATTCAATACAATTGTATCTTTTTTCAGACAACATGGCCCATTATGTTAGTTACAGCATCTTATCCTATTATATCTTATCAATTATTCGGGCAGCCACGATCCGCAAAATGTCGTTGGAGCTCCCATGAAAGCTTAGCATCGACCCTGGTCCTTCCCAAACGATGACGGCATCGGTATGAGCATCTGCGAATGCCAGACGCACTGCAGTACCGTGGCAATCCCAACTCACCCTAAAGGTATTATTGACTTGGACTTCTACGTTCATAACTTAACGAATCTATTTTCGGATGACTTTGTTTTTAAGCGTCTGAAGCAGTGCTTGTTCATCAGTACGTGAAAGTACACTTCTTATATCGTATGTATTAGGTAGGAATATGTATTATTTTTTTCCTAAAGCTATTAACAGATATAATAATCGATATTGTAGTAAAGTAACCTTATTTCACCCACTGCCACTAATGAAAATCTCCTTTGGTTTTATCAGATACCGGTTGCAAGCAGCCACATTGAATAATATTCCTTAACTAGGTCATCTAAGCATCTTTCTGTAGGCGCCTCTTTTTTATGAAAGTCAGGAAATTCCATTGGCATTATTTGTTAGTAAATCAAATGTATTTTTCGCATGTTTTTTTTTTGTTAAAAATAGACCAAAAAGAATAAAAAACCTACCGGCCGATTTTTGTAACCACAGAAATTTATTGAAAACATCGCTGCTTCTCCAACAAAGCTAAAATGTACTCCTTTTATAGCGCGAAATGCATTTATCGCTGTAATATAGGATGTTTTAATGCATTCTCCTTCGTCGGAGTAAATTCTCGAAAACTATACAGAATTACTGTCGAGTTGAATTGGAATTTGCTGCTTTGGAATAAAGTGTAAATCTTGTAAGTGTAGGAATGAGCAGTAGGACAGAAATTTTGTAGATAGCTCGGCTTTGCAGTTATCGTTTATTCAATTGTTCCATGCTCGTTACAGGGAATGACACAGAAACTTGGTCGAATGAATGAATGAATGGCTGTTGTGTTAGACGTTCATTCCTTTGGTGCTGTGGTCGGTGAAGCGGACATTATTGTCTGTGTCCGTTGGTATTCTGAATTATTCTATGGACTTGTGAACATGAAACAACACAGTGAATATTGTTTTTGGTCTAAGACTACACGTGTACATACATTCAGCGTCGAAACGATGATAAAGCTTCAAGCGATTGGGTTTTTGTTTGCATTTTAGCTTTGGCAACTTATTCATTACAGTTCTTAAATTATCTTTACAGTGCTACCATTGTAAATCCTAAATAAGGTTAAATGTTGTTTGAAGAAAAAATTGGGACATACAAAAAAGTTTATTGGGGACAAAATATAATCATATGTAAATTTTTTAATATGTTGATATTAGTCGTTAAGCCTATTTAGAGGCCCTAGGGCGGCTTGATAAAATCTGAGAGTAAGATTGGTCACTAACAGACACCCCTTCATAAATTCCGCACTGAGCCCGCGTGTTCGAGTATGGCTCCATATACCTCCTCATAGTTGAGGTGAGGCCTTTGCTCAGCAGTGGGATCAATATCTATATCGGTTGGTATGGTAGTCTACTACCATTACTTACTTTTGCATTATAAAATTTGGAAGATGCAATTTTTATATAAAGCTGTTATTATCAAATAATTTTTAAAGGTTCGTGTTCAGCTTTCTAGAGGTAGTTACTTTACTGACAAATAGTATCAAATCAAAATCATGTATTTTAATAACCTCCAGTATTAAGGTAGACTTCCGAGCAATGCGGCTTGCGGCTGCAGCTCCGAGAGGCCGCGCGGCTATCATGGAACTATGGGAGTATTGCTTTTAAGTGATAAGCATTCGCTTTGCAATCTAAATATATTATTGCACTTGAAAAAATGACTACCAGAGGCGGAAATCGAACCCGTGTTCCTCGCATACCGGACGATTGCTTAACCTCTCGGCCACCCTGGCGTTGGCAGAGCCTGTCGAAATTATCAAGTGCTTCTTAACGCTGTAATGCCGCGTTGCTTTCATAAATGTTATTGGGATTACACCCTCAACACTCGAAATTCCCGCCTCTAGTGGTCATTTTTTTCAAGTGCAATAATATATTTAGATTGCAAAGTGAATGCTTATCACTTAAGGACTATGGGAATGTATGAAACCCTTTCCGAGCGATGCTTCATGGCCGCATGTGGCCATTCCACACAATCCTATAGTTCCGAGATAGCCGCACGCAAGCCGCATTACTCCGAAGTCTTCCTTAAGGGGAAATACTAGGCGCCATTTCTCTATACAAACGTAGTCCCCTGTTTTCTCTCTAGATAATGGCTAAAAGCAAAACTATTTTTTACCATAAAATCTTCATTTACCACAGCTATGCTCCTATTTTTAGTTTTTTCTCATATTCGAATTAACAAAGGAAATGTGAGCCTTCTAAAACTAAGATAATTGCCAAACTTCATCCTCAACTGTCAAACGCTCGTCTAGAAAATGTACGTAAATGAACTCTAAAACTAAAACATAGGAGTATAGTCCTAAGCTTTGATCAAACATTTCCGAAAAAAATATTATCATTTGTCGAATTTTGGACGAGGAAATAGGGGACTTCGAAATGCTGTTTTAGTCAAAAGTATGAAGCGATTTATCGTTTGAGCTCATTTGTCCCTTTCTTGCTTGGGCGGCCGCCAGAGATTGCATCGAGACAGCAACATTTTATTCAAGTACCTAATTCTTCAAATGCCACGTGACCGCGTTTCCTCTTAACCTAACATGCATGACCAAGCGTTTCTCTTCCTCATAAATCCCAGGCGCACCTCTGTAGCAAGTCGTGCTCATCACTCCTTAACCTCATTTGTATGCCGCGGACTCGCGAGCCCTCATTACCAGCCATCTCATTTACACTGTGACATTTGAATTTCGCATTAATTTGTTACATGGCAACACTTGCGTACATTTTAAAAAGGTATTTGCGTCAAGGATTTTCTGGGGTGGAAGTATTTTCGTATTTTAGGCAAATAATATGAATAATTATTAAAAAACAAACACCCGACTACAAAAATTACAATATTTTTGCAATCGTCTTTTTACGTGCTTTCATTTGATACCCTTATTGCTATCAATCCCCCGTTTTTTTATTTGCAGGCTTCATTTAAAAAATGTATAGCCTAAATCTTATGTCACTACAACGATTGTGAAAATTTCAACGACATTACCATATGTCAAGAACCGTCAAGAAATAGCTCAAAAAACATTAACATTATTAAAAAAATTATAGTGCACGCATAACCAAAAACCTTAATCTGATACATTAATTCTTTCAACTTTTAATATCAAGAGTTTTTGACGTTTTGAGACGAGAAAATGAGAGGATAACATTTAAAAATAATAATTAAATGGTTTAATTTTTAGTCAGCGGTTTTAGTTACGGTCCTCAACAGTCGCTGTATTGCATAAAATAACATCATAAGATTGCAAAAGCTATTTTATCGTAGGATCACATTGAATCAATACCGCTTGTGGTCATGTGGGAACCAGTAGGGAGGCCTATGTTCAGCAATGGACGTCCTACGGCTGATAATGTTGATGGTGGTTATCAAGCTGCAATGACCAAGCATCAACTTACCCAACTCAAAATATTCAAATGATATTGAAATCTGTGTGATCAATATAAAGGTTAAAATGTGGTTTGACAGATCAGGGAAGGTTGATGTGTGGCCCACTGTACGTACTAGATCCAGTGTCTGTATAAAATTATTATCTGTCTGTGGCCTTAGCCATACACAGTTTAGGTAATTATGTCTTTAATCAGTAATTATAATTACCTGCTGTCAGTTGTTCGGCCGCCGCTCCTCTGCCAATCACAAGACTTGATTACAGACATAACGCCACTCAACTCTCATTTAATCGTCGTACACAAAAATAAGGAGGTGCTTGTGGCGCAGTGGCGGCAGCGCTTTGGCAGTGATATCAAAATTAAGCAACCCACGACGCGGTCGTGATTGGATGGGTGACCATTCCGACCATTTAAGTGACGTCCATGACAGTCATCTCCGTGCTTCGGAAGGCACGTTAAGCAGTTGGTCCCGGCTAATATATGTGGTATTAGTCGTTAAGCTTAGTCAGAGGCCCTAGGCCGGCTTGATAACTTCTGAGAGTAAGGTTTATTACTTGCCTTACATACACCCCTCCACCAATCCGCACTGAGCCCGCGTGGTAGAATATGGCTCGTACCTCCTCATAGTTAATGTGAGGCCTTTTCCCAGCAGTGGGATCTAATAGGCTGACTTTACACAAAAATTACCGTTATAATAGCCGAGCGGAGAAAACTTATCTTCTCATCCGTAAGGTCGTGAGTTTGATCCCCGCTTGTACCACTAAGTTTGTACAAAAACTAAAGTACAGTCTTTTTAAAGATATCGCTGTTTAACGGTGAAGGAATACATCGTGGGAAAAACCAACACACTAGTTGGCTTGTGTGCGAAATGGAAAAGGCTATTGGCAAACGACTACAATAAATACCAAGAAAGTCGTTGTGTAGGATATCATTCCACATTGATCACGACTCTCAATCATGAGATATACGACATCAACTCTACAACAAGTTGCAGCACCGACCACTATTTTCGTCCTTCACAAATCTCATATCCCGTTCCCATAACCACTTGGTAACGCAATCGTTTACCGCCATTTGTGAGGTACAGCCTACAGAATAATCAAGGACCGATATCCCGGATACATAATTGTTTATCCCGGGATAATAAAGGTAAACAAAGGGCCTGAGGGCGCAGGGCCTAGCGAAAGGCAGTAAACGGATTATCGAGGAAGCTTTTTTGGGTGTACCCATTCAATATCGCTTTGTTCGTGGTAATGGTAGGAACATGAACTATTAAATCTCGTTTCTCTGAGATATTGTCTGTACAAGGTGCCTTAGATTATACGCACAAGCTCTTAGGGGATGATCCTAAAGTAATAATAATAATTTATTTCAGTAACTCAGTGAAACATTTATTATGACCGAAGACACCTTCTAAGGAAATGTCTTGCTTGTTTTAGGTGGCTTTGCTATTTAATTCATAATTAAAATATACTTCACTAAAATCTACTTAGGGTAACAATGTGTGTATGTGCGCGTATGTGTGAGTGTGTGTATCTGTGTGTACAATAATTTATTCTGTATGTTTAAAAGTAAAATACCTACTATTACTAGGTAAAGGCGCCTAACGAGGCCTTAACACTCCTCACTATTATTTGGCCAATGTTATGTATATACATAATTATCAAATATACAAAGAACATTGACGACCGTCTAGATGTAGTCGTTCGCGCACCGGACTTCTAAACCAGGCGGTTGCGGGTTCGAATCCCGCAAGGGGCAAATGTTTGTGTGATGAGCACGAGCATTGGTACCTAAGTCATGGATGTTTATATGTATTTAAGTATTTCTATCCGTTATTCTAGTCACCATAGCACAAGCTCACGCTTAGTTTGGGGCTAGGTAATTGGTGTGTTTGTTGAAACAATTTATTTATTTATTTATTTTATAACATAACCAAAATTTTTTAAGAAATCGATGTTTATTTTGTGCTCTTGATGTACTTTAATAAGTAAACTAAAATTACTTTTGATCGAAATCTGGAAACGGGTATTCCACCTGTCCAAGTTCTGAATATCTATCTATAAAATGAAGGGACGTGGGTTTGCGCCCCACCGAATGACACAGTCGATTTATTTTTGTCAGCGAAATTTAATTGAATTTCGTGAAAACTTGCAAAATAATAGCTTTAATAATAAAAATAATTATAACTGACTATAGATCTTTTGATAAATAGACCGGTACTTGATTATGATCTCGTCGGTAAGTGACAAGACCGAGAACGTACATGTCTGATTAATTTATAAGTAAAAGTATTTTTGACAAGCCTTTTGACGGTAAAACCGCAACTTTGATAAAACAACTACCTATATTTCGGTTAATATTGTACCGCACAAATCCCCATATTCGTAAATCAATGAAGGTAGAAGATTGAAGCACAATTTCTTGATATTTCAAGGAAATATTTTCGTATTACTTTTTCTAAATTTTGTGTCAGAATTTTTTCATCTGCCAATCAAGAAAAATATAAGGAAAATAATAAATATCTACGTAGAACCAAGGTACGAGTACTTTCGCTGACATATTTCGCCTTTTTCAAATCACGCTATTAACAGGTCTCCCTTTTATCAGAAATGAGACTCAAATAATTAACTACTTTTAAAACGCTATACTATGTTATACTTAAAACGCCAAGTAAATATTTAATGCGAGCTAGTTAAACTAAAATAAATTTATATATATAAATTTTCATTCCTCATCTTTTGATCTCGTAACTTTAATGGTCTGCTTCCGGTTCGATCCAACTTAGTGAGCAAATGATTTTAATTAGATTAAAGTTGGTTTAAAGCTTGTCAGTTATGATTAAACTTGAAAGCAGTAATTTATTCGTGTTCAGCTAACTGCTTTTGGAACTTGACTTGCTTTGAGATATGATACCGTATTAATTTATAATTTGTGGTATAAAAAACAACTGTGACATAATTATCTTGAGTTAATTCTGACTGAAAATTAACAAATTCATTAAAATTATCGTTGCCACTACCTATTGTAAGACATTAATATAATTAAAACGTAAACTCACCGTCAAGCAAAAAGAGCAGTCGGAAGATGAGATGACAAATCCTTTTCATCTTGATCATATTTCACTTAGCAAAACTTACAGGCAAATGGACATTGAACAACACGACGCTAAACACAATCACACAGCAACTATAGCAATTTATTTTTACACTTAACAATTGAATAAATTTACAAGCTACGCGTTGCGAGTTCGTAGCAGTCTATCGTAGCCGTGGGGACTGTCGTAGCAGCATAGTCGGGCGGCCGACGCGCTGTCTCGCCGACGACTGACTGCCGCTACGCCGTAGGACCCGCTTACTACGAGATTGCTCATTACGTAGCATAAGAGTAGCTCCCGTATTCCGTACATTATTTCGTTTAATAAAGTACGTCGTAGTGTATGCAGATGCGTTTACATAATATTATGGAATTTTAGAGGAAGGGTGCAAAATTAAACAGCTAGGCGCAGCTCGTTGGATGGAATTTTAGTGAAACGGTAAACATTGAGCAAACTTCATTTTGTGCTGGAGGAAAGTTAGCTGCAGTTATGAGGGGATGAAATGAAGTAGGGTGTTTACTCGCTCGTGTATGCGACACAGCAAAACGTCTATTGAGCTTTAAGATTTTAGGCTACCAGGGCCGGTGATGCCGCGAATGGAGATCATGTTGTCTTTGTCCAGGCGAATGATTATAGTATCCTGCATTTGGTTGGAGAGTTACGAATGTAGTTATTACTTTTTCCCATTTTTTTAGCTACTCATTCCGAATTCAGAATATAGCCGTCAGGTATATAAGGACACTTATGCGTTTCGATACGCGTATATTTTTTCTAAAAATAACGATACAAGACTCTTAAGAAGCTCTTGACATTATGATGTTAAAATAATATCCTTATGAAATATTTAGCTACATCTCAAGTCTTTCACATCCCATTTGAGAAAGAATATTAAATGGAATATAAGTGATATTTTGCTGTTGCTGAGTGATCATGAATTAAATGTAAAGTCCTAGTCTAAATAATATTTTGGGATATAGCGTAGCTGTATTTTTCTTTTATTTCCTATGGTAATATTCCTTGCGTTAAGCTGTTTTGTGTTTTTATTAATAAATTAGTTTCTTTCCCATCTCTCATATTTCAATTTATGTCCGTCTTATAGGTAATTTTGTACTGTTATCTTTTCAAGCCTAGATTGTTTTGAAACAGAGATATATAGACTTTTACAAAGGACGCAGGCTACTTTTAATTGCAAAAATAAAGTTAGGTACGTGTCAAGTGGACTGTAACTTTTTTCTTTCTTATAAAGAGTGATATTTGTTACATGTAAGTACGTGTATTTGAAAATGTTTCCTAGCCAAATTACAGCCTCGGCGGCCAACCTCGATCGAGATTAGCTAACTGCGTGATATATTAAAGTGCACAAGTATGTGCTCAATATACAGGTGCACTCTCTGTTCCTTGACTCTCAGAGTTCGGTGAAACGGCAATCCGACATGGCCAGAGAGAGATCAGACGCTGGACCAATGGCATAACGTGTTTTCCGACATACAGGGCAAAGGTGTAATGTAAGATTTACATTAAATTATCACAAACTGTATTTTAGCTTAATACCATACATACAAATAGCATAAAAAGTGCGAGAATACTTATTTTAAAAAGTAAATGGAACGCTGTAATCCCGGAAAGGGCTTAGAAGAAAAAATATGATAAAGTTTTAATTCTGAACGAATATTCATTAAATGGCTTCATAAAATGTAAAAAGTACTGACCGTTTTAACATAGAATGTCTGACCTACTTTCATCAAGCTAGTTTCAAAATCAAATTGATAATAAAATCTGACGCTTTTGATTTTGGATTGGCGTGGTCTGCCCGACTACCAGTGGCAAAGCTAACTAATAAATCTCTTTGTTGTCCAAGAAAATATCTAAGATGATGATGACGATGAAGTAAATAAAGACAAAAACAAAGATGAAAAATAAACAAAATTAAAAGACAGGGTAAAAATTAGTTGTGAGAACTTCAACAAGAACTTTTTATCAGTTTGTCTTTGTATATAAAATATTATATTCACTGTCACTAACATGCGATATCGTACCCACTTATATTATTAAGTTTATGTATTTCAAATAAAAAATAAATCTATCAACACTCAACCAATAACCATATTCATACTTCGCTAAAAAATGAGAGACATAACTTCAATCTAATAAGACGGGCTTTTAAAAATTGGACAAACACAAAAACACTCTATTTTTATTTGTTTATAATACATTATTCGTATAGATTTGGAACGAAGCAGGGTTCATGGCAAACAATACCGCTTTTTTTTACACCGAAAACGTGCCCCTACATAACTAAGTTTCATTTTGGGTGAGCTACCATGATACTTATACTCTTTTCTTTAATACCGAATTTCTAGCATTTTCATCCATACATTGCTAGTCCGGCATCAATTTTAAAGGCACAAATCTATACCAACACAGCAATGTATGGTGTTGAGTTGTAAAATACGGATTTAGTATAAAAGTGAGTGAGGCCTCATATAAACGGCTCATTATGATAAAGGCACGCACACACGACAATCAGGCTGGCAAACATTCATTTCGGCGAGTGTGTAAGCCCCGTTGCGAATACTTGCCGTAACAGTGTAGAGGTGTGTGCACATTGTCTTTTTTATGACGCAAATTAGGACCATTTTGATAAGGTCTAACTTTATCAACTGTATTTCTTTTAGGGGTGATTTTGCTGTTAGATTACCACTTAAGTTAGACGAAAACACACAAAAACTTGTAAAAATACGTAATAAATCGCGTCACTTAATTTGACGTTTCTTAATTTTTGTAGTCTATCTTCGTTTGTTTAGCAGAGCAAGAGAGAGACTGAACTTTTTAAATCAAAGACTTAGGTAGGTCTTACGGTAAGAGAAAACATCGTGAGCAAACCTGCACATTTAGGCGACTGAATGTGTAACCATGATCCAAACTGGTCAGGTTTCCCTGTTAACAGGGTCACGGAGGTTAGATGGCAGTCGCTCCATTATAATTACCTGATCTGCCATATCCTGGATATCATGATCCAAAGCGGACCCTGAGTCACAACCGGGATAGCGGTAGGATGATGATGACAGGGCATATTGGAATCGAGTTTAGTGTGTCCCCAGCGCGTGTCTATCTGTTGATTACTGATTGAATTTCAGCGAAACCATCGTTCGTTGTCGGATGCGATTTGACTGTTATATGCTTGGAGGTATAATTGATTTTGGATTTGATTTGGCATAGATCTCATACAATATGTATGCCTCTTAGCCTGGAGCAGCCTGATGTTTGAATGATAAATCATATTCATACAAATATTAAGGCTGGTATTTTCTTTATAATTCTTTTTATGAAGGTATTTGACTGTAGTTAATCCCACTAATCACACCATAACTGGTGCGAGGTGTAGACACGATCTAGAGTTGTTTGTATCTGCCTAGTAAGAACCTATTCACTCTTGCCTTAACAAGACTTAGGTCGTAATTTTTAGGTTAACAGGCAGCGAGTTCCAGTCCCTAGCTGTTCGCATCATGGTTTTAAAAAAGTATTACTTTTAAGTAGAATAAATAAGCTTTTTTCGGCTAAGCGATGTTATTTTTGTAACAAAAATGCCTAGATATGCTTATATCATAGTTAGGTTTGGAGGTCCTTGTACTTCATCTATCCATACAGATGAAGTACAGAACGACCTCCAAATAGCCGATTGGAAAGAAGTTGCTGCGCAGGATCGGAAAGAGTGGCGTCTTCTGGTGCCGGAGGCCAAGATCCACTTCGAGTCGCTGAGCCAGCTTAATTCTTGAACACTGATCAGCTGTCACAGTCTATAGGTAAAAATCACAATTTTTTCGAGATTTCGATGTTGGTCCTTATAGTAAAAGTTGTTGTATTAAAGCAGGAGGATTCCCCCTAAAAGGAATATATTTGATAAAGTTTTATTTATTTAAACACGAGAAAACGGCTTGAAACATTCCAATACTTTTCGAGAGGCGTAAATTGATTACTGATATCGTCATTTCTTTCCTTTCACTGAGTCGCAAACTGTTTACAAACAAAAAGTATGGCGCAAAGTAATATGCGATGAATATTAACTACCAGTCCGCAGCTGTGATAATTTGGGCACAGATTAACTAGGAACAGAAGGGTCACGTTGTAGGCTAAGTATAATGTCTCGACGAGATGCCACCTAAAACTAAGTTTTAACCTGCCTTCTTACCACTAGTTATTGCTTTAAGCTTAGCGGTATTATTGCGGTGCAGTATTATTACTTGTTGAGTCTTTTTTTGTTTAAAAAAAAATCTTCAATGGCTGAAACGATATGATGTAACATGTCTTGAAAACACCGCTTGGAACTAGTTTTCAAATAATATATAATAATAATAAATTGTTTCAACAAACACACCAATTACCTAGCCCCAAACTAAGCGTGAGCTTGTGCTATGGTGACTAGGATAACGGATAAACATACATAAATACGTTTATAAACATCCATGACTTAGGTACAAATACTCGTGCTCATCACACAAGCATTTGCCCCTTGCGGGATTCGAACCCGTAACCGCTGGTTTTGTAGTTCGGGTTGCAAACCACTACACCAAGACGGTCGTCGAAAATAAACAACCGCATTAAAATTAGTTGGAGTTCATCAACACATGTTTAATTGTAAGTAATCGTTTTAGACATGTCATATTTTGAATGGGAATTGTGTCAAATGAACCAGCAATCGCTCGTTTATCCGCTGTTTAAAAATTGGTGAATCCGAGTCTAAGAGCTACGGTGCCACAAACAGACAGACGCACAAAGCGGTCACACTTATAGCACCTCTCTTTTGAGTCGGGGTTAAAAAGTATATTCAAATGAACACAACATTGTTCTGAAAGTAAATTATTTTGTCTTAAATCTTGTACGAGTATGTAATATTCTACTTTGGGCAATTAAACATTATAAGTTTTTTTAGAGCTAAAAGGCGATAAAAAGGTGCGATAGCCGAGCGGAGAAAACTTTATTTCTGATTCGTGAGTCCGACTCTCGCCTGTACCACTAAATTTAAATAAAAACTTAATTTTATTCAAAGATATTGCAGCCCAACGGTGAAGATAAACATCGTGAGGAAACCTGCACACTAGTTTGCTAGTGTGTGAAATGGAGAAGGCAATGGCAAGTGACTCTATTTAAAATTGCCAAGAAAGTCGTTGTGCGTGTTTCATTTCACATAATGATCCTGTACCCAAGTCCAATACTTTGCAAGCGTCAAGTGTATATACTGAATAATTATGTTATTAGAATAACGACCATTCCCACGTCGCCTTTTATCGAAATTGTGGCATGGCACATTATGACATTGTAGGCACATAATTCAATTCCAAATAAAAACCCTTTTTTAAAAGTAAAAAGGGTTTAAAAAGAAAAGTATAATAATATCTAATATTTAGATTGCTAAGTGAATGCTTTTCACTTAAAAACAATAATTTATACGATTTGATTATCTCCAATTGAGCCTTCTGTCTTCTACTATAATTGTGGTTCGAGTTATTAAATAGTGGCACAGTTGGACAAATGAGTGGGCGCCGTGCAGATACTGCCGACATGTTGTCAATACAAATTTGACAGCGTGATATATTGCCCACCACTACATAAGTTTATTTTGTATAAATAAAAAAACCGGCCAAGTGCGAGTCGAACTCGTGCACCAAGCGTTCCATACTACTCAATTTATGACCGTATTTACTCGTATTACGACTTGAAAAAGCGTTTGTATGGGAGTCCCCATAAAATATATTTTTTAATTTTATTAATTTTTGAATGAAAGTGTCCCGTTTTTACCCTATTGCTACGAAACTTAAAAAAGGTTTTTGGCATGTGTAAGGGTTTGGGTTTGTAAAGCTTATCTTCTTACAAAAGAGTAAAGGAACAGAGTGCACTTGTGTATTGCACACCCATTTGTGCACTATATATCTTCTGCGCAATTGGCTAACCTCAGTAGAATAGCCACCGTAATCGAAATTCGGTTAGAAGAATAGTAAAATTGTGGTGACTTAGAAAACTAACTTAATGACTGACTGACATATCAACGCACTACCAAACCGCGAGGTCTAGAGACTCCAAATTTGTCACATAGGTTATTTACTTAGAAAGGGGTTCCTAATTAGGTCTAATAATGAACTAAAACAGAGTTTTTAAAAGTTCAACCCCTAAAGGGGTAAAAAAGGGGTGGGCAAGTTTGTATGTTACTCTGTCAGTTTTGAAGCTAAATCGATTAAAAATGTATTTATTAAAAATAACGTATTCCAAGATTTTCGAAAATTCTAGTGATAAGGTTTGTATAGGAATTACAACATTTCCGCGGACGAAGTCGCGGGCAACTGTTAGTTCTAATAAATGTATTCATGTGTTACGGGTTTACTATTTTTAGTAACAAACTCTTATTTTTCAGTTTCCACGTTTTCAGAAATACTAGATACAGATTTTGAGCAACGTCTCCCTGAATACCCAGCCATAGACTGGAAACTTTCGCTGTCGTCAATCAAAGTTATCAAAGCTATCGACATATGCCCCGGCCATGCATGCGGGTGCATACGACCGTTGCATGTCTGTGCATGTCGCATTTGCTAGTTGACACAGTGCCGACAATCTGAACATAGCTACCGATTGCAGGAGCTCAGAGAGAACAGAAAGGTTTTTATTTATTGGCTTCATGAATCACGTATAAGTCTTTACTTTTTTTTAAATAGGTAGTTAACCGCAATCTCACCTGATGGTAACTAACAACAGCTCTTGAACTCGACCAAGCACGATTTATCAGTGTGCTGTGCGCGCAATACACACACAGGTTCCTAAGTCAATACGATGCAATCTATTCTACAACAAACTTCGCTATCGCAGACGAAATGTCAAAAATATATGCAAAAGTCACCTGATGATTTGATTATAAAGTCAGTTTCGTACATTTTGTAAGCGATAGCGAACCTCTTGCATCTTGTCTACGGGCTCAGGTACAGTCGCTGTCGCTCTCTTATAGTTCGGTGAGACGGCATGGCCGGAGAGAGATCAGGGGCAGGACCAACGACTTAACGACATCACGGAGGTATGGACACAATTAACAAAACAGAAAAACGCAGAAGCTTTTAACCGAACCTAAATATTGAACCGGTAACCATCTGGACAGTAACCAGCGTGCTGACCACTAGACTAGAAGGCAGTCGCCTAGCATTATAATATACTGTCCTCATAGCCGAATTTCAACTACAGCGGCCAATCTCAATATAGAGATTAGCCAACAGCGCGGGAAATATTATAGTGCACAAGTGTGTGCGCAACACAAAGGTGCACTTTCTGTTCCTTTACTCTTATAAGATGCTCGCTGAGACGGCAGTCCGACATGACCGTGAGATCAGACGCAGGACCAACTGCTTAAAATGCTTTGCGAGGCACGAGGGTGTTAACGCCACCAACTTCCTATCTCCGGCGCTGTGTCCGTTTATCAAGACAGAAAAACCCAATGTCGGCCCAAACCGGGATTTAAGCCTGGGACCTCGTGGATATTACCCAGGGTACTGACCACTAGACCAACAAGGCAGTGGCCAAAAAAGCACAGGTTATTGTTTAAAATTATTTTTGCAGATTTTGATAGGCAATAGGTTATATTACTTCTTAAATGTTTACATTTTGAATTTGATTCAACAAATAAAAAAATATTAGATTAAAAAATAAAATAGAATAGAAGTTGTAGATCATGTTCAAAAATGAGTTGACTGAACTGATTTAGCTGTATGTCTCGTGCGGGAATGCAGACTTGTACGTGACGATTAATCACTTGCAGTTAAACTGTAAGCTTCATAGACATTTGTGATCACTGTGTGTCAGAAAACTACTGACCAAGCGGGGCAATTATAAAAGTATTTTTCAGGAATATAATAAACTAGTCTTTCCCCGCGACTTCACCCGCAAGAGTTGGATTTTTCATATTTCATCCCCCATTTCACCCCCTTAATGTTTTTATATCGCGACGAAATGTAGCCTATGTCCTTTCCAGGGTCTAGAACTGTCTCCATACCAATTTCATCCCAGTCGGTTTATTGGTTTGGCGTCAAGAGGTAACAGACAGACAGACAGACAGACACACTTTCGCATTTATAATATTAGTATGGATAGATAAACAACGTTTTATTGCACACCATGAAAGAAAAAACAGTGCGATCAACACTGTACAAAATAGGCGATCTTATCGCTTCGGGCGATCTTTTTCGGACAACTTTTAGGTGCAGAAAATTTCTAATCACAGGCTTTGAAAGTCAGGATGTTGATTTGCAAATATTTATTTATATTATTAATTATTTTTTTATTACCTTACATTACACTATCATTACAGGTAGACTTAACCTAATTCAATAGTGTAAAACTAATATATACTTATCCTATCTACTTATAACTTATTACATATAATGCAGTTCTTGCGAACTCACTCAGAGTACACGAAAATATGTCTACTTGTTCCGCTACCGCGTTTATAGTGCGCAAGGCTCATGTGAACGGCGCCCTGGCCATCAGGTTGGTGCGCGCGTATGGCAGCGCCAGCAACGCCGGCGCGCGCCGACGCCACACGTACAGAGGAGTCAGGCACGTCAAACTGGATATGTCGGAGAAACTCCGCGTTGTGCACTTTACCCCTCACCAACTAGTGGATATAGCACACCCCACCATTCCCAGAACAAATAGATTAGGGTATAGTAGAATATGTTATGACAGGTACATATTCCTAAATAACTTTGATTTGAGTACCCATGTATCGACACACATTACATCTTCATGGACTACACTTTATAGTAGTTGCATCATAACCAGATTTTCCTTTTATTTACCAAATTTGAAAGACATTTTTCTAATGAAAAATTTTTTTTTAATTTTTTGAGAAAAAAAATCAGAATTATTTCATTTTTGGTTTTAGTTTTGTTATAGGTTTAAAAAACTGTTTAACTTTTATTAATTTTTAGCAATATTTATTTTAAAAAAGTTCCTCTTTGACAGTTAATAATTTTTAATTGATCTTTATGTCATAGCGTTACCTACCAAAATAATCATTTTCATAACTTTTAGGACGTCTAGATCCATAGAAATAGCATTTTAAAAAAATATTAAAATTGCTGCCATTTCGAGAGGGGGGCAGTAGACCCCCATCATGGGGGTTTTTTGTCGATACCATTTAATGATCTAATAGCCCATAAATTTACGCCAGTCGAAACCCGGACACACTGTATATTCATTTGGTTCCTATACCTACACACCTCGTTGGTCTAGTGGTCAGCACGCTGAGTACTATCCACGAGGTCCCGGGTTCTAATCCCGGGTCGGGCCGAGAGTGTTTGGGTTTTACTGTCCTTAAATTACTCAGATACAGCTCCGGAGTCAGGAAGTTTGTGGTGTTAACACCCCCGTGCCTCGAAAAGCACGTTAAGCCGTTGGTCCTGTGCCTGATCACTCTACCGTCATGCCGGACTGCTGTCTCACTGAATTAAGAGAGTAAAGGAACAGAGAGTGCACCTGTGTACTGCGCACACACTTGTGCACTATAATATGTCCTGTGCCAGTAAGTAATAAACAGATTGCAGAGATACCTATTCTACAATATAAGTTGTGAAGTTCGGTGTATTCTAAGAAATGCAACATCAAAGATTCAAATGCTACAACGTTATTTTTTTTCTGGATCACTCTAACTTAAAAGAACTAAGGATTATCTACTCACATTTCATTTGAATGTGAAAAACTCAACATAACAATCTTATAATCAGCATTGTGACAAATCCTTCCCACAAAGGGGCTAATAACAAACTAACTTACAATCACGTCGGAACGCGCGACAATTAGCCCGCGTCGACGTGTCGTCACGTCCGCGTCTCGCCGGCTAGCACGTCCGACGTCGACACGCGTCAGAATGTCCATACGTCTCACCCCGGCCTGGGCTTCAACTCTGCAAGACGATATTCGTCTTTTCGACTGCGGTTATCCTTGTCACTCAAATAAAAATGCATTTATCCTTGTCACTCAAATACAAATGCACTTATTTGCGTTATTTTTTGTTTACAGGAAGCACGTCATTGATTTTTACCCATGTGAACTACGAAAACAGCTTTTATTACGTAGGAAATACAAACGGTCTCAGGCCCAGAATAAGTACAAGTACTTCGTACAGAAGTATGACTTTGCAATAAAATTCAAAGAAATATCTACTCAATGTTGTCGACTATTGGTGTTATTCAGTTCGCCTCAGACTAAAGCACATTTTCGTGTAGACACCTACAGAAATACATTGCAAGATAATTTCATTCTTATAACTCTGGAATATGATTCATGATACACTAAACCTATTCAGTGACGTACGATCACGCAACGCGATAGGGTTGACTGCCACAAGAAGCTACTTACGCCATCTAGCGCATCTTTCTAGGACTTTATTCACGCTCGTCCAACCAGCAACCTAGTGCCGCGCACCGCCGGTGAATAAAACGCGCGAACGTGTCGCTGCCGGCTAGCGACACTCAACTTGTTTAGTCCCTTACCAAGGGGTCGCCGCGCGTAGGTACGTTTTTGCTACCAACGCGGGAAGATACACAGGCCTGTCTCAGGTTCAAAATGGGGTAGTCCGTGTGTATTTAATTATATCTGCCTCGTTGGTCTAATGGCCAGCACACTAGTTACTATCCACGAGGTCCTTGGTTCGAATTCCGGGCCGGGCCGAGAGTGTTAGTCCGAGTTTTTCGGTCCTGAAATAACTCTGACACAGCTCCGAAGTCAGGAAGTTGGTGGTGTCACACCCCCGTGCACGCTAACATGTTAAGCCGTTGGTCCTGCGTCTGATCTCTCTATGGTCATGTCGGACTGCCGTCTCACCAACCATAACCAAGGAATTGCTTTGGGTTTCAATGTGTCACCATCACTGAGGTCCCAGGTTCGATCCCCGGTCAGGTCAATATAGAAATCATTCAATGTTTCAAGTCTGGGTGTGGTGATAACACCGTTGTTTCTGATTTCCATAACACAAGTTCTTTAATTTACTTATTATGGGATCAAAGCCAGTATATGATGTTTTCCAATGTTTATTTATTATTTGACTGCCTCGTTGGTCTAGTGGTCAGCGCGCTGGGTACTATCCACGAGGTCCCGGGTTTGAATCTCGGGTCGGGCCGAAAAGTGTTAGGTGATTCTTTCTTGAAATAACTCAGACACAGCTCCGAAGTCAGGAAGTTGGTGGTGTTAACACCACCGTGCCTCGGAAAGCACGTTAAGCTGTTGGTCCTGCGCCTGATCTTTCTACGGTCATGTCGGACTGCCGTCTCACCGAATTATGAGAGTAAAGGAACAGAGAGTGCACCAGTGTATTGCGCACACACTTATGCACTATAATATCTCCCGTGCAGTCGGCTAATCTCTGTTGAGATTGGCCACTGTAGTCTAAATTCGGCTATGAGGATTATTTATTATTTATTTACGATGGCTATAAATACGGAAGTCACGAAGTAGGACCCAAGGCCTTTTGCAGACTCTTTCGTTGGAATTGCTTTGGGTTTGTTATTGAACCTTTTTCTACTTGTGTATAAGATTCGATTGACATAATCGTGAATATGCTTTTTATTGTTATTATTTAAAATCAATATACACTTTCTCTGTTTAGAAGACCATTTTTTTACCGACTTTAAAAGGTGTGGTAGTTGTATGTTCCATTGCACCAACAAATCCAAAAAATCACAAAATCTGTAGTCTCTTAATTTCTAGGTTGACAATTAAAATTAATTAAGTTCACTGTTTCAGTGACATATGTCGGCTAAAAATTGTCAACCTACATTTATGTCAAGCGACAATTCTGAAAATATTTTCTATGAAAACTGTAAACATTCCTTGCATTCATGTGACAATTGTCAGTATCATATATGAATGACAATTGTGTTGTGAAATAGGCATATTTTTACAACTCGACATATTTGTAGAATTAAAAATAGAAATAGAAACATTTATTTGGCACAACACACAAGAAAGAGTAAAGAAAGAAATAAAGAACTGACGAAGATAATAACAAAAAAATATATAAAACTTTTAAATCTAGGATAGTGTATCAAAAATGTCCCCGCTCAGTATAAGTCGTGACAAAAACAGACACTGATTTTCAGCGAGAATTGTCCGGAATTCTTGACATGAGGTCGGAAAACAAAATGCACGGCGGTGATGGCGATTTAGTCGGGCTTTAAAAAATGATTTAACTTTTGTGACAACTGTCACGCCTGTCCCGTTTGGTGAAATAGGGCCCAGTACCCCTAGCACTGGACTGCAATTGCCAGACGACATAGTTCTCGATATCTCGGTAGTTAAAAAAAGGAGGCAAATATTCACTTACTCATCCGCAATATATCTACCGCAACCTACCTACAAACGTTATAAGAAATAGGTATCAACGTACGGACAACAGCATATCAAGATAAACATTCATCTTAATCTGTTGTGATAGAGACGATTTTACTAATAAAAATATAGTCTGAAGTGCTGGCCATTGTTTAAGTGAATATGTATCATCATAAAAAAATCATAACCTAATACCCAGTTGCATCAACATCTTTACTTAGAAATCTGATAACCTTATCCTTTGACAGTAAAACGTTTACGAGAAAAAAAAAGAAAAAAAATGCATCACCTTTAGTCACGATGAACTGCGATTTCGTTGCAAAATGGCCCCGACATCCAAATCCATTTGAAACAGTCCGCACTTAAATCTCATCACAATTTCCATAACACACAAAGTATAATCACAGAAATCTAACCAGTCCAATTAAATTGTAATATCACTGAGACCTTTGAATCAAACCATTGTAAAAATCAACTAGTAGAGCTGATTGATTTAACAATTACGACCTGCCCCCTGAAAGTTAATAATTTATAACCATACTAAAATAAATGCTTGCCATTAAAGAAAGAAAGCAGATTTTTGCGGAACTAATGTGGGAAGTATGACAATCGATAGTGAGATGTCAAAACTAGCGCCACCAATGTTATAGTTTATTTTATTGTTTTATTTTATTTCTGAATTGATCTTTCTTTTTTGAATCTGAATTTTTAATAAAAATATTTAAAAAATGTAGATATCGTTCAGAGGTGCAGTAAGCTGAAGTGGCCGTGGGCTGGTCATGTCTGTCGCAGAACCGACAGGCGTTGGAGTAGGAAGGTGCTCGAATGGAGACCACGTCTCGGGAAACGTAGGATTGGACACCCCCCTGCTAGATGGACCGATGACCTGAGGAAGGTGGCCAGTGGTAGTTGGATGCGAGAAGCGGATGACCGTGAACGTTGGCGCCGTCTCGGAGAGGCCTATGTACAGTAGTGCACTGCAATAGGCTGATATGACATTCCCAATTGCCCCCAGTTGGGGAGATGCCAGTGGGGCAACTGGGAATGACCGCAAAATATTAAAAAATAGGTTCAAGTGGCTGTATCTTTGGATAGCATAGACTTAGATGCTTGATATTTTTACAGCTTCAAGGGGACCGATAACATAAATATTTAATGTCAATTTCAACTTGATAACTCCATGCGTTCCTAACAAAAAGGTACTTTACGGACAGATCTTTATACCGTTTAAGGTATGGAACCCTAGAAAGTCGAAGTTTTCCGAAATAATTTCCTGTTTTCGGGTTTCAAAATTACTTATTATTTTACCTAAGTATTAACTTGCCAATAATTAACTTCTGAATTATCTTTGAAGTATTAATTAAGGACAGAAACGTTTATTAAAACATTATCAAATCTCTCAACTTATTGAACCTATTGGACTTATTAACTTATTGAAGTTCATTGAAATTTTATATTAACAGCATAATATTTTGGTCCGTTTTTAAGAAGGTAACTTTTATTGACTATAATTGACGCCTTAATAAAACCTTAAATTATAATTTCATTTTTAATAATGAAGTTATCGTAACTAAAAATGTTTCAGAGATATTTTTTATTGCGCTTAAGCGAGCCATCTACTTGTGTTGACAGAAAAAGGAATCAAGTAGGTTTAAGAAATAGAGCATTCATAGAAAATCATTGAGTTCAAATGACTAGACGTTAATGTCTTATGTTTATTAGGTGCACACATTTTATTGTACAAAATGGTAACCTTAATGCTTAAAAAATATCTAACAGTCACCCATAGATTCAATCAGATAAGTTTTTGCAGTCGATGTAAAATATGAGGAAATTATGCACCTGCTACCCTGATCAACCTACCTATACGAAGATGTTTTCACTCTTAAAATCATTTTAAGAAGTTGGTAGCACTGCGCATGATCGATTAGTGTTAAACAAATAAAAGAAAAAGCAAACGTGTCATAACATGCAGCCAAGGAGCCTCGCGGTCAAAGATTTTTCCGAGCGTAATATTCCAAATTCAAACCGGATCCGCTAAGAAACAAAAGCTTTAGAGTTTTTTGCTATGCAAGTTTTTAGGTTATTTTTATGATTATCACGTTCTTTCATGTAAATCTTTGACCTGTGTTTTGTTTTTTTATTAATTGCCAGTGAGATAGGCAGTCTTGTGTTAGTTTCAGTGTGAGTGCCGCGTTTATTTTAAATTCTGTGAAATGTTTGTGTTTTAGCAGTGATTTTCCAGTAACCACAAACTAATTTTATTTTAGCAAGTTCAAACATTATTTCATGACAATATCGCAAGAAGGTAAGACAGTTAACAGGGTCACGGAGGTGAGATGGCAGTCGCTTCACTGTCATTACGTGATCTGCCACATCCTAGATCATGGTCAGCGGACCCTGGGCCCTCGCGTGCTAGTGCACAACCGGGATAACGCTAGGAAGATGATGAGGATGATGATCCCAAGAAGGTAAGAGGACAGTTTTCTCCGACTAACCCTCAGTCGTAATAATGCATGTAGGTAGTCATTGTCGCCTACACTTAAGTCTGATATTCATGTAGGTTTCAAAGAGTTTTTGTTGAATGTTTTAATGTAACCTTGTTGGTGATCTAATAAAATAAGCAAATAAAAAATACTTTAAACTGTTCACATTCAATGTACCTAATAATAGTTACAAAATACCTAAGTGTATTACCTATTTAGTAAAAAACATTGTTACATAAAACCTGTCATTGGCTGTACTAACATAGAAATATTCTTAGGTTATACAATTTGTAAAGCTGTTGGTTTTCTTAATAAAATAAAATAAAAATAAACGTGTTTGGTTCAGTAGTATCTAATGATATTTATATCATCACAAAAGTAAGCAATAGTGTACAGCATCACACAAACGCGCTCATGATTTCTTTTAGCGGTGTATTTACATATTTCACATTATTTTTTTGAATTTTTGACACCAACTTATGGCTTACAAAATACAAGTTTCAATATCTTTGGATAAAGACTTAAAACTACAGTGAAATGCAACAAAAAACTTCCATATTTCATTCGGGATTACGTTGTATTTTACAAAGGCTGTAATCGTTTAAAATATTTCAGTTCGATGCGCGAATAGTGTAAAAATGTTCTGTTGGGCGGATGACGTAATTGGAAAAGTGGCAGTAGGATTGTCAAAATAATGTAAGAGAGATTTCTGTAAAATACCTTTTATTTCTAAGCTCCTGTATTTTTTGTTCTAGATGTAACTGCCTGCATTATTGAAAATCAACTGATACAGTATTCAAGAAAAGGTAAGTGAACGTTAGTTGTTTATTTTCAGTTACGAAAGTGATATTGCCATTTAAATTTTAAATGATTGCTGTAAGCATAAGCACGAAGACCTTCGGTAGTGTTTCATAGTCCCGTAAGCCTACTACCAAACGTGAAATCTATAGCGATTTCGATTGCCATTCCAAAGTAATCGCGCATTGATTGACATTTCTCTTAATTTTGCTGATCCGGCGAACTTCGTACCGCCTAACAGTCAATGAATGTCGTGTTACTTTTTAGCTGAACTAATTTAGGCTTTGATGAACGTAATACAATGATACAAAATAATATATTAATATAGATAGAAACAAACAAAGTATTTTATTATGATGAATGATAATGGAAACATACATACAGAATGAGAATAAAAATAAAAATAAAAAATTACTCATGTCAGAAAAAAATGATTGAAAACATGTGCAGATTGGGATAAAAAAAAATCTCGGATTAATTCATTAATAGGATTTTCATTCAAGCACTTTGTGGTAAACGACATTCTTTGTTTTTTGGTCAGGCGCAAGAACAAATAAAGCGGTTGGTTTGCCGACACGTGAGCATGCCACGTACAATTGACCATGAGAAAAACTGCATTTTCTAGATTGAGGCCACAAATAGTCAAGGATTGGCCCTGTGATTTGTTGATCGTCATGGCGAAGGCAAGACGAATCGGGAATTGAATTCGTTTAAACTCAAAGGGCATATCCGTTGGGATCATCGGAATCCTTGGAATAAGAACTTCCTCATCTTTTAATTTTCCTTTAAGTATCGACGCGTGAATCACATTGCTCATCAGTTTTGTTATCACCAAACGCGTTCCATTACACAGTTTTGGTTGGTTTAAATTTCTAAGCATGATGACTACCGAGCCAACTTTAAGTTTTAAATTGTGCGGTGGTAAACCAGGCACATCCAAGGAGTTTAAAAATTCAGTTGGATAATTAGTGGCTTCTTCTTCGTTTGTTACACAGTCGATAGATTTGAATGAATACAGAGTACCTACGATTTGATTTTGAATTATAAAATTGAGGTCATCTAGATCTTTATTTTTAGCGGCCAAAATGGCTCGCTCACTTAAGCATTTAGTATTTTTGTGGTTAGCAATGATATCCGGGAATACTTTGTTGATAAGCTCGTCTTTTGATGATACGAAATCGCAAAAATTTGGAGGAAATGAAATCAAACCGCTCGATTTGTCAACAGGAACACGGCCATTACCGATAGTCAGCAATTGCTTCGAGAAATCATCAGCAGATAGATCGTTCAACAATGGAACTCTCATATTTACAGACAGTTGAAGTTTCTTTACATATCGCCACAGATTTGATGCTTTGAGGCAAGCGTTTATTTCGTCGGCAGCAGTAGATCTTGGAATGACTGGTAGTGTTTGTCGGAAATTGCCAGATAATAAAATCATTGCACCACTAAAACATCTCGAGTCATTGCGCAGATCTTTTAATGTTCGGTCTAGTGCTTCCAATGCGCGTTTATGTGCCATTGTGCATTCGTCCCATGTGATGATTTTTGATGCTACTAAAACTTTGGCCATTACGGAGTGTTTCGAAATGTTACATGTCGGTTGTTCAATAGTTTGAAGGTTTAATGGCAATTTTAACGCTGAGTGAGCCGAACGGCATCCGTCTAACAATATGGCCGCTATTCCAGAAGAAGCAATTGCTACCGCAATTTTGGATCTCACACGTACGTACAGTGGCCAAAATCAATGACATGAGGAATTTCTTCCCAGTTCCACCGGGGGCATCCAAAAAAAATAAGCCGCCATTTCCATCATCAATTGCATTAATCAGTGTATCATAGACTTTCCTCTGCTTAGGATTCAACAGAGGTACGGTCGGCAGCACGTCAAGTTAACCATGTGAACTACGCAAACAGCTTTTATTACGTAGGTAATAGAGGCGGTCTCAAGGTCAAAGTGTGGTAGTCTGATGAGCGGCCGTGTGTACATTTGTTTGAACTGATTGGATTAGTTCATGTGGATCATATTCACGTTCACGTTCCAATTCTCTATTAAATGCGTCATTCATTCCGCGATCTGGCGTTGGCATTCCTAACCTAACTAACAAACTGCCGCACATGAGGTAACACATATCTTCGATCAAGAGCAAAGTCTGGTTAACCTCAAGAAAAGATTTTTTTTCCTAAATCTTATAACCTTTAACAACTGATTTTTTATTTCCTATTTTATGTTTTTACCTGTTTCCTCGTTTTTAACTTAGGCCACAGTGCACAAACCGCACAGATAAAAAAAAACCTGTAGAATAAATCTTAGGTATTATTTTTGAAAATTAAAAATTCAATAATTAATCATGTCGGACTGCCGTCTCACCTAATTCTAAGAGTGAAGGAACGGAGAGTGCACCTGTGTATTGAGCACACACTTGTGCACTATAATATCTCCCACGCAGTTGGCTAATCTCTGTTGAGATAGGCTGCTTCAGTGGAAATTCGGCTAGGTCATTATTTATTATTATTGCAATTTGAAAGCCATCTCGTGAGGTGGTAGACCTACTGATCTTTTTTCCTTTGTCCGCGGTGGCATGATGGCAGTGGTACATAATATAGCGGCGGGTGTGCGCGTGCCAAGCGCGGCCGTTGCGAGCGACGCGCGGCGCGTTGTCGCCGAACGCTGCAAACTGGACGTTTTTACACCGCATACTGGGTAAAGATGCGTTCATAATGTACAAGATATTTATGCCCCATACAACTTAACTTATATTAATGTCCTCCTAGCCGAATTTCGACCACGGCGGCCTATCTCAACAGAGTAAGCCAACTGCGCGGCGGGACATATTATAGTGCACAAGTGTGTGCGCAATACACAGGTGCACTCTCTGTACCTTCACTCTCATAATTCGGTTAGAAGGCAGTCCGACATTACCGTAGAGAGGTCAGGCGCAGGACCAACGGCTTTACGTGCTTTCTTGGGCACGGGGGTGTTAACACAACCAATTTCCTCACTCCGGAGCTGTGTCTGAGTAATTTCAAGACAGAAAATACCTAAATACTCTCGGCCCGACCCGGGATGCCAACCCGGGACTTCATGGAAAGTACCCAGCGTGCTGACCACTAGACCAATGAGGCAGTTTACTTATATAAATAAGAAAGAACACTGAGTGTCAAAAAATATTAAAAAACTATTAATGCCCCACTCCACTCACTTTTCCCCTGCTTCCCTCATCTACACTTCTACACTAATATTATAAAGAGGAAAGATTTGATTGATTGTTTGTATTAAAAAGGCTCCAAAACTACTAGACCAATTTAAATGAAATTTGGTACAGAGATAGTTTGAGACCCTGACAAGGAAACCTGACCCTGAAAGGACATAAGCTACTTTTTGTCGCAATAAAAAATAATCAGGGGGGTGAAAGTTTGTATGGGAAATCCGACTTTTGGCGTATGTTTTACGATACCAATCGTCACCTAAGGGTTCTAATTATTGTTGATATGCCGTCAGACTTAGAATTTTTGGTTTTTGTGTCAAAATATAATCAAAACATGTCGTGTCAACGTCTTGGGTTTTTGTTACTTTAGTCTGTCTGTAAGTATGTGGTTATAAATTTTGTAGCTGCGCAATATTTTTATATATTGCTTGGAATAGCACCCCTTCCTACACACCAACCTAGCTTATCGCAAGTCATTTAATAATAAGAGCCTGCTCTCTTCTTAGTTTAGTTAAAAATTTATTTTTTTATTACAAAAGCACATCTCATTAATTACTTGAGCGAAAGCGTGGGTTGGAACATTTACTTCAATTTAAGACATGTAAACAAAACATTCGTTAAGATTTGGTTAATTTTCTTATAATTATTTTTATAACTGTTCGCAAGTTTTTACGAAAAATTAAATTAAATTCCACTCACTAAAATTTATCGACTATGTCATCCTTTGGGACACGAACCCACGACTCTTCGCTAAAATGTGGAACGCTTCACGATTTTGCGTGTCATCCTGTTTTGCTTAATTTACTTTTAAAAACGAATATAGCTAGTTACAAACAGGCCGAACCTAGAGTAGAATATTATCCACACCCAGTTTTTGCGAATAATATGTGTTTTGTTTCTTACGTTTACGTGAATAGTCGAACTCAATAAAACACAATTGTACGGATTACAAGTGGATTCGTGGTCACAGGGAGACGAACGCAGTAAAGTGTTCGAAACGTCAGGTTTTAAATAAATTATAAATAAATCGCGAAGTAATCCGTAAAATTGCGTTTTAAGAAGATGTTCATTTTTCTAGTAGGTATCAATGTGCACACACCTTATCTGATCCGCCCCACGCAGCGAGCTGGCTGCATCTTGCACCCCGCATAATCGTCTAACTGAATCGCCCGCTTTTTTGGCATCCACCCTCAACCCGAGCTATTATTGCTTCTGTGAATAGGAAATTTGCATGTCTGTTTTTGTTTATTTCAGTAATCACAGGTGAAGTATGAAATAAATAAACATATGAATTAATTGTCGAATAAAATATAACAAGACTGATTTGAAAATGGCTTCACTTCATTCTTGGACAGTCATGATGAACGACATTTTAAAATAGTCTTATATTTTTTGGCGGTATATCCATTCACCCAACTGGGCTTCAGCAACCTTGGGGTTTAAATAATCCCAAAAATGTCTGTTGCAGAAGGCAACGGGAAACCACTGCAATATTTCCCAAGAAAGAATTTTAGAAGAAAATTATCATTAATTAAATAATAATTATTTTAGAAGAAAATCACAATGGAGAGCTCACAGAGGAATAATGCGATGTTATGCGAACCGACTGACGCTCGTCGCCACTGCCATTCCTGGTTGCACGGTGTAAAGTACAGTAGTGGATACTTCACTGCGGACCACCAGACGTGGAGTGGTATTAATAAGGCTACTGGTCAATGTACAGGAACACAGAAAACCCCATTACGAAAACAACTACGCATGGGGACATGGAATTTGCAGAGGGCAGTGCACAGCACATATAACCGCAGCCAATGGAGGAATCTCACTTGTGGTCGCGATCTACAGCATTGAGGGACCGAGGAAGAAGAAGAAGAAATTTTTTTAAGCGAGATATTTTTTGTGTGACAGTGAAAAAATTGGCCTTAAATAAAATAAATTAATAATGTAAAAATCGGTGTACGAGTTACAAGGCTTTTCAGGGGTAGTTACACAGATAAATTTTATACTATAGATACTGTTTACACTAACGGCTGCTATAAAGTATTTAAAACTGTATTTTTGGTCCATGAGAGAATTAAAGTAATCTAACAGCAAATTGGCAAAGGAAAAAATTTTTTTACTTTATTAAAATTGACGCTCGAATCCTATTAGATTGCGATTGAAACAGTAGTTATCTGTAAGACCACAAATAATGAAGTTATATCATGATTGGCTCAACTTACAAGGCAATAATACTCTGATCTACTGTACTAAAAAACTGTCGCCCGCGACTTCACTTGCGTAAACTCGATGATACAAAAATGACCCTCATCGCCATCCAGTAAACATGATCTCTTATTTGTACTGTTTCCTATTGTGAAGACAGGTCACCCAGTAACTCTGGATGTACTTAATCCTTATTAAAATCCTTGTCCTGATATTGAAGAAAACTAAAATAGGGTAAGTTTTCCATTGAATTTGGTGCAGTGGTTAGGAATTTTTGCGCGTGCATAGATTTTGGAGATGGCTATTTTAATTTCTCTATCTAATATTGGGAGCTTAGATTAATTCAATTCACGACGTATAAGGCATGTAGTTATGGCCAAGATACTTAAAATCTTGCTTAAATGAAAGCTAATATTTGAACGTTACTAAAATAACACTATTATTTGAGGATAATGAGGTGCTTGTAGCGCAGTGGCGGCAGCGCTTTGGTAGTGATACCAAAAGTTAAGCAACCCACGGCGCGGTCGTGATTGGATGGGTGACCATTCCGACCATTTAAGTGACGTCCATGACAAGCATCGCCGTGCTTCGGAAGGCACGTTAAGCAGTTGGTCCCAGCTAATATCTGTTGGTATTAGTCGTTAAGCCTAATCAGAGGCCCTAGGGCGGCTTGATAACATCTGACAGTAAGGTTTGTCACTTGCCTTACAGACACCCCTCCACCAATCGGCACTGAGCCCGCGTGGCGGTGTATGGCTCGTACCTCCTCATAGTTGAGGTGAGGCCTTTTCCCAGCAGTGGGTTTTATATGGGCCGTCTTTACAATGAGGTTTTATAAAAAAATATTGCTTATTTATAGTTACTTATCAAAGTAGGTATCTAGTGAGCAAATATTACTTACTTACTGATAAGTATTCACTCACACACATAGATTTTGCGTTATAAAGAAATTTTCACAAAATTTTTGAATCAGCTAAGTGAAAACGTTTCACTTATTTAAACCTCGCAATGTTTTATCATTTGGACACAAAACTTTAGCTGAAGACAGTCGTGAATTTATCGCCATTTCTTTGGTTTCATTTAAAACAATTTATGCACATTAATCTTGTTTCTTAAGCCATTAATTCAGGATTTCTTTGTGAATAAATAATGTTATTTTATTCTACTATGATACTTATTTTTAGCTATGACGAAATTTCTTTTACGAATTTTATTACTAGTATACTTATGAATTTGATTGCCTTCCTATGCCAGAAATGATCAGTGTACTGTCTATTACATCGGTCCTAGAAGCCAAGGCTTCGAAAATTGATTCTGAGTCTGTTAGTCAGGATATAACTCAGAAACAAAAACATCCCGGAGTCAGAAAGGTGGCTGTGTTATGATCCCGTGTAAAAAAACTAAGAGTGTACATAAATACTATGTCTCCTGCATTTTTGGTAATGTTTGTTATGAAGAATTGGTAGCGTAGTCTTCTTCTTCTCGAGTCAATGGCAATTAAACTTTCTGCGCCCAAAAAGAGGCAACATCAATGGCCTTCTGGTTGGCGTTGTAAAGGTCCTCTTGCGTGCAGGTGGCAGGAGAGGTAGGGCACGACATTAAGTGTGGCATAGATTGTAAGGCGCCACACTCGCACGTAGCGTAGTGGCCAACGCGTTGCCTCTCATAAGGGATAGTACCGGGTTTGATCCCACGTGCCCCCATATACCAATGACTTTTTCTGAGTTACTTTACACTAGTCGTGAGTAAACCTATACATTCAGATGACTGAATGTGTAACCATGATCCGAGGGCAGTCGCTCTACTGTAATTACGTGATCTGCCATATCCTAGATCATGGTCCAAAGCAGACCTTGGGCCCTCACGTGCAAGTGCACAACCGAAATTATGCTAAGATGATGATGATGCTTGTTAAGTAGCCGATATTCGATATTTGACTGCTTCGTTGATCCACGAGGTCCCGGGTTCGAATCCCGGGTCGGGCCAAGAGTGTTGAGTTTTTCTGTCTTGAAATAACTCAGACACAGTTTCGGAGTCATGAAGCTGGTGGTGTTAACACCCTCGTGCCTCGGAAAGCACGTTGAGCCGTTGGCCCGGCTCCTAATCTCTCAACGGTCATGTCGGACCGCCGTATGAGAGTGAAGAAACAGAAAGTGCACCTGTGTACTGTAGAACTTCCTCTGGATGCGAAGTCCTCTCTATCCTACGAAAGCATCCATTTACTTGTGATTAACTATAAAATACAAATGATACTCATCTCTAATCCAGTTGTTTTATTTCCTCATGTCACCTTTACAAACGTACTCTTATCAACGTATCACTTTTTGAATACTATCCACTGTTTTACATACGACTTGATCTTTTCCAAAACTCTCTAAAATCTATAATTCTCTGACTTATTTCAAAATTGACGTACAAAGAAACTTTCTTTTTATTTATACATCGAAGAGTCGAACGAGCGAGACGTAGAGGTTTTACGCGTAGCTCCAAACCTCAACAGTACTGCGCACACACTATAATATCTCCCGCGCAGTTGGCTAATCTCTGTTGAGATAGGCCACTGTAGTCAAAATTCGGGCAGGAGGACATTATTATTATTCGACTGAAATATTCATAGTATTTATTTCTAGACAAACCCCTACATCCTCTCAGCCGTGTTGGCAGCGTCGAGCTGTCAAGTCACACTTCGTGAATAATTGCCGTCGCCCGCCATATTTTGCGATGCGTTCCGCGGCGCAGATTAAAAACGCCGAGAGTAGGCACGTGTCCAAACGACGCCACGCGTTGTGCTTTTAGAGATCCGCGTGAAATGAAACTGCGTTATCTGCAATGGATAATAACTTAAGTTATTTTTATTTGAAGTGGGTTCGCTCTTGACTTTAGACTAAATCAGACGTGGCGTAGACAGAGTCAATAGTGGAGCGAGCTTACCCAGACTCACCGACGAAACACAGCAAGCCGCTTGGCGCCGGGCTGCGGTGTGAGGGTTATAGCTACCAGGCGGCACCTAACGAAGCCTACCACTTGATAGAATCGTTCAGCAGCTTCAAACTGAAGTTTGTGATGTGGTTGCCCGGGGTGGACCACTAGGAGGTAGATCAATTTTTCCCACTTTAAGACAATTCATGATTTACACGATAAAAAACAGATTCGTAAATTAATTGTCTCTGAGCTACTGCTGATGCTTCCCAACGAATGAATGATGTAAAACTGCAAACCATTTTTTACAAATTGTTTCAGCAATCACACCAATATTTCTAAACTAAGCGTCAGCTTGTGCAACTAATGTACATTTTAATATCATACCGAATGCGAAAGGATAAGAAGATCAACTACAGTGTGTCATCTCTGTCTGAAACATGTATGCAATATTATTGCAGCAGGCTTGATATTGCTACGTAATTCAATCACACAAATTAGTTAACAATTTTGATTACATTTGTTATACCTATTGACAAAACACATCTAATTGCATCATTAACCTTCGTTGGTTTGTCTTTCGGCGTGCTCAAAGTTTTGAAATTAGTCAAAATTACTTTTATACGGAACCCTTGTGCTTAAATGTTTATTCTATCCCGTATTATCCTTTAACAGCGGGACGCTGAAACGGAAAATGTTAAAAACAAACATGGAAAATTCGCAGTTGGAACGAAATGGTTTAAAATAATTCCAAAATTCTTTCTTGGTGAGTAATTCTAGCGCGCATCTCACTGGAGAGTAACGTATCAGCGTTAATTTTATTTTAAGTACTTAGGTATATCATTGGTGAACGTGTAAAACGTAAAATTATTTTTGTACGAAATACACACAGTAAAAAAATTGAATAACAATTAATGGTTTTTAAAAGTATTTTTTTTATCTTAGCTTTTAACATGTATTACTTACATATAAAGCTACGTATTCGTTTTTGTTTTAATTATTCTGCACCTAGGATCAGCGCTGTTCATTTTTTTCTTTTTGATATAATTTAAATTCAAAATATGTATCTTTAGTGTCGTTATATGTGTGTATGATATCATATTCACAATCTAGTAAAAGTAATAATGCTGTATTTTGTGTATGGGCTGCCTTTATTTTAACTTACACTGTTTTACAAAATTAATTTTGCATTGGATCGCTAACTGAGTATAAGAAGAAAACTATTTTGCCAAAATAGTTTGCTATTTGTGGAGAATCTTCCCCAGTTTCTATAGTTTTCGCGTTCACTCTTCTTTGTTCAGAGAAATTAAAAATATGAAATCTGTAAATTCAAACGAGTTTGAAAGTAATTAGCTATTTTATCTTGCTAAACTAATTAAATACATTTTGCTTGAACATTTAAAATACGATGTGTAAACACGCTAAAAATGCTCTTACTTACTCTGTAATTTTAATGTGATGGTATTATTTTTTTTTTTGACGTCTTTAAATTCGTTTTTTAGTACTCGTAGTTTTGTGTGATTTAAAATAACAATATCACTATGTTCAGATATTTTCCACAAAAAAGGGAATAGAAAAACCCATTTATACTTTGAAAATATAACAATAACAAAATTCTGAAATTAAAATACCGTGTTTATTCAAATAATGGATCTTTCAATGAATCCGGGCAAAGCCGCGGGTTGAGCTGGTATATTTTAATCCGGTAAAAGCGTAAGGCGGGATCCAAAAGTATTGGCTATTTACCCAATTATATACAAACCGGATTGCTAACGATAAAAAAACACCAGACCCGTACCCTGGTTCAATATAAAAACGGAAGGTAAAACTGGGGCTTAATAGGAGCGTATTTTTTTAAATAAGAAAAAGCGTATAACACCGCGAAAATACGTTTACCTTCAGCGTTTATCTAAAAAATATCTTTGGTAAAATCTATAAGTTTGCAAAAAAATGACACCTGGCTTAATTCCAAGCTATGACATACGAATTGTCTTTTTCCGATTATTGAGAAAGCTTTCCCAGACGTTAGTTCTAAAAGCGATTATTACTTTCATTAAAGCTATAGCTATTTTATTTGAAAGCGATCGAGTAAGACGGTAGGCCAAAGGGTCCCGAGTTTGAGTCCCAGGATGATACGTGTCTGTTCGACGATAATATTGTCATTAAATTATTTAGAAGCAATAGTCAGAAGTTGGTGGAGTTATATGCTCCTGAAAGTACAAACCATTAGTCCTGCGCCTGATTCTCTTCTATCATACCGGATTGATGTCTTAACGGCCCATGCGTGAAGGGGATATAGAGTATATCTATGTATTACTGGCACAGCAAGCACTTTAGTAGGTACGTCAATAAAGAGGGCATTCACCCGGCATGCAAAGTGTCGTAGGTTGGAGTCCCAACTGAAAAGGGACAATGAATTTTTAAGTACAATATTGACGTCATGTCGAATTTACCGAACCTCCACACCCTTTTTTACCCCCTTAGAGGTAGTATTTTCAAAAATTCTAAAATACGCCATTCTTTATTTCTAACTAAATAGCTAAACATATCTTTAAAACTGATGCAGTTTTATACAAACTGACTTTGGAAGTGAGTTTTCAAAAATCTTTCCTTAGCGCTCATCTACACTATAAAAGAAAGCATGGTGCAAAATTTCAGTTTCTAATAAAATTAGTTTGGGCTGTGTGTTGATAATATGTCAGGCAGTTAAGTTTCATTTTATACATTTAGATTTTACCTTCGTCGCTTATAGAAGGCCGCAGCCCTAGAACATCGGATCATTTATTGAATATCTCAGCCTCTATCCGATCCCTGTTTTCAATGGGCCGGGCTTTGGGCGATCCCGCATTGATGGCGCGTCACATCAGGGCCGCATTATGAATAAATGCTCTTTTTTTCTTCGCTCAACTCTGTTGCCGAGTTCGCAGTGATGTATGGCTCTGTTTGGTACGCGGAATTGTTTTTGAGAAGCTTTTTCTGAGGTTTATAGGCTTACGTTGAGAAAGAAGACATGGAAACGTTTTTTGTGGTATCAATTTTTTTTTTTTTGCTATTTTGTTTAATTTTGGAGCAGACAATAGACTAAACTAAATAGAATAAAATAAAGACATGCGTCTTAGGGCATGATACCTTATGAAGTATAGTGATTGATGACTTTTCATTCCAGATAGCTCGTTAAAATGCGCAGCGCAAGAAATTATAAAAAATAAAGGTAACGTGACACTAGTAATTAAATTCGTCAATGCGACTTACTACGTGATTTTGTGGGGGCCGTATGTACACGACCAATGTGTGTACTTCATATTGATGACACAACATTTATAACCACAAGTCCAATGCTACAAATAGTAAATGACTACAATATTTTTTTTAACACATGAAAAATCTAGGTACAAAAATTGTAAACTTTTTACTGCACACCGTAAAAAATACTAAATACAGAAAGACGTACAATGGCATACTTACTTATCGTATTTTATATTTGACTAGCAGTTTCCCGCGACTTCGCCCGCGCCAAAAATCGGATTTTCCATACAAACTTTCATCCCATATATCACCCCCCTGCTGATTTTATATCACAACAAAAAGTGGCTTATGTCCTTCCCAGGTTCTCAAACTATCTTTGTACCAAAATTTCATTTGAATCGGTCAAGTATTTCGGAGCCTATTCAATACAAACAAACAAATGTTTCCTCTTTTTAATATAGATAGATAGATAACTTTTTATTGGACACCATAACAGAAAATAAGTACAACAGTTTACACAGAAAAATATACAATGTAGGTGGTCTTATCGCTATAAGCGATCTCTTCCAGACAACCTTTAGGTAAAGGAACATACTCATTCACAGGATGGGAGAATTTGGTGCAAAAATCATAGAATAGGTGTAATGAACAAATAAATAATAATATATAAATAATCAATAAAATACATAAAAATAAGTAAATATACCTACATATTAATCATACATACATATACTTTTATTTACTGACGTTGGTCAAGTACTTCTCATATTGGTATATATATACCAATATGAGAAGTACTTGACCAACGTCAGTAAATAAAAGTATTTATAATTGGAGAAAATGATTTTAAGACTATTTTTGAAGATATAGGTTTGTATTGAATAGAGCCTATTCAATACAAACAAACAATTCTTTCCTCTATAAAATATTAATGTAGATAAATGTAGATGGAGAAAACCACTTTCTACGATTTCATAATAAAACGATTACCCATAATAAAATATTTTTCAAAAATAAAATAAAAAGCTTCAATCCGTACGATTCAGGTCTGTTATACAATAATCCAATTCCCATATTTCCAGCATTGCAAGTTGCGGAATAAACGAATCGTATTTGCGGCGTAATCCTCGAATCTTTATTTCAAAAACAAACTGCGATGCGAAATTAATTGCAATTGACACAGAAGCTCGGCTTACGCTGCCGCCCGATGAGCCTACGCGCCTATGATATACTACAGTTTTGTTCAGAGAGCTCACTCACCCCATCACGAAATAACGAGAGTACAGAAGACAAACTACTTTGCGCACGAACAACGCACATATAGACACCGCTCACGGACACGATATCTCGAAACGGTTCGGAACAGTACGAGCGCGGGTGCACAGGCGTATGTGAACTTTTTTGTGCAAAAATGGAGTAATCAAAATTTGTTAAAATTCAATAAACATTAAAATAAAATAAAAAATTCTTAAAAATTGAATAAAATAAAAAAGTCATTGTTACGTGACGGCACGTGGGATCGAACCCGGTACTTCTAGCATGAGATCCAAACTCACCCACCTACGCTAGCCACTACGCCACTGACGCTCATACTATTACTAACCCTACCATATTATAAGCGTGTTTACTACAATATTTTGATTTGTTTGTGTATCCTATATTGATACTACGCCGCGCACACTCACACACATACCTGCCTTATTTTTATTTGTTTAAAACGTACCGTGAGAACCCCGAAGATCGAGTCGACATCGAGACGTTACCTATGACACATGTACTAGACCGACCAGAGCGCTTTCGCCGCGTGTGTATCCTGTGAAGCTCCTTACAGACATTTCGAGTGATTGTGGCCTGTGAAGTGATACCTAAACCCGGAAGGTTGATGTGGCAAGTACCTAGCTATAAGCGCTCAGACTTTACTAATTTTCCACCTATCATTGTCGCCCTCCACGTGTAATCCACTGCCTAAACTCTCAAACAAAGCGGAATATAAAGAGATTGACTAAACTGGCGCGCAGTAAAACTGGCCCAAGAAGAAAAAAGACATCATTTAATCATAAATATTACTTTACATCCTATTCTTAGACCTACTGAAAATACGCGAAATTTCATAATAATCGATCAAGCCGTTTTAGAAGAGTTTTTTTACAACACTATGACACGAGAATTTTATAAAATAACTAGCAGCTCTACGCGACTTCGTCCGCGCCAAAAGTTGATTTTTCCATAAAGTTTTTATGCATCCCCTTATTTCACCCCTCTGATGATTTTATATCGCGACAAAAAGTAGCCAATGTCCTTCCCAAAGTCTCAAACTATCTCTGTACCAAATTTCATTTGAATCGGTCTAGTAGTTTTGGAGCCTATTCAATACAAACAATCAAATCTTTCCTCTTATTAAAATTAGTGTAGACAAATGCGCATAAAAACTTGAAATAATAACACCTAGAAGGATAGTTCCCATTATTAAATCGCTGTCAAAAGCGTGCACATTTCATAACTATGTGTGTTTAAGCAACACGCACGACACGCACACTAATAAAGAAATAATATTGCCAGCAAATCTTTTTTCTACTAAATGGTAGAAAATTTTAAAAATTAAGAATTAAGTTACAAACTCGAATAAGGTTCAAATAATATGGATTCAGCTAGTTACCTACCTTTACTTTTTTGTTATGAACAGTCACTCGGTACAGCTAAGCCAACCTCGAATTTTGGGGTTGAAACAAGAAAAAAATTGATCTAATACATATTTATTCAGCGTTATTTACCTGTACGCAAACCTATGCTATATGCAAACCAAAATACTAAAAATGTAGTTTAATTTACTAACAATATAAGTTTAAAGTCAGAAATAAATAAAAGGGAATGATAATGACTGATACACAGTGTTATTTATTTATTTATCAGGGTTCCTTGTTGACTGTAAAATCAACAAGAGGTTTTTAAAATCCTTGTATTTGCAATTTATTTCAAAAAGTTATCGTTTAGATAAAATAACTCTTTTGATATTTTCTTTTTTCGATTCATAGAAAAATCGAATATATAAATAGCGGTTGACAATTAGTCGCGCCAAGTTTGTGGCGTGGTGCTGGGAATTGATATGGTCAGAAAAAAAACATACGGCTCCCTATGAATTTTAACATTATTTTCAACGCCAATTATTTTTTGGGTTAATTCTCATAATATGGTCTTTAAAATTAATTCCAAGCAAACGCTCCGCTACATTGCAGATAGAGTACACTTCTTTTCTCTTATCCACTATTATCACGCATACAAACTAATATGTGAAACCATTTTCTTTCCGTTGCAAAAAGGTTACTGAAACAATATTTGCAGTTTACTTTAGCTGATAATATCTTGCTACGATTCCAGCTATGTAATCAACGATATATTTTTTGTAATTTGGATCATCACTACCTTACAATTTTAAATCCACACAATATTTCAGAACTATTGCATATGATACTTATTGTAAATCACGCATAAATACTTTTCATAAAACAGTTGCATTTTATTTGCATTTATTTTGCAGCAATCAAATATCACTTTAAAAAAATTAGTGCCCTATAAAACCGAATATGAAGAAATAAGTAGTTTTTTATTTTCTTCTATACTGGCAACATTCTCGCAAAATTTCATTGATTAATTACAGAGATTTGTTTTTAGTATTTTACGTATAAATATAAGCTAAAAGAAATAATTTACGCGTGGAATGTAATGTTGTTAGGCTTTTTGTGTTTTTCAAATCTGTTGTGGCAACCATTTACTGCACAAACCGTCATTATTAACAATAATTCGGGAGCTGTTACTCGTGCCGCGTGAGCTTGAGCACTAAGGACTCAAAGTCAAATAGTGGCTGGGCTACTATTGATTTGCTTCAGTTTACGCGCGCGGACTAGGCTTCTAGGTGTTATTATTCAAAGCATAGAAATTACTATGATATCTGCTCTGCTCCTCACTACACCCAAGTACAAGTCTACCGCGTGTCTATCTGTTATAACCGATTCAATATTCGGCATAAATCCTCGAAGATTATAGGGCATGTAACAACATTCCCGTTTTTCGTGCAATAAGTTTGTGTCAATAGCGGGGCCTAGCGGGTGCATCGGGTGTGGGGACTTGACTGCAGCGGGTAGCAATGCACACAAGCGAAAAAAAATATATATTTCGTCCCTTGGCAACGCAGTTTAGTCTAGGTTTTTACGATTCTACACCTCTCATATAAAAAATAAAAATAATATTTGAGGGGGGGCTCCCATACATGAAACTAAAACCAAAAAATGTATAGGCCTTTGGCGTGTGGAGTGTCTATGGATAGGTCTTTTAAAATGACATCAAGGTTCCTAAAACTATTTTCTCTAAAAGTCTAACGTTTGAGAGATAGACGCTTCCAAAGTAGTAAAATGGGCATCCCCCAATCCAACTTTTGAACTAAGCAAGTGTAAATTTGGGAAAAAAATATGATGTACTTGTATCGTAACAAATTCTTTCAACGAATATTAGTTTGTACTAGATCGAACTAGTAGTACATATCATACAAACATTTTGAAAAACAAAGTTATATTTGCTGTCCAGAAAATATTGTGGTATTTTGGCTAAGTGGAAGTAAGTGGATCCTAATTTAGTTAAAGTTGGCACGGAACCCTTTGTGCGCGAGTCCGACTCACACTTGGCCGGTTTTTCTCAGGAACGCGTGAAGGTATCTAGTTGAAATTAACATCAAACATTCATGGCTGCATTTTCTTGAAGCAGTAAACATAAAGCATTTAAGTTCGAGTCGCACCGGATGACACAGTCGATCAATTTTTGTGTGCAAAAAATAATTTACTTTCGTAAAAACTTACAAACAAATTGCGTTTAAGTCAACGCAGTCCAAAGATACGGCCATTTAAGCCTTATTTTCTAACATTTCTCAGGGGAATCAATACCTATAGGGTATTTGAAGAAGGCAAGAAAGAAGGTCTTACAGCACCATTAAGGGAAAACAAACCGAAAACTGTTGTTACATCGTAGAAAATAACCTTTGTTTGTACGGAACCCTCAATGAGTCCGATTCATGCTTGCCCGGTTTTATTTTATTTAAAGTAGGTACAATTTCAGTGATAGGTACACTATTTGCCCATACTTCCAAACACAATACCAAATTTGCAATCCGCGAATTCCTATTTGATGAGGAGTTCAATACGACTTCTTGGATATGTATGTTTAACGCATTTTTTTTTCTTATCATTTTCTATTCTTATTCCCGCTGTATCCGCGACCAGACCTCGATATGAAACAATATCAAGATTACTGCAGCGACTGTTTACTGGCGACATAAGTACTAGCAGTATCGAAGCATCGAAGACTGCGATTGAAAATATGAAATGCGATTGCAGAGCGCAATACGAAAGAGCAAACTCCGAGTGCATTTTTAGACGCATAATAATGTAGTGTTTTGCTATTGACTAAGTCAACAGACATGTCTATATAATAATGTCCTCCCAGCCGAATTTCGACTACAGTGGCCAATCTCAAAAGAGATTAGCCGACTGCGCGAGAGATATTATAGTGCACCAGTGTGTGCGCAATACACAGGTGCCCTCTGCGTGCCTTTTCTTAATTCGGCGAGACGGCAATCCGTCAAACCCTAGAGAGATCCTGATCTCTCTAGGGTTTGCAGGGTCTAGGAAAGCACGGTACGCCGTTGGTCCTGCGCCTGCGCAGGACCAACGGCGTACCGTGCTTTCCGAGGCTACTCGGAACTGTGTCTGAGTTATTTCAAGACAGAAAAACGCAAGACTTTCGGCCCGACCTGGAATTCGAACCCGGGACCTCGTATGTAGTCCGAAGCAAAAACCAAACCACTACACCAAGATGTTCGTCAAGTCGTTTATTGCAACAAGAAACACATTACAGGGTAACATACAATTTATAACATACTAGACGTTTTCCCGCCACATCATTCCCCTTTCACTTTTCACCCCTTCGAGGTTAAATACTTCGAAAATCCCGTAACACGTCATCTTTTATTTCTATTACCCAATACCAATTTTTGTCGACTTTACTTCAAAACTGACGGAGTTTCATACAAGCTTGCCCTCCAAGGGGAAAACATCCAAAAACTTGTTCTTAATGGTTACTTACTTTTAAACTAATTAGCTAATTTCCAATTTTTAGTATCACAGCATAGGCGATTTTATCGCTGAGAGCGATCTCTTCCAGACTGATGTGCTGGCCTACCTACCTTTAGTTTCCTGGTATGTTAATACCCACAGATTATAACGACAGTCTACCCGGACACAGCCAATGCCGAGCTAACTCACTTAGCGAACTGTCAAACTATAGATTGATGTCATTACGCGCTAATCCTCCGCTAAAGGGATCTGAACTTAGCAGACTTGAGATTAGTCAGGTTTAGGTGGAAGATGGAATATGTCTTAAGACTACTGCAAGTTAGTTTTTCATTTAACATTGACCAATAATTACTTTATCAGGCCCCCTTTCTGTCATATGGTTCAAAAACAAATAATACCTAAGACCCAATTTTGTAAAAATCTTTAATAATTCATACAAATCCTTACTTCGTAACACAATGAGAAAAATAAATATGGTTAATCATTATTACAATTTTAACGGTATTTAGCAACTACTAGCATCGTATAAAAAATTTAAAAGATTCTTTTCAAACTGAATACCTCTTTAGGCATGTTATAAAATAGAGCTTTACCAGTTATTCTGATCGACTACAATAGTAGCTAGTAGCTCGTGCTTCATAAAATTATCAAGTATTTCTTTTTAGAGATATTTACGAGATAATATTTTAACACGCCGCGCTTCTATAAAGATATTTTCATTTTACGAGTATAACATCATGAATGGAAATAAAAGGCACAGCTAAAGTATTTCTAATCGCACGAACGAACCTGGTCGCAGGTGTGACCTATGAGACCCTCATTCCTCCTATTCAGAACCTTCGATATAATAACGCGATATTTTATTATATCGACCTTTTGTTAAAATAGCGTGTCAACCTTAACACTACCATCATTGCCTGAACCCTTGTTGTGAAGACATTATTTTTGGCTAGAGGTCAACGTATGTTGGAGGTGTATGTTTTGAACAGGAACCCGTGTATAAGGCGCCGAAAGAAATAGGTTTATTGATTGAATAACTTGCGCTAAGAAATCATGACTTTCGAAATCTTGGGTGTTGTTGAAAGATAATAATAACTAGAGCTTTGAAATGGAAATTAAAAAGGGTTTTGTAGTATTTAGGTAACCACTACATTAGTAGTGATACAAGGGTTCTTTTCTCACACTTTGCCACTATTTTCCTGCTTAGGGTTTACATGATCATCATCCTCCTAACATTATCCCGGATGTGCACTCGCACGCAAGGGCCCGGGATCCGCTTTGGACCATGATCCAGGATCAGGGTCATGATCCAGTATGTGGCAGATCAGGTAATTACAGTGGAGCGTCTGCCATCTGATCTCCGTGACCCTGTTACCAGGGTACCTGACCAGTTTGGATCATGGTTACACATGTAGTCGCCTGAATGCGCAGGTTTCCTCATGAAGTTTTCCCGCACCGTAAGGGTTTTTATCGCACTGAATTTGTTCTGATATAACAAGTAAATGACCCGCCATTCTCTGATTTCACCATCTGGTAATACAAAATTGCTTGAGAACAGCCGAAAAATCCTAATTTCGTATCTAAAAACGCCTATTAAGTAAAAGACAAGCAATCCGGTGTGAAATTTGTTCTCGAGCACACATTAATAACGAAATTACTCGTTCAGACGCGACGCTTAGGGCAAACATTCGTTAAAACGATTTACGTCAAAGAAAACTAGAGTGTAGGCAAAAAAAACGAAAAGGGTTCTGTAGAATTTAGTAGTGAATACGGGTGAAAATCAAATGACAGAATCATTTTTCTAAAGTAAATCGAAAATACAGGCTAATAAGTAACGTTGGAGATTTATTCTGTGGTTGTGGATTATATACGAGTTTAGATACAAAATTACCACCTAACCAAGGAATATAATAATTTATTTATTTTCTTAAGCACAATAGGTATCTTAATTTAATGATTAGGGTTTACAAATTGGTTACTTATTGCCTATGGTGCAAAAGACTGGTGCCTGAAAGAGGTTTTTAATAACCGGTGTTACAGGTCACCAGGCCCTACCCGTAGAGGTCACAAGTACATTTATTTATCTATACCCTTTATTCTATTACCCTAGGACTTTTTTTGCTTTTAACAACTTTCTTTTTACATTTATCACACCGCCTTTTGCTCATTTTTGACTAGCTGAAGTTATGACACGTAGATAATGCCACTTCGCATTAAGTCGGCCTGTTATACAAAGTTATAGTTGTGCAATGAAGCTTAAATAAATAATATGGCTTTAGGTGACTTTAAAAAAGAAAATAGCGGTATGCAGACGCCATATTCTGTGCTTTCCCCAATGCTATCGCAAAACCAGACTTCTTTGAGGTACACAGATACTTCGTCAATTAAATTGCTATTATAAATAATGCATAGACTTTCAACACGTCAGGTTACTGATGTAAACTACGAAAACACTTCTTATTACATAGGGAATAGTAGCTCTCAAAGTCAAAGTGGGGTAGTCTGAGTTGCGGCCGTGTGTACTTCAGCAGTTAATCTCAATTGCTATTTACAATGAATTCATTTTTTTTTACGAAGTTAAATCAAATTTCACTTACAAAAATGAATCGACTGTGTCATCCGGTGGGATTCGAACCCACGTCCCTTCGCTATCCGGGCACTCGCCCGAAGAGCACTCGCTCTTACCAACTAAGCTACGGAGAACGTTAGTCAGTCGACGAATTTTTGCAAGTGCTTGCTACGCCAGTGAGCCGGCGTTCGATTTCATCAATACTTGGGGAATGTACCCGCATGTATCCAATGGAAATATTTTTACAAATATTTAACCATCAGTTAAGATGAAATCAGCTTAACTTATTATATTTTTATAACTTAAGCAATTACCAACCAACCAAAAAATAACCAACTAAGTTGGTAAGAGCACTCGCCCGGATAGCGAAGGGACGTGGGTTCGAGTCCCACCGGATGACACAGTCGATTATTTTTTGTAAGTGAAATTTGATTTAATTTCGTAAAAACTTGCAAAATAATTGCTTAAGTTATAAAAATATAATAATCATTTTTTTTTTCATATTATTTCGTTGCAGACGTTAGTTTAAGTGAATTAATTGCTTTTCCTCAAAAGCTATTACCATTGTCATTTAAAAGTTTTTAAGTTAAACTGTTGGCCTGTAGGAAGTAAGCATTAGTCGCGTGATCGCGTCTCTCTTGCCCGAGTTGGTTCAGCTGTTTATTTCCAATTTTTAAGTACGGAACCCTACTTTTGGGATATCTGTTCATCTGCAATAAATAATACCTTCGTTCGTCGGGATCTCCGCTGAAGGCCGAATAAATAAATTAGCCGAGTGAATGTAAGAAATGGGATTAAAACAGATTTTTGGTTAAACCGAGTGATAGAAGAAATTGTTGCAATATATTATTATTTTTAAGTGTAAAGCATTCATTTTGCAGCAATCTAAATATATTATTGCACTTGAAAAATGACCATTTCCCGCCTCTGGTGGTAATTTTTAAGTGCAATAATATATTTAATTGTTGCAGAACTCATATTTTACATGCTTTTATTTAACTTGCAATGAACCTAACTAGCTAACTAACTATGTTTGTTCGGGTTGAATCTTGCTACTCAATTTTGAAGCAGATATCTTCAAATGATTGAGCTGAAATTTTGTAAACACGTTTAGTTTGGATGACAATGCATGGTAAGCTATGTGACGTCATTCTAAATTCAACATGGCGGAGCATCTAAGATAGTGGACTACGTATTTTTAATGCACTCCTACAATATGGGTATCAAATGAAAGTTGCTAAGAGTAACTCAAGAAACTAAGTGACGTCACTATAAATCCAATATGGCGGCCTACTTAATTCACTCTTACTAATATGGGTATCAAATGAACGGGCTTGCTTAAAATAACTCGATAACGTTACGTTACGTTTGCTCCAAATATAATATGACGGACTTCTTAAGATGGCGGACTAAGTTTTTAACTTCATACAATTTGGGTATCAAATGAAAGGGCTTGCTGAGAATAACTCGATAAATACCGCAACCTGCGTCACTCTAAATCCAAAATGGCAGAATTCTAAAGACGGCACATTAAATTTTTAATGCTTTCCTACAATATGGATATCAAATGACATTTCTGATAGTAACTTAAAAAATAAAGTGACGTCACTATAGATCCAATATGGCGGATTTCTAAATGCACTCACTATATGGATATCAAATGAAATGGCTTGACTAGTAGAATACTAATCACTATAACAAATTTCAAATCCAAGGTGGCTGCCGTAACAAAATGGCGGATAGCATATTTTTTTTAAACTCCCTCAATATGGGTATCCAATAAAAAGACTGACTAGTAAAATACTATAATAAACTATGCAAATCCAAGATGGTCGCTATCACAAAATTGCGAATTGCATTTTATTTCACAACTCCTTCAATATAGGTTTCAAATGAAAGAGATTGATTATTGGAATAAAAGTACCTACCTTATCATCATCATCAGCCAGTGTTTGTCCACTGCTGGACTTTTCCAGCTACATGAAACTGATCATAGTATATTGAAAAACAACGATGAATATGAACTAACGTAATGAAATGTCTACCTAGCAACTTTATTTTTTGGTTAAATGTTAATTAACTTAAAGTGTGAAGTGGTTTGCACCTATTTTATAATACTTTATTTTTTAAATCGGTTAAGGTGTTTCAAATAAAAAATGGCCAAATGCGAGTCGGACTCGCGCGCGAAGGGTTCGTACCATTAACTTAAAACATTAGAGAGTATAGGCAAAAAAGTATATATTTTTATTTTATTTATAATTTCACAAGTATTCATCACAGGATACCCGAAATAATTTTAAATAAGAGTTTCCGCGCCTATTTCTTTACGTGATTGATTTGAAGTTTATAGGTCCAAGACTTTAGAAATTACAGGGAGGGGGGGACACACACACCGTGTAAACGACTTTGGCGGGCTATATTTCGCAAATGGTAAAGCTGATAAAAAAGTGTTGTATGGAAACTCTACCTTATTTGCATAGCCCTTTTCAACGAAACCCTACACAAGGGAGTATACTCAAAAACATAATGCACCCCCCCTTTACATGTATGGGGAGGTACCCTTAAAAAGGGTTAATTTTAATTTTTTGTATTTTTAAAAATGAGATCTATATGTGAAGTATCCTCGAGCCAAGTTACGTGCAAATCGGTCCATAAACGTAGAAGATATTTTGTTGTGACAACTAGGATGGACGGACTGAACGATCTTATAAGGGTTCCTTGTCGGACTACGGAACCCTAAAAAGGGTGAGAGACAGTGTAGATGACCAATTTAGTCTTTATTGCTTCTCAGTCTGTGTAATTCTGCCAAAGCCAATTTGTCATGTGGATTATTAAACAGTTTCCTTTGGTCGAGCTTGCAAATAGCAACACCATTAAAACTTTTTACGCGGCTTAGAGCCACGTAGACTTGGCCATTTGCAAAGTCTTTTTGCCCAAATACACTACAGCCTTTTCAACTGTAGTTCCTTGCAGCTTGTGCACAGTAACAGCCCAACATAAAATAATTGGAAACATTGTTCTCTCAATGTTGCCATACCCTCTGAGACCTTGAAAAAATATACTTTGAGTTCGTATGGGAATCCAACCATTTTCATCTTTAGAACTCCGGGCAATGGACTCGTCATCAAATTTAATAAACATTGATTTCGGAAGTTTACTTTGCATCGGTGATATTGATGTGTATTGATTCTTCAACTTCTTTCACTTCTATATCAACATCAGCCATTCTTGGATCATATCCATCAACAGTCGCTTCTACATCATAGTTTCCTCTTTCTTGGTTAATTATCTGTCTTCTTAATAATTTAAATGTAAATTATTAAGTTAAGTTAAGTTCAGCTAGAACTAGAACTTGGCCAATAACTTGCTGAAGCTCGCGTTCAATAAACTGAAATTGTTCAACTGGATCTCCATGAAAAGGACGTAACATATTTCGGTGTGCCATAAAAGCTGCTTCGCATGTATCATAGCCTGCTAATAAATCTCCTTCATCTCTTAACGGCACATGAAGATAAAAAAATAAAAATAGCCTTCTCGGTCTCCCGTTTGCGTATAATAGCGCGTCCTCAAAATTGCTGGCTTTGTTCGCTTTTTCATCTTGTTTCCATTTAGAAGTCTGATAGTTGTTCGCGTGGTTTTAGTGCCCTCTTCTAGGTCTACATAAGCTTTTCCATCGCCGTTTTCTTCGTCGTTTACAAATCGACTTGTATGTTCATAGTTTACAGCAAATTCTGACTTAACTATATTATCAATACATTAACTTAGATGCTCCAGATTGGTTGGTCTTTGAATATATCTGTCAAATATATTTTGATATGTTTGACCTTTATCACTGTCATGTTTTAAGATTCGGTAGCGCTCATCAGGTCGACATGTATTGATGAAAATTACTTTTCGAGAACTGTCTCTCAGTTTCAAATGGCATAATATTATGTATGCGCATTCACATGCCGACACTCTGCGATGATTTATAATTGCCACAAAAACCGCAAATAACTGCCTACCAATATCCCCATGACAGGCTCGAACTTTACTGACGGCCTTTTTTACCGCTTGACCTATTGTTCTTCAGTATTCCTTTTCAAAATACGAAATCTGCCATTATTACGCAAAGTTTCGTCAGGCCCTAATAAAACTGTCTCATCACTTGCTGGTCTGGAAAACTGAACCGACAGTTTAGGTCCTGTCTGTTTTTATAACAGGTTTGGGAATGTAAGTGGATTTGGACTCGTTTTACAATGTCATTAAGAGCATCGTCTACATTATTTAACGGACAAGAAACAGTGTAATTAATTACATTTCTTCCTTCAGGAGTTTCAAAGTTAGGAGCGTTTTGAATCCAACACAATATGTGCAAATGTGAATTTCCGCGGTTTTGGAATTCAATCCTCCACCAGAAATCTATCAATTTACCTCCTAGAATTTTATCGTTATTTTAAAAAAAACATAAAAGCATTGGCTCTTATCATAAATTGCCCACTTAAAGTCACAGGATGACTATCAACTAAAGCTTGCTTGTAATAAAGCTTAAATAACTGGCCTTTTATTTGGTCTTCCGGCAGCAATTAAGAGCGCTTTCAATATATCGTGCCAATTAAGATCGTTGCAGCCTTAGGTCAGGAACCATGTAGGAGGGTCTATATTTTTCACCATAGCAATCAGATTTGAACATGCGCTTTGCCAGTATACATTCGATCCACGCATATTGTGCATGTTGAGGTGAATATTTTCAACCGGGTTTCCAGGTCGATTTTCTCCCTGGCACATTCTTAAAACTACCCCTACATTTTGCTTTGCACTATAGAATTCCATAACCGACAATGCATAAAAAATATAGTAATATCTTTGAAAACCTGTATAAGCTATCATTATTCTAGCTTGACAGTAGTCTAATGGTGTGATCGGATAGGGTCGAGTTTCCTGTAAACCATTTTTGCCATAAGGAAATAAGTGGAACCAAGATAGTTCTTCGGCCCTTTCCCCCCGTTTATTTGTAAAGGAGGTTCGGTTTTTCTTCGTAGCTGATGAACTGGTAACTGATCACAGTTATTGTTGTCAATAACAGTGGACAATTCAGGAATAGGTTCATCTAGAACACGTAAAACTGACGAAGTAATAAAAATGTTGTCATTGTTTAAATCATTGGAGGATTCTGATGACTCTTGGGTATTATTTATTATAGTATACATGTCATTTCGGAGTTCATTTCCATTTTGATGTAATGGATATACAAAGGGGTTAATTTTTGTTATAATGTCCTCCTAGCCGAATTTCGACCACAGCGGCCTATCTCAACAGAGATTAGCCAACTGCGCGGGACATTTTATAGTGCACAAGTGTGTGCGCAATACACAGGTGCACTCTCTGTTCCTTCACTCTCATAATTCGGTGAGACGGCAGTCCGACATGACCGCAGCAAGATCAGGCGCAGGACCAACGGCTTAACGTGCTTTCCGAGGCACGGGGTTGTTAACACCACCAACTTCCTGACTCCGGAGCTGTATCTGAGTAATTTAGTCAGGAGAGTGAGCAATGATGTGAAGGCCGTCCAAGTCCCTTTTAGGAATTTTGTAGATGAGAAGGTTGAAGTGCGTCTTTTGAGTGTTCAGGGTGAGCAAGTTGTCTCGGAGCCAGTGCGAGACAAGGTCCAGTCCAGATTGAGCACTGCGGAAGACGTCGTCTCACGTGTACGCCGTAAAAATAAGGGCTGTATCGTCTGCAAAAGACATGATTTTACAGTTTGGGATACTAAGGGAACATAACTGGTTGATGTACACTAGGAGAAGGGTAGGGCCCAGGACGCTATTCTGAAGGACGCCGAAAAAATGGGGAGTTTGGAGCTAGCAACACCGTCTATTACAACGGACTGTGAACGATGAGCAAAATAACTCCGAAACAGGGTAAGCTGAGTACCTCTAATACCAAAAGCCTCTGGTTTTTCCAGAAGTAGAGGGACTGAAACCGTGTCAAAGGCCTTGGCAAGGTCAAGAAATATTGTTAGACTCTTTTTCCCCCTGTCAAGGCTTCGGTGACATGGTCAGTAAGACTGTAAACAGCGTCAGCCGTAGAACTTCCAACTCTGAAACCGTTTTGGTTAGGTAACAATAGGGAGTGTTTTTTCAAGAAACCGGTAAGCCTGCTGTTGAGCCGGAAGAACCGATATGGGACGGTAATTGGTTGGGAGGGACCGATCACGAGACTTGTGGATAGGATGGACTAGAGCCTTCTGGAAAGCCGCAGGGAAAGTACCGGTATCAAGGCAGCGGTTGAAGATGTTAGTTATAGGGAGAATTAGGTGGTCTTTGCAGCGCTTTAACAGAGAAGAGGGGATTATATCCTAGCCAATAGCACATTCTTCCTTCAGAGAATCAATAAAAGTTTCAATTTCACTTGCTGATAAATTTAGGAGAAGAAATGAGCAGAGATTGGTACATGTGGAGCGATTGGAACGAAACGAAAAATGAAATACCAAAGAGGATGAAGAAGATTGATCTTTGGTGAAGGCTTCGGCTAGGGACTTTCCGACACCGGCGAAGAACGAGTTTATAAGGTTGGCGGAAGAGGATGGAGAGGACATGCAAGAAAGAAGTTCATTTGCTCTTTACTCAGTCTTATTTAAATTGGTAACATTACGGATAGCCTCCCACAGCTTTTTGTTGTTTGCACCGGCACTTTTAATCAGATCTCTTTCGTAGGCAAGTTTTACTTTTTTTAAAAGTGTGTTGCAAAAATTGCGGTATTTAAGATAAGTTGTGCGGAGGATGTCGTTGTCCGGTTCTTTCTTCATCCTTTTGTGCATATTGTCTCTGTTTCGGATATACTTTAACAAGCCAGGAGTGATCCATGGTTTAAGGATCCTATGACGGCGAGACAATGTGATTGGAAAAGTATGAAGTGCTACGGCTGCATTCAGTTTGTTGATAAGGAGGTTAGTCGCTGTATTTGGGTCACTCAGTTCAAAAATGGGGGTGAAGCAATGTTTTTTACGTAATCATTAAGGTCATCGTAGTTAGTTTTATACATTTTAGCAGGGGGGGCAGCCAAGGTTTTGACCTCGATGGAAAGGAGGACAGCATCGTGATCCGTCACAGCTGAATTAATGACAAGCGCTAGCGCTGGGAGCGATCTTTTGAGGATATCATCTTCCAGACATCCAAGTTTACGAGTGGGCAGGGTGAAGGCTGGTAGTAGGCCGTGAAAGGCAAGGGTATCAAGATATTCCTTCGCGGTGTCTGGGTCAGAGAATGGGGGCAGATGTTTATATTAATGTCTCCCATAAGGATAATGTTTTTATAAGTTTTTAGTTCGGAAAGGATAGGGTCGAGAGAGTGAATCAAATCTGTCGCCTGTTTAAAAGCAGATGGTCTGTAGATGGATAGAATAGCAGTAACATTATTTATTATTAAAAGGATACAACTGGCATCCATAACGTTTGGGTGAGAGATAGACACGCCACGAATTGTGTTTCGGTAATAAACAACGACACCGTCATTTTGACGCGGTTCAAGGAAGTGTGAATGGAAAAACCATCGAACCACCAACCATCTCTGAAATACCCAAACACTCTCGGCCCGACCCGGGATTCGAACCCGGGACTTCGTGGATAGTACCCAACGTGCTGACCACTCGACCAACGAGGCAGTCACACACAGGCAAATTTTTGTTATACTATATTGATCATCGTCTGGCCTATTTCCCTGTGATTTGGGTATATTAGATTTTATAATTGACCATAATTGAGTAACATCGGTGAAAGATATCAAGCAAGCTGTTCCATCTTGAGTTACACGACCCTTTGTTCCCCTTGAATGAGAGTCAAACAAATAATAGAGATTGTCTCTTTTCCAGATTGCGACCGATATCCCATTACATGTAACAATGGCTTCTTCATCAACACCAGATTCTAAAAAAACTGAATTAAGCCATCTTTAGATTTGGAAATCCATCAATATTTACGGTCAAATGGCCACAAATTGAATTAGTTTCATCTTGAATTTCTATAAGACATGAATGATTTAGTACTTCAAAATTAATTTGTAGCTCTTGTACACGTAAATATTTTATATTAACTTCGGATGAATTTGGAGCCCTTCGAGATTGTGAACTATTTAAGTATGTATCACCGGATACCAATATCGAATCTATTATATTTGAAAACCATGTTGCGCATATCGGTTTCTTTAATTTTTGTATCTGTAATAGCTACTGCTGCATTCGCAGTACACTGCTTTCCTCGATAAAAATTAAGGAATTTACTGTGACCTTGATGAAATGAACCCTTCAGTATACGCCGATTATTATTAATATCTTGAAAACAAGCTGTGTCATTTGTATTTTCCTGTTGTATTATGTCGTTGTGTTAAACATGACCAATTTCGTTAATATCGTAATTTAGGTTATTAAAGTTTACTGCCACGTTTCTATATAAAGGATTATTTGCAATCAACCAATCTAATGCAGCTCGAAGATTCTGAATATTTACAGAGTATTGACGTAATCTTTGAACAGATTATAATTGTTTGCAAACAATCACTAGACTAGCACTAACTTATTGTCAGAGGAAACTGCTCTGCGATTTCATCGACATCTTAACCGAAAAGTACGGCTTGATCACGGAAACCATGTTGTCCGAAGCGACCACTGAGTTTGACCATTTTTATGAACGGAATTTTCCTACTTATTAAGCGTTTTTCCACATCAGATACTCTCTATTTCTGGAGGAATTTCGTCTAGTGACATACCATTCCAATAGGCTTGAGTAGGTGCTCTTGATGTACGAAGTATTCTGACACATCGGTGACAGGCAGAGACAACATCATATTGTGCCATTAACTCATTTGGAAGTATATCCCCTGGCAAATCGTCTATTGTTACGGACTGTGTTTGCTTACGATAGCAATGCTTATTACAAATTAAACAAATTGTGTCAGCATATTTGTTTATTGATTATTAAAATCCATCCTTAATTTTGCCCTAAACAGAGCTGTAACTGCTCCATCTCTAGCACGCCGTAGCGAACTTTGTTCTTCAGTCTCATTTAAACGAGACTCAGCGGTACAATGTGCATTCTGAGCACGCCTTAGCGAACTTTGTTCTTCAGTCTCATTTAAACGAGACTCAGCGGTACAATGTGCATTCTGAGCACGCCTTAGCGAACTTTGTTCTTCAGTCTCATTTGAACGAGACTCAGCATTACAATGTGCATTCTGAGCACGCCTTAGCGAACTTTGTTCTTCAGTCTCACTTGAACGAGACTCAGTGTACCTGTGCATTTGTAGCACGCCTGAGCGAAATTTCTTCTGGAGTTTCATTACATCTTGAAGTACTAGTACATTTGGCATTTTTTGTATTACGTTAACAACGTTCGTTTCTAGTTTCTATCTTGATCACTATCCAAACGACACTGTCTATTCAGTGCACTCTCCCGGCTACGCAGTTCTGCTTTTCGAGCAGCTTGTGATAGCAAATAGCTATTTTTGTCAGAAGTATTTTCTTCGGGTTGAGTTAATTAGCGCCTTCGGCTTCGTTTTGAGCTATTTTAGTTTTTCTTTCCAGTCCCACTTTTATATAAAGGTATACCTAAGAAATCATACAAAAGCTATGAAATGCCTACTTACACGAAAGTGAATAAAAAAAAGAACAACTAAAAAAAAGGATATAATTACACAAAAAAAATCTGTTATGCCTTCACTATTTTTGAACCTATATTACCTACAATACCACAGATTATATAATAGTTACAATACTTTAAGAGCGAAAAGAAAATATGGGTTTTAAACCTACTTACTTTTCCTTAACTATTTTAGAATAATCATTTATTATTGATAAAAAAAACCTGATGAAACATTAAATTACTGAGAATCTTACAACGAAAGAAAACAATTGAAATGAAATAAAAAAAATAAAAAGTCCCTTACGAAAAGCATAAAATAAATAAAATCATTTAAAATTTAAAAACCCCCGACCCAAAATAATAGATACACATAAAAATCAGTTGATTTAAATAGAAACCCTCTAAAAAGAAAAAAAAATAAACTGAAATTTTGACCCTACGTAAGTACGTAGGTAATACAATTATAATACAAATGTTGTAGCGTCGGGGGACCGCACTAATATTAGACTAACTTTATGTTATAGTACATAGTTACGAAACATATTATTATAAAGTTTTTGTATAAGTACTCAATCCATTTACTTAAATAGCTTTGCTTCCCGAACGCAACTTTAATATGAAACTGTTTACTACAATATTTTGATTTTTTTGTGTATCCTATTGATACTACGCCGCGCACACTCACACGCATACCTGCCTTATTTTTATTTGTTTAAAACGTACCGTGAGAACCCCGGAGCCCCAGTCGACATCGAGACGTTACCTATGACACATGTACTAGACTGACCAGAGCGCTTTCGCCGCGTGTGTATCCTGTGAAGCTCCTTACAGACATTTCGAGTGATTGTGGCCTGTGAAGTGATACCTGAACCCAGAAAGCTGATGTGGCAAGTCCTAGCTATAAGTGCTCAGACCTGACTGATTTTCCACCTATCATTGTCGCCCTCCACGTGTAATCCACTGCCTAAACTCTCAAACATTTTGGTAGCAGAGCGTAGTTTTTATTAGGACCCCTTATTAGTAACGTAATTTGTTTAATTGAGAGTTATTTATTTACTACTTTCCTTTGTAATTTGAACAAAACGTCTCGTCATATACCTAACCTATTTACAGTAAATTCCTTAATACCATTCGAGTACAACCCCTTTTACATAAGTGTCGATTAAATCGATTAGCGCGTTAATTACCTACCCTTTGAGTGCAAGTGAGGTGCGCGAGCGCTTTGTTTCCCTATTGATCACGCCAATACCGCGTGACCGCGTGCGAGTTGTTTACGAGTTACGTTTGCTATACCCGGTGCATCTGTGCCGTCCCTTACTATTTGTTCCTTTACGCATCCTATTGGAATCTTTTGTGAGTTTAATTTACCTATCTTTTTTCTTGCGATTTAAAGTAAATAAAATGTCGGATACCGAAACCGGCAACGAGACCGTAAGGGCCGTACTTTACACGGATACAGCTGAATTCCGTGAAGCTATTGGTGAACTCCATTATATTAGTGACTGGGTTGATGATTACCACCGAGTTCTTGAGACCTTTTCCTCCAATCGTATGCGAGCGCGTCTTTCCGACCTGCCACTTATGTGCGATAAGTTTTCTGCCGCTTGTTCCAAGCTGTTAGGTAATCTCGATCCTGCGATTTATGAACAAGAATATGTGCAAGTTAAGAACTAGATGCGCGTAGTTAGGGACAAAGTAGACGACTTAAAAATTAAGTTAGACGAAATACGACCTCACCAATTTGAGACGTCTCGTACTAGCACCCCCTTCAAGGAGAACAAATCCCTGGCTATTGATAACCCGGCTAGTAAATTGCCTGACCTACCTATATCTACGTTTGATGGCCGTCCCGATAGTTGAATCAGTTTTATAGACCAGTTTGATAGCGTGGTGGACAACCAGCCTAGCCTTACCCCGACTTTGAAGCTACACGATTTAGTGGGAGCCTTATCGGATGAACCTCGTCGATTGATACAACACCTCAAGATTGAGGCGGGCAATTACACCGTGGCCCGTGACCTCCTAAAACGTAGATACCATAACCTACGTGTTTTAGCGGATACCCAGATAGCTCAAATAATTATGCTCCCTATTATAACGCCTAAACTTTCCGGGTTACGTGTGTCGTTCCTGAACCCGCTGCTTTCGACTTATCGATGCTTAGAAAGATTGGAACTTCCTGTTAAATATTGGTCGTACCTATTAGTTCACTTATGCCTTGCTAAACTGCCTTCAGAGTTAAAGTCGAGATTTGAACGTCGTTATGGCGATAATCCTAATCACCTCCCTACTTTTGATCATCTTATTACCTTTCTTGAGGATAAATGTAGGCACCACGACAATGTAGGTAGTGCTTTTGTCGTTGACACTACTACCCCCCCTACTGTGAGCTCCCCTCGTTTGCCTAAACCTAACGCGCGTTCCCCACCTCCTGCGAGAGCCTTTGTTACTTTTGCGACGACATCTAAATGTCACCTTTGTAATAGTACTTCGCATCACTTACGCGAGTGTCCCGATTTTATTCGCCTTCCTACACGTCAACGTGTTACCTTTGTAAAAGAAGCCCGACTGTGCTATCGATGCCTGGATAAACACTCCATATCCCAATGCACGCGAGATTATCGCTGTCGCACGTGCCGTCGTTCTAGTCATCACACGTTACTGTGTTATGATGACTCCTCTCCTGTGAATTACGATCGCGAGCGCTCATACCAAGACGTCCCGGCCTTAGATTCCATAATCTTGAGAAGCGTTTGCAAGCCAATCCTAATTTTCGAGACAAATATATTTCCTTTATGCGCGAGTACCTTGACCTAAACCATATGTCCCTTTCTTCATATGACACGACCCGGGAACATTATTTTATCCCTCATCATGGAATTTTTAAGTCCGTTAGTGACAAAATACGTGTTGTGTTCGATGGTAGTAGTCCTACGTCCTCTAAAGTGTCCCTGAATCAATGTTGACATACAGGCCCTAAGCTTCAGCAAGATATTTCTCACATCCTCCTAAATTTCCGCAGGCACGAGGTAGTGTTTGTAACAGATATTCGTATGATGTTTCGTATGACTTGGGTACATCCTGATGATAGAAAGTACCAACTTGTGCTTTGGCGTGAGGATCCCTCTCAGCCACTTCTTGCCTATGAACTTAATACCAATACCTATGGTCTTCGTTCCAATCCATTCATTGCAATTCGTGCCCTTCTTGAGCTTGCTGAACAAGAGAGACTTACCTTCCCTCGAGCTGCAGAAGTCCTTGAGAGAGATATTTATGTCGACGATTGTCTTACTGGTGCTGATACTATTGCGTCTGCCCGGGCTTTGAAAACTGAGCTTATAGGAATAATGGCCTCTGGGGGTTATGAACTCCGTAAGTGGATAAGTAACAGGCCCGAGCTCCTAGATGATATGCCCCCGGATCATTTGCAACTTCCTCATTCATTCTCAGACCCAGATAATCCTCAGACTGTCGCTATTTTAGGTGTCCAATACAATCCTGTGAGTGACTCATTTACCTACAATTATACCTGTGATACCCGTGAAACAAAACGCAAACGCAAAGTTTTATCTTTGATTGCCCGTATGTATGACCCATGTGGCTGGATATCTTTCGTCGTATTTAAGGCTAAGGAATTTATCCAACGCTTATGGATGTCAGGCTTATCCTGGGATGATCCTTTAAATGAACCCCTGTCTTTAGAGTGGACAGCATTTGTTCAGACCTAGCGAAGGTTAGTGAAGTGGCCATTCCCCGACATATTCTTCCCAGAGGTTCCTCCTCCTTATCCCTACATGGGTTCTGTGATGCTTCTGAATTGGGATATGCTGCCGCTGTTTATTTACGTGCGGAACTTCCGTCTGGTGTTTGCTCCGTCCATCTTGTTATGGCTAAATCTAAAGTTGCCTCTGTTCGGACCAGTTTAACAATTCCCAAGTTGGAATTGTTGGGAGCTACCCTCCTCTCTAAATTACTTCATCACATCGCTCTTTGTCTGCAAAGGTCGTCTGTGTTGACTTCAATCCATAGTTGGACGGATAGTAAAATTGTGTTGTGTTGGTTAAAAACCACTCCTCACCTCCTTCAGACTTTTGAGGCTAATCGTGTCTCCCAGATTAATAATAGTCCTACATCTAGTGAATGGAGGCACGTCCCAGGCTACATGAACCCTAGTGACTGTGCATCGAGAGGTATGTCAGTCACCCGACTGATCGACCACTCCCTTTGGTTTTCACCTTTGTGGTTGACGCAGTCTCCTGACAACTGGCCCGGTATTTCGGAACCTAACCCAAGTAGTGATCTTCCTGGACTACGTTGTTTAGTAGTCTCTGCCGATGTTCCTACCCCGGATCCCTCATTCTTATTAGAGCGGTATAGTTCTTTCAACAAGCTAATAAACGTGACTTGTTACCTAAGGCGGTTTTTATTTCCTAAATCTTACTCGTCCTACCTGAGCCCTGAAGAACGGAGAGATTCCCTTTTGTTTTTAGTGAAAATCGTTCAATTTACCTCCTTTTCTGATGAACTTGATCGCTTACGGCGTGGCGATCCTATCACTAACTCCCTTAGAAAGTTGAATTTATTTCTAGATGACAGAGGCCTGATTCGAGTTGGAGGTCGATTACGAAACTCCGATCTATCCTTTGATGCGCGCTACCCCCTTCTTCTGCCTAAGAATGGTAATTTCGTGAACATCCTTATTTCACATTACCATCGCGAGAATGCTCATGCAGGTGTTAATGCAATTCTTGCCATGTTAAATAGAGAGTTTTGGATCTTGTCGGCACGCAGAGCTATTCAGCATGTGATTTTTAAATGCTTTCCCTGTTATCGTCTCAAGGCGGCTGTATCTCAACCCTTCATGGGTGACCTACCTAAAGACCGCGTCACGGCTGCTAGACCGTTTGACGGTGTAGGTACTGATTTTGCAGGACCCTTTTTTACCAAAGTCCAGGCCTATAGGAACAACAGGTTAGTGAAAAGTTACCTGTGTGTATTTGTCTGCCTTCCTACTAAAGCCGTTCACCTTGAGGTTGTGTCGGACCTAACTACTGAAGCCTTTATTGCGGCCTTTTCCCGATTCGTGTCGCGTCGTGGTGTACCTCGCCTAATCCGATCCGATTGCGGTCGAAATTACATCGGTGCCAACAATTACCTTAAAGAGTTAGAGTGTTTCCTGTCTCAAAACCAGGCGGCTATTGGTTCTGAGCTTTCAAAGCGGAACATATCCTGGGTTTTCGATCTTCCTGTTTGCCCTCATTGGGGCGGTCTTTTTTATACCTGTGATACCCGTGATACAGGTATTGATTAAATCCTGTATAGGTATAGGTATATCGAGGAAGGTTTTGTTAGAATTATTGATTTTCGTGCAAATAACAAAACGCTGACACTTGACATGACGTTTGATAGTTTTCTTGGTTTAATGGATTATGAACAATGAGATGCGTAGTGAAAGCAAAGAGTATGTATGTTTGCTGTGTAAATATATGTGTATCGATTCTATTACTGTAAGGTGTGTGACGATATTAAAGGTGATGAATGGATGTAATGAGAAGCGAATGAGGAATTGGAGCCTTCAAATAGATAGAAAATCTTTATAGCGAACCATACCAATAAAATACCAATAAAAAAAATAAGGCAATTTACACAGAAAGATGTATAATTTAGGTGGTTTTATTGTTCCAGACAAAATACCTACCGTATTTACCTACATTCTCATTCACTGAAAAACCTGAAGTGACTAAGTGACTATGAAGTAGATAATGGTATAATTTCGTGTGCGAGTTCGCACTCAGCCTGTTTTTTAAAAAAAAAAACCTTGTCCGGGCTTTAAAACTTTGAAAGTGAAGCCTCTGTTCTTAGGTAAATAGGTAGATATATATCGGTGTGGCAAACCGAACTCTTTGTGTTTTTATACTTTTTTTTAATGTTTCAATTTCCTTCTCTTTTTGACGTTTTTACTATTTTACCAGTTGTTTCTTTTACTTCACACGAATTACATTGATTTCTTACAAATATTACCCAAAGTTTATAATTTATCCTCCGAATTCCCCTACATCGCGCACATTTTGGTCCTTCTCCACGTAACGCTTGAACCAGTTTTTAAATTTCTTCCAAATTCCAAATTTTCACCAATTTTCCTATGCCCATCACGAAGAGTCAGGCAAAAGCGGCTCCGATGGCGCAGGTTTCAACTTTTGATCCCGGGGCATGCCCTGCGGTCACAAACGAGGGGGATCATGAGGATTGCGGTAGTGAAGTTGTGAGTGCAATAAGTGAACGTGCGAACTCAACCATTTCAACCGCGACGGTTCTTGCCCAGAAGTTGGCTGCGGAAGCCGAATTCCGTCGTCGCCAGCTCGAGCGGGCACGACAGCAGGCGGAGCGAGAACGACAGCAGGCGGAACGAGAACGCGAACTTGCCGCCTTAGAGGCACAGGCAGACGAAGACGAACTGCGCGCCAAGTTAGCCATGATCGAGGCTTCATCTGGTGGCTCGCACGGCTCGCGCCGCAGCTCTCGTGTGTCGCGCCGCAGCTCTTGTTCATCGCAACGGATTGAGACTTGGGTAAAAGATGTAACTCAGAGATCAAAGGTAAATGATTTTGTTTCTTTAAATGATGCACTGCCAATACAGTCACAGGTTGTACAACCGACTGTAACACAGGCTGTTGCACAAACGTCGACTTTTAAGTATGTAGTTCCATTAGTCGAGCATACGAACGCTCACGAGGGTAACACTGAGCGGCTATCACACGCAAATCCGGTAGTCGCACCATCAGTAACCCGAGCCATGCCGACTGATATACCAAACAACACATTTGAGGTCTCACAACACAATGCTACGTCTCCCGTTTTTACTGATATGGTCAAGGCCATAACCGAATCAGCTTCAGCTACAAGGGCTCTTGTTGTAAGCCATACGCAACACAAAAAGCCGCATCACATAGACTTGCCACAATATTTCGGCGATGCGTCACATTGGCTGCAATTTAAGAGGGCATACGACAATACTAAAGATTTTTATTCTCCGCTAGAGAACGTCGCTCGTCTACAACACGCACTGCAAGGGGCGGCACGCGAGGCAGTCGCGTCGCTGCTGCTATCGGCGGAGGCGCCCGAGGATGTTCTGCAGCTCCTCGAGCACAGTTTCGCACGTCCGGAGGTGATCGTGTTCCACGAAGTGACGTCCCTGAAGAGCTTGGCAAATCTCACACTGGATTTGAAGGGTTTGGCTAACTTTACGTCTCGAGTACGCAATAGTGTAGCTACAATACGGCTATTGCACCAAAACGAATATTTACATTCTCCAGAGCTATTTTATTGCATTTTGAACAAGCTTAACTATACTATGCGAATGAGATGGACTGATTTTGCATTTGACAACCAAACCAACAAAAGTAAGTTAGAGTTACTGAGTGATTTCTTAGTACGTGAGCTCGACCGTCATATTAAGTTTGGTTTGTCACCTGAATCCATCCAATCAGCTTCTACATTTAAATCTTCTACTAACAAATCTAACGGACGCTCTGAAATATCTGTACACGCAGTAGGCGACTCGAAACCTAAAAATAAATGTACTTACTGCGACAAAATACACAACGTCAAAGATTGTACTGGTTTCAAGTCTCTGTCTATTGAGGATAGATGGTGTTGGCTACGTAGTAAAAAGATTTGCTATAGGTGCCTTAAGGGCAACGTTCACACATGGAACAGTTGTAAAGCAGCAGCATGCGGCGTCGACGGCTGCACTCGGCGGCACCACGCACTTCTGCACGGCTCGGCTGCTGCATCACCAGCGTTTTCATCAACGTCACGACCGCAGATTGAAGAGGTTGTAGGTTTGTCAACTTCACATACTACAGCTCGTTTATGTACCACTTTGCTGAAAGTTGTACCCGTAACCGTCACCGGCCCTGCTGGTTCTTACGATACGTACGCACTCTTAGATGACGGCAGCACTGCCACACTTATAGATTCTATGGTAGCTAATAAGATCGGGGCTACGGGTCCATCTGATACAATTAAAATTAATGCAATAGGTGGAATGAACAAAAACACAAATATTTCTTACGTCACTTTTGATATTAAAGGTAGGTACACACATGAGTCATATCAAATTCAAAACGCTCGAACTATCGATTCTTTGACATTGCATAAGCAAACCATAGATTATTCTGATATTGCAAAATACAATCATTTAGCTGATTTATCGAACATGCTTACGTATACTGATGCGGTACCAACTATACTTATTGGTGCGGAGGACTGGCACTTGTCAATCACTCGCGAGGTCCGAAAGGGCCGCCGCTACGAACCAGTTGCGTGTCGCACTGCTTTAGGTTGGACTTTATATGGCTCTTTAGGTAGGCGAACTATTCCGATGACTTTTGTCAATTACACTGTGTGTACCACCCCTTATTTTGAAAATGAACCAGTCGATTCTTTGGAATTTCTTATTAAAGAACAATATAAATTAGATTCGATTGGCATTAGTAAACACAAAATTTATAATTCCCAAGATCAACGTGCTGTTGATATACTCGACACCACAACCGAACGCCTGCCTTCAGGTAGGTTTATGGTAGGTTTACCATGGCGCCACGAAAGCACTACCGTTCCGGATAGTTACTACCAGGCCGAAACGCGTCTTAAAGGCTTAGAAAAGCGAATGGCTAAGGATAGTGTTTTCGCGGAGTCATACAATATTTACATGTCTGAGATGATCAAGAAAGGTTACGCAGAGGAATGTGCCGTCGACACGTACCACACGAACGATAATACTAAAGGCGTAGTTCACACTTCCGAAACTTCTCCTCGCTGGTATCTTCCACACTTTGGCGTGTTCCACCCTCAGAAAAAGAAGCTTCGTGTGGTGCATGACGCGGCTGCGAAAACTCACGGCGTCAGTTTGAATTCTTTGTTGCTGCCGGGGCCTGATCTACTTCAGCCGCTTTTAGGTGTTTTGTTCCGATTCAGGGAAGGTTGCATAGCTATGACAGCTGACATTAAAGAGATGTTTCCACAAGTAAAGGTAAGGAACCAAGACCGCAACGCCCTTCGTTACCTGTGGAGATCAGATCCTAGAGCGGCAATAAAGGAATTTAGAATGACGTCTGTTATTTTTGGTGCGTGTTCTAGTCCGTTCACTGCGCTTTATATAAAAAATAAGAACGCTAAGGACATAGCTCATTTGTACCCTGAGGCTGCTGATGCAATAATTTATGACCATTACATGGACGATTATATTGGAAGTGTAGATGACGTTTGTCAAGCGGCGCGCTTGGCTGCTGACATTATCGCGGTACACAAGGCAGCGTGCTTCGAGATGAGGGGTTGGTTGTCCAACGATGATAGAGCTCTCGCTTTGGTCCCAACTGAATTACGTGCAGCTCCTACACCTGAAGTTTCTTTAGGCAGTCCAGTACGCGCTTTAGGTGTCATTTGGTACTCGACGGACGATGCTTTAGGCTTTAGGACAGGTTCACATGAACATTTTATGTCAGAAAGCCGTAACCTGACAAAAAGAAACACTCTGTCTCAATTGATGCGTGTGTATGATCCTTTAGGACTGCTGGCTCCAATAGTAGTTAAAGGTCGTATCCTGTTTCAATCTCTTTGGCGTAGCAACATCGGATGGGACGATCAGCTGCCACCAGCCGAGATCAAAGCTTGGCAGGCTTGGATTTCCGAACTGGATTCTATCGCGAACATCCGCATCCCACGTTGCTATCTCAAAGCTGACATCTCCGAACGAGAGTTACACATTTTTGCTGATGCGAGCGAGCTTGCCTACGCTTGTGTAGGCTATTGGCGTTTTATTCTGCCAGACAGTAGCATCAAGCTCGCACTCATTGGAAGCAAGTCTCGAGTCACACCACTAAAACCGGTTTCTATCCCAAGGTTGGAGCTCCAGGCGGCCCTCATAGCTTCACGTTTTGCCGTCTCGATTATAGAAAGTCACAAAAATAAACCAGCACGGGTATTTTACTGGAGTGATTCGAGGACGGTACTTAGTTGGCTTCGAGCCGACGCTCGCACATTTCGGCCTTTTGTGGCCCATCGCGTTGGTGAAATCATTGAGAACACAAACGTCAGCGATTGGCGGTGGGTCCCAACAGACTTAAATGTTGCAGATGACGCGACGAGGTTTCGACAAATCGACTCGTCGTCGAGGTGGTTTGTTGGTCCGTCATTTTTACTCACTCAATCTGAAACGTGGCCAACCGAACCATCAATTGTAATCGCACCAGTTCTCACAGAGCTGAAGACAGCTAACTTGTGTGAATTAGTGGGATTCACCACTACGCGTGAGCTCTTGCCCACACCAATAACGGCAGACCCAGATTGGTTTAGCGTCTGGACGCGTCTTGTAAGGGCAACCGCGCGAGCACACCAAGCCGCGACATTTTTTAAGAAACTTTTAGAAACTCATGGTCAAAATTCTAAACCCCGAAGTACCGTTTTTTCTACTTCATCAAACGACTCATCTGTATGTAACTCATCTCATCATCGTAGTTTGGGGACGCGGCTGTCGACACTACCTGCACTTTCCGCCGAGCTTGTTAAAACTGCCGAACAACATATACTGAAACGATGTCAACTAGAAAGCTTCGACGAAGAATTACGTTGCATTCTGGCATCTCAGGCTCTTCCCAAGCACAGCCCACTTCTTAAGCTTTCGCCAACGCTTGGAGAAGATAACATATTGAGACTGGCAGGCCGTATTCGTGCAGCTCCAAACATCAACGTGGACGCAAGGAATCCGGTGATACTCGACGGACGTCACTCAATCACTCGTCTTCTGATTCATCATTATCATAAACTGATGGCGCACGCGAACAACGAAACAGTGGTCAATGAAATTCGCCAGAGATATTGGATTTTACGTCTGAGACCAACCGTCAGAGCAATAGCCAAAAGTTGTCAATTCTGTCGTGTAAAAAAAACACTTCCGTTGTCTCCACCTACCGCCGACTTGCCGATTGAAAGACTGGATCACCATAAAAGGCCATTCACGAATGTTGGCCTGGACTATTTTGGTCCTCTAGAAGTCGCTATCGGACGCCGAAGAGAAAAACGATATGTCGCTCTTTACACATGCCTGACAGTCAGAGCGATTCACCTAGAGGTCGTTAATAGCCTTTCCGCTGACTCCGCAATCATGAGCCTCCGGCGTTTCATTGCTCGAAGAGGCACCCCTACCACTATTATTTCGGACAATGGCACAGCATTTGTCGGCGCCAACAAGGAGTTAAAACAGTTTTTTGGAAGTGTCATTGAAGAGTTTGCAGCTACACGAGGTATAACTTGGAAGTTTTTGCCTCCTGCCGCACCATTCTTTGGAGGCTGTTGGGAGCGCCTGGTGCGTTCGACAAAGACAGCGCTAAGAGCCACGCTCCAACAAAAAGCGCCAAAAGAAGAAACTTTTTCTACTCTCCTCTTGGAAGCTGAAGCTATTATTAACTCCCGGCCTTTATCTCATGTTTCTGTGGACTCGGATGATCATGAAACCCTCACGCCTTTTCATTTCCTTATCGGCCAGTCGTCACACATCTCTTCACCCGCACCGGCTTTGACAGATTCCGCCCTGGTGAGCAGGTCAGAGTGGAAGAAAGCTTCCCGCCTCGCAGATCATTTTTGGGCACGTTGGGTGCGAGAAGTTTTACCAATGATGCATGCCAGACCACCATCCCCTAAAAAACCCAGCAACGTAAGCGTTGGCGACATAGTTGTCATAGTAGATGAACACCTACCACGAGGGGTGTGGCCGAAGGGACGAATTACCCAGGTCCACCCGGGACGAGATGGTGTTATCCGAGTCGTCGATGTTGCGACAAAGGGGGGAATTTTACGTAGGCCGGTAAAGAAAATAGCTGTTATCGTTTAGCTACTGTTAATGATTGGCATTTCGGTCTGCCACATGACTACAAACTACGTATTCTCATACGAAGGGGAAGAATGTGGCAAACCGAACTCTTTGTGTTTTTATACTTTTTTTTAATGTTTCAATTTCCTTCTCTTTTTGACGTATTTACTATTTTACCAGTTGTTTCTTTTACTTCACACGAATTACATTGATTTCTTACAAATATTACCCAAAGTTTATAATTTATCCTCCGAATTCCCCTACATCGCGCACAATCGGAAAACATGATTTTAAGAAACTTGTTTCCTGTCGTATATAAAGTATGAGCCTTATTCTTAATTTATAGAAATTAGAAAACAATAAACGCATTTTAATAAAAATACTTACTGTATTTAGATTTCAATGTAATTTCTCTGTGCTTGGCTTTTAAATTCATGTTTTTATAATTTAAGCAATTTATTTGCAAGTTATTATGGAAGTTAATTTGTTTTACACACAAAAGCTTATTTTTTATTATATACTAGCTGACCCGACAGACTTTGTCCTGTTATTTAGTTTTTTTTAATCCTCTTTGACGATATCTGTCAATTTTATGTCGAACGCACTGACCTCTATAGTACAAGCACGCTGGATTAGTCCAGAATGATTAGACATTCTCTAAGAAATAACACATAATTGTGTGCCAAATAAAAGCGTCCCCACCGAGTGTACAGGAAACTAAGAGAGAGTAACTACCATATGTTTATGTCAAATTAGTTCCGTGGATGGTCACCACACGCTCACTATAGCCGTCAGCGCCAAAATGGCGATAATTAAATGGCTTCATTGTTAGGTTGACAGTATGCAGTCCAGCGTATTTGTATTATAGAGGTCAGTGGTCAAACGTCATAAGGTTACATTCAAAATGTTTTAACGTCCAAAGCGCTAAGGTTTGATTAGAAATAATTTTATACGGTGGTTAAGTATTCCTGAATTTAATAATTTTCCGCCCAATTTTCTTATTTTTTTCTTTCATAAGAACCTTCTTCTGACAATAACAAACAACAAAAAAAGAATTAGTGAAATCGGTCCAGCCGTTCACGCGTGATGGCGTGACCAAGGGAAATAGGGATAGATTGATAACAATTTTGATGATTCATACTTTAAATGGTTATTTTTGATGACTAACTTAAATTTCTTAGGAACAAGAATCAGATATTATATTTAGGATATTGCACATTAGTGAAAAGTTTAACCTTAGGTATAATAAAATATTGTTCCCATTAAATTAAACAATAACATCGACTATCGATACTAATTTCTTATTGACCATCACTAATACGGTGTTTGACATTCAGTCGGTTCATTCGGAATCTTTCGGATTTGGCGGAATTTTTCTGGAACAAAATTAATGCCATTTTCCCTCTAGTGGGATATGTCCTCGTTGCATACTACAAATATGGTCCAACAACCCCCTTTAGTTAAGGAGTTATTGGTCGTAGGGTGTGGTCCAGCTGGAAGGTATACTCTGCAGCAAGTTAATTTTGCAATATGTAATATCAACTATCCATTTATCAATTTATATGATAGAACCTTTTCTCTACTCTTCGTTGATACTTTTTTTATCTTGAGAAACTATTCATTTTAATTAATTAATCTTTAAAGTATGTGACGCGGCTAGGGAGGATTACTTTCAGTAAATATAACGAAATTTATTTCTTTATGCCAACGAAAACTACATAATAACTTTTATTTTTACTACGAAGAATGATTTTGAAAAAGGTGCACTTTTTGGTTTTTGTTTACCTATCTACTTAGGAATAGGTAGTTAATTTGACGAAGTAAGTGAAAATTTTGGTTCTCAACAGCCAAGCGGCTAAACATAACTGTCTGTATATAATCCTCCAGTACTCGACGCGACACCCAAATATTATGACAAAAGCTAAAACATGACATGCGCGACGCGAGTTTGACACGGGCCGCGCCATCAGCGGAGTCTGTGCCAACTCGCATGGTTTTTATGCGAACACCTTTGATAAACTACATCTGAGGATGTCGCACGTCTATACCAAATCATGATCTTATACACTAGGACACAAAACAAAGCTTTGAAATGACGTTTTAGTAAAAGTAAGTTTTCCATTATTACTCAACCCGTCACGCAAGCCTTCTTTTTTGCAAAGAAGAAAGAGACCTTTTAATTTTTGCAAAATTTGGTAACCGTTTGACAGATGCTGACGCTACCTAAGATGCTGCAATGAAAGGGGTTAAAATAGAAAATGCTAGTTTTGAACTCTTGATAATAAATACTGATTTCGTGATTGCACGGTACAGTGGGCCTCGCATTAACTTTCTGAAAACTGTCAAAATATCTCACATGATATGGAACTCTAATATGATCAATATAAGGTTGAAATGTGGTTGAGGAAATTTGACAGATCAGGGTAGGTTGATGTTGGGCTATACCTCTGCTGTCAACAGTTGAGATTGCTATTTGATATCAATTGTAGCCAGACAATCACATTAGTTCCTTTCGTATATAAAATCATCAGGCGATTGCGAATTCAAAGTAAAATATACTAGAAGCAGATGTATGAAATTTTGGTTCCAAAGTTACTTTTATCCAAGATAAGGGTTTATTCTTCGTTCGTCCTAAAGACACTACAATCTTTGACTATATATATGAAGTACTTAAAAATTACGAGTCAAATTAAGGGCTTTATTTACATTTTTAACAGCCAGCAAATTAAGTCGTAAGTATGGATATTTACTTTTAGACTATTTTTATTTAATCTTCGGTTCAAAGATTCCATTTCAAAATGAGTTCACATATTCTGAGTTTTTAGTTTTTATTACTGCTCTAATATTCCGCAGATAATATAAAATAAAAATAAAATAAATAGACTACGAGTATATGCATTAAAAATAAATTGAGATCCAGTCTAGATAATGTCACGAAATTATGGCCGAATTTATGATACGAGAGAAGCTGTATAAACTGAAGGACGCTAAAAGTTTATTGGGCAGAGATTTACGAGATATCAAAGCCTTTCAGAGATAAAGATTGGTGTATGACAAATATTTCGCTGAGTAATTTTACGGAAAATTTGTACTTAATTCTTTTCCTGTTAAGACAACTTTTCGACCTTGTTAGGGTTTCGTACCTAAAGGGTGAAAAAGAAATACGTCCACTAAGACTCCGCTGTCCGTCTGTCTGTCACCAGACTGTAACTCTTGACCCGTGTTAACCGTTGAACATTAATGACAAATGAACATAACTATAGATTATTTTACGTTACTTTTCAACTTTAGATAATAAAACAAAGCCATTCCCGCTGTATACGAGTAGGTATATGCAAACTCAGAGCGGGTTTTGTAGAGTTCGCTTGTTTAGTATCAGTAAATAAGAATTAAATTTTTGTAATAAAATATCCAATATTAGCATTTTCTTTATTACAAAACGACCGCACCCGATTAATTTTCAAAACAGACAAGATTATCTCTCAGAAGATTATTCTTCTAGGGGTTTATAGGGATATTATAGGGTTATCCCTACTCACACAAAAACATATTGAAAAAGGAAAGACATATAATTTAATAACTGCGGCGCCTTTATAATCGTGGCCGGCGGCACAGTAATAAATGCACATATGAAATTTAATAAAATGCGGCGAGCTCGCGTTATGGGACTGTTTTCGCGTTTACTACATTAAGTGTTATATCCCGGTCGAGAATAACTAGCTGTGCCAGCAAATTTTCTATAGTCACTTAACATACTCGTAGGAATAAAAATAAAATCCTAGAAATTTCAACAGATTAGGCAACTACGCAGGAGATATGGAGCTCTAGTATTGGTGCAATACACAACAAAACTAAACGCGGGTCCTGCGGTGACAAAACTAAACGCGGGTCCTGCGTTGGAAGACGGTACTTTATTTTGGTATTTTGAGCGTATGTATGTCCAATGCCCTGCCACGCCCTACAGCGCAAACGGCTGGACGGCTACTGACGTGACATATGACGTGTCATTGAATTTGTCAATATTGTGGTGGTTGTGCTAAAATTATAAAGAGAAAAGGTTTGATTGTTTGTTTGTATTGAATAGGCTCCGAAACTACTGGACCGATTCAACTGAAACTTGGTATACAGAAATATTTAGAGACCCTGGTAAGGACAAAAGTTACTTTTTGTCGCGATATAAAATCAACACTTTGAAAATACGACTAAGGCGCGGGTAAAGTCACGGTGAACTGCTAGTAGATATATAAGTTTTGACAATGTCTCCGAAAATTAAAGAAAAAGGGTGGGGGAGGGGGTTGTTTTTTTCTCACCAAGCAATATGGATATCAAATGAAAGCTAGTGAAAATACCATTTCAAAATTATAATATTTTTGCAATGAGTTTTTTTTATACTAATTAATATGCAACTTGTTCAGGTGCAATATCTAATTTTTAGATTGCATAGTGACTGCTCATTATCTGAAATCATACTGCTTTTATTTATATCAGAAAATAAAAACTAAAACAAAAGCTTAAAATATTCCTTATGGAGTCGCAGCCGAGTAATATTTTTAATTGGAGCTAAAACAAATAAACGCTTTAATGCTAGGGGCAGAGAACGTCTCCCTGTGTTTGTTATTTTTCTTGCACTTTGCTTAATGGGAGACCGGGGTTCATCTTGAAATAACCTTTAGGTTTTGTTTATAAAACTGAGGCTTTGCCACTTGAAATAGGCAGGTTTGTGATTTTGGTGACTACTTATCTTCTAAATATAAAAAAATAAAACTGACTTTATGACTGATCGACATATCAACGCACAGCCCAAATTTTGCAGCATGTTTCCATTCATAGTCTATGAATTCTGTCAAACTAACCGCAATCGAGGTTTATCGTCTGTTTATTAGTTGGTGAACTCGGGTCTAAGACAACGCCGAACCGAATTTTAGATGGACTCTGAACGGATTCGGATCGGACGTAGTGCAAAACCGCTCTAATAGCATAGAAATAGTACAAGCACAGAAGGATCACTCCGCAAAGTTATTTAAGTAAATAGCGACTCTTGCCACGATACAATAAAGTGCAAATTGAGATCGCAGCACTCCAATAGCCTACCGCTATAAGCACCAACATATTCGCCTCTCTTTCTCTCGAAAAACCTCATCTCACCTGACAGCGTCCAAGCGACCGACGCGACGCCAAGCACGTGCGCGAGTCGTAGATCTTACATGCGATGCGGCCGGCTTGTGACATCTATTACGACCAAACGCCGACCGGTCGACCAGCGCATGTACTTGTAACTTTAAGCTTAATTGTGGCGTGAACCAGATCTGCTAATAGTGTAATGAACAGACAGCACGTCAGGTTACCCGTGCGAACTACAGAAACAGCATTCATTTTGACAACCTCCGTAGCTGAGTGGCTAGCACACTGGTTTTCAAGGTGTCGACATCTCTGCGATCCCGGGTTCGATCCCCGGTCGGGTCAATATAGAAATTCATATTTTCTGTATTATCTCGGGTCTAGGTGTTGTGCCACCGTTGCTTCAGATTCATGACACAAGTGCTTTAGCTACCTTGGGATAATGTATGTGATATTGTCTTATATTTATTTTGCCTAATAAGTGTTTTCTATTCTGTTCTATTCTATTTATATATTTATAACGCAGGCAATAGAGGAGGTCTCAAGGTCAAAAACTGACGTGCGGCCGTGTTGTAAATATTACCAACCAATTAGTAGGTAATGAGGTTTTATATTTAAGTTTTGACTTACTTTTAATTAACTCTCGGCTTACTTGATAACTTATATCAGTAATCAGCTTTTAATAAGCATAGTTACTTACTGGCTACGAAAAGATAATTGTTTTTTTTTAGGACTCGACTAATACACTATTGAAAGCTGCTTATTTTCGATAGTTAGAATCTAAAGAAAGTTTATACGAAGAGAAATTTATGACTAGAGGGGCAATAAACAAAACATAAACAGCAAAATACTAAAGCTTTAGTGTACTATAACTACCTAATCTGTCTGATTTTTAAATGATTGCACAAAATCAACTTGCAACGTAGTTGCTGCTACCACGCACCCTCCCACCGGAGCCTGGCGCCAAGCAGCTTCCTGTGTTCCGTCGGTGAGTGGCAGTGTCAGAACATGTCGGGTGAGCTAGCTCAACCGTCGATTCTGTCTACGCCACTTCTTATTTAGTCTAGAGTCAAGAACGAACCCATTAAAATATGTTGTTATTTCTGCTTCTGATCCTCCAAATACTTTTCACATAATTTGAAATGCAAACACATCTACGCAACGACAAAATATTCTCATTTAAATAAAGTAACAAGTTGTGACTGCCTCATCCTCGTACAAAGCACAGTACAGTAATGTCGCCCAGTGAGCCACTTTCCTTTTCGCTATGAGGGGATTATTCCATTTTAATGCAAATTTGCTTGCACCGTGTCGCCGGCGCATTGTCGACTGCAGTTGAGAATTGTTGGGGCTATTCTGGTGTCACTCGATATGTTATCTGCAAATAAATCAGGCGAAAGGAACGAAAACTTAAAAACATGAAATACCTAATTCTAATATAATAGTAGTAGTATCGTATACATTATTGCCATCCTAATTTAAGTCGGATACATAAATGAATTTGGTCTCCCAAGATACTCGTACAGGCACAGCCTATTTTGGGAGCCTCTGGAAACTCTGAATGATTTTATATTTTAGTCTTCATGTTTTAACTTAGGTATTGAAAATGTTGTGTCCTTTGTGGTCAATAAAGATATTTTTTTTATTTTATTGATTAAAATAAGGTATATTCTTTAGGATTACTTAAGTCTAACTACATTACTTACATATTTGTATCTCTTAACACTCACATAACCTTTTCCTGATAATTGTGTGGGTTCACTTATTTTGCGTGGTAATACCACAAATTACTTATTGGAATGGTAAGTAGTATGCAGCAAATATCACGTGTACAGTGAGTTATAGACCGGCAATAGAACTTGCAGAAATTAGTTTTAAGTCAAAAATTAAGCTAAAAGAAACCAAAATGTAACTCCATTTCAATCGGCTACAGTCACTTTAAATATGATTTTAGGAAGCAAGAAAATTTAACTTATCCTTAAAATTCACATGCACTAAATGAGACATTTGAATACATTATTATGCTATTTGGTTTATAAAAAATGTACAGTTTATTGTTTTATTTTTAAAGGATCATGGTTTTCTACTCCATCATAAATTGCCCAGGGAGTCATACATAACAATCACGACCCTAATCTAAGAATGGCAAAGTAAAAGAAATTAAATTCCCAATGCCAAGATTAATCTCAAGCGGTTCGCTAATTGGCCACGAATAAACCCGGGTATTTTAATATGAGCGCGCTAGTGCCGTTATTGTGTCGTTCTTGCATCGTGCGGAGTTTCTATAAACGATTAATTGTCTAAATATAATGTACCAGCGTTTTAACTCACGACCATATACCGGATTTGGTAGGGGGAGTCTGGGTAACTTGCCCAGGTAGGAGAGTTGACCCATTGAAAGTCGAAAACACAGATTTTTCGAGTTAAAAATTTAGATGAGTTTAGATTTTAGTATTTCATATTATATAAACGGAGCGTGCTGGCCACAGAACAGAAAAAACGAGTAGAAATCGTAAGTGGGCGTGATCCGCATATCTCAAATGCGATGAGCTTAGCGCATGTGATGTCCCCGCCCCCATTCACGCGCTTTAGTCGGCGACAGTCGCGACAGGATGCTGACGCCTTCAAACATTTACGAAAAGCTTTAATAACGCTGAATTTTACAATTTTTGTGCGGAATAAAAACAGTAAAACAACAAATTTATCAAAAAGAGGAGTGAAATACCATAATTAAGTAATTTAACACGTTATTTTAATAGAAATTGGAAAATTTGCACTTGACAGCAAACGGCTAAAATCACAATCTAAAACCAATCCACCACAATAGTGATAAGGTCTAAACTACATTTTGTACCGTTACCTGATTCCGTATTAATTCCACACGCTACTCATTAAGGGATGCGATATTTTAACGTTAAAATATCGATAAGTTTATATTTAAAAAATTGGAACTATTTTCATACTACTCACTACTTTCAACACAATTCACGGAATACTTTACTGCTAGGTAACTAATTAATTATCAAAGGATTCGCTACGTGTCATCAGGTAATTTTTTTAAATTATAAATTGTGAAATTAATTCGTAAATCCGTAATAAGAAAAACCGGCCAAATGCGAATCGGACTCACGCATTAAGAGTTTCGTATCGTCGTTATCTACTTCGTCTTAGTCACTATAGAGAATTTAAGGATTTTGAATTTAGTACAAAATTATCCAACACACAAGTTCTACGAGTATTACCGCTAAATTAATAAAGTTATCTTAATCGCTATAGTTTTCCTTTAAAGATTATTAAATGCACTATCACCATGATTTTTAAAACTTTCTAGGACACCCTACTGGATCAAAAAGTTGCACTTCAAAGTTTAAAATTTGGTAAATGTAGCAATAAATCGAAAAATTGTTTTAGAAACCCCCAATTCATTTTCAAATACCTACACAAAGATACCCCAAAAATTTTACTTCATTACTTTGACGTCGTTATTGGTTTACATACAAAATACCAGCTTTCTAGTACTAACGGTCTCTTTTAGCAAAACCTCGGACAGACAGACAGACAGAACGCACATTACAAAACAATAACCTTGTAATTTTGTCATGTCCGTCTGTCTGACATAAAAAGCGAAAAAAGTCAAAAATAACATGACATGCTAAGGTTGGGCGTTATAATATCGCATCAAGGGTTCTTTGTTGCTTTGGCGGTTTAAAAAAATGTATAATATAATTTTTTTAATCGCCTGAACCGACTTTTTATATTGCACTTTACTTATCAAGCCTTTTATAATAAAACAAACATTGAAGGAGTTGTGAAAAAAATGCATTGTGGTGGCGGCCATTGCGGCTTCTTTGAAATTAATAATATCGTATAGTAATTTACTAGACGAGCCTTTTCATTTGATACCCATATTGAGGGAGTTGTAAAAAACACTTCCGAATCGATCACGATCTTTCAAGCAAACAAACAAAATCGAAATCGGTTCATCCGTTCGGGAACTACGATGCTACAAACAGACAGACACGTCAAACTTATAACACACTACGCTCTCGTTTTTACGTCGGGGGTTAACAATACTTATTTACACTCACACAAGCAATTTCTTCGTCCGTGCAAATTTCGGATTCTCATTCTTATTTTCACTTACCATTTACACCTTATAATCCTAGTTTTTTTGACAATCGAGGCGGAGACCAATCTTGGTCATAAAAAAGTTTGTAATTTTCAAGTAATATCTCGTGTAACTATCACGGCCACGACTTTGTTTTATAAAACTAAATAATAAGTAAGTAGAACCTACATTTATTTCGCATTCCTTTCTCCGCGCATAATATGTCTAATTCTCATACAATATATTTTCACCCCGTAAACCTAGTTTTTATGTGATAATAGGGGAGAAGACTGATCTTACAAATCAAAATCATTGCAAAAGTTTAATTCAGTTTAATTAGAGTAATAACTCGTGTAACGAACAGTACTTAGTTTTATAAACATAAAGATGAAAAAGGGAGAGCATAAATATATAAGTATGCCTATGTATGTGGGCATAATTTTTACTTTCGGGACAAAATTTGATATCTAGCTATATCGATACTTTTTGTTTAGTTTATCGTGTATACCCCATCCTTAATTTTGACAGGAAACGTCTGTAGTTTGTGCCTCCATCTGGCGTTGGGTGGCAAAACTATTTGATACTTAAAAGCAAGAAATAGGAGCGGCAGCCACAATTATGGACCTTGATGCATCGTAATAGGGAAAAGCATGTCAAAAAAGTGACATCTAGTAGGGAGTAGAATAACAAAATATAAAAGCACATTAGAATCAGGAAAGCACAACTTAGGATCTTATTATTTTAGTAATAAAGATGGGACTCATTTAATCGAATTTGTGTTTTAAGCTCTTTCGTCATCGCTAAAAATTACCAATTACAACTCAATATTTTTTGTGTGGATCATAATGTGATATTCTTACAAATGTGTTAGTTTGGTTACACTGGTTTTCATACTAATAGGCGAGGATGCTATTTCTACTCGTTTTTTCTGTTCTGTGGTGCTGGCCGCACAGTAGCAGCTGCGCGACATTCACATGAGCTCACCGCTCACTGCATTCAGTAAAGGCGCTGAGCTAGCGTTGTATATATATATATATATATATATATATATATATATATATATATATATATATATATATATACAATTATATATAGTGACAATGAACAACTTGCAACGCAGTTTTTTACTACTTGAGGTGCTTAACTTCTGGTAGTGATGCCAGAGTTTAAGCAACCCACGGCACGGTCGTGATTGTTGTGTGTGACCATTCCGACCATTTAAGTGTCGTCCATGTCAAGCATCTCCGTGCTTCGGAAGGCACTTTAAGCAGTTGGTCCCGGCTAATATCTGTTGGTATTAGTCGTTAAGCCTAGTCAGAGGCCCTAGGGCGGCTTGATAACATCTGACAGTAAGGTTTGCCACTTGCCTTACAGACACCCCTCCACCAATCCGCTCTGAGCCCACGTGGTGGAGTATGGTTCGTACTGGCTCGTACTTCCTCATACTTGAGTTGAGGCCTTTTCCCAGCAGTGAGATCTATATAGGCTGACTTTCCTAAGACAATAAACATATTTTGGATACACTTTTAAGAAGTTTCGATAGCGCGACTGTATCGCTATAGTTGCGCTGCTAAAGCCGCCTAAATGTGAAAGCATTATAAGTGATAAGGGTGGCTAATTCTATATTCGTTCCATAAACGTCAAAAAGGTGGTCTTTCAAAATATTAGACATTCTTGCACCTGAAAAAAATACCAGCAGAGGCGGGAAAAGATTATTAAATGCACTATCACCATGATTTTTAAAACTTTCTAGGACGCCCTACTGGATCAAAAAGTTGCACTTCAAAGTTTAAAATTTGGTAAATGTAGCAATAAATCGAAAAATTGTTTTAGAAACCCCCAATTCATTTTCAAATACCTACACAAAGATACCCCAAAAATTTTACTTCATTACTTTGACGTCGTTATTGGTTTACATACAAAATACCAGCTTTCTAGTACTAACGGTCTCTTTTAGCAAAACCTCGGACAGACAGACAGACAGAACGCACATTACAAAACAATAACCTTATAATTTTGTCATGTCCGTCTGTCTGACATAAAAAGCGAAAAAAGTCAAAAATAACACGACATGCTAAGGTTGGGCGTTATAATATCGCATCGAGGGTTCTTTGTTGCTTTAGCGGTTTAAAAAAATGTATAATATAATTTTTTTAATCGCCTGAACCGACTTTTTATATTGCACTTTACTTATCAAGCCTTTTATAATAAAACAAACATTGAAGGAGTTGTGAAAAAAATGCATTGTGGTGGCGGCCATTGCGGCTTCTTTGAAATTAATAATATCGTATAGTAATTTACTAGACGAGCCTTTTCATTTGATACCCATATTGAGGGAGTTGTAAAAAACACTTCCGAATCGATCACGATCTTTCAAGCAAACAAACAAAATCGAAATCGGTTCATCCGTTCGGGAACTACGATGCTACAAACAGACAGACACGTCAAACTTATAACACACTACGCTCTCGTTTTTACGTCGGGGGTTAACAATACTTATTTACACTCACACAAGCAATTTCTTCGTCCGTGCAAATTTCGGATTCTCATTCTTATTTTCACTTACCATTTACACCTTATAATCCTAGTTTTTTTGACAATCGAGGCGGAGACCAATCTTGGTCATAAAAAAGTTTGTAATTTTCAAGTAATATCTCGTGTAACTATCACGGCCACGACTTTGTTTTATAAAACTAAATAATAAGTAAGTAGAACCTACATTTATTTCGCATTCCTTTCTCCGCGCATAATATGTCTAATTCTCATACAATATATTTTCACCCCGTAAACCTAGTTTTTATGTGATAATAGGGGAGAAGACTGATCTTACAAATCAAAATCATTGCAAAAGTTTAATTCAGTTTAATTAGAGTAATAACTCGTGTAACGAACAGTACTTAGTTTTATAAACATAAAGATGAAAAAGGGAGAGCATAAATATATAAGTATGCCTATGTATGTGGGCATAATTTTTACTTTCGGGACAAAATTTGATATCTAGCTATATCGATACTTTTTGTTTAGTTTATCGTGTATACCCCATCCTTAATTTTGACAGGAAACGTCTGTAGTTTGTGCCTCCATCTGGCGTTGGGTGGCAAAACTATTTGATACTTAAAAGCAAGAAATAGGAGCGGCAGCCACAATTATGGACCTTGATGCATCGTAATAGGGAAAAGCATGTCAAAAAAGTGACATCTAGTAGGGAGTAGAATAACAAAATATAAAAGCACATTAGAATCAGGAAAGCACAACTTAGGATCTTATTATTTTAGTAATAAAGATGGGACTCATTTAATCGAATTTGTGTTTTAAGCTCTTTCGTCATCGCTAAAAATTACCAATTACAACTCAATATTTTTTGTGTGGATCATAATGTGATATTCTTACAAATGTGTTAGTTTGGTTACACTGGTTTTCATACTAATAGGCGAGGATGCTATTTCTACTCGTTTTTTCTGTTCTGTGGTGCTGGCCGCACAGTAGCAGCTGCGCGACATTCACATGAGCTCACCGCTCACTGCATTCAGTAAAGGCGCTGAGCTAGCGTTGTATATATATATATATATATATATATATATATATATATATATACAATTATATATAGTGACAATGAACAACTTGCAACGCAGTTTTTTACTACTTGAGGTGCTTAACTTCTGGTAGTGATGCCAGAGTTTAAGCAACCCACGGCACGGTCGTGATTGTTGTGTGTGACCATTCCGACCATTTAAGTGTCGTCCATGTCAAGCATCTCCGTGCTTCGGAAGGCACTTTAAGCAGTTGGTCCCGGCTAATATCTGTTGGTATTAGTCGTTAAGCCTAGTCAGAGGCCCTAGGGCGGCTTGATAACATCTGACAGTAAGGTTTGCCACTTGCCTTACAGACACCCCTCCACCAATCCGCTCTGAGCCCACGTGGTGGAGTATGGTTCGTACTGGCTCGTACTTCCTCATACTTGAGTTGAGGCCTTTTCCCAGCAGTGAGATCTATATAGGCTGACTTTCCTAAGACAATAAACATATTTTGGATACACTTTTAAGAAGTTTCGATAGCGCGACTGTATCGCTATAGTTGCGCTGCTAAAGCCGCCTAAATGTGAAAGCATTATAAGTGATAAGGGTGGCTAATTCTATATTCGTTCCATAAACGTCAAAAAGGTGGTCTTTCAAAATATTAGACATTCTTGCACCTGAAAAAAATACCAGCAGAGGCGGGAATCACGGTTCAAAGTGGACCCTGGGCCCTCGCGCGCAAGTGCACAACCGGGATAACGCTAAGATGAAGAGAGATGAGGAAGAGTCAATTGTAGATTAAAAACGCAAACCGCACATGATCATACTGAAATCGGCGTACGGTAAAATGGCCGCTAGTGTCAAACAATTCCGTACCAAAATAATGTAACTTACCATCAATCGAACCGCGTCTTTGTCTCCTAAATCCCGTAAGCTCCACAGTTGCGTGCGAATCTCATAAGCCAGCGTACGTTTTACGGTAGCGTTGCTGAAGTATCGATAAAATTGACTGTGAAAATTATCGATAGGTACGGTCAATGTCAAATACAGCTGATCATTTTCTACTGATCAACATAATATGTAAATAATCCCTTAAACTATAAGAATATTGGTTTTACCCAATGTTGAAAAACATCATCATTATCAGTTGTATGTTGTAAAGCACAGTCATCGAAAGTTTTATACTACTAATAGTTTGTTAGGTTTCTGTGAAGCGATAGTATGTAAATATCTATAATTGATATAAAAGTTAAAATCAGCCGGAATACAATTTTTACCCTTGTAAAAAATTGGAAAGAAATTTCATAAATCATAAAATAGTTACTTTTTAGTATGTACAGGTACATAAGATCAATAACAAACGATTTTCGATACTATCTAATCGATGGAATCATTATCGATATATGTATTTTTTTTTACTATCGATACTATTAATAGTCGTCTCGATAGTAAGCTTTTGAAAAGCAACACTTTATACGTTTGACGTGTGCACGACGCCTGCGTGGTAGCGATTGGTCGCTTTAACTCTGAAAACATCATGTAACTCTTGCTGCAGTTTGGTTAAACTACAAATGGATATAGTAGGGTATATTCTGAGTCTCTATCGTAATAGTTGTACTTATGGCAACCGCTTCATAGGCGCACATATGTACACACACACACACACACACACACATACACACACACCACACATGCACACAAGCCCACACACACCACACTCAAACAAACTCACACATACACACACACACACACACACACACACACACACACACACACACACACACACATTAGTTAGTTGACAGCAAATTTGTATACTCTTAAGTCTATTCTTTCTTTTCCTTTTATGACAATGTTGAACTTATTATTGTTTTTGTGATATCTACGGGTGGGGCTTGGTAACCTGTAGAACCGGTTATCCTTACCTATTTCAGGCACCAGGCTCGCGCACCTCAGGTACACCTATTATTTTATATGGATTTACTTAAAAATATGATGTGCCTACTGTGTTGGGGAAATAAATAAATATATTATTATTATAAAGCTTCCGTCCTCGGTGAGTAGGAGTGCCAGAACCTTCTGGATGAGCTCGCTCCCCCATCGACTTTGCATACGCCACCTCTGACTTAGTCTAGAGTCAAGGGCAAACTCATTTTAAATTTTTTAAAAGAGCAGAGCCCGTAGACAAGATGCAATCTATTCTAAAACGAAGTTTGTTATCGCTAACAAAATGTATGAAACTGTCATAAGCCATCGCAATATCACGTGACTTTTGCATACATTTTGTTGGCGATAGCGAAGTTCGCTATAGGAAGATTATATCTTGTCTAAGGGCCCAGAGTCGTTAAATAAAAAATCTAGTTGACGCACTACATGATCGATTCATGACCGGCTATTGTGTATTTAAAAATCGCCAAACAGCTAACAGATTTAGGATGTACGAGTATGTAGGTTTCTGAACTTATTTGTTTGAACCACAAGTTTAAGTTTATGAACTATAAGTTTGATACCCGACTGCGGAAGGAGGGTTATGTTTTTCGAGAGTATGTATGTATGTATGAATGTATGTATGTTTGTATGTATAATTATTTGGCACGCCCTACAGCCCAAACGACTGGAACGTTTTTGACATATGAGGTGTCGTTGAATTTGTAAAAATTGTGAGAGTGACATAGGCTACATAAATTTTAAAAATGGCGCCCGCAAATGAAAATAAAGGGGGGAGGGGCGATTGATTTTTTCCTTACCATAGCAATATGGGTATCAAATGAAAGCCAGTAAAAAGTCCGTTTTTATTTATTTAAGAAACCAACAGCTACAATGAATTATGCTATTTTATGAGTACTGCTAATTTAGTAGGCCAATACTAGGTTTCCTTAACATAACATTTTGTATAAAGTTGTGAGGTTAAACGTTAACAGCATACAATAAGTACAGCGGAAGCACGCCAGGTCACACATCCGAACCACAAAAACAGCCCTTATTACATATGGAATAGAGGCAGACTCAAGGTCAACATGCATAGTCTGACCCGCGGCCGAGTGTAATAAACAATGGAAAAAGAAGAACTTGACATCTTTTTTGACAAGATACTTATATGCATCCTAATTATTATACATCATTGCACTCGTGCGCACTCAGTGCCACTTGTTTATCATATCTACCTACTCATATAGATGAGTAACTAACTAATAGTAGTTAATTAATTAATTAACCAATTAGCGGCCCGAGAACAAACATAAAGCTCATATCCACTACGTTTCACCGCGACACGAGGGTCAGTACCTACTGGTATAAGATAGTTAGTTAAAAATATAAAATATGTAGGTACATAATGTTTTGTTAATATTACAATAGTAGTTATACTAATTCCTATAATTTACGATAGTAAATACTGTAATTTACTATATAAAGAATCATACTTAAGACTATAAACAGGAAAGACTTTCCATTTTCATATGTTTGCGACGAATAAACCCATAAAGAACCTATATACTCAACAACCACCAATCCGAATTAAAATATATATATATATATATATATATATATATATATATATATATACATAATATTATCAGTAGAATGCTGCATGTTTCCTGAGTGTCATAGGCCACTTCGGAAGGAGGGCTATATTTTTCGAGAGCATGTATGTATAATTGTTTGGCACGCACTACAGCCCAAACGGCTGGACAGTTTTCGACACATGAGGCGTCGCTAAATTTGTCAAAATTATGAGATTGACATAAGATATAAACATTTCAAAAGTGGCGCCCCCAAACTGATACCAAGGGGGGAGGAAGATCGATCTCCTCCTTAGCACAGCAATATGGGTATCAAATGAAAGCCAGTAAATATACCATTTCAAAAACATAATAAGTTCTGCAGTCGGGTGTTTCGTACTTTCATAAATTATGTTTACTTGTTAACTATATGCTTCACCAGTGCGAACCCTCGTCTGGTCACAGGTAAATCTTAAGAAACCCTAACTAATATCTACAGTGCGCTCTTTGAGAGCCTGTACAATTTGACGTTTTAAGGTATCCTTTGATATGCCGAACAATTCCAGTTCACTAAATTTAGTGTTATAAGTATGTGCTATACGCGTGAGGACACTATTTTTCGCATAGTTAGAGGAGTGTCGAGGCGTGTGCAACAGAGGAGTGTGACGAGTACGTCGCCTCGGAGTACACAATGCAATACCCGCCACCAAGTCCGCGCAGTCCAAATGTCCATTTAAGATATCAAATAATAGACACATATCCAGCATGTCTCTTCTCTCCTCGAGAGTCAAAAGACCATGACGACGACAACTACTGAGGTAGGAACCAGAAGAAATGCGCTGACGGTAATCAAGATGATTAGTGAATTTTCTTTGAATACGCTCAAGAGAATCTTTGTATATATTGTATTGTGGCGACCAAATGGAACTCGCATATTCTAAAATGCTCCGAACATATGCAAAGTAAACTGATTTGATGGCGGCGATATCTTTAAAGGGCTTACACGATCGCAGGACGAAACCCAAATTCCTAAATGCCTTGTTGACAACTCCATCGACATGAACAGATAGTGTTAATTTACTGTCGAGAGTAACTCCAAGATCACGGATTTCTTTTACTATTGTGATGGGATTATTGTTGAAGGCATATGTGAACTTAATAGGATTTACTTTACGTGTAAATGTTATAGACAGACATTTACGTATGTTAACAGTGATTTTATTTTCAATGTAGTACTCAGCAAGCCTGTCCAAATCGGATTGTAAAGATTCACAATCCTGTAAGTTTCTAATGCGCATGAAAACTTTTTTATTATCCGCGTACAGTAAGTGTTCCGCGTTTCGCACATGGGATCCGATGTCAAAAAGATATGCGTTATAGAACAAAGGTCCAAGATGTGAGCCTTGAGGGACACCTGTAGGAATTTTCACAAAGTTTGATCTAAACCCGCCTAGCACTACTGCCTGGGAACGATTTTCTAAATAGGATTGTATCCAACGAAACAGATCCCCATGAATCCCCAGCAAGTTCAACTTTTGGAGAAGGATGACGTGGTCTACACGATCGAAAGCTTTTTCGAAGTCAGTGTATACCACGTCAACCTGTCCACCACCGTCCATATTCTTTAGAACATAATTGGTGAATGATGACAAATTAGTAATAGTAGAGGGTTGGCGCAAGAAACCATGCTGACGGGCCGACATACCCTTATGAAAAACAGGATATAAAGCGTCGTATACTAATTTTTCAAAAACTTTTCCTAATGTGTTCAGTATTGAGATGCCTCTGTAATTTTCCACACTTGTTTTCGAGCCTTTCTTATGCAGAGGTATGATGTGGGCATTTTTCCATATGGTGGGAAAGGAACCTTCAACCAAAGAACGGTTAAATATAAGGCATAATGGGAATGCCAATGATTTAGCGCAATATTTCCAGAAATAGGGAGGAATGCCATCACATCCGGCTCCCTTTGAGGCGTCTAAGCTGGTTAAAGACTTTAATATCATCTCAACCGAAATGTTGAATGTAGAAATTGAATCAGCACATATAGGATGTTTTTGTCTAAGTGGTGGACATGTGATACTAGAATCGCCAAAAACGCTTTTGAAAAAGTCGTTAAACGCCTCACAAATTGAAAATCCGTCTGAGTGTGTGCAGGAGCCCAAAGTAAGGGACCTAGGGTAGTTCCAACCTCCGCGCAGTGACTTTATATACGACCAAAACATTTAAGGGCAATTTTTTACCGAATTTTCAACACAATTTATATATTTTTTATAACAAGCTTCTTGGACACGACGTTGTCTTTTACGCAACATAGCAAATTCGTCGTAATCGAGGAGATTTCGATATTTTTTCCATCTGGAATGCGCCTTTGCTTTTTCTTTTATTATTTTAATTAGAGAATTGCTATACCAAACAGGATACTTATGAGAAGAACTACGTTGTCGAACAAAGGGAACAAAATTTATAATAGCGTTATTTACAATTTGGTAAAACAAATCAGTGGCGTCATCAACTGAACCTGATTTAACAAGAGACTGCCAATCAATTTTAGCAAAGTGGGAATTCAAACTATCGTAGTCTCCTCGCCTATAGTTACGCCTTAAGCTATTTGATTCGATTAATGGCTTTACCGCTAAGTCCAGTACTTCCACATAGAATGAAGGATGAGCGTTGTCTTCGCTTACAAACGGAGTGCATTTTTCAATTAAAAGTGGTAAATTACAGAACACAAGGTCTAAAGTGTTCCCTGCATAGTTACGTAGGTTATTATACTGCGACAAACCTATTATGGACAGGTTGCTTATTAAATGAGCGCCCGCGTCTTGGACCAAAACGGGTCCTTTTTTAAAAAAAGTAGGATTATTCATATTCCATTGAATGAATGGCAAATTAAAATCGCCCAAAACTAAATAATTGTCTTTAGGACTACAGCTGTAATTATTGTTTATTGAGTTAGCTATAGAATATACATCTTGTGGAATACGATCTTTATCTGGTGGAATGTAAATAGCGCTTATATGCAGGGCAGCAGACGAACTGAGCGCGTGCGCAGGTACAGAGACCGTCAGCATTTCGACCGGCGGTCGCGGTTCATGCTTGTCATAACGTTGCGCCCCAAGACCACTTTTAACTAAAATCATTAGACCACCCCCTTTTGTCTTACCACATGAACCGAGATCACGGTCTCTCCGAAAAACGTCATACCCGCCAACACATACCTCCCCATCGAAGAAGCTATCGAGTAACCATGATTCTGTTATGACCACAACATCGTAATTACTACTACTTAGACTCTGTCTAAACTGTAAACATTTGGTTCTTAAACCACGAACGTTTTGATAGAAAACGGTTATGCTAGAAGCCATGAGCGTTATGAAACTCCAATAAAACGGTTTGCGTGCTCGCGTAAAGAACTTAATACAATATACAAACATAATAATTTCGACGCATCATAGAACAGAGCCTCGTTAGTATCAAATAATATCAGTAAAATGAGTTTATTTAGATTAAGCAGTACAATAACCAGAATAGTAATAACAATTGGAGACGCAAACGAAAAACTTTGATATTTATGACGGGGGTAAGTCGCAACAAAGATCGTGCGAGACACGAAACACTGAGAATTTTTAAGTCACTGCCGTGCAGCACGCTTACTAAAAACAGGTGCGTGTTTTTGACACCATTAAAATAGTATCCTGTTTTTCTTTGTACTATAGTATTTAGATGTATTATTAGGTTCTTTAATGTATTCATGCAATTTAAAATCATCAGTGAAAACACTAAAACACTATTATAAGTTCTTGATGAAGTTATTCGCCTTTTTTATATAAAATAACCGTAAGATGCAAAGATATAAAAGCCAATAAAAATAAATAATTATACAAGTAGTTAACGGTAAAAATTATAAAGTCGTTGTATGTATTGGAAATGCAGCGAAACAAAGGACTCACATGTTTTGGTCGAGCGCTTAGTGATGGGCGATAGTTGTTTACTCGGGCCGCCATAGACTTATTGACACTCGCATAAAGGACAAGGTAACTTATAACATTTTTATAAAAACATAATAAATGCTCAGGAACGCAACACGTATAACATTCACATGATAAACCAAACGAAACTAAAAAATTTTTTTGAGATCATCTTCCATAGTAATCAGGATCGCCGGACTGGTGTCGTTTTTCCGTACGTAGATTTTTCCGTATTTGCTCCAAACATACAGATAATTTTTCAGTTTAGCTATCTGCTTACATTTTTGCAACAATAATTTATTGAAAATAGTCAAATGCTCGTTCACGTAGATAGATTTAGGGGTTCCTCGTAGGTTTAAATCTTCTGGTGATAGACGATATTTGCCCATGATATGAAATTGTCCCTAAGTAGGCATGATTTTAACTTGACTATGATGGCCCTAGGCCGCCCTGGAGCTTCGGTCTTAGGCGTCACTCTGTTTACTTGTATTATGTCTGCGGTTGTCAAATCCATATTAACCTTCTTTGCCATCGTCGATATTATAATCATTAAATCTTCACCTTTCTCCTCTGGTACGCCCATGATCTCTAGATTTAATAATCTATCTCTCTGTTCGGCTAAGTTCATATCAATTTGTAATTGGTAGTTTTGTTTTTTAATTTCTTCCAACTCACTTTCTAACATATTTATTTTCTTCATATCACTGTTAAATTGCTCGACTTTTTTAACAATATCCTCCTGTTGATCACTGCAGAACTGAGTGGATTCCTGCAAAGTGCTTATTTCCTTCTCTAAGCATGCGAATTGTTTGTCAAGTGATTGTACAAATTTCTTGATGTCCAAGTACTCTAAACGAATATTCTTCATTTTAGTCTTTAGATCTTGAGAGGTTTGGCTTATGTCAGAAATATTATTTTTCAGTGCATTTAGAGTCTCGTTAATGATAGAATTATCTCTGACAATTTCTGATTTCCAGTTATTTAACGAAGCCATCATTCTGTCGGAGAACTTGTCAAAAGCATCGGTGTAATCCTCTGTATGTTTCCTCTTGCGTATAGTTACACCAACCTCTTCTTCCATTAATTTCAAATTAGATAAGTCCGGTGTGGAGCTGGAGTTCTCCTTAGGTGATCGTAGCATGTCTGATGTTTGTTAGGTCTATGGATGTTTCGCACGACGGTTGCGATAAGAATAGTTCACAATTTTATGAATAGCTTAATTGCTCACTGCCAATTTATGATTTACGCACTTGTTAATAAAGATGTATCTCGTATGATGAAATGACAAGGATCGAGTTTTAAACGGCAACACGTCTGCTCACAACTAAGCTCGGCGAGGTATGCTTTGCCATTGTCACACTCCTGCAGAGGAGGGGAAACAAAAAGATAGGCAGACATAGCTACTACAATAAGTTTATTTACTATTTTACTATTAGGTATAAGTTAGGTGGGTTCACTATAAGCGACCGAGTGGGTATAATCCGGTCCTATCACTATCACTGTCCTGGTAAGTCGGCCGCATAGCTCCGGGTACAGGTAGGTAGGTAGATGGCCAGGTGGTCTTCGTATTGCCAGGCAGATCTAGGGTATCAGAGGCGTCGACATCCGGTACCGGGTAGGTGGGTTTTAAAAATATACAATTTTTTGCAGTCCGGTGTTTTGTTTTTTTCGAAAATTATGTTTATTTTATTGCATATTACGGGAGCGACTCCACTTAATCTACTTACTTTATGATTCCAAAAAAGATTTTGTAACGAATTTTGCAGTTACATGCATTTCAGAGATATGGGTTCTGGTGTTAGTAGCTTTGTTGTTACGTGGAAGTCTACCTTTGAATTCGAATTCGACAGTAGTTGCTTTGGTTCGATTGCACACAACACATCAATTGGTAAATAAACATTTCAATTTTGGAACCACAAATGTTCCCTTTATTGACAGTTCAGACTTTAGCAGTTCATCTTTACGAAGACGAACTGGTACCAGAGTCTATTATGTTTTTTTCTTACTAATTGTAGCAGGTACATTTGCTTATGGAGTGCACAGGCATGGCGGAACAACGGGCAGGTATTCTTAAGACCCTGGCAATATTCCCGGAGTTCTGTAGTAACCTGGGCAGGGCAGGAACTTGAGCTGTTCGAATAAATACCGCCCAAGTGCGAGTTGAACTCACGCACGAAGGGTTCCGTACCATTATTTATAATACAACAGTTGACTTATGCCCTTCTTTTAGTTTTAAATACGATAAAAATCAATTTTGTATGGGAGCCCCCCTCAAATGTTATTATTATTTTAATTTAATAATTTATTTTTAAAATGTATATACATAATAATATTCTGTAAACATTTCAAGCGTCTACCTGTTGCTATTATTAATATCGAGCAAAAAACGGCAAAAAAAAAACATGTTTTGTGTATGGAAGCCCCCCTTGAATATTTATGATATTCAGTTTTTAGTTTTTTTGTTATAGCGGCAACAGAAATACATTATCTGTAAAAATTTTAACTGTCTAGCTATCACGATTCATGAGATGCAGCCTGGTGACAGACAGACAGCGGAGGCTTAGTAATAGGGTCCCGTTTTACCGTTTGGGTACGGAATCCTAAAAAGGGACATACTGACAATGGCCCAATTACGAGATAAGTGCGGTTAATTAGTCTAACTACTAGTGATAGGTAATTAATCTTAGATCGGCCAAAAAGAAATTGCTTAAAAGGAGTTCGGAGTCAGGCACGCGGCGGTGTAGGCCTTCGCGTGCGAGTGCACAACCGAGATAATGCTAGACGATGATGATGATGTATACGCATATTTAAGTCCATAAATGTTGTCCTGGAAATTGAAAATATGCCACAACAGCTGCTGTAAATATCATGAAATGGCTACCTACAAAGTAAAGTACGTAAGTTCGCCACCGTCTTGGTGTAGTGGTTCGCGCCCCGGACTTTTAAACCAGGCGGTTGCGGGTTCGAATCCCGCAAGGGGCAAATGTTTGTGTGATGAGCACGAGCATTTGTACCTAAGTCATGGATGTTTATAAATGTATATTAGTGTGTCTATCACCGTACCGTCTATCGCGTTATCCTAGTCACCATTACACAAGCTCACGCTTAGATTGGGGCTAGGTAATAGGTGTGTATGTTGAAACAATTTATTTATTTATTTATTAAAGTTGATCTAAGTTCCAAGCACAATATAACCTTGCTAAATATCCAAAATAGGACAATGTTAGTCGTTCTCCAAAACACAGGGTTACTTGGGGCGAGTTAACTAATCCTCTTGCTTGACTGGCTTATCGCTCGGGGTCGACGACCTCGCGTTAATCACCTGTTGTTGTGTGCGTTCATCAATCTCTGTTATCGCGACACCGAGCGGTCATGTGTGCGATAATTTGTCGAGCGGTAAAGATGTGTATAGAATGATGCTAGAATTGTCACTCTTAAACTTTCGCGTTTCATTATTAGAACACATTAAAACGGGGATTAACGCGACGGATAGTAGGTAAAACATTAAATACCTTTAATTTTTGCCTGACGTTTCGACCGGGTTACACCGATCGTGGTCACAGGCAGACTGGCTGGAGAACTGCGATGTCTTCACTCCGTATGTGGGGTAGATTCATATTCTTCTACCCTCACATTATTAACAAAATTCGTACCGCCGCTGCACACTACGCTAACCGTGTCCCTATTCTGTAAACCGGCCGCCGCGTCCGTATTCCGGTGGTTACTCAACTGCGACCCAAAACGAGGATGTGTAATGCTAATGCTAATTAGCTGTAATTGTAATGCTAATTAGCATTACACATCCTCGTTTTGGGTCGCAGTTGAGTAACCACCGGAATACGGACGCGGCGGCCGGTTTACAGAATAGGGACACGGTTAGCGTAGTGTGCAGCGGCGGTACGAATTTTGTTAATAATGTGAGGGTAGAAGAATATGAATCTACCCCACATACGGAGTGAAGACATCGCAGTTCTCCAGCCAGTCTGCCTGTGACCACGATCGGTGTAACCCGGTCGAAACGTCAGGCAAAAATTAAAGGTATTTAATGTTTTACCTACTATCCGTCGCGTTAATCCCCGTTTTAATGTGTTCTAATGATGCTAGAATTGAGCAATTTGGGAGTGATTTTAGTAAATAAAATTACAAAAAATATCATCTTCATCTTAGAGTTATCCCGGTTGTGCACTCGCGCACAACGGCCCAGGGTCCGCTTTGGACCATGATTCTGGGCGTGGCAGATCAGGTAATTATATTGAAGCACCTGTCATCTGACCTCCACGACCCTGCTAACAGGGAAACCTGACCAGCTTGGATCGCAGTTACTCATTCAGTCGCTTGAATGTGCAGATTTCCTTACGATGGTTTTCCTTACCGTAAGAACACAAAATTCCAGCTTATTTTAATCTCACTATATCTTGTCTAAAACCATTTTCAGTAACCTCGTTGAGCGACATTTAGCCATCTTTCTTTTTTCTTTAGAATGGGTTTGGTCTTGAGTCTGGACTAAACCAGACTTGGCGTAGACAGAGTCGACGATGAAGCGGAACCAGAAGGTTTTAACACTCCCACTCACCGATGGAACACAGGAAGCTGCTTGGCGCCGGCCCCAATCTACCATCGATAAATATGCCTACCTTTGCATTTTTTTGGAATGTCAATACATGAAGCACACACTGCCTCGTTGGTCTAGTGGTCAGCACGCTGTGTTGAAACTAATGTATATTGTTACTAAACGCAGCGTCATATGTCATTTTTGACAGATAAACTGTCATAGATTATTCATATCCGGCCTTCATACTTTTCACTTGTCCGTCTGCTGAAATGTACTGTGCGCCTGTTGATCTCAATAAAATCTGTGTTAATCTTCGAAAGGTGTTTTTCTTCTACGATTATTTCCTACATGGTAGCAGAGCGTAGTTGGAAACATAGGAAAACACCTTTATTTTAGTGTATTTCGAAAGTAACGGGATATGTGTCTGAAATAAACATTTGAATTGAATTGAGTTAAATTTAGCAAATAAATAAATATTGGACAACAACACATAAATTGCTCTGATCCCAAAGTTGCAAAAGTACTTATGTATGGAAACAATAGTTGGACATAATAACATTAGTTAATATAGTATATAACTTTTTATGTTAAGATTATGTAGTAAAAGCCGCACAGTTATAAAAGTAATTACTTATTCATGTTCTTGATTGTAAACGACTAACATAATTATGAGTGAACTTAAGCAAAAACAAAATTAGGCTTATAAACATTTATACTATCTTCGTGCCTGTTTACATCATTAAGGTTCTAATGGGATAATCTAGTAGGTAAGTAGAGAGCTCATTTAAACTGTATTTGCTCATATTATACTGAAATGGTGTATGTAAAACCCTACGTATAATTTATGGCAATGCTAGAATAATTTTAAAATATGATTTAGCAAGTATTTTAATGCGCCCTAAGCCGAGTGTCAAATACCTAGAATTATTTATAGTTAAGTAAAGCCAGGCCTGTGTATCTTCCCGCGTAGGTAGCAAAAACGTACCTACGCGCGGCGACCCCTTAGTAAGGGGCTAAACAAGCTGGGTGTCGCTAGCCGGCAGCGACACGCTCGCTCGTTTTATTCACCGGCGGTGCACGACACTAGGTTCCTGGTTGGACGAGCATGAATGAAGAAAGATGCGCTAGATGGCGTAAGTAGCTTCTTGTGGCAGTAAACCCTATCGCGTAGCGTGATAGTACGTCACTGAATAGGTTTAGTGTATTATGAATTATATTCCAGAGTAATAAGAATTAAATTATCTTGCAATGTATTTCTGTAGGTATCTTTACGAAAATGTGCTTGAATCTGAGGCGACTTTTTCTCACTTATTTTTTTTTGTATGTCTTTTGCATAAATGCAACAACTTTTGCCATGGAACTAATATGATTCGTGACTCGTACAAATTACAACGAAGCCTTTTAAAATGTGAGCAACGCGCTCAATTACGTGTCTTTGATTATTTGACTCAAATTAATTGAATTCTCTATTTGTCTTCAATTTTTATAACTAAAAGTTAAATTCAATTTTTATAACTTTTAGTTATAAAAATTGAAGACAAAAAAAGTGTTAACTGTACATATTATTTATACGCAAGCACTGACCTCTATAATACAAGTACGCTGGACTAAACGTTCTCTAAGAAATAACAGGTTCATTCCCCAAGTATTGCTGAAATCGAACGCCGCGGCGCCACTGGCGTAGCAAGCCCTTACAAAAATTCGTCGACTGTTTAACGTCCTCCGAAGCTCAGTTGGTAAGAGCATTCGCCCGAATAGCGAAGGAACGTGGGTTCGAGTCCCACTGGATGACACATTCGATTAATTTTTGTAAGCGAAATTTAATATAATTTCGTAAATTACATTTTTAGATTGACAGTATGCAGTCCAGCGTAATATAGAGGTCAGTGTACGCAGGTCATTGAAAATATCATTGATGGAGTTGTTATTTTGCGGAAATCGATTATTAATATAATATTTTTTGCTTATTTAACTTTAAATTTCCGTTGATCCCTTGCCGGCGCAGACACCTAACCACACCAACCGTTACCGCGTTCAGGCAAATGCAGAGTGCACCGCCCGCCCTCCCTCAATACGCATGCAGTACGCTATGTTACGTGCTAGTTAGTAACCAACACCAACGTGCAAAAAACCTCGACGCGTTTCGCCACTCGACGCGGCAGCATCCTCAGGAGATGTTGTCTTGTCTAGTCCTGTCGTCCGTGCCCAGCCGAGGCGACAACGTCTCCTGAGGATGCCACGTAAAGTGGTAGTAGTAGTCTATATCCTTTACAGGGTCTCAAACTATGTTTATACCAAATTCAGCGGTTTCAGCTTGAAGACGGAACAGGCGCACTTTCGCAATTACATTATTTGTATTTACTAAACAACACATAGTTATCCTAAAAACTTTTCAATTTATTTCACAAGATAGTTGTTTCAAATAGTTATTATCAGAACAATTCATGTCATATCGTACTAGAAAGTGGTGACATAACATTTAAGTGATAGAAGAGACCTTTGGTGCTGTGTGTGTTCAGCGTCCACACATCTGACAAAGAGACAATATCGGATGCTGGGGTAGGGTCACCACGATTTACGTGTTTGGAGATTTATATTCATATGCTGAATAAAGTGTCTAATGTACATGTATATGTACAGTCGGCAACACGTTAGGTTCCCATTAAACTACTAAAACAGTTTTTATTACGTAGAGAATAGAAGCGGTCCTAAGGTCAAAGTGGGGTAGTCTGACGTGCTGATTCTAACTGTATATGGACCGTCACCGCAGCAACCGAGCGCGGACATAAAACAAACAGCAAACAGATAATATTAGGCGTCTGATTGTAGAAATATTGATAACTGAACACTTTATTTTTATAACACCTATTAATTATACAAATACTAAAATATGATATCTGAATTTTCTGATTCCAAAATATCCCAACTGTTTCATGGGCATCAACAGAACGCGAGCCTGAAGCAAATAGCAAGAGACAATATTATTATGATAATAACTATTAAACTTTTCAATTCCCAACCATCCCAACAGTTTCTCAGACCATGGCCACCCTACCATCGGACGCGAGCGTGAAGCAAACAGACAATATCGCGCGATTGTCTGCGGCCGCCGGCCCCGGTCGGACATGTACTAATGAAACGAAATTCTCTCTGAAAGTATACTACAGTGCTGGAGTACTTACCCATTGGAAAGCTAATGGAAGGAAATTGACTGTAAAGTATTGGTTTCAGAGTTTGTATGCCAGTAACAACAGTGAAGTACTACGAGTGTACTAGTAAGCTTGGAAAAGCTGTAACATTTAAACTCTCCTGTAAAAAGGGCTTTTAATAAGGCATAATGTGACTAATCTGTCGTTAGGTCCAGGATTATCTTTCTGAGCATCTTGGTTTGTATTTTAAGGTTATTATTGTTCTGCAGTTGATTATCATTAGGTCACCTCAGGGTTCTCAGGACCCCAGGATAGATAACATCTAATAGTAGGGTGGGGTTCTTGCCTTGAAGACACCCTTCCACCAACCCGCCTGCGTGATGAAGTATGACTCATTCCTCTTATTTGAGATAAAACCTGATAGGTTTGGCTCTGTTTTTTCGCAACAGCTTACTAGGATGTCAATTGTCATAGCTCACAAGTTCACTATAACAGATACCAAATAAGCAAAGAACTATAATTTAATCACTCCCCCATATAACAATCTGAAATCCTCAATAACGTATTCCATCGCCTTATGTTCAGAGAAGCAATATAATCCGGCCGTGACAACCGGACAAAGCCGATATTAACTGCTTAACGATCGTGTTCGTGTCGATGTTATTAGGCTGCCTCAGGGAGGTATATTGGGGCCACTTCTTTTCCTATAGTTGGAATTAGATTTTTTCCTACATCTGACAAAAGCATTTGCCCACAGCTTTATCCACAATAAGTAGTCTATGTTCTTTACGAATACCATTTGATTAGCAGCCGTAGTAAGCCACTTTTTCACAAAAATCATTTTCTGTTTTGTTAAATACAAATGCAAAAATGTTTTTTTAAGAATTACCAACTCTCCAAACAACTATTTGCGAACTAAGCTATCATTCAGTAATTAAGCTTAAAGCAGTATTAAATAGTTTCTTTTAAGAATTAAAATTCTTAAAAGAAACTATTTAATACTGCTTTAAGCTCTAACGCAAAGACGAAAGGAAAATAATCACTTGACAAACGTCAAAACGAATGATTAGAATGAGAAAAAGAAAAATACATGTAATTTCAGTCTAGAGAACCCTTGAGAGACATTTGCCGCAAATAAATAAGGGATTACACTGATGTTGAGTGGAAACAATTTGTTAATTTATTTTGAACCTTAATGGTATGGGCTTATGTTGAAGGCTAAAAAGCACATTTTATTTTGGCTTGATTCACTTTAATAGAAGTATTCAAATTAATTCCTCAAATTTTGTCAATTCTTTGAAGCTGCATAAATTGGTAAGTAAGTAATGATGATTAAATATTGCTAAGTTAATGCATATCACTTACAACTTACTTATGGACTTAGTGAGAAAAAATACAAATATGCAATATGTATTTTCTTTCATATATTTTTTTTTGAAAAAATTAAAATGAAAAATCTTTATTTCGTATCATAGAGGTTAATATAATAAACAGGTTGAGGTCTCCTTTTAAGTACAATTACCTGTGTTAGGAGACCCCGCTCTCTCCTAAGGTATATTTAGATACAAAAACTTAATATTAAGTTCAATTTATATTAACTTAAATAAAACGATTAGAGACAAATTAGTGAAATGTTATGTATAAGAATGTTATGAATGTTTAAAATACATTACGCAAGGATCCACACGTTCTTATTCTAAAAGTTTTGTTTTTGTAGATCCACCCCAGATTGAGATACAATAGCTGAGGACAGTTTGCACAGTCATTTTTTTGAGTTTTACTAAATCTCATCTAGGACACGGAACAATCGAAACAGGTGTCCTATTACTATTAATGGTGTCCTCAAGTACTTAAACTTAAGCTCTGGGACAAAAAATAAAATTTACAGGTTAGGCCTTATTTATCTATCTTCATAAGACTAATTTTAAGTTAATGCTCTTTCGCTGCTGAAAAACAAAAGAGCCAGATTAATTTATCAAAAAAACGTCAAACAAAACAGCTAACAGTTTTATAAGAAATTACAGAATCTATTGACTAATAAAGGAATATTAAAAGATAACTACTAAAGTTAGACGAAAACGCGCAAAAACTTGTGAAAATACGCGACAAATCTTTCTGAGTTGATGTACTATGTCTCTTTTCACTGGTTTAGCTAAGAAAGAAACAAAACAAACTAAAAAATATTCTTAGAAGGGGACCTTAGAATCGAACTCAATGTCTGTATACAAACAATTAAATTTTAATTGACGGAGAGGGAATTCGTGTACGGCATTGTTACTAAGCACAAATTGATATTAGCTCAAGGATTCCGAACATAGACTAAAACCTATCCTTGGTTTAAAATCAGACAGTGCGAGTTTGTATACATGTATATACGTAGGTAGGTACTAAGTATCACTATGTGAGACGTAAGCCTTAATAAATATCAGTTAAAAATACTAGAGCTTTTGTACCTAATAGCTATATTCTTATCTTGACGACCGTGTTAGTGTAGTCGTTCGCGCACCGGACTACTAAACCAGGCGGTTGCGGGTTCGAATCCCGCAAGGGGCAAATGTTTGTGTGATGAGCACGAGCATTTGTACCTAAGTCGTGGATGTTTATATGTATTTAAGTATTTCTATCCGTTATTCTAGTCATCATAGCACAAGCTCACGCTTAGTTTGGGGCTAGGTAATTGGTGTGTTTGTTGAAACAATGTATTATTATTATTATTATCTACCCCTTACTGATAACCAATTTTCAACTGCTATAACACTTGTATACATATAAGACGGCGAATTTGGAATTAATGACAGATAGATAGGTATTAAGACAAACATTTCAAATTAGCCATCTCATATAATTTAAGCAAGTGCTATAACAATAACAAAATCATAAAAGGATTAATAAATATTTTTTATCTGTTATGATAGTAAAATTTTGGGAAAATTCATTCAACGAGCAATTTGTGACCTCGGAAATGACAACGATTTTGCTGAAATTTTGTATGTGGGGGTTATCGTTGGTAAAAATCGATTTAGATTAGTCTTATGTTTAGGAAAACGCGTGTTTTCAAGTGTTCATGCGTTTTTCTTTCGCAATTGTTCAACGCAGATTAAGATTGCTAGTTTCATCCTGCTGGCCATGAGCGGTATGGTATAGTGCGTAAAACGTCAGATTGAAGAATTGAAGAAGATGTGGGTTAAAATCTCTCGCTCGGTAACGTTTTTTTTTTTTTTAATTATTTATTCAAGTTTATATTTCTTTTAAAGCAAGACTCACGAATTATAAAGCTTTTTTTATTAAATAGTAGTCACCGAGCAAAGCTTGGTCGCCCAGGTACTAAGTATTTTAAATCTATAAATAGGTACATCAGAATCAAACTGGCTTGGAAGTTTTGAATGTTTTGTTTTGGTGCTGGTTTTCAGAAGGCCTCGCCGAATGATGTACGCGGCCATTTGTGCACAGACTATTTGTGAGATAAAGCTTAAATATTCAACCTAAATGCTTCTCATTTTGAATAAGCAAAACTGGCAAACGACGACAGAAAGTCATCTAGGCACTCATGATACCTACGTCATGTTCAAACGACGCCAATCCGACATACCATCGTCCTCACAATGAGAGGGTATTGAGGGAAATAGGCAGCGATTTGCCTTTCCTATCGGCCTTTTCGACGTATCACTCAGGTTTCAGTTACGTAATGTCTGCTATGGGTGAATCTATTTGCTCAAATAGATTTTTTCGTCTCTTTTTTATTTACTGACGTACCGAGTCACTTATAAGTAATGCTACTAACGAAATAACAAAAAGATAATGGTCAAACTATCACAAAAATTTTTAAACATGTTCGGTTTTATCAAGAGTTTGAGTCTTACTCGCGTACCAAGGGCTCCGTACAATTGTAATATTTATTTTTGTAATGGAAAAAAAATTATCTTCGTATTTTTTACTTTAGGAACTTGCGCTGTAAAATCTTTCTTCTTGCCAAATTCCATGATTTTAGGTCTATGGAAAGTAGTCTACAGGTATATGACTCAAATGGCCGGATTGCGATGACGTACAAGCTTGATTATTTTTAAGCTTGCGACGTATTTGACGTTGATTTCATCTTGACGATTGCATCTAAACGTATTCCTGCGAAAATTAATCGTAAATTTGTCATTTTTTAATCCGAAATCCCAAAACGGACTAATTCGAAGAAGGCCATCTAGCTTTGACAACTCCTGCTGTAGACATCAGTAACTAACCGAGCATTCCAGCAAGTTCTTAACTAATTTCGCCGGCGATCCTGAAAGAGTTGCTACAAAACCTAACTCAATCCGCGACCAACTTAACTCATTATGCGGCCCATTCTTCAGGGCTGTTGTTGCTAATATTAGCCGGTTGAAAAACTCCAGGTTGTACAGTTTTATACTGTCTCATTTATCTATGACTAAAAAACACAGTGATGATCATATCCTTTAATAAAATCCTTTTCAATTTTATATTCAAGGCGTATTAAAAAGAAAATATTATCTTATAAATGTGAAGCCTCTCATTTGTAAATACCTATTTACGATATAATATTTATCACATTCAAATAGAAAATGTGGAAATTGTCTTGTAACATATCTCCTACTATCTAGGTAGTGTCGTAGACAGTTTTGAATTTAAAACACCTCTGTCTAATCTTAAAAAACTGAGATCGCAATTCACAATTTCAACGAAATAAATGTGATATTTTACTAACATTGACCGCATATTTCCAAATAATTGCTTATAGTATTCATGTTGTTATTGTATCAATAGATCAAAAGAAGGTTTGTTTTCCATGTACGAGGATTTTGCTGACACAGCAAAAACCTTCCCCTCAAAAACGTTATGCTAATTCCTTCCTTTTGCCAACAGCTGAGTGAAATTTCGTTCTACTTTCTGACAGTGTTTTTTGAAAAACAAAACATTTTCCACTGCTCCCTACATAGATGTGTTATGGAGCTTGGTTTATATAACACCATACGTAAATCATCAATTAGAAAAAACTTGTTACTAAATACTACACTTGAAAATTTTCCATCTGAGGTGGGTATCGAACCTGTGTCTCTCGCAAGCCGAGCGATTGCCTAACCACTCGGCCACTCAAAGACGTTGGCAAAACCTGTCGAAATTTCTCAAGTGCTTCTTAACGCTGTAATGCCGGTTCAATCAACACCTTCGATGGTATTTTTCAAGTGGAATATGTAATCTTTATATTGCAAACTTATTATTCTAATCACTTAAAAAGAATACATTATCAAACTTGTATATTTGTTAGTAAGTATATGTGCTTTAAAAAGCCCTGATTCTGCCAAAGCGGAGAGGAGGAATGTGTAGTGTTTTCATACATTTGACCCTTGTGCAAATGATATCCAAGTAGAAAAGTTATGTGCTAGATACCTCAATGTTTCAAATATTTTTGATTGAGGTTTTGTATTACCTATAGGAACCCTACTCTAAGGCGATGTATATTTTTTTTTATTCTGATGAGTTGTCTTATTCGCTCATACTAAGTTGCAGGCTTGAGTGAGTGGAATTACGTAATCCTTTACCTAACTTTTATTTTACTAAACTCAAACTATTTTATGCATATTGGCAGCTTCCGATCCTGTTTCTTCGAGCTCCGATCTCCCGATAAGAGATTCTCTTTCGGACGGCATTATGTCCGATAAAAAGATAATCTATATGGTCCTGAACGAAAGGGAAGGCCGCCCCAAATATCGCTTATTTTTCATACGCAGAAACCAACCGACATACTTCTCATCCGCTTAGCGGATAAATCCGTAAACACAGTTACATAAGCCGGGAGAACATAAAACAGCCTAAAGCATATCGGCTTTCGCCTTAATCTGCCATAAACAATCGCAACGAACAAAACCTCACTATAGTAAATTTCAGGAAAAGTCATCCAAGAAAGTAATGGTTGAATTTTCTGATCAGACCTTCTCGTCATTTCAAAATCAACTCTAACTCCACCGATTACAGTTTCAAATAGATCTTGATTCGAGGAAAAGTTTGGAATAGATTCAGATTTGTGTCTAAGCTATTAAGAGTCATACACCGTGGTATTACAGACGGGAATCGATTGACGAGAGCCGGGAACTCGTGATTTGGCGTTTAATCTGGCCCTGTTATTTTTCCGGTGATACATCAAAGTGGTGACTTTCTACGGCAAATTGTATCAAAGTCGCTGATCTATGGATGTGGGCCCGCTGGACTAGCACTCGTATATCATGCGTTATGATAAGAGGAAGATCCCACTATCTCGGGATGCATTGATGCAAGGGTGCTCTTTTTGACGATGGAGTTTTTTTTTGTAATAGGCATTTGACCGCTGCCTCGTTTGTTGGTGAGCGCAAATGTAACGGAGGATGGGCCATGTTGGACTAGTAACAGCCTATTCATTCTTTTCTTGAAAGTATCCTGAGCATAGTTTTCACTCGAAATCCACTCCTAGCTCTAAAAAGTAAAGTCAGCCTATTAGATCGCACTGCTTGGAAAAGGCCTCACCCCAACTATGAGGAGGTACGAGCCCTACTCCACCACGTGGGCTCAGTGTGGATTGGTGGACGTTGTCTATAAGGCAAGTGACAAACCTTACTATCAGATGTTATCAAGCCCCCTAGGGCCTCTGACTAGGCTTAACGACTAATACCTAGTTTATTCTAGATAGTCAAAAAAGCTTGAATTATCAATCCCAAGAAAGGAGAGTGTTGCGTTTTTTACCATAGGTGTCTGACGTGACTCAATACTGGAAGTCAAAAAGAAGGAAGAAGAGGAATAGGAAGGCGTAAAAGAACATGCACACAGCAGTTGAAGGGAAAAGGTGATGTCACGATGACGTAAAGGAGGGTGCTGGTAGAGTCCAGAGAAGCGTGAAAATTGCTCAACCGACAAGAAAACAGCTTCTAAGTTATGTATGAATAATGTAATTTATCAGAACTAAGAGTTTTTTGTGTAGTGTGAAAAGAACCGTAAGTGTAGCACTGCCTTTATCGAATTGATATCGCTTTGTGAATGAATTGACCACGTCATTGTTTTGTTCCGAGCCCTCCAAACGCGATGTTTGATAAAGTTCTTTTGTCAAAGTTTGCTTTTGTGCCTTACACGACAATTGGCTTTAACACAACTTATTCCTATTTTTGCTGGTTGTTTAGTCATGCCATTGAAATATTAACTTGGTATGTGCATTAATTGGGTTTCGCCTTTGTTCAGTTCTACTAATTTAGTTAACGTGTGGTACATTTATTTTTATATATTGGCTTAGCGCGGATCACTAACGATATTGATTTGAGAGATCAGAATTTATAAATGGTAAGAAGAAAGCTTAAGTACGGCTTTAGTAGTATTCATCTTCTTTTCTTTAGTTATTTCGAGAGCTTACAATAATGGCGCTGAATTATGTATTATGTACTAGTATAAATTAGGTTCAGTCTCGCAAACACTTATTTTTGATCGACTTCAAAAAGGAGGAGGTTATCAATTTGACTGTGTTTTTTTTTTGTGGCTATGTTGCACTGACTCCAAAAAATAACAGAAAAAAAATTGGAAATAGGTTTCTTGTATAATTTCGTAAAATAGTAAAGTAATTTAAATATTATTTGGGCCTTTTTAGTTTAATTTTGTTCAGGCAGTTTTGAAGTAGTTTTTTTTTATTATAATTTTTAGTTTTTATTAGCACTATAGGCAGTATTGAAATCGGTTTTTGTTTTTTATATAATTGACAATTAAAACAGTAAAACCTTAAAAGAGTTTTTTTATACAAAGTGAAAAACTGTTATGTAAGTGTTGCGACAGTATTTTTTCCGATTAACTATTTACTTTTGCTACTATGTTAATAGCCTTGTTATAACAAATTTTATGTACTGCCATAAATTTTTGAACCAACGTAAATTCGTTTCAAACACTCGCCGTTTGTCCGATAATTTGAAAAGGAAATAAATTAAGCGTTTTTATGGCAGGTCGGTCGCCATCCAAAGGCGGCTGGTGACAAATTACTCTCATCTCATTTTTATGGCAACACTTCCGTCGGATTGACTGCTGATTTTAACGGTCCCATTTCACTCAACGACTCTGTGAGTCAACTGTACTATATAGAGTCGACGAATTAATGTGGTTAAAAGTGTGCAAGATTGACCACTTCATACTGATCTGTACGTAACGAACGACCAGGCGTTCATAAGGTAGCATTCGTTACTTGTTAATTGTTTGTGTTGTTGTTTTAGAGGGGGAAAATTGCAATTTAAACTTTATTATTTCGTAAATAGAGCATTAATGGAAAAAATGTCTCACAAACCCTTAAGTCATTTTAAAAGACCTGGTATCCCACATGATGGAGTAGACAACGAAAAAAAATCATCACTTCAAACGTATAAGGAATAGACATGACGAAACTATAAGGGCTCCTTGTTAGAAATACGGAACCTATAAAAAAACAATTGTTAACCTATAAAAGGGCCTAGGCCTCCCCATAGAATTCATAGATGACCTGTTACATTCGGCCTGCATCTAACGATCCTCCAACATTTTTAGTAAGTGGTTTTGTATTATGCAGTTGTTAATGATGATGATAAAAAAGAAACAGACAGCAAATTGATTAAGCCGATTAGAAATTTACTAGACAGTATTCTCTGATTCATCGTTATATGAACAAATTATGGATTTAATTTTTCCTCAGTCTCCTAATAAAATAAAAACTGCATAAAACGCCGCTCGGTTGTTTCTGATATGAGATTAAAACGAACATACGAGCACACACGACCTCACGACAAACTACCTTACTTTGACCTTCAGACCACCTCTATTCCTTACGTAATAAAAGTTGTTTTTGTAGCTCACATGAGTAATCTAACGTGCTGCCAGGCCTGTGTATCTCCCCACGGAGGTAGCAAAAACGTACCTACGCGCGGCGCACCTACGTAGGAGCTAAAAAAAGTTGCGTGTCGCTACCGGCCCGCGACACGCTCGCGCGTTTTATTCACCGGCGGCCGCGCGGCTACGTTGCTGGCTGGACGAGAATGAATAAAGTACTAGAAAGAGGCGCTAAATGGCGTTAGAAGCTTCTCGTAGCAGTCAACCCTATCGCGTCGCGTGATATTACGTCACTGAATAGGTTTAGTGTATTATGAATCATATTCCAGAGCAATAAGTATGAAATTATCTTGCAATGGATTTTTGTAGGTGTCTACACGAAAATGTGCTTGACTCTGAGGCGAACTAAATTACGCCATATTGTTGACGACATTGAGCAGACATTTCTTTGAATACAATTGCTAAGTCATACTTCTGTACGAAGTACTAGTATTCTGTGGTGCTGCCGACCGTACCTACATACAGACGCGGCGAGGTACTTTATCCTATAATATTGTAGTCACGTGTGGCTTAGTATGGAACAGGATGGTCTGAAAAATCTCAAGTATCCAATCTTCGTATCTTTTATGATAATAATAATAATGTCCTCCTTGCCGAATTACAATCGACTACAGTGGCCAATCTCAACATATAGTGCACAAGTGTGTGCACTATAAACAGGTGCACTCTTTGTTTCTTCACTCTCAGAATTCGGTGAAAAGGCAGTCCGACATGACCGTAGAGATCAGGCGCAGGACCAACGGCTCAACGTGCTTTCCACGGCACGGGGGTGTTAACACCATCAACATCCTGACTCCGGAGCTGTGTCTGAGTTATTTTAAGACAGAAAAACCTAACACTTATACCGTTTTTCCTATCTCCGTACCAAACTACTCGCTGAAACATCAGCCCCGTTTTCCGATTGACCAACCACAAAAACAAAAGCAATGCTAAACAGGAAAACGCGTCAAAAGTTGAGGGTATTAACTTTACCAGAAAACAGGGAAAATAAAGGGGGATCACTCTCTTAATATTAGTACGCATCACATACGGGAGGGGGGGATGTTAATGTTATAAGTTGAAGATATGTATCAGTCGGCGAAAACATGCTGGTTAGGCTGAGTGCAGACTAGCAAGTTTTTGTATTTTTTATCTTTCTCATTAATGATTAGTACATACACGCACACATTGTATTTTACAGTAGAGAGCAACCAAACCAAGTTATTTCTATATTACTGTATCGAAATAATAAACAGTCTAGTTAGCCTTAACTATGGGATAGTATAAATAAGCCAAAGCCAATGACATTAGGCCTGTACCAATACATCATCATCATCCTAGCGTTATCGCGGTTGTGAACTCGCACGCGAGAGACCAGGGTCCGCTGACCATGATCCAGGATATGGCTAATCAGGTTATCACAGTGGAGTGACTGCCATCTGTACCAATACATATAATCAAAATAAATATTTCAGAAATGTTTATAATAATTTCTTTAGTATTACTTATAAATTTACTTCAAAACCTATGAAATAATAAATAAATTATACAGAAGAAAAATACACCGGGAGATTTTCTATTAAACTGTCAAATCCAAAATGATATAAAATGCGACGTTGATCAAAACGAAAAGGCGACATTTCCCAGAAATCTTTTATGTGGCACACGCCAGCTTTTCATTTAAAAATAAAGATTTGGCCGGACGGTAATTATGAGGTATCCAATTTGAGGGAAAGACCTCCGAGTGAGAGTGGCACTCACGTAATATAGAAATATTCAGAAGACCTACTCGATTTAATCATAATGGTCCTCCTAGCCGAATTGCACTCCTGCGCAGTCCTGTATATGCCTACTCCCTGTTCGTTCAGTCTCATAGATCGGTGAGACGGAAATCCGACATGACCGGAGAAAGATCATGCGCAAGACCAATATCTGATTTCCGAGGTGCGGGGGTAGATGTTTCTGAGTTAGAGTCTAGTTTCTTTCTGAGTTATTTCAAGACAAAAACCCCAAAATGTCACGTTTCTGTATAGGTATAATAAGGGCCGGTGGTGTCAGGCCATAAGCGTACTGAGAGATAAAAAGCAAGTCGTTGCGGACCACCAGCCCGTTTTAACCCCAGCTTTTAACATAACAGTCACATATAGAAAAAATTGATGAGCCGATGATGATGAATACTCCTAAACTCTTTAACCTTTAAATTGCCTAGAAGACAATAGCTGTAAAATTATAGATTTTCTTAGTGACAAATAAATACTCACAATTTTGGGCCACTAACAATTAAAAATTTTAGGGATAAAGGAACACAAATATTATTATACCGATTGTCATAGAAAGACCTTTTGTGAATGTTAATAACCGATGGTACGAATAAACTTGGTCTAGGACTGATGCTTTTTTTTATTCATTATATCCCTGCAAGTCGAAATACTGTTCTGATGTTCAAGTAAAAAAAAATCCAAGTAAAATATTTTTTTTATTGCTTCTTCTTGTCGTGTCGACACTGGTGCTGTATTTTGAGGGCCAATACTCGGCGACTAACAAAGCATTATCAGTAGCAGGTCCTCACGTGTGCAGGTGTAGGGGCACATAGGGCATGGCAGTAGGTGTACCATAGTCTGGGGAGAGACACCACACATACATTTGCTGTCCGCAGCGTAACCCCATCGGTGCATGTTCTCCTTGCTTCGGCCGACTTGTGTTTTTATTGCTGAAAAAATTTGAATACTTTTTAATTAATTGTCGAGCCTACCATTCCTATTTACACTGTCAGTTTATTACCCCGGTGGATCCATGGAAATCCCCCGCCCCCAAATGGCACTCGGGTCTTAACCTTAAAGTCCCGCGATGGATTTAAATCGGAAACGTTCTGATGAAAATATTTGGGGCGTTTTACGTTTCTCATTTTTTTTTACTTGAGTTTTGTTTTGGGAGACTTGAGGTCAAAAACACTCTTCTGTTGGTGCCATCTTCTGTTAAAGTTCGGGAATCATCATAGCAATTTGCACTTTAATAAACAGAAGTTTAGATCAATTGAGTTGCTTGAGGCGCAGTGGCGGCAGCGCTTTGGCAGTGATACCAAAAGTTAAGCAACCCACGGCGAGGTCGTGATTGGATGGGTGACCATTCCGACCATTTAAGTGACGTCCATAACAAGCATCTCCGTGCTTCGGAAAGCACGTTAAGCAGTTGGTTTCGGCTAATATCTGCTGGCATTAGTCGTTAAGCCTAGTCAGAGGCCCTAGGGCGGCTTGAAACAATTGACAGTAAGGTTTGTCACTTGTCTTACAGATACCCCTTCACCAATCCGCACTGAGCCCGCGTGGTGGAGTATGGCTCGTACCTCCTTATAGTTGAGGTGAGGCCTTTTCCCAGCAGTGGGATCTATATAGGATCTATTATTAGTAGTAGAAAAGTGAAAAGGCTGTTAGGTACTAGGCCGCGAATTGGTCATATCTGACTAGTTCAGACATGACCAATTCGCGGCCTATCAACCAGTGAGAGAGATTGCGGTCAATGTCATATACAAGGTGAGACAAAAGTAATCACCCTATTTGAAGACGCTATAATTGAGTGAATGAATGAATCGCTATACTCCTCAAGAACGCGGAGTAATGTTTTAATCTCTCGTTTTGGCGATTTGACCGCAGCAGACTTCTTCTGGGGGGAATTTCAAGTCTCGTGTTACGTGTGTTTAAGTACCTAAACAAGCCTCACACGCTGGAAGCTCTCAAGGACAACATCCGACACGAATGCGCGAACCTGAAGTTCTGGCAAAAGTGATGGAAAATGCCATAAAAAGGACCCGTATGGTCATCAAAGCTGGCGGCGGCCACTTGTGTAATATTACCTTCTCGATTTGATGGAAAAAAACTAATGAATCAATCAAAAATAATCTCCCGATAGAATCAAAGTTTTTCATAAGTAAAAAAAAATACAGCAAAAGAACATCAGATGATTACTTTTGCCTCACCTTGTATTACAATTATGTCAGACGAGTCGTCAGTGTGTCCCCTCCTTAGCCGCGAGGCTTGTAAGCCGTTTGGCCGCGCGGGCGCACGCGTATATCATCGTAATGTTTCTGTTTTGCGGAGACTCTGCCGCGCTAGGGACGGTCGATGGCGAGATATCGATACTTTAAGAAAAGTATCGATTAAAATGTGGTATATCTTGTAAGTGTTGTTTGCTGGGTGGAAGTAGTTTATTAACTAGTATATTGCATCTCCTTTCAAAGAATCTTATTACAAAGTGAAATATACTTGGAAATAACAAGTCCTTCTCCACTGCATCTCTACGGAGCCGTTCAACCAAGTATCTGTATAATATCTGTACATCATGGTTAGACTTTAAAACGAAGGTTTTTAAAATTTGCGAGTTAGGAAATTAAAACAAAACGTTCCTATACCCAGCAGAATTTTAGTCATGGTACTTTTGAAACTCCCATAAATTAGTCGCATAAAGCTTGTCAGTGTAACACACATGAGAGTTTACCTAAATTATGTTTTATCGTCGCTGACGCGTCACCGACCGATGTGTTAAAATGTTATGACGCGGTACCAGTGTTTGCAGTTTTACACAAAAGTGTAAATGCTACAAAATTGTCACAATTACTAATTCAACCACATCTTATACTTATTGTAATGCAAGGCAAAAGTTCATAATCTAATAGTATTATAAAAAAGTAAATACTTACGTTTTGACAAGAGGTGAATTTGATTCTAATTTTATTTCTGGTGCTAATGATTATTAAATCCGGTTAAAAAAGTGATTTATCCTTAAAAAGCGCATTTCAGCTTAGATAAGGCTCATCTTCAATCTTCATACTTTCGAATCTCACGATAAAACTTGTCAGATATCGATGCCAGCCATATCGTCTTCCCACCCCTACTCCGCAGTTTCTTCACAAACAACCGCCCTTCAGTACCGAGAGCTATTATTTTAATTGTATTGCTTCTCGTTTCCGAATAAAAGTGTCACACTAGAAATGGGCTTATAAGACAAAATATGGGGAAAGATTGATGGTACCATCTAAAGGCTTGTTCAGACTAAAATAAAAAATAAAAAATAAGTTTTTTTTTATTTTTACTTAGCCATAGTTTAATATATTTCTTTTTAGTTATTTTCAAACTATCAAACTTTAAATAAATAAATAAATAAATCTTTATTCATATTACAATCAGGTCAGCTTAGACTTATGTAGTTATTAGTAAAAAAGCACAGCGCAGGTTCAGCAGCTGAAAGTGATCCCCCCTCGAACTAGATGTGAGTCTGTATCTCGAGGGATAGAAGCAGATCCAGATGAGAACCGTATACAAATGTGTGTGTGTGTGTGTGTGTGTGCGCGGGGGTGTGCGTGTTTGAATGCGTATTGTGTGTGTGTGTGTGTGTGCGTGTTACATATGAACAGTGTGCCGATATACGCGCGTATATTGTGAAAAGAAATGTTACTGTAAATAAAATATACAATGGTTGGCAGCATTGAAGGGCTACGTCATGATATGGTGTTCAGCAAGTCCTCAGTATTCTCGTAATCGAGAGTTTGTAAATAATTGCGAATACTTGTTTTGCATTCATGTTTGGTACTGGGATATATGTTATTTATTTTATTTAACTTATTATAGAGTTTACAGCTAATTATCGAAAAATGGCGTCTTGCTAGAGCAGTTCTATAAGGTGGAACAGGGCAAACATTGTGTGATTTACGTTTTTTATTAAGTTCGGGATCAAATTTTAGTTCAGAATGCTTTCTTAGAATAGTATGGAGTATGAACAACTGTCTGACATTTAACAGATCGGTGTCCGCATAGAGCTGAGCTGACGGGTATCGAAAAAGTTTTCCGGTGGATACCTTTAGAACGGCTCTCTGGGCGCGTTCCAAAGGCTTCATGGTAGTTTTTGGTGCACCACCCCAGACCGGTAGACAATTTGTCAACAGTGACTGACATAATGCAAGGTATATCATTTTGATAGTAGCCGAATCCGCAGCATCCCTTAACCGGCGAAAAACAAAAATAAGTTTTCTGACGCGATTTGTTAACTGCTCAACTTGATGTTGCCAGTTTAGAGTCTGGTCCAAAAACACAACGAGGTATTTAACTTTGGTCGCTCTAGAGACTGATAGACAGTCACAGCTAGAAGCCTTAGTGCATAATTTATGCGCTTTAACTGTGTAGTTGTCGGGGGGTAGAGAACATGTTCGTGCGGCAAAAGGAACGTAACTGGTTTTTGCTAAGTTTAAGGTGACAAGGTTAGTTGTTAGCCAGTTTATAACGATTTTTAAGGCAGATTCCGTGTGTTCTTGTACTGAGTCCCATCCGTCACCGTGCACAACAAGGGCGGTGTCATCTGCATAGGTGTAGATGTTGCAGTTGGGCAGTTTTAGTTTGCATAGTTCATTGATGTACACGATAAACAAGGTTGGACCCAGAATGCTGCCTTGTGGGACACCAAAAGTGATAATTTCCTCACTGCTGAAATATTCACCAATTTTTACTTTTTGGGTCCTATTTGACAAGTAGTCACGGAAAACATGCAGGGCAAGTCCTCTTACGCCAACTTCCTCTAGTTTAGAGAGAAGTAATGGCACAGATACCGTGTCAAATGTCAAAGACTAAATAAATAATAATAAGTTTTTAAGTTTTTATTTCACAAAAATGGTTACATTGACTTATGCAGTGACCGAAGCGCCCTTATAAGCTCAAAAGCCTGTATCAGGGAGCAACGCTCTTCCATTAATTAAGTTCGTTGTCAGTATACAGTAGTTTAAAAAACAAGATAACAATAATAACACAAATTAGAATTTAAAGGTTACAGTTCTGTTTATAGAAATTATATTTATACTAGTGGTTCCCCGCGACTTCGCCCGCAAGAGTTGGATTTTTCATATAAACTTTCATCCCCCATTTCACCCCTTTTATGTTTTTATATCGTGACAAAATGTAGCCTATGTCCTTTCCAGAGTCTCGAACTGTCTCCATACCAAATTTCATCTCAATCGGTTCAGTTGTTTAAGCGTCAAGAGGTAACAGACAGACAAACAGACACACTTTCGCATTTATAATATTAGTCTGGATTTATGCGTGCTTGTGTGTAAATTGACCTACAAATTTGAGTTTGGAAAATTATGGTTCCTCAAGAAGTCAGGATACAAATTAAAAGTGTTGTTTTTCCGTTTATTAGGGTTCTGTACTCAAAGAGTAAATTAAAAAAAAAAAAAAACCCCCGACACAAAATCATAGATGCACATAAAAATCTTAAAACAAAGTTTTATATGGAATTATAGCTAGATACAATACAGTTGGTTAAAATGGAAACACTATAAAACGCAAAAAATAAAACTGAAATTTTGACCCTACGTAAAGTACGTAGGTATACAATTAAAACAGGACCCTATTAATAATACTTGAACGTCTTCACATCATCGTAGTCTCATAAATTCGTAAGTAAAATTGTAGTGAAAACACAATTTGAAACTTAATCAAAAGTAAAAGATAAATCGTATTGATAAATATTTAATATCAATTCCAAATCACTGATTGGTTCTTCACAAGTTTAAACGTCAACTTCTTTCCTTTAATTTGATCCACAAACTTATTAAAATTCAATTTAAAATAAGCTGACTTGTGAGGTTTCTTCCAATCACGAGATCTTCTCGGGTCGTTTCATATTTAATTTTCTAAGAGACTCGTGGTATTGTGCGTAGTTCAAAGACGGTTTTTAAATTATTAGTTGAATAATTTCTAAGAAAGAACACCTAAACATTTTACAATTAAAAATGTTAGTCAAAGCTGATAATACTTTAAACGCATATATGCGTCCTACTGCCGATCTATCATTATTTTTGTATAAGAGAAAGATTCACGACTAAGTTTGTACGTACTTACCTATATATTTTGTTACTAATATGTTTTTTAACGTAATTTGGGGACTTTCAGTACCATTTTTTCAGTACAAAACATTCCTCCGACCCAGAAAAAGGTTTGTAATTATAAAGGTGTCAACCACTTAGCCACAGGAGTAGGTAAATGTATACTCTGTGATATAGCTACTATACTATTTGGGGACTTAACTTTATTTATGCGTATACATTGTCATCTTCTGTTAACCAGTAATAGATTACTATGAATTATAAGCTCCGTTGGTAAGCGTGTTGTCTTGGTTAGCCAAAGGTCGTGGGTTCAAATCCTGCCCGTGTGTGAATTTTTGGTTTCTTATTTAAACTTAAACAAAACAAAAATAACACTGGAAGTGTTAAAAACCTAAAGCAATTTTCATAAATAAATTCATATTTATTAAAATCGATTTGATACAGTGCTTTCCAACAGAAGAAAGTGCACCGTCGTGTAGCGCATATAAAAAAATAAGAATCAGTGCCAAATTCACACCGCAAAGTTTTGACATAAAACTTTTTCTTTCCGCGCCATCAGCGAAGCAAAAGTTACTTTCCACAAAAAAACATTATTCCACTCAGCAAGACTCCCGAAATCGTTGTAAAACTGTAAAACTATGACACAAACAGACGTGGTGCCCCGGTTTTTGTGCGGAACCCTAAAAATGGCGGAAATTAAATCAGTTCTCGCCACGAAGTTGCCAGCGACGCTGGCGCATATTTTTGCAAACATTTTGTCGCGTGACGACAAGTACAGTTGGATGCATAAATATGTATGTACTATTCGATCTACTCCTAAAATCTAACATGGTTTGAACAACGTGACATAGGTTTTTATTTATTAAAAAGTATTTAAAAGCCCTTTATTTAAGAGGGTTGACATAAATAAAACAAACGTTTTTACTAAGTAAAATTTCGTTTTTCTAAGATTGTTATGATTGTTGTCCGTTACAATATACATACACGGAGCGTCGGTGGCGCAGTGGCTAGCGGGTTTCCTCAAATTCGGGAAATACCGGTTCGATCCCACGTGCCGCCATGTACCAATGGCTTTTTCTGAGTTACGTACAATAGGAAGTTGTTTCACTAACTAATGCTCTTGCAACCGTAAGGGAAAACATCGTTAGGAAACCTGCACATTCAGGCGACTCAATGTGTAAATATCATCAAAAACTGGTCAGGTTCTCCAGTTATTAGGATCAGGGAGGTCAGATTACAATCGCTCGTGATTACCTGATCTGCCACATCCTGGATCATGGTCTAAAGTGGACCTGGACCCTCGCGTGCGAATGCACAACCGGGATAACGCTAGGATGATGATGATGACACAATATACCTACAACACCTCATAAATTTGACATTTGTGCAAAAACCTTCCTAAGTTCAATTTGAGACCAGATATGTATTATATAATACTTATACTTACTAAGCTACCCTATTCCTAGCTACCTGTACGCAAGTTTTTGTTTCATCTAAGTTGTTAAGATCTAGCCATGTTTATATCCAAGTTTCTCAAGTCGATATGAGTGATTTACGCCGACTGTACACAGCACACTTGTAAACTTGCGCCGACAAGTCGCAAACTTCTTCAATAACATTTCTTGATAAATGCGAATCAAGTAGCGAGAGATTCGAATTGAAATACTTTAAGTCGGTACGCACATTTTTTATTTGTATTTGTGATTGCTATTTTTATGTGTTTTTTTTAATTCGGCTTATTCTAAATCTCATATTTGATTTCAGAGGATGCCCCAAAACGAGTGTGCCAAACTTATTATATCTTCTCCTTCAGTTTGACAGGCTCTTTTTGATATGATTCTCGAGATTGTATGATGAAGATAATTTTTTACTTAATGAGGGACTCAAGAACTCAAAAACTTATAAAAATAAGTTTTTGAAACCTTATTAAATCTTGTAATAGCTTCTTGGGTCCGCTTTATCTATTCAAAAACCGTACTTAACGGTTACTTAAATCACCTCCAAAATGCCCGAGTTCACCAACTTTAAACAGCCGGTAAGTATGGGAATTTATTTATTTATTTTATTAAATGAACTCTATTAAATAATAGGTAATATCTACATAATATAAAAACTAACAACTAACTAAATGAAATATATACACAATAACAAAAAAGAACAAGATAACAGCCGGTTAACCTAAATTGATGGTTAATTTGACACCATTCCCATACAAAATATGTCAAATAATTAAAACGGCCGCGCGTTTTAAAATTTAGCATGTTTTGGTAAACTCGACCCCTAGTAACCAGGCATAAAAAATAAGTTGTTGAATTAATCTTATTGAAACGCTGAACAATTCTGTCATAGTATTTTTTTTTTAATTTGAGCAATTTGTGTGCAAAACAAGTATATTATCATAATATTTGACACGAGCGTGTGCCAGCTATGTCGCTCTCAATGATAACATAACATAATTAATTTGTGAGTTTGTCTAATTGCGATCTTCTTAATTAAGCTGTGTAAGCTGAAGATTTCTCAACTCATATGTTCCAACTTTGTTTGATTTTCTACAGTACGGCAAATGAAAACATACGGTGTAAAATTTGGTTACTAAAAAGTGCCTGAATTTTTATATAGAAGAAATTTTCTCAAAGAAAGGTGATAAATTAAACGATGTTGTGAGTTCGATACACAGCCTTTACCTCTGAGTTTGATTAACAATTTTAGTCCTTTTTAATTAGAGATGTAAAAAGCTCGAGATTTCGAGTCCTAAATTTGTAGCTCGACTGGCAAATTGCAAGACTTGACTCATTAAAATAAGACTCCGAAGATATAGAACTCGAGTCTTTTTTAACGCTTGAGTCATTTTTACGGGGCGAGTTGCGCTCGAGTTGTTTTCCGTTTGGACTTCCTTTTTAAATCAAGTAATAAAATGTTACTTTTGCGGGATATATATTCATAATCAGAAGCGTATTTCGAAAAATAAAAGTAATAATAGTATAATATGAATAATTTGCAACTATTATTATTAAACCAGTATTAACCCTGTATACGCTCAAGGCATAAGACTCGAGCTCTTTTATTCGTAATCTTCTTCTTAGCGTGTCGATGGAACACGAGAAAATTACATCGTAGCAGCCCAGAATTCAGCCATTTGTATTGCGGATCGACTGCCGTCCATTAAATCCGCTGGCGTGCAGGTATTGGGGCACGCCGGGCACGATGTTAAGTGTGCCATAGTTTGCACTGCACCGCAAACACAGTCGACATCGGAGCTTACCGAAAATCCCCACCTGACCATGTTCTCCTTACTTCGGCCAACCTGAGTCCGAAGCCTGTTTAAGGACTTCCAGATCGGCCATGGTAAATCATGTCCAGGAGGGAGATTCTCGGCAAGCGGGACAAAAGTAATAGGCAGAGAGACTTTTTTTGCGCCAAAGTTCGCATTTGGCACAGGCCAAATGCGAACCCGCACAGGCGGGTTCGGTAGAAAGTGGGACGACACACTTAATAAAACTGCGACGACTTTTTAGACTTTGCGGCACTGAGACGTAGCCGTGCATAGGATGCCGTGAGTCGCGATCTGCGTTTGCCCTTTCAGTAGAGCTAGCTACAGCCCTGCAGACTTCTGGCGGTGCTATACCAGCTAGTGGATATAGCATTAACACTGGGGTTGGTTTTAGACAACCAGTGATGACCCGGCAGGTGTCATTCAGGGCTACATCCACTAATTTCGCATTCGTAATTTGTTTCTTTTATTTGACCAATTATATTCATAACACAATTTTAAAAATATTTTAATACCTGCTAGCGGTTGCCCAGGACTTTTCAGCAAATATCGAATTCCCCACACTTTATTTAGATTTAGCTAAATCTGTCGGATTTTCATACAAACTTGCACCTTGAAAGAATTTCTGGAAACTCATCCTCTACGGGGGTTAAAAAAGGGGTTTTTAACCCCCGTAGAGGATGAGTTTCCAGAAATTCTTTCTTAGTGCACCCCTAAACCTCATAAGAAACCTATACGCTAAGTCTCTAGACTTAGCGGTTTGGCCTGAGCGCTGATATGTTAGTCAGTCATTATACAAATCAGTTTTAATGTTTATATATTTAGAAGATTTCGATTTCTTTTTAGTATAATATTATTGATTGCGCTTTGAAAGTACAACGAGTGTTAATATTTTTAAGTAACGAAATGCGTGTCCGACCAAATTAAATGTCCGTAACCACTTAGCTACAACACGTCAAATAATCTTGAGAACAAAACTCACCGTCCAGTTTTATCCTCTCTCCTTTTGAAACAAAAGTTCCACTTATAAAAGGCTTTCCTACAAGGCTTCAGTATTAGTTAAAGCGACCCCCAGAAGAGCCTCCTAAAGAATTTACAGGGAATTTCATATTTTATTAAAGAACCCTTACACACAATGGTAATGCGTGCTAAGCCACTTAGGGGCAAATATGGCAAAGGGCTAGAAACAGAACACCGAGGGAAAATCACAACAAAGGAAAAATAAGGCCCGTAACTCTCTGAAATTTTGGCGGTGATACAATCACGAATGTTTCCGTAAAGCACCGATAAATAAAACCACTATATGAAGGATTTACACTGTGCTAAAGAACTAACGAAATAATATATTTCAAAGTATAAGACACAATGCATAAACGAAAACATAGCGCGAGTCAAATAGCAGGCAGCGCCATCTAGCGAAAAAGTGCGCCAACAACGAATTAGTCACGGTCCAGTACCGTTAAAATGAGGATTTCCTGACAACTACAAGATTTTAGGATTCCGTACCCAAAGTGTAAAAGCGGGACCCTATTACTAAGCCTCCGCTGTCTGTCTGTCTGATACCAGGCCGTATCTCATTAACTGTAATAGCTAGACAGTTGTAATTTTCACAAATGATGTATTTCTGTTACCGCTATAACAACAACTATTAATAATCAAATTAAAGGGGCTTAAATATAAATTAAATTAAAAAAATGCATTTAAGGGGGGCAACGCGATTTTTTAACGTTTTAACACTAAAATAAGATCATAATACTATAGTTTTTAATGTTGTATAGGTACGGAACCCTTCATAGGTGAGTCCGACTCTTTGCCAGTTTTTATATATTTGAATAGATTATAGCGCGTCTACATCGATACTATACAATGTATTCTCTTTGACAACCTAAAACTTAAAAATAATAATTATCTGCTTTCATGTAACAATTTTCCTATGAATCACATACTATACGGTGCGCTCAAAAAAAATTGAGCCCCTTTACAAAAATATTACCAATGAGTTCCAAAACAAAAGTTGTTGCATTCATAGCAGAAGAACAAATTAATGTCTTAGGTAACTAGTATTATGAAATATCAAAAGACCACATTGTATAGAGCCTAGAGACAGTGTCACTGCTGCTGGACAGCCAGCTACTGTATCGCGATTCGCGATCGTATCACTGGAAAAAATCTCAGTGTGTTATGAGCCTAAGTGTGTTACAAGAGAAATCAATTCAAAAAAGAAATAATAATTCTAGGTTTTACTGCGAGAAACATTTTATTGTGGTTCACAAAAGGTGACCTTTCTGTATTATTTTTATAGGACACACCAGACTTGAATACTAATATAACAATACGGCTTAAGCTATGCGGTTTATTTGGAACACAAAGCCCACATGCGCAAGTCCGGATTAGCTAATCTGGACTTGTTTAAGTATTATCTGAGTTCAAAGCCCACTCGCGAAAGTTTAGATTAGCATATCCGGATAGTCCACTTACGTCTGTCAAGTCTAGCTAATCAGGACTACCACAAAGCATATGATCTGAGTTGAAAGCACATTTGCGCATGCCTGGATTAGCTAATTCACACTTGCGTAAGTGGGCCTAAGGCCTTAAATTATACGTTTTTGTTGCGAGAATATAATATTCTAGCTAGAACAATTACAATACTGAGCTAGATACAAAAGGCCAATGTTCACTTAGTCCTTAATAGAATATTCATTTACGGTTAAAAGCATCTTTAACATTGCGCTTATACCTCTATCTCATCAAATTTAGAAACCCCCGATACAAAATAATAGATGCACATAAAAATCCTAAAACAAGGTTTAATAACTATGGAATTATAGCTAGATACAATACAGTTGGTTTAACCCCGATAAACCTACCGACCCATACATGGGATCTGACAAATAAAAAAATCTACCCTCGTTATTTGAATTATTTCTGCCAATTGGTAAATATCTTAAGAATCTTTAGTTGTTACTTGTTTACTGTGGTGACTAGCATCAAAGCTAATTTGTTAATTACTAGTTGCTTTTTGTGCTCAAACTAATTGGATTTGGCAAGTGTAAGACATGTCCTCGAAATGGTAAGTGTAGATTGCAGTATTGTTATTATATAAAAACCAGCAATGTGTAAATAAAAACTTAAATAGATAATACAATTGATAGTAAAAATAAAATGGTAATAGTTTAGTTTTTATAATTTTATTTAGGAACCAATTCAAGGAACCCATACATGGTTCGGTCGGCACAACCACAATGGTTGTGGTTGATTGGTTTTTTATAGACAACATGTTTATTTCTGGTATTTCAGATCAAAACCGTTATCATTGAACGAAATTTTTAACGAGTTAGAGAATAGTGACTAACCGGTACCAGAATTCATAACATTTGAACCACCAGATAATGTAAATGTTGCTGTTACCGATGAAGATTCTGAAGAACTTACCTGGTTCCATCTTACGGGCACTCGCCGTAGCAAACTTCGGTAATCAGAGCATTTCTGAATCAGAAAGTTAAGATGATACTCCTTTGGTTAGTTTGACTAAAAGATCTCGCATCGAAGAACCAATTGAACAGCCACGGCCATTCACGTCCAGTACAGTGAAAGATGCAGTTCATAAGGGAAGAGCCAATTCGTTGGGGTTACAAGTATTGGGTTGGAGCTACAAGACTAGGATATGTAATTTGGTTTGATCCTTACCAAGGTCAGACCGCACAAATACCGTCTATTAACAAAATGTTTGGACTTGGTGGTAGCGTAATTTTACAGTACGCCAATATTTCTTAAAGAATGTACCCGAATAATGTATTTTATCTTTTTTTTGATAATTACTTCACCTCTATTCTTCTTTTGCTCGAGCTAAAAAACAGAAACTTGAAGGCAACTGGCACAGTTCGGGAAAATCGTACCTCAACGTGTCCATTGCATCCAACCGGGATTTCAAGAAAACTAACCGTGGTAGCTTTGTTTCAAAGGGCAGTATAGAGGATCAGATACTGGTTTGTAAATGGAATGATAACAGCGTGGTTACTGTTGCCTCTAATGCAGTGTCCCTGGAACCTTTACAAAAACAAGACGGTTTTCTCAGCATCAAAAAATATGTACATGTTGATTGTTGACCCACCATACATTGTAAAAATTTACAACGAAAATATGGGCGGCGTTGATCGTTCTGTTCAGAATATATGTCTCTACAGAACCTGTATCAGAGGCAAGAAATGGTATTTCCCCTTATTTTGCCACAGTATTGATATGGCATTGCAGAATTCATGGCAATTATATCGTCTTGATGGAGGCGAACTTGATCACCTCGGTTTTCGCAGATCTGTTACTCGTACCAGAGCCCTCTTAGAAACTTATAAAAGGTGTGAAAAACGTGGACCCTGTCCTGCACCTAAAAGTCATCTTGAGGATTCAAGATATGATCAACTGGATCACGTAATTAATTATATAGGGTAGATTCTCAAATGAAAAATCTGCAAAAAAACTGCAATTATGTTTGCGTGAAATGCAACATACATTTACATCCCAAAGAATGTTTTTTGAAGTACCATACTGCATAAAACGTTTACTGTTAATTAGATTTGTGATTAAATATTTATAAATAACACATTTGATGTGATATAAGTGTTTTGTTTATGTTTTCATACATTACTGAAAGCATGTTAGTAATAAGCATTAGTCGTGCCGACCAACCCATATATGGGATATGATTTTTCGGCTTTTCCGGAAGTCGATATTTTTTTTTAATATTTTTTCCTAATATGTTTGGACTAAATAAAACCGTATATAAAAATTCGCAGGTTTCCATGACAAAAATAGTTTTAGGCTTATCTGAGTTAAATGGAAACCCTATAAAAAGCAAAATATAAAACTGAAATTTTGACCCAACGTAAGTATACAATTTTTAATACTAATGTTGTCGCGTCGGGGGACCGCTCTTTACCTAAAAATACCTACCTAGTTAGAATAAAAACCCCGTCGATTTAGCGTCGGGGGTTAAAACAGTTAATTGAAAGGTAATAAAACGTGTTTTGCTATAATTATTGCAAGTAACATAAAACAAGTAACAGCAGTGTAGGCAGAAAAAAGCTCAACGCCTTTTCTTGAAAATGTTTGGTATAGACCATACCTTTGATCGCAATAACATTGCTAAAAACAACGCGGTATTACAGCCTTAAAAAGCACTTGAAAATTTCGACAGGCTCTGCCAACGCCAGGGTGGTCGAGAGGTTAAGTAATTGCCCTATATGCGAGGAATGCGGGTTCGATTCTCGCTTCTAGTGGTATTTTTTTTGTCATTTCAAGTGCAATATTATCTGATATATAGAACACACCTATCAGAAACTGATAGATTCATCGAAAACAATCTGACACTCATCAAAAATTAGCCTATACAGATCCCACTGCTGGGAAAAAGCCTCACCTCAACTATGAGGAGGTACGAGCCATACTCCCCCACGCGGGCTCAGTGCGGATTGGTGGAGGGGTGTCTGAATACAAAAGTGACAAACTTGGCTGTCAAATGATGTTATCAAGCCGCCCTAGGCCTCTGACGAGGCTTAACGACTAACACCAATAGATATTAGCCGAGATCAACTGCTTAACGTGCCTTCCAAAGCACGGAGATGCTTGTCAGGGACGTCACTTAAATGGCCGGAATGGTGCCCCATCCAATCACGACCGCGCCCTGGGTTGCTTAACTTTGGTATCACTACGAAAGCGCTGCCGCCACTGCGCCACAGGCACCTAAACACTCTGACACTCTTCAGTGGGTTGTAAAACGTGTTGAAGTAGCAAAAAGTTGAGAAAGTATCACAGAAGTAGAAAGAGTGACGACATAAAAAACCTATACCTATTAATTCAGTCGCGTGCGATCGCTTTTAGTTTGTTACTTTTTTCCAACGGACATTCAATTGCAGCTCAAAAAGGTAACACATAGGCCTTATTACAAAAAAAATAGTACCCGGTTTAAGCCAAGCCTAATTATTAGCTGCCAAATTAGAAATGAATAACACATTCGTGACATTATCTAATAGAGAAACGCTTTTCTGATTGGTCGGCTAATATTTGGTCCTGGTTTAAACCTGTTACTAAGTTTTTTGTAATAAGGGGGACAATGTTTCATTCAAATTAGGTGTAATCAAAAACTGTTAGTCTTGATCATTGTGTTTCATTTTTACCCGACTGCGGAAGAAAGGTTATGTTTTTTTCGAGAGTATGTATGTATGTAAGTATGTATGTATGTTTGTATGTATGTATAATGGTTTGGCACGCCCTACAGCCCAAACGGCTCGTTTTTCACATATGAGGTGTCGTTGAATTTGTCAAAATTGTAAAAGTGACATAGACTATATACATTTAAAAAATGGCGCCCGCAAATGGAAAAAAGGGGGAGGGGGATTGATTTTTTCCTCACCATAGCAATATGGGTATCAAATGAAAGCCAGTAAAGATACCATTTCAAAAATATAATATTTTTTGCAATCTGGTGTTTTGTTTTGAATAATAAAACTAAAAATAATAAAAAAAAGGTAATTTTAAAAACTAGTTTACCTGTAGATATTAACCTTTTCAGACCTAAGACTGACTGTTTTATTTAGCCTAGGTCTGAGAACTCCAGGCGGTTGCACTCTCCGACGTCATTTAATTGAATCCATTGTTTGAGCTTTTATACAAATAACTCAGATCGCAGATAAAATATTCATTTAGATTATTAAGCTCCTTTCTAATTAAAATTGAGGTGCTTGTGGCGCAGTGGCGGCAGCGCTTTGGTAGTGATACCAAAAGTTAAGCAACCCACGGCGCGGTCGTGATTGGATGGGTGACCATCCCGACCATTTAAGTGACATCCATGACAAGCATCTCCGTGCTTCGGAAGGCACGTTAAGCAGTTGGTCCCGGCTAATATCTGTGGTATTAGTCGTTAAGCCTAGTCAGAGGCCCTAGGGCGGCTTGATAACTTCTGACAGTAAGGTTTGTCACTTGCCTTACATACACCCCTCCACCAATCCGCACTGAGCCCGCGTGGTGAAGTATGGCTCGTTCCTCCTCATAGTTGAGGTGAGGCCTTTTCCCAGCAGTGGGATCTAATAGGCTGACTTATTATATTATTATTTCTAATTAAAAATGTAGTCGCGAGATTTTTTTCATCTAACCTCGTAGCATCTTGTTGTAAGGTAATTCAGCTTATTTGAGTGGATTTTTTCGTTTTTGGTGCGTTTACCAAGCATTTTAATCTTTTCAGTAGGTTGTTTTATTATTTTGTGACGAACTTATACGCAACGAGCGAGCGATTATTATTTGTGAATATTTGATTTAATTATTAAAGTTTTCCATTACGTAAGATCTTTGAATATGTCGAAGTAATTAGGTATTTCTGTTCTTATATTTTCGAACACGTATAAAATACTAGCACATCCCCGCGACTTTGCCTGCGCCAAAAGTCGGATTCTCCATACAAACATTCATCGATTTCAGCCCCCTGTTGATTTTATATTGCAGCAAATGCAAAAACAAAACGCACGAGGTGAATTTTGACGTGTAAGTCAAACATGAAGTTTATGGTTTATATCCAATATCAATTCAATATCATTGTTTTAATGGCAGTTGCACCAAATAAGTGACGCTCCATGTCAGTTATATATTTTTCTTCTATTGAGGTTTAGACTTTTCACCCAAGGCTAAGCATGCCAGCATTTGAAATGTATAATGTACTAGTGGTTTCCCGCAACTTCGCCCGCAAGAGTTGAATTTTCCATATAAACCTTTATCCCCCATTTCACCCCCTCAATGTTTTTATATCGCAACAAAATGTAGCCTTTGTCCTTTCCAGGGGCTCGAACTGTCTCCATACCAAATTTCATCTCAATCGTTGCAGTGGTTTAAGCGTCAAGAGGGAACAGACAGACAGACAGACATACTTTCGCATTTATAATATTAGTATGGATGTATCAAAGAACTTTGCCGTTATTCTTTAATTTAAATTAAAAAAAAAACAGATTTCGATGCTTTTAACACAAAAGCACTCTTTTTATGCCGCCATTCATCAAAACTTGACTTAGCTTCACATCTCCCCGCGTTTTAAATAAACAAATACGCTTAATACGCGCACAAACCCCCTGTATTTATTCTAAGGCGGCTTTTTGAATGCTCTAAATGCAAATGGCGTAATAAATCTGAGAAAATGTGCCTAATTTGAGAAGACGCGAGACGTCAGAGCACAGATACAGGATGAGCGATGGGAGGTTCCGCGGGTTCAGTATGTTTTTGTATGCTCAAAAACATACTCGACTTATGTTGTAGTAGATAAGCCGGCCATTGCGTTTGGAAGCATGCCGGTCGTCCTTTTCTTTTAGCATTTTTTTTTGAGTGTTGTTGTGCACTTTTATTATGAACTCTCAGCAATTTCTGTTTCTTGTGTAATGTTTTCTATGGTTTGTGTAATTTGTTATTCAATTACTGTAATGTTTCTATTTACGGTAAAAATCCCTGTCTGATCCAAAAAAAAGGTTGGTCTCATACAAAATGTTGCTGTATTTGACCACCAGACCCCTGCTTTGAATAGATGGTTTTGGCCTCCAAAATATATATTGCCACTTTTTGGTGAAAGTTGTTATTTCACAACTGGTTTATTGTGCAACTTGTATATACAGGCTTATGCAGTTACAGTTAATAGTTTTTGATATTTTTAACACTTACAGTGTTCTTATTTATATAAGTTTAAGCAAGAAATCGAAAATTCGCATACGGGTAGGATTTGAATGCTCTAACCAACCGAGCTACCGTGTAGTCCACCTGTGCGAAATCTTGGTCTCTTTTGAATACGTCACTGCGTCACGTCAGCGACATCTACCTGAGCTGTATTGCAACAGCAGTGGGCCAAGTAGTTATTCTTTACACTTTATACAATTACATTGCAGGGGTCTCGATTAAACTTCTAGGGATCTCTAATCTGTCAGTCATAAAATAAGTGATTTCTCTACGGAACATCTGGTATTCACCTAAAATCCATGGAAGTAAAATCACAAAAGCCAAGCGTAGTTTGAGAGGTCATTTAGTAATAATTATGACCTAAAACTTTAGTGGGTCTGTGACTAAGTTACTAATAAATCACGTCCCAATATTTGAAAACAGTTTTATATCGATCGCCAATAGTGAGGGCACTTATCGAGCATTTATGTCAAACTTGCTCACTCTTAGTAATTTAGTACTAACACTAGTTATTAAGTCTTTGATTGTAACTAACACCTGAATGGATTTTTGTTGTCTTGTTTGTTTTGTTGATAAAAAAATTAATATTTTTTTTGTATATCTCCTCCTGCCTGGGAAAATATTGTGATGAAGAACGAAGTGCTAATTATTAACTGACTGACTAAAATTTATTGACGTCTCTGATTGCGGCAGTAAGTACAGTTCTTGTAGCGATTGTCTTCAAATCATTGACTAAACTAGCCAGAAAACAATCCTTCTGTAAATGTCAGGTCTTCGCTAAATGGCATACATTGCTATTATGGTATTTGAGTTTTAAATATTGTACTTAGTTGTATAATTTATTATACGTTTATGAAAAGTAAAATAGAATAAATACAGGAAAGACGGAAAGTAGTAAGTGGTCAATAAATTACAATTATTTTTTGAAATGCTCACCGCTTTTATTGTACTAGCGGTTACCCGCGACTTCATCCGTGCAAATGTCGAATTTCCCGTACAAAATTTTACCCATCCCTCTTTTTACCCCTTTAATAATTGAGTTTTCAAAAATTCTGAAATTTAATTAATTTATTTTTTTATATATATTTATTTATTTACGAAATTATATTAAATTTTTCTCACAAAATTGACCGATTGGTGGGACTCGAACCCACAACCCTTTGCTAATTAATTTAATGTAATTTCGTAAAAGCTAGCAAACAAACCAGAAGTACGTCTAACCAAATAGTTTAAGAACAAATTTTATTTATACAGAACACGTTGTATTAGTGTATACCTAATAATAAAGTAAAGTTAGCCTATATAGATATCCCACAGCTGGGAAAAGGCCTCACCTCAACTATGAGGAGGTACGAGCCATACTCCACCACGCGGGCTCAGTGCGGATTGGTGGAGGGGTGTATGTAAGGCAAGTGATAAACCTTACTGTCAGAAGTTATCAAGCCGCCCTAGGGCCTCTGACTAGGCTTAACGACTAATACCACAGATATTAACCGGGACCAACTGCTTAACGTGCCTTCCGAAGCACGGAGATGCTCGTCATGGACGTCACTTAAATGGTCGGAATGGTCACCCATCCAATCACGACCGCGCCGTGGGTTGCTTAACTTTGGTATCACTGCCAAAGCGCTGCCGCCACTGCGCCACAAGCACCTCCTGTACCTAATAATATTATGTATAAATATCTAGTGACAATCCAAAACCATTTTCCTCTTCTACACTATTCACTATACTTCTACATTATACACTTCTACACTAGGACAAAAGTGACTGAGTTTCTTACTGCTTCTGAGAAGACTAGGCACTGGCCCACAATTGTCCCGAAACAGTGGAAGGGTTAAGATTGGGACGTGTATAATAAGGGCCCCTAGTTGGGTCTATATGCAGAAATAAATGAATTTTATTGAATTGAATTTCAATTTATTTTCTGGTAAACCTACCCGTTTTAGACTGCATGATACCTAGTCTGTGGCCACGCACACTTGCGAGCAAAAACCCGCATATACCCGGCTCGGGACGTCCGGTCCCGTCCCAGGGCACCGCGTCTTTATACGCTTTTTGCGGGTTTTTGTTAAAACACGACTTTGTTGTTACGCGATTACGTATTTGACAACAGTTTTTGTTCTGGAGATTGGGTGTGCATGTCTGCGGTCAGGTTTTGCACGAGTTAAGATTTTTTGTAAGTAACCCAGTAGATTAAACGGAGATACGTCCACAATGAGCAATGCATTAATCTTATAAACAAAGACGGGTTTGTTCGAAATGGGTCCAGTCTTCCTCGAGTTATAACTCGAGAGCGACTAGACCTATTTAGATGATCCATAACTTTTAGGGTTCCGTAGCCGAATGGCAAAAAACGGAACCCTTTTAGTTTCGTCAAGTCTGTCTGTCTGTCTGTCTGTCTGTCCGTCCATATGTCAAAGCCACTTTATTCTGAAACTATTAGCATTACACAGTTAAAACTTCGTAGGTAGATGTATCCTGTTAACCGCTTTACGATTTTCATACAAAAAATAAAAATAAAAGTTTTTAAATAAGAAACCGAAAATTCGCTCACAGGTATGTGTAAAACTTATGTTACCTTCAGATAGTAGTTTTTGAGATAAAGCACATTTTCAACAACAGCAAACATAACTTTGTTCTTCATACAAACACTATGAAAAACAAAGTTATTGTTGTCAACAAAATATTGTGGTATTTTGGCTTAGTGGAAGTAAGTGGATCCTAATTTAGTTAAAGTTGGCACGGAACCCTTAGTGCGCGTGTCCGACTCGCACTTGGCCGGTTTTTTGAATTTGTCTTCTCCCAGTATAGCAGAACAAGTACAAAAATATTTACGTACTAAATAGAATAGAATCTGGCATTGGCGCAGACAAAGTCGCAGGGATCCGCTAGTTGTTCATATGTGTTTTAACCTACTAAGATAACTATACTATTAGATATCTTATGAATCTGACAGCTATAGGACATATTCAAGTTCACTTTTGAAAACATTTAGTGGACTTGAATCTCAGTATACTTTCCCTATAACGTCGATGTTATAAATGTTTAACCAGTAATAGATAATAATTATCACTTTTTACCCGACTGCGGAAGGAGGGTTATGTTTTTCGAGAGTATGTATGTACAATTGTTTGGCACGGCCTACAGCCCAAACGGCTGGACTGTTATTGACATATGAGGTGGCGTTAAATTTTTCGAAATTGTGAGAGTGCCATAGGCTATTTAAATTTTAAAAATGGCGCCCGCAAATTGAAATAAAAGGGGGAGGGGGGATTGATTTTTTCCTTACCATATGGGTATCAAATGAAAGCCAGTAAAAAGTCAATTTCAAAAATGTTTAAATTTTTGCAGTCGGTCGTTTTGTTTTTTCGAAAATTATGTTTACTTGTTATGTGTGAATTGAAAGGGCATAGCCCTTTAGGTTTTATTTGGTAAGGCTTAGAACTTTCTGGATAATCCAGTCTTGCGCTCAAATCTAGACTTGATCAAGCCCACTTGGCTGGAACAAGTCCAGATTATCTAATCCGGACATGCGCAAGTGGACCCAATCCGGTATTGTTCAAGGCCTAAGATCTGAATTGAAAGCCCACATGCGCAAGTCTGGATTGGCTAATCCGGAAGGTCTACTTGCGCCAGTCCGAATTAGCTAACCCGGACAAGCGCAAGACTTATGATCTGAGTTGCGCAAGTCCGGACTGACTAATCCGGACTTGCACTAATAGGCCTTATTACAATATTTAAACGTTATACATACATAGATTCTTCATTAATACATCCCGTTACCCCTGATATGATTCACCATCATGGCGGTAGTTTAACTTTTCCACCCAAGTTGATGCAAATATTCTCCGGTTTTCGAAGTTCAATTAAGTTAGAGGCAAATCGCAAGGGACGGCGTCTGTGACCTCCTTCCACTTGAGCTGGTCGGGTGAAGAAATATGGACATAGTAGGCTCGTTCAGTTCCACGCATTAGAAAAGCAGTACCTGGTGTAAGATTGTCTGGAAGAGATCGCTTATAGCGATAAGACCGCGTACATTGTCTGTGTAAATCGTTGTGCTTACTGTATTTTTGTTATATAGATATGTACTTAGGCGACTGAGCTTTGCTGCATTTTACTAAAAAAAGATTTATAATTCGTCTTATTGCAAAAAAAAAACAAAAGTGAAAAAGTTTCGTCGCGGAGCAAGATATGAATCCTAGCCACGTAGAATTATCAGTGCTACATCTTATGCACTCGGCTACAACCCTCATGCTTACCGGTGTGAAATCAGCGACCATATTCTGCGTGGAACAATCTGAAAGAAAAGCGCATGAAAACTAAAAAAAATGTGTCTAATCTAGAGAGATTTTTTACCCCTGATAACCACACACATACCAAGTCTGCGCTCTCTTGCCAATTGGCTATTCGGAGATCACACAGGTCCTTCTCTACTTTATCCTTCCAGCGATATCTAGGACGTCCGTCTGGGCGTTATTCCTAAATAATAAACTAATTAGTAAACTTACCGTTTCAGAAGTATATTGTAGTGTGTGATGTGACGCAACAGGGGTCACTCCAAGCCCAAAGTTTTCAAAAAGGCTGATGACGTAACACTGTGTTGTTGCAGAAAGTTGGTTTTTTTTTAACCGAGTATTAAAAGTGATTATATCAACATGACTCGGATGGGTAACGTACCTTAGGTACAGTCACAGTAAGTTGAACTCACTCATGGATTTATTACCTTTTCAACAATGCAAGAGATGCACATGACGTATTATTAGTAGTAGCTGTCAGAATATTTTTGCATGGGATAATCAACCCTGTTGTTGTATGACGCGTGGATGATAGGCATATGATTTTCAACCTTAGGGTGATAGCCCACTTTCTTGGCCATCCGTACCTAGTTTTTTTTTTTTTAATTAAAGGGCGTAACTACGTCCAACCTTAACTTACTTATTACGGGAAAATTTAAGATCCGATATCAATATGATTTTTTGATATGGCGTTTCACTTGCTTTAAATTTGAACAGAAAAATATGAAAAAAAAATATCGACGTCGGAAAAGCGGAAAATGGGTGTTCCTTTTAAGGCCCACTAGTAATTTACGCTACTATTAGGTCATATTTGTGTGCAGTCTTGAAAATACATTTATTTGCAATAAAATAAATAAATAAACAATGAAACATAAATATGAGTAAATAATATTATTTATTTTCTTTATCAAAGTTAAAATAACTAGGTATCAATTTGAATTGTTGTCACTCCTTGGTATGATAATGTTTAGGATGCAAGCATTTGACACAAGTAAAGTTAGCTTTTTTGGGACATAGGTACAGCACACCTGAGTCATTATTTCTTGTACCCGATGATATGCCTTAGTTATTATATCGCGATTCCTCATGATAGCTCTGCGAACTCTATCTTTTCGAGTAACTTCGAGTACTGGGACACTTGTCATCTTTGCCGTTTGCCGTTGTAACCCTAGACGGGTTTAGCTACTGACTAGCTGAGCGATAGGTACGTGACTTTCATTTGAGGACTCATACTCTTTTCGTTGTACTTCAGCTTCTACTCTATGCTGCGATCCAGGCAAAACTTACAATGACACTTGATTCTCGTCACAAGAATTCTTATCTGTGACATCTGCATTGAAATTTTCATGTGGCAAGATTGAAAATCTAAAGTGATAATCCGGTATTGACTCATACTCAACATTCATATATTATTCCAGCTCTTCAAATATTTATGACGACCGTCTTGGTGTAATGGTTCGCGCCCCAAACTACAAAACCAATCGGTTGCGTGTTCAAATCCCGCAAGGGGCAAATGTTTGTGGGATGAGCACGAGCATTTGTACCTAAGTCATGGATGTTTATAAACATATTATTAATACATATAATCTGTTATCCTAGTCAACATAGCACAAACTCACGCTTAGTTTGGGGCTTGGCAATTGTTGTGATTGTTGGAATTTATTTATATTATTTTATTTAGCTTCAAGTCCACTTGTAATACTATTTATTAAATCACATAAAAATAATCAGTTAACTAAATATGTACACTTAAAAAAAAACTTTAAAATCTACTAATTCAAAAATGTAACCGTGTCCATGAGGCAAGGAAGCGAGAATGCTGGCTGCGTTACCGCGTTGGATAGCCATACTTAGCCTCTGAGCGAGAAACGAGCCAGCTTTTTTGTTTTCCAGAATTGTATTTAATTTAGGGGCTATTTTTCTAAAAAGTAATTTGGCGTTAGGTACCCACGTTCCAAAAGTTTCAACGCCAAACGGTGCAAACACATAATCACCTGCAAGAGACTCGTATTTGCGCCGCTTGGCGTTTTCTGCCGACTCAGCGGCAGACCCAGCTTTAAAAGCTGATTCCCTGAGATGAGAAGGGGCCAAAGTATCAACAAAAGTTGCGTCCCATACCAAGGCCCGTCCCCGCTCCCAGGGATGAGCGTGAGGCCATCAGGTCTCTTGCCATCATCACGGACCAACCCACGAGGTTCTAATGTGGAAGGAACGCTAATGCTGGCAAAAGCTCTTCTGATGGCGTCATTAAGTGCTGCGTGGCGGGCGAGACGCCCCGCACTTTGCTGGCAACAAAGACTATGAAGACCTAATTTGTCGACCTCCTTGCCACAGGGACACGTAAATGGTTCACAAACCGGGGCCCCGATTCGCAAACCCACACACACCCGGAATGTCTCGCTGTCAAAAAATGTACCTATATTTTTAGATGGGAGGGCGTGAAGCCAGTGGCCTGATTCTTATAGGAAACTGCCAAGAGCCTTGCACGATGACAATCACTGACTGAATTTTGAAGCAGGGTATTGAAAGTCTCTCTTGCTAGAGGGACATCCCAGAGTTTTTGGTTGTGTGTTTCCTTTGGGATGTCTTCACTAGTACAGAGACTTTGCCAACACTCCTCCGCCTCTCTCAACTCAGTTAGCTGGCGAGGGTGTTTAAAGATTTTGTCTACAAGACCAGCAGTGCTATGAAGAGAGGAGAGAAAAGCGGGGAGGGCAATACTAGAAATTTTGCGAACGCCGATACCACCAAACCGAATAGGAAGCGTTGCTTGTAACCAAGAGTCGTTTTTTAGCTGCAAATTCAGAATTTTTTCAAGATATGTTCTAAGAGTGGTATCAATAAGTTCTACAAGATGTAGTTTTTTCCAGATTGGACTTGCGCGAAGGTAATATGTAAATTTTGGAACGAAAAGGCAGGATTTTAGAATGGTGTAGGCAATATGAGAGTTAAGATGTTCCAATCTGGGGGCTAACAGGGTTAAATGATTCAATTTTTTGTCGAGAAAAGGTTGGATGCTGGCATCTAGAAGAGGAGCTCCTAAAAGGCAAAGTGATTCAGAATTTAGAATTTTGATGTTAGGAGCAAGGACGTTAAATCTTTCAATTATATTTTGACGGGATTCCGCAGAAACATGGTCATTAATACAAAGTTCACACTTTGAAAGATTGAGCTCCAAACCTATTTTTTTAAATTCTTGAATTATCCGAACGAGGTCTTGATACACAATATCAGCTTTGCCTCCGAGAGACCCATCATCAAGATACCAGACGTTAAATTTTGAATTTAAAGACGAAATGATGGGGTGAATGCCTAAACTAAAAAGTGCAGGACCTAATGGGTCACCTTGCTGAACGCCGACGGCAGAATCAATGCAATGGTCAAGATATAATAATTTGGATGGGCAATTGTAGCATTGGAACACAAAAGGATAAATTTGGGAGGTATGGGTATGAACTTCATTCAGCAAGGCGGGTCTATCAATAGAGTTAAAAGCATTCCTCACGTCAACTTTCAGAAATACCTCCGATTCGTTACAGGCAAGAAAATTTTGGGCTGCATGAACTGCAGCTTCGCAGCCTCCTCTACTGCCAAAGCCAAGTTGTATGGGCTTAAAAATGTCCTTGAGCGGAGAAAAAATATTACGGCAAGCTAATTTCGCCGCTAGGCGTCGAAACGTAGAGCCAATTGCGATTGGGCGGACACCGCCATCTTTTTTTACAAAAGCACAAAGTCTTGCGCCATATAATAGTGGAAGAAAGCTATCAAGGACTTTACCTGACAGGAGGAGGTTGCAAAGCTTCGTGATGTTGGAAAGTAAGGTTCTGCCGGCGTCAGCGGCGGATGCACTAACCAAATCCTTAAGATGTTGAGGAGTGATGCCGTCGATGCCCCAGGCAGAACCAGACGGGAAAGACATAATCGCAGCAAGCGTATCGCTGTCATCAAAGACCTGTAACGGAGTGTATCATCAGAGAAAAGGATACGAGCCGCATTCTTCAGATCACCGTCCATCACTTTATTTTCTACTGAGCGGAATAAGTTGTAGGATTTGTTATTATAACGAGGATTTAAAGTGGGAGGGGTTGAATTTTGAATAGTGTTATCGATAAGAGCGTGAGTTAGAGACTTAGATGAAGTACTGACATGAAGGTAGGTATAGGAAAAAGTAAAAAGTTTTTGCCAATTTGATTCAGTGTTCAGAAGACATTTTGGACGATGAAAGAGATTAAGCAATAGATATTCTCGCTCCCCTAGGAATTCTTTTGACCACTGGAGTTGATTGGTGGAGGTGAGAGATATGCGATTCGAAAGAAGGGTTGGATGTAGATGGAGAATTTGGAAGAGAGGGTAGAGGAAGAGATGTCTGTAGCCTGGTATTGCTGTGACATCTTGATATATGGATATTTAGGCCCCTTTTACCTTTAAAGGTTCTTCTTGAGTTACAGATGTGACAGCGATAAAACTCCGGCTGTGATTGGGAACCGGGAGTTATAAAACACTCATAAAATTAAATTTAAACCTAGGTAAACAAACAATGAAATTTTGTAGACTAAAAACTTGCCAAAACAATCAATAAAAATTATATGCAAATAGAAAGCGTGTGAATTACTCGTACCTTACGTTATTTACAATGTTATCTACTAACTTAATTTCGTTTCTAATAAACCAAAACACACAAAATGACAAAAAATTGTTCAGACACAAAACGATTTGATGTTGCGCTGACACACGCAAGACAGTCCATTTTCATTCCGATAGAAGCTATTCCAATGGTGGAAGAAGTTTTGTGTAAAGCGCATATTGGTCAAATTGAAGTAACTCCTGGCAACGGCGGGGGCTTGAAATGGCTTCCTTGGCAACGGCGGCTTCTTAGTAAAAATGACGTTGACAGGCAACAATCAGCTAATATTAAATAAAATTGAATTTGATGTCGCAGTAAGCTCCGAAGGCTGCGCACATGCGGAGAGTGGCAATCTGCACTTTATTTTACAAAAGGAAACTCAAAAGCGCCACATTAATCAGATAATGATATTAAATGAAATAAATATAGGTCAGGGTCATACTTCCTATAATACAATAAATTAATATTAAATATCTACAAAATTGATGCGATACATACCTGTGCTTACTCATAGTGAAAATACCAAAATAGTCACAGTTCAATAAAATAACACAGAATCACACGAAATAACTTATAAAGTTTAAAACTGCTAACTACAATCATTCACAACACACTAGACTCATCAAAGTGGAAATAAAACTACCCACATGATTAATATTATTTTTTCTTTACTGTGGTCCGTTAAAGGAACGCTAGTAATAAGTGGTTTAAATGTCTACGGTACAATTTTATTAGTAACTGGCAGTTACGCGCGACTTTGCCCGCACCAAACGTAGTTTTTTCCATACCAACCTTCATCCCCTATTTCCCCCCCTGATAATTTTATATCGCGACAAAAAGTAGCCTACGTCCCCTTCCCAGGGTCTCAAACTATCTTTGTACCAAATTTCATTTAAATCGGTCAAGTCGTTTCGAAGCCAATTCAATACAAACAAGTAAATCTTTCCTCTTTATAATATTAGTGTAGATTTATCAAGTGACAAATTTTTGATTTACTTTTAAAACCTTCCAGAGTCTTCCAAAACTAATTTAAAACATATAAGCATCTAAGCCTCAATACGTTAAAACAATTGTCAATCTGAAAAAGAAATCTGAGATAAAATTAATAGTCGTCTTTTACGATTCGAGGCATAAGCAAATAATATTATAGCCAGAGGGTGAATCAAAATAATAGCGGCCAGTATTCCGCCCGGGCGGCTTTTTTCAATTTTTTTTGCTATCTTTCATCCCTTATTGATTCATAATAAAAGGCTGTGGAGATAATAAAGGGATTTCTTTTAGATATAGTTTGGTACCCGAGGGTTTCGATAGGAGAAGATTGGTTAGCTTTTCAAAACAGCCCAGCATTACCATTTTATTAAAAATACAATAACAAATTATGAGAAAAAGCTGACAGCGACTACTTGAATGTTAGAAATAAAAAATGTAAATGGAGATGGTTACCATATTGAGTAAGCCTAAAGTAATACAGAAAAATAAATAATATACTTAAATCTATTTACAGAATACCACCTAAGTATATGTCACATTATCAGTAGTTTTATTAGGCACATAAGTTTTTTTTTCCTAGGTTTTTTCCCTTTTTTTCCCCCTGAGCATTACTTGTTTGTATTTACTACACAAAAATTACATAGGGCTCCCATACAACAAATTTTAAAACTAAATGAAAAAGGTCATAATGTAGTGTCTAATGTTGTTAATATGGTACAGAACTCTTCGTGCGCCAGTCATAATCGCAATGGCTACGAATAGCTATCGCGGTTCAAAAGATACAGCCTGGTGACAGACAGATCAAACAAACAGACGGACTGTGCAGTCTTAGTAATAGGGTCCCGCTTCTACCCTTTGGGTACGGAACCCTAAAAACTACGATAAAGGTGTGACGTATTTCATGGATGGCCCGTTTTAAGTGGTACTTTTATGTTCTAAGTTTTCATAAACATCGCATATTTTCGCAAAACAAGGGTAGCGCTGGGTGCTTTGAACTCGGGGAGTTGAAGAAGAGTAGACATCAGATAAAAACTGTTTGCGCCAGACTCAGTGCTGATAGCACCTTAAAACACCCTTTGAAAGTGGGTCTCTTTAAATATTTTGCACTAAAAATAAATTTATAATATTTTGAGAAAGGGTTCAGTTTCGTTGTTTATTTTAGTGCATTAACGCAGGAGGGTGGAATGTTTTCAATTTATTAGTATACACTCAGTATTTCTTTTTAGTCTAGCTAGACTTTAAAGCGGTATTCATATGAATCGGCCAAATAATATTCATAATGAATCCATGACAGATGCGTTCAGCTGCAAATATACAGTATGTCCCGTCACCGATGTCGGAGCCTTCAAGAGGTGATAGATGAGTTCACCTGCAACATTTTTATCTATTACAAGAACCTCGAAAACGGACCACAAAATATCACCTTACCATACAAATGTACCTAGCTGATTTACTAAATAGTATGGGGAAGTGAAAAAATAATTTGGGATTTCAAAGTTGATCCTATTAAGAAAGTGGTAGCAATTTTGCTTTTTAACCATTGTATATTGCAAGTTTGTAAACCAATATTGAATAAGTTTTTACTAGCCATATATGAACCACAATAGACCGTGTCTACACCTCGCACCAATCATGTGCTATTAATGTGACTACGGTCGAATTTGATTACACAATATAAAAAAAAAAACAATACTTAATTTATTAAAAAACACGTAACTTAATTTATTTAAATCTACACTCAAAATTTATGTCATACAGACAGAGACAAAGCATCAAAAACTGCTTCGTAAAGTGAAATACGAGAATATAGCCCCAGATAATACTGAGAAGTAAATCTGCGCTACGTAATAATTATAATTGGGCATTACAAGCCCCGGGAGTCCGTTTCCGGTTTCCGGTTACTACGGGATTAGTGAGCCTTTTATTTCGTGGATAATATTATCTGTGCAAAAAGGCTGAACATACTAATATTAGTATTACGAGAAAATATGACAAACTGAGACCATTCGGAACTAATGACAATATTTCGTATTACAAGAGATTTTTTTAAACATATATTTAAAATGGGTTTGCCCTTGACTGTAGACTAAGCCAGACAGTTTCTGGCACTCCCACTTACCGATGGAACACAGCAAGCAGCTTGGCGCTGGGCTCCGGTGGGAGGACAATAGTAGCTACTAGGGCCCTATTTCACCAAACGGCTAAAAATTGTATACATTCCTAGCATTTCTGTCACAATTGTCAGTATCAGTACAGTTTTGAAACAGGAATATTTTTTACAATTCGACATATTTGTAGAATTGTCAGCAATTCTAGACATGAGGTCGGAGCTGTGTCTGTTTTGCGTGACAATTGTAGTGCTTTTGCCGTGCAAACAAAAGGTATAGCTGTGTTAGCGATATAAACGGGTTCTCATTCAGAAGAATAAGCAGAGAACGGATAAATAACTTAGTTGAAATTGGTTAATTTGCGTTTAAAGAAAAATACAGAATAAATAAAACCATTGTAGAATATATAATAATCACAAAAAAAAAAGATTTGTAACAATTGTCGCGCCTGGTGAAATAAGGCCCAAGCGGCACCTAACGGAGCCTACCACTGCTGATAGGATTATCGAGACGTCATCATTAAGTCTAGTTTGTGATGTCGTTGCCCGTTGGACCACTATGAGGTAGATTCTTCAACACCCCAAATTTTACTCATGTATGTAAGTAAATGTTTTAGAATAAGAAACATTTATTTGACACGACTTACAACACATAATAACTTATTAAAACACAAGACATAATAATTTAAAAAACACCACAAAATTTATAAAAATATAAAGTAAAACACATATATCATGAAATTAGTAACAAGTGTGCCAAAAAGGTTCCGCTCAGTATAAGTCGTGACAAAAAGTAAATTTTGCCACGACACTGAATTTCAGCGTTTCGTTAATTACTTACCGCAATTCTTTAAATGTCATAGTATTAAGGCCCACTTGCGCACGTCCGGACTACCTATTCCAGGTCCAGATTAGCTAATCAGGACTGGCGCAAGTGGGCTTTCAACTCAGATCATAGGCCTTGAACGAATCCAGATTAGCTGACTGGACGTGCGCAAGTGGACCTAGGTCTAGGTTTTTACCAAAACGTTTATCACATCAAAAACAACACACACACACAACACATGAAGAACGTAGCTAAAACAATTGAGTCCCTTCAGCCGTCGCGAGGTAAATGCCCTTTTTAAGAGCCCTAATGGCGGCAAAAACTCACGCGCCGTAGACAAATGACCGACAAGAAAAAATATATTACACTTACCAACGTTCACCTGAACAGCTACCCCGATCAACCCTTGAGGAAACGTCCAATATGTTGCGTGTACATCGACGGCTTTTAGTATTTTATTGGGTTGTTAAAAAAAGTCTGAAAAAAATCTTTTAATTTTGTCTTACACAGACCTTGACTACCTACGCTTCAACTTCAGGTTTTCAGTAATTATTAATTACTGTCCCATATACTTTTTTTTTCTGGAATGGATCATTCTCAGCAATTAGACTGCCTGAATAGTGAAGATCTGCTTAGAAAAAAAGAAAAACTGTGCTTAATTAAAACACAATTTTACTTAATTTTTGTTTCCGCGAAGTAATCCGTAAAATTGTGTTTTAATGAGTTCAACAATTCGCGTAAACGTAAGAAACAAAACTGTTCTTGTATCTGAAACGATTTTTAAACCAACAGTAAAGGATAACGGCAAAGTTCTTCGATGCTCAGCCCCAAATGCTGGCACGTTTTAGTCTTTGGTAAAAACTGTATAGAGAAAAAAATAATATAACAGACATTGAACGACATTTTATTTGGTGCATTATGTCGGACTGACATTTAAACAATGTATGATCCGGTCAACATTGACGTTTGATACAAAACATATTCATGTTTGACTGACACGTTCAAAGTTCACGTCGTTTGTTTTGCATCCTTGAAAACGTTTAGTTGTTAATGATTTGTACATTCTGAAAATATTTAAAAATTTAATTCCTTCCTTTTTAAATTACCATAAAATCTTAAAAAAAGTCCGCTAATAAAGTGATATTTATATTTAATGTGTATCACTTAGTACGGTGTCTCTATCTATTGGGTCGATTTATGCCATTCTTCTTTCATCTCGGGCACAAAATACTTTGAAAACTCTCAGTTGTGGTAGCACTATCATATGACACATGGGCTTTTAGGGCTTGTTTTGTATCTCAAACCTTTTTTTAGGAGTTCGACACTATTAGCCGAGTGGCTCGCACACCGGTTTTCAAGGTGTCGCCAACTCTGAGGTCCCGGGTTCGATCCCCGGTGGGGTCAATATAGAAATACACATTTTCTATATTTTCTCCGATCTAAGTGTTGTGATACCACCGTTGTTTCAGATTTACATAACACACGTGTTTAAGCTACTTACTTTGGAATCTGAGCAATGTATGTGATGTTGTCCAATATTTATTTATTTATTTATTCCTCTTCAAAAATGCCAGTTGTTGAGCTCCCAAATTAGCGCCTAAGCCCTAAGAGTTTATTAGTATTATCACGTGACTAAAAATGTCCTTTTGAAATAAACAGAAATGTATGCAGAATTGTTATTTTTAATGTAGGTAGTAAGTTTATAAAGCTCCGTAAAATAACTTCGATTTCAAAAATATTTACTTAGGACGACATGAAATGAATTTCATTAAAGGAAACTTTATTTTCTTAGGGATAAAGACTGGGTAAAGTGCTACGGAGTCGTTTAGGCGCGTGTTGCTATTACTGCGAGTTGCTATTACTGCGTGTTTTAGGGTACCGTGGTAAAAAACATCGTGTATTTAAAATGTTCTATAACAATTAACTGATATTTAAACCTTATTTTTAAACTGATATTTTGCGAAGATAGCTACGAGAAATATAATTAGGCACTTGCGATAAATAGGATAATGTGCAACATTTTAGGGTCGCACACTGGTTTGCTTGAAATTGTATTTTAACGCAAAAAACGCATGTCAAAAGCATAAATTTATTTTTAAAAATACTTAATAATTTCCATATTCTTTTACTTAGGTGTCATTATTATCAGACGTCTCGACCTCCATAGACTTCCAAAGTGAACAGTCGCTTTTAACTGCCTACGTCAAGCGCGATCTTACGAGTATGATATTAACAAAGTTTTCTTCTAAACAGGCAATACCATAAAAAAACATACATTGTCAAAAAGAAGAAACAGTAAGAAAAAGGTAAACAAATAAATTACAAGTAAAAAACCCTTTTTAAAAACAAGCTTTTATGTCAATGCGCTAAAAAGTATAGAATAAATTTTCCTTTAAAACTTTTACGATCAAATAATAACATCATTACACAATTTATATTTTATAAAAGCTTGTCGCGAGATTTAAGTATTCACTTGGCGTATTTAGTAGTTTAATTTAAAGAAATGTTAGTCAATCATTGTGCGCGATGTAGGGGAATACGGAGGATAAATTATAAACTTTGGGTAATATTTGTAAGAAATCAATGTAATTCGTGTGAAGTAAAAGAAACAACTGGTAAAATAGTAAAAACGTCAAAAAGAGAAGGAAATTGAAACATTAAAAAAAAGTATAAAAACACAAAGAGTTCGGTTTGCCACATTCTCCCCCTTCGTATGAGAATACGTAGTTTGTAGTCATGTGGCAGACCGAAATGCCAATCATTAACAGTAGCTAAACGATAACAGCTATTTTCTTTACCGGCCTACGTAAAATTCCCCCCTTTGTCGCAACATCGACGACTCGGATAACACCATCTCGTCCCGGGTGGACCTGGGTAATTCGTCCCTTCGGCCACACCCCTCGTGGTAGGTGTTCATCTACTATGACAACTATGTCGCCAACGCTTACGTTGCTGGGTTTTTTGGGGATGGTGGTCTGGCATGCATCATTGGTAAAACTTCTCGCACCCAACGTGCCCAAAAATGATCTGCGAGGCGGGAAGCTTTCTTCCACTCTGACCTGCTCACCAGGGCGGAATCTGTCAAAGCCGGTGCGGGTGAAGAGATGTGTGACGACTGGCCGATAAGGAAATGAAAAGGCGTGAGGGTTTCATGATCATCCGAGTCCACAGAAACATGAGATAAAGGCCGGGAGTTAATAATAGCTTCAGCTTCCAAGAGAAGAGTAGAAAAAGTTTCTTCTTTTGGCGCTTTTTGTTGGAGCGTGGCTCTTAGCGCTGTCTTTGTCGAGCGCACCAGGCGCTCCCAACAGCCTCCAAAGAATGGTGCGGCAGGAGGCAAAAACTTCCAAGTTATACCTCGTGTAGCTGCAAACTCTTCAATGACACTTCCAAAAAACTGTTTTAACTCCTTGTTGGCGCCGACAAATGCTGTGCCATTGTCCGAAATGATAGTGGTAGGGGTGCTTCTTCGAGCAATGAAACGCCGGAGGCTCATGATTGCGGAGTCAGCGGAAAGGCTATTAACGACCTCTAGGTGAATCGCTCTGACTGTCAGGCATGTGTAAAGAGCGACATATCGTTTTTCTCTTCGGCGTCCGATAGCGACTTCTAAAGGACCAAAATAGTCCAGGCCAACATTCGTGAATGGCCTTTTATGGTGATCCAGTCTTTCAATCGGCAAGTCGGCGGTAGGTGGAGACAACGGAAGTGTTTTTTTTACACGACAGAATTGACAACTTTTGGCTATTGCTCTGACGGTTGGTCTCAGACGTAAAATCCAATATCTCTGGCGAATTTTATTGACCACTGTTTCGTTGTTCGCGTGCGCCATCAGTTTATGATAATGATGAATCAGAAGACGAGTGATTGAGTGACGTCCGTCGAGTATCACCGGATTCCTTGCGTCCACGTTGATGTTTGGAGCTGCACGAATACGGCCTGCCAGTCTCAATTTGTTATCTTCTCCAAGCGTTGGCGAAAGCTTAAGAAGTGGGCTGTGCCTGGGAAGAGCCTGAGATGCCAAAATGCAACGTAATTCTTCGTCGAAGCTTTCTAGTTGACATCGTTTCAGTATATGTTGTTCGGCAGTTTTAACAAGCTCGGCGGAAAGTGCAGGTAGTGTCGACAGTCGCGTCCCCAAACTACGATGATGAGATGAGTTACATACAGATGAGTCGTTTGATGAAGTAGAAAAAACGGTACTTCGGGGTTTAGAATTTTGACCATGAGTTTCTAAAAGTTTCTTAAAAAATGTCGCGGCTTGGTGTGCTCGCGCGGTTGCCCTTACAAGACGCGTCCAGACGCTAAACCAATCTGGGTCTGCCGTTATTGGTGTGGGCAAGAGCTCACGCGTAGTGGTGAATCCCACTAATTCACACAAGTTAGCTGTCTTCAGCTCTGTGAGAACTGGTGCGATTACAATTGATGGTTCGGTTGGCCACGTTTCAGATTGAGTGAGTAAAAATGACGGACCAACAAACCACCTCGACGACGAGTCGATTTGTCGAAACCTCGTCGCGTCATCTGCAACATTTAAGTCTGTTGGGACCCACCGCCAATCGCTGACGTTTGTGTTCTCAATGATTTCACCAACGCGATGGGCCACAAAAGGCCGAAATGTGCGAGCGTCGGCTCGAAGCCAACTAAGTACCGTCCTCGAATCACTCCAGTAAAATACCCGTGCTGGTTTATTTTTGTGACTTTCTATAATCGAGACGGCAAAACGTGAAGCTATGAGGGCCGCCTGGAGCTCCAACCTTGGGATAGAAACCGGTTTTAGTGGTGTGACTCGAGACTTGCTTCCAATGAGTACGAGCTTGATGCTACTGTCTGGCAGAATAAAACGCCAATAGCCTACACAAACGTAGGCAAGCTCGCTCGCATCAGCAAAAATGTGTAACTCTCGTTCGGAGATGACAGCTTTGAGATAGCAACGTGGGATGCGGATGTTCGCGATAGAATCCAGTTCGGAAATCCAAGCCTGCCAAGCGTTGATCTCGGCTGGTGGCAGCTGATCGTCCCATCCGATGTTGCTACGCCAAAGAGATTGAAACAGGATACGACCTTTAACTACTATTGGAGCCAGCAGTCCTAAAGGATCATATACACGCATCAATTGAGACAGAGTGTTTCGTTTTGTCAGGTTACGGCTTTCTGACATAAAATGTTCATGTGAACCTGTCCTAAAGCCTAAAGCATCGTCCGTCGAGTACCAAATGACACCTAAAGCGCGTACTGGACTGCCTAAAGAAACTTCAGGTGTAGGAGCTGCACGTAATTCAGTTGGGACCAAAGCGAGAGCTCTATCATCGTTGGACAACCAACCCCTCATCTCGAAGCACGCTCCCTTGTGTACCGCGATAATGTCAGCAGCCAAGCGCGCCGCTTGACGAACGTCATCTACGCTTCCAATATAATCGTCCATGTAATGGTCATAAATTATTGCATCAGCAGCCTCAGGGTACAAATGAGCTATGTCCTTAGCGTTCTTATTTTTTATATAAAGCACAGTGAACGGACTAGAACACGCACCAAAAATAACAGACGTCATTCTAAATTCCTTTATTGCCGCTCTAGGATCTGATCTCCACAGGTAACGAAGGGCGTTGCGGTCTTGGTTCCTTACCTTTACTTGTGGAAACATCTCTTTAATGTCAGCTGTCATAGCTATGCAACCTTCCCTGAATCGTAACAAAACACCTAAAAGCGGCTGAAGTAGATCAGGCCCCGGCAGCAACAAAGAATTCAAACTGACGCCGTGAGTTTTCGCAGCCGCGTCATGCACCACACGAAGCTTCTTTTTCTGAGGGTGGAACACGCCAAAGTGTGGAAGATACCAGCGAGGAGAAGTTTCGGAAGTGTGAACTACGCCTTTAGTATTATCGTTCGTGTGGTACGTGTCGACGGCACATTCCTCTGCGTAACCTTTCTTGATCATCTCAGACATGTAAATATTGTATGACTCCGCGAAAACACTATCCTTAGCCATTCGCTTTTCTAAGCCTTTAAGACGCGTTTCGGCCTGGTAGTAACTATCCGGAACGGTAGTGCTTTCGTGGCGCCATGGTAAACCTACCATAAACCTACCTGAAAGTAGGCGTTCGGTTGTGGTGTCGAGTATATCAACAGCACGTTGATCTTGGGAATTATAAATTTTGTGTTTACTAATGCCAATCGAATCTAATTTATATTGTTCTTTAATAAGAAATTCCAAAGAATCGACTGGTTCGTTTTCAAAATAAGGGGTGGTACACACAGTGTAATTGACAAAAGTCATCGGAATAGTTCGCCTACCTAAAGAGCCATATAAAGTCCAACCTAAAGCAGTGCGACACGCAACTGGTTCGTAGCGGCTGCCCTTTCGGACCTCGCGAGTGATTGACAAGTGCCAGTCCTCCGCACCAATAAGTATAGTTGGTACCGCATCAGTATACGTAAGCATGTTCGATAAATCAGCTAAATGATTGTATTTTGCAATATCAGAATAATCTATGGTTTGCTTATGCAATGTCAAAGAATCGATAGTTCGAGCGTTTTGAATTTGATATGACTCATGTGTGTACCTACCTTTAATATCAAAAGTGACGTAAGAAATATTTGTGTTTTTGTTCATTCCACCTATTGCATTAATTTTAATTGTATCAGATGGACCCGTAGCCCCGATCTTATTAGCTACCATAGAATCTATAAGTGTGGCAGTGCTGCCGTCATCTAAGAGTGCGTACGTATCGTAAGAACCAGCAGGGCCGGTGACGGTTACGGGTACAACTTTCAGCAAAGTGGTACATAAACGAGCTGTAGTATGTGAAGTTGACAAACCTACAACCTCTTCAATCTGCGGTCGTGACGTTGATGAAAACGCTGGTGATGCAGCAGCCGAGCCGTGCAGAAGTGCGTGGTGCCGCCGAGTGCAGCCGTCGACGCCGCATGCTGCTGCTTTACAACTGTTCCATGTGTGAACGTTGCCCTTAAGGCACCTATAGCAAATCTTTTTACTACGTAGCCAACACCATCTATCCTCAATAGACAGAGACTTGAAACCAGTACAATCTTTGACGTTGTGTATTTTGTCGCAGTAAGTACATTTATTTTTAGGTTTCGAGTCGCCTACTGCGTGTACAGATATTTCAGAGCGTCCGTTAGATTTGTTAGTAGAAGATTTAAATGTAGAAGCTGATTGGATGGATTCAGGTGACAAACCAAACTTAATATGACGGTCGAGCTCACGTACTAAGAAATCACTCAGTAACTCTAACTTACTTTTGTTGGTTTGGTTGTCAAATGCAAAATCAGTCCATCTTATTCGCATAGTATAGTTAAGCTTGTTCAAAATGCAATAAAATAGCTCTGGAGAATGTAAATATTCGTTTTGGTGCAATAGCCGTATTGTAGCTACACTATTGCGTACTCGAGACGTAAAGTTAGCCAAACCCTTCAAATCCAGTGTGAGATTTGCCAAGCTCTTCAGGGACGTCACTTCGTGGAACACGATCACCTCCGGACGTGCGAAGCTGTGCTCGAGGAGCTGCAGAACATCCTCGGGCGCCTCCGCCGATATCAGCAGCGACGCGACTGCCTCGCGCGCCGCCCCTTGCAGTGCGTGTTGTAGACGAGCGACGTTCTCTAGCGGAGAATAAAAATCTTTAGTACTGTCGTATGCCCTCTTAAATTGCAGCCAATGTGACGCATCGCCGAAATATTGTGGCAAGTCTATGTGATGCGGCTTTTTGTGTTGCGTATGGCTTACAACAAGAGCCCTTGTAGCTGAAGCTGATTCGGTTATGGCCTTGACCATATCAGTAAAAACGGGAGACGTAGCATTGTGTTGTGAGACCTCAAATGTGTTGTTTGGTATATCAGTCGGCATGACTCGGGTTACTGATGGTGCGACTACCGGATTTGCGTGTGATAGCCGCTCAGTCTTACCCTCGTGAGCGTTCGTATGCTCGACTAATGGAACTACATACTTAAAAGTCGACGTTTGTGCAACAGCCTGTGTTACAGTCGGTTGTACAACCTGTGACTGTATTGGCAGTGCATCATTTAAAGAAACAAAATCATTTACCTTTGATCTTTGAGTTACATCTTTTACCCAAGTCTCAATCCGTTGCGATGAACAAGAGCTGCGGCGCGACACACGAGAGCTGCGGCGCGAGCCGTGCGAGCCACCAGATGAAGCCTCGATCATGGCTAACTTGGCGCGCAGTTCGTCTTCGTCTGCCTGTGCCTCTAAGGCGGCAAGTTCGCGTTCTCGTTCGCGTTCTCGTTCGCGTTCTCGCTCCGCCTGCTGTCGTTCTCGCTCCGCCTGCTGTCGTTCTCGCTCCGCCTGCTGTCGTGCCCGCTCGAGCTGGCGACGACGGAATTCGGCTTCCGCAGCCAACTTCTGGGCAAGAACCGTCGCGGTTGAAATGGTTGAGTTCGCACGTTCACTTATTGCACTCACAACTTCACTACCGCGATCCTCATGATCCCCCTCGTTTGTGACCGCAGGGCATGCCCCGGGATCAAAAGTTGAAACCTGCGCCATCGGAGCCGCTTTTACCTGACTCCTCGTGATGGGCATAGGAAAATTGGTGAAAATTTGGAATTTGGAAGAAATTTAAAAACTGGTTCAAGCGTTACGTGGAGAAGGACCAAAAATGTGCGCGATGTAGGGGAATACGGAGGATAAATTATAAACTTTGGGTAATATTTGTAAGAAATCAATGTAATTCGTGTGAAGTAAAAGAAACAACTGGTAAAATAGTAAAAACGTCAAAAAGAGAAGGAAATTGAAACATTAAAAAAAAGTATAAAAACACAAAGAGTTCGGTTTGCCACAATCATATCCAGTTATGTATATAATTTACTTGTTTATTTACACAGGTAAAATCTCACGACAGTAAGTATTTGAGACATAACTTATCACCCGACTAGGGACAACACCTTGTCTTGGGTGTCAGAAGAAATGCGCCGCGTGAGGCATAAGTAAGCTTTAAGCTAATTATTCTAACTTCAAGCTAAGCCTTACGCAGCGTAAACACAATTCCAGTTTGATTTGAAGTTATCCTTCTCCTAGATAGGCAAACCAATGCTGTTGACGCATATCTCACCAAAATCAAACTCGTCAAAGTATACCTACCGATGCTACAGACTCAAAAAATTCAACCTCAATAATTATAATCGAGGACTCCAAGAAAATTTCTTTTAACAGTCGTATATCTCATGACTGAGGATCGTGATCATTATGTGGAATGAAACACTCACAACGACTTCTAGGCAATATTTAATGGAATGGTTTGCCATTGCCTTTTCCATCTCACACACTAGCCACTAGTGTGCAGGTTTTTCCTCATGGTACTTTCCTTAATCGTTAGGCAGCGGTATATTTGAAAAAGACTGTAGGTACTTAAGGTTTTGTACAAACTTATTGGTACAGGCGGTGATAGAACTCATGATCTCACGGATGAAAAGTGAAGTTTTCTCCGCTCGGCTAACATGCCTTTTTTTTCACGCCAAGAAAATCCGATACACCAAATTCCTAAATGGATCCGAGCAACGGAGTTAAACTCGCAAGCTTGTTCTCTGCAAGCCCTTTAATTTGATACGCATATTGTAAGAAAGCATAAAAAAACTTAGTCTACTATCTTTAGAAGTCCGCCTTATATGATTTGGAGTGACGTCACCTTGTTTATTGAGCTATTCTTAGTAAGCCCTTTTATTTGATACCCATATTATAGGAAAGCATCAAAAACTTAGTCCGCCATCTGTAGGAGTCCGCCATATATGATTTGGAGTGACTTCACCTTATGTGTCAAGTAATTCTTAACAAGCCCTTTCATTTGATACCCATATTGTAAGAAAGTATACAAAACTTAGTCCGCCATCGTTCTAAGCCCGCCATATTGGATTTACAGTTAGGTCACTTTTTATCCAATTATTTTCAACAAGCACTTTGATTTGATACCCATATTGTTGAAAAGCACAAAAAACTAAGGCGGCTATGTTTAGAAGTCCGCCATATTGGATTAAGAGTGACGTAACCTTCTATATCGAGTTATTCTCAGCAAGCTCTTTCATTTGATACCCATATTGTAAGAAAGCATAAAATCATAGTCCGCCATATTGGGTTTGAAGTGACGTCACCTTATTTATGAATATGTTATCAGCAAACCTTTTCATTTGATACCCATATTGAAGGAAAGCTTTAAAAACATGACTATGTTTGTCCGTTATCTTTGAAAGTCCGCCATATTAGATTTAGAGTGACGTCACCTTATTTATCGAGTTATTCTCAGCATGCCCGTTCAATTGATACCCACATTGTAAGAAAGCAAAGAAAACTTAGTCTGCCATCTTTAGAAGTCCACCATATTGGATTAGGAATTATGTCACCTTATTTACTGAGTTATTCTCAGCAAGCGCTTTTATTTGATACCCATATTGGAGGATTGCATTTACAAGTCGGCCATTTTGTTTTTTTTAGTAACGTCACTTTATTTTTTGAGTAGCTCTCAGCAAGCCCTTTCATTTGATTTTAATATTGTAGAAGTGCATTGAAAATAACGAGCCCGCCATCTTGGTTGGTCCGCCATGTTGAATTTAGAATGACGTCATGCATCTTTCCATGTATTGTCATCCAAAGTAAACGTGTATACAAAATTTTAGCTCAATCGGTTAAAGATATCTGCTTCAAAATTGAGTTGCAAGATTTCACCCGAACAAACATACATAGTTACATTGCAAGCTAAATAAAAGCTTGTAAAATGGTACCTATTACAATTATTCAGCTATTCAAAATTATTTTATTTCAGATTACGTTGATCCATACATTGTAACATTCATTAAATAAATTACATCAATATAATTGCAATAAAATAACAACAACATCACAAAATGAAAATACTATTCGAAATTAAATTGCTATTGCTGAGGGTTCCAATTTTACCCGCTAACCTGACGTCAGCACACTTAAATTACTGCTACTTTGCAAATCGTGAGGTAATAACCTTAAAGGTGTAGGTATAAAAATGTTATTAATAGGCAGTAAAAATATTAATGACTCATTTCTTTTCCTCTCATCACATCCGCCATTCTTATGTTCACAAATTCGGTGAGAAGCTACGGCACCTAAAATTATTGCGCGACTTGCGCTTGGCCAGTTTTTACTCTAACCGACTTGTAACGACTGTAATTCGCTCCGCCATTAGTTTTACTCACCGTTTTACGTTGAATTAGTGTTTATTTCTCACTAAGACCTCATTTGCACACGTCCTTGTCCGTTTTGATCAAAAATAACAATTTTGTACCTAAATACATAAATACTAGCTAGTTTAATAGAAAAAGGATGAGCTGAGCTACTATGACCAAACCTTCAATATGTGCAATGGAGGACAAGTGGACAATCTACTTTTTTTAGGACAATAAAAAACCAAATACCTGTTCTAGCGATACGATGTAACAGCAATTCAAACTCGCTTGCAGTTACACTGACATTATTTTTTTAATTAAACTGATCGGTCTGAATTTTGAAATCGTCTACTATGCCAAGCGAATCTCTCTGCAAAGTGGTATGGCACATTTAATCCCAATAGTAAAAGTAGTACCTAAAATGAGAGTACTTATTGATGAAATCAAATCAAATGTTTATTTGCTGAGAATACAACACATAAAAGAGATGATTGACGAAAATCTTGGTGTAGGGGTTCGTGCTCCGGACTGCAAAACCATGGGTTGCGGGTTCTAAACCCGCATAGGAAAAATGTTTGTGTGATGAGCACGGGCATTTGTACCTAAGTCATGGATGTTTATAAACGTACATGAAGCACATCTATCATCATACTACAAGCTCCCGCTTAGTTTGGAGCTAGGTAATTGGTGTTTTTGTTAAAACAATTTATTTATTTATTATTTTATTGTTTTAATTAAAGAAAATGAATATCGTTTTTTTATTGACATATGGCTATTTTCATATCAGTTGTTATGAAGTTAAAACAGGAAATAGTCAAAACAGGAATATGACGAAACCTCGAGTTAATCCGTCGTTTGCGTCAAACTATATGGGTCTCCGCTATTCTGAATTCCAGGTCTTAGGCTAAGACTGCCGAGGAGTGGCAGGGATTAGGTTGACACATATTTCGGGAGATTCGCCCCGTTTTGGAGACATTGTAATGGGGAGTATGTATTCATATGTATTTAAATTATATTTAGTATCAGCAGTACTTAGTAACTCATTAAAACACAATTTTCCGGATTACATTGCGATTTATTTACATTTAATTTAAAACCTGACGTTTCGAACACTTTCGCGATCACAGGGAGACTAAGGTATTTTTTGTCATTACAAAGTTTAAAAAATTAAACTACCGTCACTCATTAATGTTAATTTACGTTCCTATTTACGCAGAAAAGGCTTACCGTGTCTTGAGATCTTGCAGTGCTAGGTGTTGCTTTGTTTTTTGCTAGAATAGGATCCCATGCCGGTGGAACTTTCCAACCATTTTCTCTATTGAAATTTGGATGTTATCTAATTCCAATGGCTTCACGTAGAATACGAGGAATAAAACGCTGTTCTTTAGCAAGTATTTTAGGTTGGTCAAAACGAATGAAGTGGTTGGGTTTGTCTAAGGCATGTTCATCACACACTGCAGATTTCGTGTTCGGTCTATGTTTTACGTCATCTATGTGTTCTTTTATCCGCACGCCTTTACTTCGCTTTGTTTGCCTGGTGTAGGAGAGGCCACAGTCACACTCCAGTCTATACACCCCTGCATCTTGAAGAGGTATGTCGCACTTGACAGGTGGTAGGAATTGGTTAATCTGTATTATAAAGGTGGTAAGTAATATAACTGTTACTGGACCAGAGGGAAAAAATTGAGAGTGCACTAATTGTACACTAAAAGTATCTTAAAAAAGCTAACTTGGCTGTTGAAATATCATAATTTGTTAAGGTTATTGTTATTTATGCCTGATACCTCCTTTTTAAACTTTGGTTTTGGTACCATATTCAAATATGTAAATAAAAGTTGTCAAAGTCGGTCTGAAAAGACAGTAACATCGAAAACAAAATTGCAAAAAAAATTTGCGACAGGTGGCAACAGCGATAAACCGTCGCGTAGTTTTTTTTAACAAACCAAAACTGAATTTATATCCGCAGGAAAGATAAATAAATATGAATGATGCAGAGGCCCACTCCGTAAGACGATGTTTGTATTTCCGACACTAGCCGTCCTTGTCACGTATGTTAGCATGACAGCACGAGCGGGTGTGATGTGGTTGAATCATCCAAAGCGCTGACTAATAGACACGCAGGCCAACCGCCTAACATAAAAGCGAAGTATCGTGATCAACAAATTCAGCAATTACGACCTCTGCATTGTCATTTTTAGCGTTTCGTAGTCCTGACAAGGAACCCTTATAGTTTCGTCTTGTCTGTCTGTCTGTCCGAGGCTTTGCTAATAGACCATTAGTACTAGAAAGCTGTAATTTTGTACGTAAATACAGGGTGGCCCGTTTATAGTGGTCCAAAGATTTTTTTCAGCTTGAGAGCACCATGAGTGATGGCTTAAAACATACTTTAGTTAAGCGAAAACTTATGGTTTATTTTTTTTTTAATTCGAAATTTTAATATTTTTGACGCAAAATCTCTCTGTATGAAAACTACTAGACCGAATCGAAGGAAATTTGGTGTGGGCATAGTGCAATAGTCTACCTTTTGCGCTATAGGCTCATTTAGTGTTATAAAATATTAAGTAAGAGTTGAATTTGCGAAACGATGTAACTCATTCTTATGCAGATTCCTTAAGCACATGTTTTGGCTTACATTTTAGTATATTACTCATTTATGTATAAAATTTGTTTCACCTCAACTGTAAACTGTTTTGTGTTTAAATAAAATAAAAATAAAAATAAAATAAAAAAAATTAGTGTAAATTATAAGACAGTTTTTTTTAGTTTAGCTTTTTCTGTAGCTTTTTTGAATTTTTCGGCCAAAGATAGATTTTAAAAAGTTTTGCTGACAGTGCTAAAAAGTATCTTAACAAAGGGTTATTCTTTACACAAAAAATCATAGTAGTCCTTCGATTGCAACATCTTCAAATACAATATTATGTACATGAAAATCGGAAAATTACGAAATTTACCATATTTAAATTTTAATTATTTGGTTGTTATTTTTGATAAAAAACTCATTCTTTTCGATAAAAACTGCTACAAATCTGTATCCGCATGGCTTAAAACCAATCACGCCGACTAAGTGGTAGAACAAAAATTTTGGAAAATACGGAAACTTCACAAAGTTACTGTTTACTGCCATCTTGGTGTGGTAGTTCGCACTCTGGACTAAAAACCAGGGCAAATGTTTGTGTGATGAGCATGAGCCTCAATACAATACACAATAGTACCTCTGTCATGTATGTTTATGAACGTCAAGTATGTCTATTGGTTACCCTAGTTCACGCTTTTTTTGGGGCTAGGTAATTGGTATTGTACGGGAGCTCAGTTAAAACATATTTTAATTAATGAATCACATTTATCCTCAAGAAATATGACGCCGCATACAGAGAGATTGGAGAATGGTGCGAGTGTGAGAGAAGATGCATGTAAAACATTTGGCGCGAATGCGCGCGCACAGTAGCAAAGGTTTTGCGTTCAGAAATGCCTAACAGTATGTTTGTTAAAACAATTTATAAAAAGATTACATTATTACTATTAGTCCGAGGGCTCAGTGAGTTAAAGCGTGCCTTAGCTTCCAGTGCTAGATGTTTCAAATTTTTCCAGTTTTGTGCAGTTATGGAGTTGGACCCTAGAAATGCAGGTGCACCGATACAGCGAGCGCAGTCAGATGCAAACCATAAATTGCGGGATTTTGCACAACCCTGGATTTTGTTGGTCGGCCGCGTGTAGACGGTTACTGTCTCGCCGCGTTTTAGGGCTGGCAAATGCAGTTTTTATACAAAATACTTACAATTATTTTTAAAAAAAGCATCAATTAAAATAAAGTTTTTAGTTTCCTTCCTACTATATTTATTCGAAAAGAAAATTTAAAAATGCTTTGTATAATACAAAGCATTTTTAAATTTTCTTTTCTTAGCCTGAGTAGGCATGTTAACTTTTTAGAAACAGTTTAAAACTGAATTTCTTATCTTATATCTATATCTTATTATTCATCTGTTTATATAGCATCTTGGCAGGGACGTGCTTATGATGCAGCGGCGGCAGCGCTTTGGTTGTGTTACCAAAGTTAAGCAACCAACGACGCGGTCGTAATGGGATGGGTGACCATTCCGACTATTTAAGTGACGTCCATAACAAGCATTTCCGTGCTTCGGAAGGCACGTTAAGTAGTTGGTCGCGGCTAATATCTGTTGATATTAGTCGATAAGTCTAGACAGAGGCCCGAGGACGGCTTAATAACATCTGACAGTAAAGGTGGTCACTTGCCTTACAGACGTCCCTCCACCTATCCGCACTGAGCCCGCGTGGTGGAGTATGACTCTCCTCATGGGTGAGGTGAGGCCTCTGCCTAGCAGTGGGATTTATACATAGGCTAACTTTACTTTTTTTTGACTTTACTAGATGGCATCTACGTGGTATCAAGATGACAGAAATTTAACTGTCACTGAGTGCACTGAAAAAAAGGATCAACCAAACTAGTTTTGTTAGTTAAAGGTTTCGTTGTAGAGAAGTAAATTTTTGTTAAATATAAACAATCTTCTGGTTATCAGTAACAAAACTAGTTGGTTACTGATAAACAGTCACTAGATTACGGCCTACTAGTCACTCAGCCAAATTTTGGTTGGTAACCAATCATTTTTTTCAGTGTGTCTTTGTCAGATTTAAGATTAAGAAAGGACTACAAGAACCTTTGGGTACGCATCGTGTGTCGTAAGTGCGCCAGCCCTGCGGAAATTGCAGATGTTTTTAAATCGTAAATGGAATTCCATTGTTAACATGGTTTTGGCTAAGTTATTTGTAAAGACAATTTATCTTGTATCGAGTAATGTAATGTTAGGACCACAATATGTGAACTACCCTTATTTATTGTGGTATGTCTGTATGATTGTACTTTTGAATTAGAACTAATGACTTGACGTGCTTTCGGAGGCACGGGTATGGTAACACCACCAACTTCCTGACCCCGGAGCTGTGTCTGAGTTATTTCAAGACAGACAAACCCAGAAATTTTCGGCCCGAGACTCCCGCCTGATCTCTCTTTGGGCATGTCGGATCGCCGTCTCACCGAACTATGACAGTAAAAGAACAGTACCGTTACCATGAGTTGGCGGTGGTTTTACTCGCTAGCGACGACGTAAAAAAAGTGTATGGAAAATTTTAGTTCTCCAAGTAACCGCTAGAGGCGCTGTGCAATTTTCCATACACTTTTTTTACGTCGTCGCTAGCGAGTAAAACCGACGTAAACTCATGGTAACGGTACAGAGCGCAAGCACTTGTACACAATAATATCTCCCGCGCAGTTGGCTAATCTGGATTGAGATTGGTCGTTGTAGTCGAAATTCGGCTAAGAGGACTCATTAACACTTTATTTAGTGCATAGTTCAAACCATGTGCATAATTCACGAGGTGCTAGCTTGGTTAATTGAGAGCACTGTCGGCCATAACTTCAGCCCAAACTAATTCAATTTGCCCATTGGCCAAATTCGACGCGTGACAAATTAAATTTTCTGTCCCTTTCATCCCCCCTAAAAATACCCGTGGCTTTGAAATACTTACAGCTTCTTTTAAATGATTAACGTAATCCAATTAACTAACTTTCTAAAAAAAAATGGCAATTAAAAATGAGAAGGAAAAGTAAGAATTTGTCTAAGTTACGTACTTAGACTGTTAGTGTTACTGAATACTATTTAAAAAAAACAGGATTTGAAAGCCATATTGTAGGTTGTCAAAAGGAAGAGTGGTGAGAGAAGAATGGTATTCATTCATTTAATGTTGTAAATTAAAGTAAATTCAAAATATGAAATGCATCTTAGCTTCTAATAGCTACTCAACTTCATTTCAGACGCAAACAACTTCATCAACATAGTTTAGTTTGTGACATTTTATAATAATTTATAGTATAGTAGTTTGCCAACTTAATTTGATAGTACAATAAACTTGTAATTCTTAACTATTAATACTGTTTCATCCGCTGAACGCGAACCAAATAATTACTCAAATTGTTTCAGACTAAGAAACCCGTGGCTTCGTGCCAGGGGATTGTTTTCGTAGACCACGATATTTTATCGCAAATTATAAAAGAGCGAAACAAATAAGAACTCATTACTTGGGCGGTATAATTTTGCTGACGCAGCCACACGCTGTGAAGTTTAGCAAGTTCATCTGTTAAGAGTCAAAGTGAAAAGGCACTAATCGTTTGTTTACAGAAAAATGCTACTTATGGACGTCTATAATAACAAATTTTGTCTCATAAGGGCTAAGTACATGATTATCTGTTTTATTTAAATTGTTATATTTTTTTGACCTTACTAGCGCTTCGAGGCAAGACACAGACAATCTGGCAAGTTTGTTTCACCTTCTGTTGACTGATTGTTTTAACAGTCATGTTTTTTGTTACTTGTAAGAAAATCGTTTTTTTTAGTAATTTTAGTAACGGTGTTTGAATGATATACCCAGTTGGTATACTGAGCCTGTCAGTTATTGCCTGAGGCCTTACTTCGGTCGATGATGCCCGTAGTTTCGACTGTAGCCGTCTCTGTTACTCAAGCCAGAATGACAACGCGAACGAGCAAGATGGCTAGACTCGAAAATACGGACATCGTCAACCGGAGCAGGGCCTCTGTGTTAAAAACACAATCAAAACAAAAATAGTTTTAAGCTGCTTTTCTACGTGATATGTGATAACGAGTGCCGAGGGATGTGGGTTGTTCATAAGTTGCGCTGAGCGAGGTTAGGTAAATGAAGTCATTCTATTGGTTTATATGTATAACAAACACACATATATAACGTTTATAATAAACACATACGCATCAAGGCTACTTGAGTGTGTCATAGTTTTAATATTGTAGTGTACTGGCTTATTTCTCCTTGCAGTAGCGCGGCTTGGTCTGAATAATTAGTTAATTATTTTAATGACATCCATTATGAGGCCTCCGTGTTTCCTGCACGCGTACTCTTGTGTTTATTCTAAAGTGCCTATTTCTCAGTATATGCTTGACAACATATTCTTGACTTATAATAAAGGCAACACTCGGATATGTTCCAATTCTACTACAGACAGGCCGGTTCACTGCATAATTTAGCTTAAAGCATGCTCGGAGCGACCTTTTGTACTATTATTTTCTATTATCAATATGATAATACGTACCGTAATTAAAAATTTCAGAGCCAATTGAACTTCAAGTTCAATTTTTCATAAATAATAATTAGTTGCGGCTTAGAAAAACCGCCCAACGGTGAGTCGGATTTGCGCAGCGACGCCTTGTACGTTCACAACTGATTCTGGGTCTTATGTTTAGTAATATTTGACATTAAAATCAGTATTATGTTCTCCATAACGAAGCGACACGCAGGCCAGTGGCCACGCTGTAAAACTTTTCTCTGCGAAATCGGAGCCACAAAATCAAAAAATAAACCCTCTAGTTTTGGCATCAAAAATAATATCAAAGATAATTATTTGTTGTGGTATGTTCACAACTTATTTGTGAGGACCTATAAGCTCAATGAGAAACTTGAATGGCGCGTGGCCGCCACCGGTGGCGTGTCACAAGCACTGAGTTGCGAGTGGACGCCACTCGCTTCACGTATGCGGCGACTCGATACAAACTGTTTAAAACAATGTAAACAGCTTGGCACTAGCTACCAGTGGCTGTTGTCTGTGACCCATCTGCACGGAGCCTTACAGGTACGACAGCTTACGAAGTGCGTAGCACTTCGTCTATCATTCACGGTCCATTTCCATGTTTATAATAAAATTGCATATTTTGAGGACAGCTTACGCACTACGTCCATCATTCACGGTCTATTTCCATGTTTATAATCAATTGGCATATTTTGACGGACTCTGATCAGATTCGGATCGGACGTACTGCGAAACCCCTTTTATTGTTACATATAAGATATCGATTTTAGCGCCAGTTTCGTGGCCCCACTTGCGTCAGCGGCGCGACTGCTCACTGCACCCGGCAACATGCATAATTGACTAAATAGCCGCCATTTTGAATATCTAACCGCGAAACTTTTTAACTTTGCGTAACTACTGAATATTTTTGCCGCAACTTCGCGACCACATTTAAATCTCGCAAGAATTACTCTCGACTGTTTTAAATATTGAACGCTCTAGGAAACTTGTTACTAATAATGTAATTATCAGCTAGGGTTTAATTTTGCATTTCTTCAGCGATAACCGCCTAGGTACTTCAGCAACAAGCAAGGATTTGCTAGATTATTACTTACGTAAGAAATAATGTTTTACCACAGAATAAAATAAAAGTTACTCCAAATTTTAAGATGACAATTTCAATCGGATAAACGAGTAATCGTAAGTAATATCATGGACGAAATATATAAGGCCCAACAATCGCCATACAAAAAAGCGTTCCCCGGAAATTCACAAAAATCCAAGTACCATCCAGATGGCGTTGCTAATATAACCAGCCAATGCTTTAATTTTCGTGCAATGTCTATCTGTCTGCTATCAGCGGACTTCCATGCTTGTTGCCAATTTCATTTAGTACTCTTAAAAGCCATAGATGGCGTTTATTAAAATACCGTACGAAAACAAATCTGTCTATTGTGCTCTTGGTTTGTAGTAGTTGACAAACAGCGGCCACAGTATCAACATTTCAACTAATGACGTAATGATCGGATGGCGCAATTCGTTGAGTTGTGGAAGATATCAAATCTGATGGTGTCGGGATCTATATTTTCTTACGGTCTATATTTTTTAACATTTTTTTTGTTTATCTTTTTTTTACATTTATTAAGGACAACAAACGATATGATACTGTTTTTTTTATTAAAGTCATTTATTAGAGGGGAACGGGGGACCTAAATATACACATTCCTATTTTCCCTTTGACTTTTTGGCACAGACTAATGATTTTACTTGCATCGAGACAAAAACATTTCATTCAAATACCATTTCTTCGAATGCCACGTGACCACGTTTCCTTTTAACTGAGCCAACTGAGCTCAATTACGAGCATAAAGTTATTCCTAACGGAATAGAGGAACAAAGGGCTGAGCGAGCGAGATGTCACTAGCGGCAGCACTTTAAGACACAGAATACTAGTACTTCGTACAGAAGTATGACTTAGCAATTGTATTCAAAGAAATGTCTACTCAATGTCGTCAACAATATGGCGTAATTTAGTTCGCCTCAGAGTCAAGCACATTTTCGTGTAGACACCTACAAAAATCCATTGCAAGATAATTTCATACTTATTGCTCTGGAATATGATTCATAATACACTGAACCTATTCAGTGACGTAATATCACGCGACGCGATAGGGTTGACTGCTACGAGAAGCTTCTATCGCCATCTAGCGCCTCTTTCTAGTACTTTATTCATTCTCGTCCAGCCAGCAACGTAGCCGCGCGGCCGCCGGCTCTGGCCGGTAGCGACACGCAACATGTTTTAGCACCTACGTAGGTGCGCCGCGCGTAGGTACGTTTTTGCTACCTCCGCGGGGAGATACACAGGCCTGTTTAAGATAAAAAGAGATGTGTGATGCAACATAAACATAACAGAACCGTTTTTGGAAACGTCAAACAGTTTGTCGGCACTTATCGGCACGCTGAGAATTTTAGCTATTTGAATTGTTCAAATATTACATGAAATCGTGGATATTTTTTTGAAATATTTCTTGGTGAAACAGGCTGACTTGTTCAGTATTGTTGTACGACACAGCGAAATAACCCCAAAAACGATTATTTCACAGGTAAATTGTTCCAAATCGACACCACCTAACATAGGTTTATTTTTGCCAATGCGTTTCTATTTTAAGTGCTTAGTGTGATACTTTAAACATTTATTAATGTAAGAAGCAAAGATCCAATACACATAATGCAGAATTTACGAATATTTTGTGTAAAGAAATAATTTTCATTTTACACTAGGGCTGTATCAAATTATCGAAATTTCGTTTCCACTGTCTATCACGCAATATACGAATATATGTATTACTGTTGTTAAAGTAGGTACCTATAATTATGACGTTTTAATATGAATCAGCTGGCAATGTAATTACTATTTAAGATAGGTACTTAGCCGATCCATGCAGTTTTTGACTGTTAGAATAGTTACTAACATTAGTAATAAATGTATTCTTCAGATTTCCGACTAACTTGGATAAAAAAAAGGCTTAAATGAATAAATCTTCCAAACTAGGTTCAAATTGTACGAACGCAAACGATACCATTTAGCATTCTAGGACGACAACGTCTAGCTAGGTATACGCTGTTGCATCTTATGCAATTGTAATAGGGGTAGTTTTGCAAATTAAATAAAACTCACAAAAATTAATCGACTGTGTCATCCGGTGGGACTCGAACCCACGTCCCTTCGCTATCCGGGCGAGTGCTCTTACCAACTAAGCTACGGAGGACGTTAGTCAGTCGACGAATTTTTGCAAGTGCTTGCTACGCCAGTGAGCCGGCGTGCAATTCGTAAAAACTTGCAAAATAATTGCTTAAGTTATAAAAATATAAAAAGTAGTTTTGCAACTTAAATTTATATTTCGATGAGTTGGCCATACCCAAATCACCATCTAGTAAACGTGTCCTGTCACTTTTAACTACCAAACCTGTGGTTGCGGGTTCGAAATCCGAAGGGTAAAATCTTTCCGTGATGTTTATAAAAAATATTCGTTATCCAATTGCATTAAAATTAATTATCAGGTCGAGCCTATCCGCTCAAATGAATTTCGGGAACTACAATCTCAAAAATCAACATCCAATGAGCGCATTCCGGGACTGTAGTAACCAAAAACCGGTTAAAAAAACGTTGTTATGACTCTAGAACCAAAGCGAATATTTTCTAAAGTAATGCATTCTGTTTAATTCGGTACGTGCAGACGATAAATACGAATGTAAAATACCTAAACACTTCAATATATTTTACTAACCTAAACCTATGACTAACTGCTAACTAAACTAAGGCCTAAGAAGTATTATTGTTTTTTTAAACAATGTACCTAAGCACAGAATCCATTTTATAGTCTACAAATCACGCGATTAGGTAGTCTTTAAATCCAATGTGGCTTTTACATAGGTCATTGTGTTCATGTTGTACGTTACAACTTACCATGTTTATTAAAAACATATTACCTACTGACGTCAAAAATCATGCCTCTGTATGGAAACTTAGTGCTAAATTTACCGCTCGACAGCCCTGATATTGGCTTCGGTTTTGTTCGGAGAGTGTAGTAGAGTGAAAGTATTTTTGAGTCGTCGCCCTCGGTCGCACTGACATGCTGGAATATTACATATGACAGGGACGGCTACAGCCAAAACTACCGATATCGTCTTACTGAGTAGTTATCCTCTCGTTCTAAAAGATTTTCAACTTGTTATCAAATAATCATACTTATGTACGATTTATGTACAATAAATTAAAAAGAATGTGTGAAATGAAGTAAATTTAAAAAAAATGTCATAAAAATCACTACTAAAAGTACGGTAATAATTTGTCTGAGAACGACATATTTCTTTTTTTTATTCAACAATTATATTAAACACCACGTTATGGCTAATTAAAAGGTCCAAAACGAAAATATTTTCAATAAACAGTATAATGTATAAAAGTCCAGCAGATTTACGAAATCAAATATTGCCATTATAAGCGCCATCTATTGTATCTAATTAAATTTACTACGTCATCTAGTCGGGTCGGAGGTTCCAGTTTGCAAAGTGTTGTTAAAAATATGCATTCTATCAGCGATTGATACCTCTATAGACATCTAGTGAGAAACAAATGAACCAAAAATGGGGGAACGCATCTTTGTATGGCGACTGTTGGTCCTTATATATTTCGTCCATGGTAATATGAAATTTGTGAAATTCAGAGGTTCTCAATATATTCAATATGTATAGGTATTGTTTTTTTTATTTTTAGAAATAAACTTCTTAATAGTTGACTAGTTCAATTTAATGTATAACTCTTACAACTGATAATTTGTTAGAATAGTTATTTACGGGATTGCTACCGTAAACAACTATTCTAATAAAAGTGACCATGAAAGTTTAAAACAGTATACTTATAATGTGTGTAAGCAAACATTAAGTAGGGTCAAACTTAGTATCAGACTTGTATTAAACTTAGTTACAATTATAATCTGTGCTATATCCAGATACGGACAATGAAAGAAATACAAAACTACAACCACCATAACAAATCTGCCAAGAAAAAAGATAAATAATCCAAGTCATATCAATCAGCAGAGTCAGCGTCCCCAAAGAATTGGTCTGACCGAATTACTTTTAATGAAGGTAAATAATAATCAGGAAAAATCACAGCCACCGACTCAGCAAACGGTGAAACAAGGCCCTAATTGAATTAATAAAATTGTTGGGACAATCTATAAATATGGGTCAGGGATATTTTTTTGTTGTTCGTTATCAGCTCAGATTAATAAATATAATATCTTATTAATGTAAACCAACGCGGTAACGCAGCATGCTTGCCTGTTTGTCTCAAGGACATAGTTTTATTTTTGAATAAGTAATTTTTTAAGTTTAAGGTTAATGTATGTTAAGTTTAATATTTATTTTATTAAAATAAAGCAATTAAATTAACATTTCGCGCCGGCGATTTCGGCGTTTCTTCTCAGCACTTGCCAGATTGTCTGTGTCTTGTCTCGAAGCGCTAGTAAGGCCTAAAAGATAAGGAGACATGTTCTGGCCCCAAATGGGCCAATATTGATTGATATTAATTATTGACGTTCTTAAGTGGCATTTTGTGTCCTAAATAATTGATTAAATATATTTATTTATAATATAATTATTTATTTAACTTAACGTTAAATAAATATTATAATACATGATTATGTACAAAATTATAAAAAAGGGTCCTTGTGGTAAGGTTCCCAGGTAGCTGGCAGATTTACCCTGCTGGATATTTTATTTGCGATTGAATAAATGTTATCTAAATAAATATATGCAATATCACTACATATTGAATCGTTCAATATTGACTAATACTTCGATCTTTCAAAGACGTGCGTTTTCAAATTTAGTATTACACACGGTAAAAATAAGCCATTTAACACCGTAATAGATACACTGCACTGCAGGTTTTGTTAAATAGCAAAGTAATGCAGATATCTCGTTCCTAACGCAAATTTACGAAGAAGTCGAAATGTAGACTTTATCCAAATTCTTTTTGTAAGTCGCTGTAACAACTGTACCCACGGCCGCACGGTAGACTATCCCACTTTAACCTTGAGGCCGCCTTAATTCCCTGCCTAATACAAGCTGTTTTAGGCAGGGAACGTGCTGCCGACTGTACCCTGTAAAATTTAAACTTTTCGCCTACCGAACGACATCCTTGATTTCAAAACAACAAAGTCAATGAAGTTTTTAAACACTTGTTTCTGGCAATCGAATGGGAAATCATGTATTCAGCAAATACCAGACAGGGCGTATTCCTCCAGCATCCACTGGCATTTACGGATAGAGTGACCCAACTATCGATAGTTGAATATCGAAAGGTTTAACTCTATATTAATATAGTTTACAGTATCGATGTGGACCTAATAGTAAGTCTTTTTATTTAACCCCAAGGCCTATGGTACGAATCTTTAGGCTTATTTTATCAAACTTTTGACGTCATTACTGCTTTAAAATTAGCTTATTTTTGGTACTCTCAATGACGAAAAATAGCATTTCTTAGCATCTTGGAGGATCCAATAAAGTACTAATAAAAATAAAATAATATTCATGTATTGTTCATGTTCAATAAACACTTATTTTATTTGCTATTTCATTCAATATATCTGTTTAATAAACGCCCCAATTAAGTACCTAGCGATATGATAGCCCATGGCCAAGATTACTAGGATAACGAATAGACATACTTATATGTATACATTTATAAACAACCATGACTTAGGTACAAATGCTCAAGTGCTCACGTGCTCATCGAACAAACATTTTGACCCCTGCGGGATCTATAACCGCAACCCTAGTTCCGTAAGAACCACTAAACTTAGACGGTGCTCGTTCTATGCAATTATAGCATTTTTGTCTAAAACTGATGAATGAATAATTGTGATTTGATAAATATTAATTTCCTTAAATTGCGATATAATACTAAAATCGAGATTCGAAATGAGTTCGCACAGATCTTTCTCCTCACCCGTTATTAGGAACGAATATCGATATCGATACTATTGAAATGCCTACCGTTGGACATCACTATTCCAGTTTTGTCTGTTTGCTAACTCGAGCTCGCGCTAACGAGTCGCGACCGCCCTAATTCGATAGACCGACTGGAAAAACTAGATCTGAATCAGTAATAGTGTTGCGTCGTCGCCAGGACGCTAATGGGCTGGCTTAAGTAAGTTGGCTGTGATACTATGCAACGAACAAATAAGATGTCAAGTAAAAACTGTATACGTTACTGTAAATCGCATATAGTGCGTTTTGTAATATACAGAAATGAGTAACTTTAAAAAAGCGTCTTATAGGATTGTTACTAGGCATGTGGGTAGGTACCAAGCTTGAGCTAGTTTTTGTCGATTTTAAGTAATATCTCAGTATTTCGTAATGATGGCGCTTCCAACCTTATTTTAGTCGAAATCGGCTGTTGATGACCGACTTGTTATTATTCAAGTCAATTCAATTCATTTATTAAAATACAAAATATTTTTAATAAGATGTATTTTTTAATAATATCAATGCCGTAAACCAAGTTAATGACTAAATGACCATAGACAATGATTATTAAGCTTAAATCCTTTAAGTACATGTACACCCTGTGCCCTTAATGAGTCTTCAGTAGAATGCAAGAATCGATCTTTTACATATTTTCAGTCCGACGTCTTATGTACTCCGCCACGACGCTCATGCTTACCGGTATGAAATTCGATCATATTCTGCGTCGAACAATACGAAATAAAAACGCATGAGAACTTAAAAACACGCGTTTTTCTAATAACACTAATCTAGATCGAAATTTCATCCCCATACTAAATTTAAGCGAGATTGTCTAAGTCGTTTCCGAGATCACAAATATATTAAATACTACAATATTATTAACAATATTATTAATAAAATAAATACACATACATTTTATACAAGAATTGCTCGTTTGAAGGCATAAGATTGACAGCTTGCGGTTATATGATTCATAAAGTTATTCCGTTTCTCGTACCGATTGAATGTACTTCAACGGTGCTTCAGAATGTTTAACTCCGTAGATCGAAACGTCCACTGGACGACTGCTATCACTACTTTTTATGCTGATTCGTTTGTGCGGGACGCTGAGCGCTGAGCGCTGTCCAAACAATGGACGTTGCGATTCGGAATCAAACGCTGTCGCTTGAAAGGGAATAAATAGACTGCATGCCACTGTATACGGATGATAATTGTACATATCGCTGTTATTTTCTTTAACTGAACTAAGAAACGTATAAATTCAAATACTTCCAAAAGACGTTTAAAAAAATTTGGTCAAAGCAGAAAATTTATTTTCTTACCAAAATTTTGTCGGGGCAGAAACGTTCTAGAGTGGAGACCCTTTGATCAAAGGCGAAGCGTGTGACGTCCACCGGCAAGATGGACAGACGACCTTGTAAAGATCGCAGGATCACACTGGATGCAGACCGCTTGCAACCGGTCGCTGTGGAAAACCGTGGGGGAGGCCTATGTTCAGCAGTGGACTTCCTACGGCTAATAATGATGATGATGAACATTCCGTTCGTTGGCCACTGTCATTCACATTGAATTCCAGCATTATAAAACTTTATAATCGAGGCCTTTTAAAGTAACATGATTACTTACAAGATCAAGATGTCCCCAAGCAAATTTGTGTTCAAGAGGTCTTTACGGAAATACTACCTTGACTCTCTTTAGGAGTGACCACCACTTTCGTCTGTCTCACTACGTGTCTTTTTCTACTGTAATAATGTTGTCGTGTTACTTTTTTTAACTCAATATAATCAGCCTATTAGATCCCACTGCTGGGAAAAGGCCTCACCTCAACTATGAGGAGGAACGAGCCATACTTCACCACGCGGGCTCAGTGCGGATTGGTGGAGGGGTGTATGTAAGGCAAGTGACAAACCTTACTGTCAGAAGTTATGAAGCCGCCCTAGGGCCTCTGACTAGGCTTAACGACTAATACCACAGATATTAGCCGGGACCAACTGCTTAACGTGCCTTCCGAAGCACGGAGATGCTTGTCATGGACGTCACTTAAATGGTCGGAATGGTCACCCATCCAATCACGACCGCGCCGTGGGTTGCTTAACTTTTGGTATCACTACCAAAGCGCTGCCGCCACTGCGCCACAAGCACCTCTTTTTTAACTCGTATTTATTATATTACTAGTGGTTCCCCGCGACTTCGCCCGCAAGAGTTAGATGTTCCATAAGAACTTAATTCCCCATTTCACCCCCTTAGTATTTTTATATCGCGACAAAATGTAGCCTATGTCCTTTTCAGGGTCTCCATACCAAATGTCATCTCAATCAGTTCAGTGGATTAAGCGTCGAGAGGTAACAGACAGGAAGACAGAAACACTTTCGCATGTATAATATTAGTATGGATTATTCATGTACGTTTAATACTTAGCTTATGTATTTGTATCTTCCTATCTTTGTATCTTAGTATGTAATATGTTTATTTATTCAGTAGTAATTTAGTTTTACCATAAGTTTACTTTACTTAATATCCCGTCACTTATTGACTCTCTGCATTCCCATGCGGTTGACTGGTAAAGAATGCCTTATGGCATTAAGTCCGCCACTCGTACTTTCTTTTTTTTGGTGCAATAAAGTTTAAATAAAGAAAAAAATATTTATCATGACTATATTACTCGTATTATATAGAAAAGTAATGGAGAAAGATTTCTATAGTGTTTAAGATTTTCAAAATTGTAAGGATTAATATTCAGTTTAAATTGACTCAACTGAACACGTATTAGATGTAAGTATGGTGTAAATACACCTAAAAAGGATAAGCTTGGCGAAACTAGCTTAAATAAAATGTAACTGCGAACATTGTCCCCAAGTTCTTGTTCACAATAAACTTCATTTCATTTCAGTAGTGAAAACAAAGCAAAAAAACATTTTTTTTATTTAGGACTGTGGTACTTTTGTACCACTTATTAATGTTAATAATACCAAATATGGTCTTTAAGGGGCCAGAAAATTGCTTCTTATTAGTCAGAAAATACAAATAAATCTTATAAGTACACCTACCGGGCACCTACCTAAATACATGGGTAATTATAATAATCAATTGTTTTAACAAACACACCAATTATCTAGCCCCAAATTAGAAGTGGTTGGTGGTTTAGAAGTCCGGGGTGCGAACCACTACACCAAGACGGTCGTCAAATTCTGGAATCTGTTATCAAATCAAATTTAAAAAAAGGATATTGATGAAGTAGACTATCCGTGGAGTTGTTATCACACGAAGCGCCTTCTTTGCCATGTCCCACGTGCTCTACGTACCGCATCACCATTTGCCCAATTCTATTCATAAGAAAACACCTGCAAATTGGACCGAGTCTCATCACCGTGGGGTGTAGACCAATCACAGTGTATTTAAAAAAGAGGTAGACATGTCATCTCCTACTGCGTGGCTTTTTGAATATGATGCGCTGAGCACACGTTCGTTTACGTGTCAAATGTCAGTGTACGAAATTTGAATGCAAAATTAAGAAAATCGATTCAATTTGAGGCCTGTCATTTCTGCGCGCTAATGACACATCTATTACCTCTTTTTAAAAGCACGATCATTGGTTTAGACCTTGTTTACCCGCAACGTTCTGCAAAGAAAATACAATTTTATGATTTAATCCGGCCGCCAGATTCGACGGAGTTGCAAAGCAATTCCCAAATAGGAGTGTTGGTGCAAAATTCATCGGATCCTCGTGTCGTCGCGAGAGCTTCATAAATATTTGAGGACATGTACGCGCTATCGGGAGAACGGCACCGAACCACTCGCTTTGGTTTTTTTTTATTCACTAACTACGCGTACTGTATACGAGCACCGAACATCCAGTAGCGAACACAGAGCGAATATTCTCGAATCGATCGAACGAGACACGGGCAGAGTGTAAAGAGTTGTCAGGGAATGTTGGTACACTGTGGCGAGGAGTTATGATTGCGTTTATTGTGTGTAAGCGAACATCGATTTGAGCTCATCAATCAACAGTCAATATGAGAGTAGTTCAATTTAAAGGAGCGCTTTTTCTCCAGTGAATGGCGGGGGGCGCCATATTTGTCAACGTCTGTGAGCATTGGGCCCGCATTTGTTAGGAAATTTGGCCTGAATACTGTATTTTCCGATAACATTCCGGGCGGATCTTGTTACACGCTACTCGCTACGTACGATTTATTTTCGGTTTATATTTTTATGGTTCCGTGGGCGCGGTGACACGAATCATTAGGTGAATTCAATTCAAATTCAAATGCAAATTTTTTTATTGCTTCATATTAGTTTTAAGAATAACATGGGTTGGTTCTCCCTTTTGAGTTTGGAAAAACTCGTGACAGGGAGTGCCGCTCTTTCGAAACTAAAGGTACATAATACATGATGAGCTATTATGAAAATCATATTGAAGCTCAATCTAAGAAACAAAATAACAGAGTTTATAAGATATTATTACTTTTTTTTTTTTTTTAATATTTGTATATAAAGCTGTTTCAATCAAAAAAGAAATATAGTTTATAAGAATATTAAACATTCATCATATTTTCTTTCCTGTGTGAAAACACGTACCAACAACTTCATGAAACGATAGATGACCGACGAACGTACCGATAGTGATATGTATATTATTTGTGGGTAACTGATGTTTAGCTAATTATCTTAAAAAATATTTTTGAGGAAAATCAGGGCTTCCAGTATAATATGTCACAAATGTATAGAAATTTAATGGAAAAACCCTATTAATTAAATATCAGAATTTATTGCTTTCCCTCGGGAAGGTGCCTATTGGTCTGGCCATATTAACTCGTCAGATGGCCAGATTTATCTACTGGCTGAGGTAATAGGTCACTCTTTGCACTGAAAGATGTCTAAATTTTTCTAAATCTCACGATATCATACTTTATGTACGTTTGATCCCCACGAGCCCCAAAGTGCGAATCTAATTAGTTTAAATATTAAAGAGAGAGACTTACCTACACAAAATACTTGTATATTGCATAGCTTCAGTTGACTTGGTACTTTAACCAAAGAAAAATATTGCTAAAGTCCACACTGAACCCTAAATCGTAAGTCAGATGACGGCAAATCCGATTATTATTTTTACGAAATTTCTCCGTAAAGAAATATTTCGTCCCTATTGTCATAGCAACATATTTTAACGAACGTTATGTCTTTTACTCGTATTTTTAATGATGTGCTGTTTCTTTTTGTAACATACATTTCAGATAAGACCTTTCAATGACAAAAGTACCTACTTACAATACTCGTAATAAGAATGAATTTCCGACAAATACTTAATCTGATTAATATTGATGCTATTTAAATACAAAAAAAAAAGTATTATACTCGATACTAAAAATTACTCGTTGTAGGTCATATATCGTTCTAATATTCGATAAAGAATAATATTCTAGGGATATACTTAAAGCTACTTTACAACAACTTTTATTAAACATACTTTGACATCATAGAAAAACCGTTTTTATACAAAAATATGCGTTACGTCTAGGACTTCGCATCATATTACATTATTTCGTAGTAATTGCCGTTTTTATGAAATTTTTCTCGGTTTTAGTAATAAGAACGTAGTAAAATAAGTGTTGAGGTGCTTGTGGCGCAGTGGCGGCAGCGCTTTGGTAGTGATACCAAAAGTTAAGCAACCCACGGCGCGGTCGTGATTGGATGGGTGACCATTCCGACCATTTAAGTGACGTCCATGACAAGCATCTCCGTGCTTCGGAAGGCACGTTAAGCAGTTGGTCCCGGCTAATATCTGTGGTATTAGTCGTTAAGCCTAGTCAGAGGCCCTAGGGCGGCTTCATAACTTCTGACAGTAAGGTTTGTCACTTGCCTTACATACACCCCTCCACCAATCCGCACTGAGCCCGCGTGGTGAAGTATGGCTCGTTCCTCCTCATAGTTGAGGTGAGGCCTTTTCCCAGCAGTGGGATCTAATAGGCTGACTTATTAAAATAAGTGTTGAGGGCTAGCTCCCATAAAAACGTGATATTTTGGCGTTTTTAAAACTAAAAAGAATGGTACGGAATCCTTCATGCGTGAGTTCGACTTGCACTTGGCCGGTTTGTCTTGTTTTAATGTGAGATGTTATCTTATTACTTACAATGAAGTATTTTCCAAATATATCGTTACGCTGCGTTCACACGGGGACATATATGTACACACGAAAAAACTTTTTTTTTTTAATTTAATAGGCAGACATTTGGCCGCAATCTCACCTGATGGTAAGCGACGATGCGGCCGACGATGGGACATGTCTGTCTAGAAGCAGCCTATTCACTCTTTTCTTAAAGGAATCCAAATCGTAGTGTTTAGGGTACACTTCAGCTGGCAACGAATTCCACTCTCTATTTTCGTGTGCATTATAAACAAGTTATTTAATGTGACTAAACCGCATTTTGTAAAAGTCACATCCTGCATGTGTGAACGTTGCGTTATATAACCTTGGAAAAAAAAACATTGGAAGAGGACTTTGAATGGTCCTACTGGTCATTTGTTTTTTTTGCTAAGTACCTATAACCAAGCAACGGTGTTCTTGCGGTCCGTGTGTCATATATCAACTTACTATAAATGTTGACTTCTACTATCAAATGAACAGACACAAAATGAAACTTCTGGTAAGTAAACATACTTATATTAAATTTTAACGGACAAAACGGTGGAGGTTTTCAATTCGCCGGTTTTTTTACATATTTCTCAATTAACTGAAATTCATAAATCTGTTACCCAATAGTCATGGTCGACCCTACACACCCGTATGTACCCGTAGACCCTACCATTAAGCATTCACCTTAGTAAAAAATCATTTAAAAAACGTATACTTGAGCTTACTAGTTCTAACTCCTAGAATACACACACACGCGATAATTTGAAATTAATTGCATAGGAAGATCGACGACATCAGTCACACTCACACTTATAATATGTTTAGCTTTATAAAATGTAAATCCAATGTTGCTTGTATGATAAGTATTTGAGAAACATGTAAAACTGTATTTTTGAGAGCTGTGGATTTTGTTGTAATAATAAAATAAAAATAAAAACAACCTTGTTGATCCTCCAAAACCTGGTGACGGATCACCGGTCGACCTTGAGCTATTTATTTTGTATTCAGGGTACGCTGACCTTGAATCACCTGGAGTGTGAAAAAGACAAGTTTTCTTTTCAAATTGATCGAATAAAATAAAAAGACAATGAATAAATACGAGTCCCTTGCTTGTGACTACGTGTTTGCGCCATTTTTCGCTCAGAGGATAAGCATTGCTATCCAACGCGAAAACGCAGCCAGCATTCTTGCCTCCTTGCCTCAAGGACACGGTTTTGTTTTTGAATAAGTAATATATTTTTTATTTTTAAGTTTTAGGTTAGTTTACTAGTGTATTTAGATTAATTATTTGTAGATATAACTTATGGTTAATTTCTTTTCATTATACTTAAGAATGCTAGGTAAAAAAAGATAGTACATTCAATTTAATGTTGCACAATAAAAGTGTTAATAAAATGTACTGTGGTTTAATTTTGATACTGAAGTTTTCTTTTTATTACTATTTTGGGCAAAAAATATAACCGATTTTTTAAAAGATAACTATGATTTCTTACGAACCATGCTAGATCAGAGAAAATAGATTCAAGATAATATAACACCTCACGCACCAGGCTAATTCAGAAAAAAAATGATTCAGATAAAATTGTGTGATTATGGTAATAAAATAGATAAATTAAAGTCTATACAATCATGTAGGCACACTTGTGCGTACTTAAAAAAATAAGTAATCGTTGGATCAATTTATTTTATTCAATTTACTTGGTGTCGGCATAACAGGGTATAATCTGACATGTATCTTAAATGTTATTGATTTGCTTTATGTCATCGCCGAAAAATAAGTCAATCAATTGCGTTACATCGTATCACTACTCAGTAATGGATATTGATATCCCTGTTTTGCATATTGCGATATCATTACACAAATTGATATTGATGCTTTCGAGAAAAGCCTTAGTGCGTGAACCTGACTCGCCACTTTGCAGATTTTGTTTACTATTTTCAGGGAGATGTGTTTTGTTTCTGACTTGCGTATTTTAAAAATATACAGGGTGTGGCGTAAATAGTGGTCCAAAGCAAAGGTGTGGATACACTGTACACTGAAGCACCACATACCAGTATTTAAAAAAAAAATATGTAAAGGGTTTTCAAAAAAAAATTTTTTTTTAATTTTTTTAGAAATCGTTACCTTGCCTTACAAATTTGGTTATAATTTCCAAAAACGACGGTTTTTTTTTATCCATTTTTTTTATTATTATTGCTGATCACTTGTACTTAGTACTCCATTCGTTTTTTTTTTACAAACTGAATTTAATAAAAAAAAATAAGTTTCTTTCAAAATTCAATACTCACTGCTAGCAAATCGTTTGACTTTCAATGCTTTTGGTGCAAAAAAAATGTACCACACTGTCAGTGCCCATTGTTTAAAAAAAATGCCCATCTTTTGCAGATTCTAAAATGGTGCAACAATAAGTGTTACGACTTACAGGAAAAAAGTTATTGCTTTTCGAAACAAAAAGGAGCCCAATTCAGAAAAACAATTTATTTGAAGTTCAAGGGTTTACAAGAGTTGTAATTTTTTTCTGTGTGGTCCAAAGCAAAGGTGTGGATACACTGTACACTGAAGCACCACATACTAGTATTTAAAAAAAAAATATGTACAGGGTTTTCAGGGTTTTCAGGGTTTTTTTTATTAAATTCAGTTTGTAAAAAAAAAAACGAATGGAGTACTAAGTACAAGTGATCAGCAATAATAATAAAAAAATGGATAAAAAAAACCGTCATTTTTGGAAATTATAACCAAATTTGTAAGGCAAGGTAACGATTTCTAAAAAAATTAAAAAAATTTTTTTTTTTTGAAAACCCTGTACATATTTTTTTTTAAATACTGGTATGTGGTGCTTCAGTGTACAGTGTATCCACACCTTTGCTTTGGACCACACAGAAAAAAATTACAACCCTTGTAAACCCTTGAACTTCAAATAAATTGTTTTTCTGAATTGGGCTCCTTTTTGTTTCGAAAAGCAATAACTTTTTTCCTGTAAGTCGTAACACTTATTGTTGCACCATTTTAGAATCTGCAAAAGATGGGCATTTTTTTAAACAATGGGCACTGACAGTGTGGTACATTTTTTTTGCACCAAAAGCATTGAAAGTCAAACGATTTGCTAGCAGTGAGTATTGAATTTTGAAAGAAACTATTTTTTTTTTATTAAATTCAGTTTGTAAAAAAAAAAAACTAATGGAGTACTAAGTACAAGTGATCAGCAATAATAATAAAAAAATGGATAAAAAAAAAACGTCATTTTTGGAAATTATAACCAAATTTGTAAGGCAAGGTAACGATTTCTAAAAAAAATTAAAAAAAATTTTTTTTTTGAAAACCCTGTACATAATTTTTTTTTAAATACTGGTATGTGGTGCTTCAGTGTACAGTGTATCCACACCTTTGCTTTGGACCACTATTTACGCCACACCCACATGCAAGAGAATCAACGCATATTTAATCGGTGTCATGGCGGATCAGGTATCTGAAAAGGTTAGGGTAGGTTCAAAGAGTCTTCTTAAAATACTACATTTCCCATTTTTTAATTGTTAAAAGAGCTAATGATTGATGGTATTTAAGACACACAGGTTAGGTATTAATAAATTTTTATCGCATTTGCAATACACTATTCACGTTTATAATTATATAATAATTGTTTATAATTTAACTTGCAAAATAATTGCTTAAGTTATAAAAAAACTTAAGCAATTATTTTGCATGTTTCAAGAATTAAATTTCGCTCACAAAAATTAATCGACTGTATCATCCGATGGGACTCGAACCCACGTCCCTTCGCTATCCGGGCGAGTGTCAAGTAAATGCTGGTAAGAACACTTTCTCAAGAGAAAGATTTTCTTTTAAGAGAAATTTAATTCAATTTAGTATTCACGTTTCTAAAACAACGCACTTGATGTAGTTATAGATTTACACTTATTAATGACTACTTGGTACTGCCATCTTCATCGCAGTGCTGCTAGATTACTAACCTAAACATAACTAAAGGTATTTCAGATCTCAATTCCCAACAATATCACTAAAAAATTGAGACATTCATACAACGTGAAAAGACGCAATGATGACCAGGCGATCGGTCGATTTGCCCAAACAGCCGTCGTGTCTTCAAGGCCGCGGCACGCGACGTTACCCTATTAATCTCCAAACCTACCTGAATCACCACACCTGTATCACAACGCAACAAGGTCGCGAATCGAACAGCAACAAATGTTTGCAACATAAGGTCCAACAACAAATATAGGTGACGTCCGTTATTCTCGCGAGATTTATCGGTTAATTTGTCAACGCGATGCCGAACGATTGTAAGAAAAATGGTGGATTTATTAATTTCTTCCCTTGGCCTCTTCGCGATCGGTAGGCGGTGAGGAGAAGGGGGAGGGAGTGATTCTTTACGACTTTACCGATCGAAGAATCGAAATATTTTTGGTAATAGCCTCTTTTCTGAATTTCGCGCTCTGAACTGAGCATCGGTGGCGCAGTGGCTAGCCGGTTGCTTCTCATGCGGGAGGTGCTGGTTCGATTCCACATGCCGCCATGTACCAATGACTTTTTCTGAGTTATGTGCATTAAATGTTTCACTAACCGATGCTCTTACAGTGAGGGAAAACATCGTGAGGAAACCTGCACATTCATGCGACTGAATGTGTAATCATAATCCAAACTGGTCAGGTTCCCCTGGTAACAGGGTCACGGAGGTTAGATGGCAGTCGCTCCACTGTAATTACCTGATCTGCCCCATCCTGGATCATGGTGAGCGGACCCTGGGCCATCGCGTGCGAGTGCACAACCGAGATAACGCTAGGAGGATGATGATGAGCTTCTTATCTAAATTTATGCTAGGAGAGGACGTACTTGAGACGTAAAGCTTTAGTAGTTATAATCAAGTTAAGCAACTTACGGCGCATTTGTGATAGTAGATGTCTGGTGATGTTTTTTTTCGAGAAGCTTCAATAAACAGCAATATCCAGAGAGATGCTTCTTTTTGGTTTATTCAGTGGTACCTGGACATGGAAGATGATCATCTTCAAAGATTTGTTATAAAGAGGAAATATTTAATTGTTTGTTTGCTTGTATTGAATAGGCTCCGAAATTACTAGACCGATTCAAATGAAATTTAGTACAGAGATAGTTTGAAAACCTGGCAAGGACATAGGCTTTTTGTTACGATATAAAATCATCAGGAGGTGAAATGGGGGATGAAAGTTTGTATGGATAATCCGACTTTTGGAGCAGGTGAAATCGCGGGAACCAAAAATAAAAAAAATAATCCTATCTATTTAACCAAACCTACCTAATTTTATTTCTATTAGTCCCAGGAATTTTTATTTAAGCTTTCAGTAGAACAAATATTTTTAATAGACTGAATATTTATAAAACCGTAAATGTTGTACCTCTTCACTCTATTTGCCTTTCATTACGAGTACGTACAAGCTCTCAGTTATTTCACTATCCACTCATGTAATAAGCGCTAATTGCTTTTAAAACTTCAGTGAAATATGAATTAATTTATAATCCTACTTTGCATAAACTTTCTCTTTAATTAATTACGTGAGATAAATTTTATTACACTCATTATTAGAGTAGATTCATAACGGTATTTTTTGTCATCGGATAGTTTAAACTATAACCGCCTTACTACGAAAAATTGAAACTGTGTCTAAACCCTGTTTAAATATAAAACGGCTAATTTAAAATTAATGACTGTTTGAGAGTTTAGGCAGTGGATTACACGTGGAGGGCGACAATGATAGGTGGAAAATCGGTCTGTCTTCGCACTTACAGCCAGGCACCTGCGCCATCAGTTTTCCGAGGTTTTTGGGGTCACTTCACACACTTCACAGGCCACAATCACTCGAAATGTCTGTAAGGAGCTTCACAGGATACACACGCGGCGAAAGCGCTCTGGTCGGTCTAGTACATGTGTCATAGGTAACGTCTCGGTGACTACTGGGGGTCCCGGGGTTCTTACGGTACGTTTTAAACAAATAAAAACAGGTAGGCGTGCGGGTGCGCGCGGCGCAGTATCAATAGGGTACACAAACAAATCAAAATATTGTAGTAAACAATGACAGATAGGCATAATTCTATAATTAAGACATACATTTTAAATTACCCGTCTCATATTTTGACATGGTTTGGACTAAGTTTTAATATTTTGTGGTAAGGCGGTAAGTCTTCCTGTGACCACGAACGCGCAGTAAAGTATTCAAAACGTCAAGTTTTAAATAAAATGTAAATAAAGCGCGGACTAATCCGTAAAATTGTGTTAAAATGAATTCTACTATTCGCGTAAACGTAAGAAACAAATGTGTACCCTTTACTTTTTTCAAGAAAAAGAGGTAGTTTGAGACCCTGGAAAGGCTGACATAGGCTATTTTTTGTCGCGATATAAATACATTAAGGGCGAGGGGTAAAATGGGTGATAAAAGTTTGTATGGAAAGTCCCGACTTTTGGCGCGGGCAAAGTCGCGGAGAGCAGCTAGTCTCGTTGTAATTTATGTTCTCCATGCCTCGTAGCGCCATCTAGCGAATCAATAGGAACTACTAAAACTTCTCATCGTTTTAGAATTATGTAGAAAAAAAAACCAATCATTTATCGCACTCGTATATCTGAACGTGTAACTATTGCTGCGTTATTTGCAGTTACATCCCAGCGTATTTATTGACCACTCCATTTAAAGCGCTACGGCTGCCAAAACAAAGTAAATAGAAACCGGCAAAGTGCGAGTCGGACTCGTGCACAAAGGGTTTCGTACCATTTTCTATACAACTATGGGCTCCCATACAACAAACATGTATAATATGTGTAAATATTTTTGCTATTTTGATTTATTTACCTGTTTGTGTATTCTAAAAATAGTAAGTGTTTATAATGTGTTGTTACATATATAAATCCTTACCGTAAAAAATATTTACATACAATTCCATTTATGCTCATTTATCAGTAATAAACTGCACTAATTAACTAAACATAAACAGTAATTGACCAAAGCAAATAATCTTATGCTTTGACAGTGACAGATTCCCATAGATTATCTATTCTTTTTTTAAGTTTATTTTATTAGTTTATTACGTCGCTGTCAAGCTCACGGGACTTTGTGTCAAATTTATGGTTAGTCTTTTTTATTGCTCAGTTTATTTTATTAACAATGTATTCTGTAAATACTTAAAGCGTCTTATTAATATCAAGCAAAAAACGGCAAAAAAAATCATGTTTGTTGCTCAATTAAAATATTTATTTTATTGTTTTTAGTATTTTTTGTTTTACAGGCAACAGAAATACGTAATAATCTGTGGAAATTTTAAATGTCTAGCTATCACGGTTATTCGCGGTATTCACGGTTCAAAAGATATACAGCCTGGTAAAAGACAGACAGACAGTGAAGACTTAGTAATAGGGTCCCGTTTTGACCGTCTGGGTACGGAACCCTAAAAACGTACAAGTTTAAAGCGAATGTTTGCGTCTGCGACTCCTCGATTCACTTACACTAAAATATGTGGATACTAGTGAGTGCGGGTATGAAAAGACAACGGTACAAATTTGACGACCGTCTTGGTGCAGTTGTTTGAGCACCGGACTTCTAAACCAGGCGGTTGCGGGTTCGAATCCCGCAAGGGGCAAATGTTTGTGTGATGAGCACGAGCATTTGTACCTAAGTCATGGATGTTTATATGTATTTAAGTATTTCTATCGGTTATCCTAGTCGCCATAGCACAAGCTCGCGCTTAGTTTGGGGCTAGGTAATTTGTTGTTTGTTGAAACAATTTATTATTTATTATTAACTAAAAAGAACAAATTCTGAAGATATGCCATGATATAGAAAACTAGAGTTGCTTATCTGACAATATTTTCGCTATCTATTGATGCACATCGAATGATATACATGTAAACTATTGTTTACATCGAAAAATAAAAACATCGAAAATATAGTGCCGAGATAGTGATAGTATCCCTAGTATCTGTTGGTCAAATACAAAACTTAGATGTAGTGATTTAATTTTGGTTTAATGGTAATTCACCAACCAATCCTTATCATCATCCTGGCGTTATCCTGATCCAGGATATGGCAGATTAGGTAATTACAGTGGAGCGACTACCATCTGACCTAAATCACCAACCAATCTAAGTAGCAAACACGGATTGAAAAAGCCCAACAACATTTTTCTGTAACCTAAGCTTGTACCTAAATAGGCAAAAGGCTCCAAAACTGTCATTTTTTTTTAAATAACACCGAGATATGCTAGTCATATTGAGAGTAATAGTAATTTAGTAACTACATTATTTTGTTTTTTTTTCATCTGGCTACGGAAAATAGTCCCTTAAAAATTTGACTCGTCGTGCTCGTTCTATCGTCAGACTTTTCAATGTATAAATGAACCTTAAGAATCAGACTTGTATAAGAATTACATACAAGCCCAGGCCACACGTGTTGGCACGTGATCGCCCCGTATTGTTGCGCCCCCTGGCCAGAATGGCCAGAAAGCCTTTTGATTCTTGCCTTTCTTCATGTAAAAGTAACAATATGACCCAAACTAGGGATGTCAAGTTAGTTAAGAAATACGTAATCGAAATTGTGATACGTATTCCAAATGAAAATCGAAACTCGTTTTTTTAAATCACACTATTTAACTAGCTCCAAACTAAGTAAGCTTAAAAGCTATTATGCGTTTATAACTTCCACGACTTACTCGTAGGTATAAATGCTCGGGCGCTTACATGAGTTACATTGGCCCCTTGCAGGATTCAAACCGGTAACCGCTGTTTTTTTATTTTCAAGTGCGTACTACTATACTTTTCCGGTCCAGGGGTTCCGGTTCCGGCGTTCATCTAGCGAACACATACTTCAACGTCCTCCGCAAATAATAAATAAATAACAGTGCTAACAACGTATTTCAACAGTGATTCGGTGTAATATCGCAAGACAATTCAGCAAGAAACACAGTGCAATAGTGATCACAGTGAAGAACACACTATTTGATCGTAAAAACTGCAATATTCTTCATTTACCACATAACCTCAAAAGTGCTACACATCAATTTATCAGTGCAACCAACATAACCAACCAACAAAGTTAAGTGTCAAACGTCAGTAAGACAGCAAACGCCACTTTGACAGTGACAGTTTGCAGTGGTACCGCAAAAAAGTGTTGCCATAACAAGAGATTTTCTCTAAAATCATGGAAAAAAGTATGGAATTGCTGTTTTCAAAACTCGACGCTAAACTTAACGAACAAACAAAACTTATCACTTCATCAGTGACAAAAAGCGTTATGGAAGCGATCGACGAAAAATTAAAACTAATAACAGAAGAAAATACACAACTTAAAGCAAAAATAAATACCCTTGAGCAGAAACTCAGTATAATAGAAAGGGAAAAACGAAAATATAACCTGGTCTTTTTCGGAATAGAAGAAAAGGGTAAATCAGAAGCAGAGTTAGTTGACCACATAAAAGAAACAGTAATAGAAACAGGAACACACCTTGAAAGCAACGAAATCAGTAACATTTACAGAATTGGCAAGAAAACCAACGACGAAAACCGCCCTGTTGTAGTAACCATCACATCTATATGGAAAAAAACACAACATATTGAAAAATAAGAGAGAATTCCCGCCAGGAGTATATGTCAAAGAAGATTTTTCAAAAGAAATCCTTGAATAACGGAAGCAGCTACAAGTCCAAGTGGAAGAAGAAAAGAAGAAGGGAAACTTAGCATTTATTAAATACGCTAAATTAATAGTAAAAACACCAACAGACAAATCGAGAGACAAAAGGAAAAGGGAGGAATCCGATTCACCAAACTCAACATCTAACAAGAAAGTAAATACAAAAGAAAACTCAACTAACTCACAATACAAAGGAACAACTAAAGACAATATGAAACCCAATATGCTTAGTCATATTGAACGTGGTAGATCAGTCTCAATGTCCGGGACTCCAAAAAACTTATAACGACCACCGGCAGCAGGAACCAAACTAAACGAAATACCAAAACATTATCAAAATCAACTTCAGAAAAATGCACCCCAAGCCGGTTGGTCACCGTGGGGGAAGTTGACCACCACCCCCAAGCAAATTGTAACAAAATAATATATACAATATGTAACAAAAACCCTATCCGAGCCGAAAGGGTCATATAGTTGCTTGAATAACGTTACTAAAATAAGTATCAAAATTAAGTAATTCATTAGTACTTTTTTTTGGCGATTTTTAAAGTTAACAAGTTTAGCACCTATTTAGCCTAAAACGGGGTAATTTTCAAAATACGTTAACACTCCCGGCGGGCGCGCGGCTCCATTGACGCCGCTTACTCGCTTTGTGGGTACTACAATAAACGTAGCCGCGGCCTTTGACATCGCCGCGGCACGTGCCGGCGGCTATCCCGATATTATTACAGGTCAGTTTCGCGATGACATTACTTCCGAGTGGTCGTTTCGTTCCGTTGATCCGCAAAATGTCGTATACGAATCAAGAATACTTTAATATGCTCATGTGTCTGGATAGAAGTGACTGTGATTATTGTAAAGCTCGCAGAGACTATGAAGTGCGTTTTGCTATTCCGCTGGGTATCACAGTACCGTCAGATCGTGCGTTCCAGCATTTGCACAAACGAGTGTTCACTAGGGGCAACGCAGGGTCGAAAAAGGTTTGACGCAGGCAGGCCACGAGTCCACCAAACACTAATCACCACCACAAAAAAAGCTCTTTTCAGAGCTACCAAAAAGTCTCTGTTTTTTACGATTGACACATTATTATCTGGCTAATACGAGGGTCAAACTGAAAGTTCTTAGAAAATCAAAAACTGATTACATTAGCCAGTTATTAGTTTTATTATATCTTTTCAAAATATTGTCCATTGACGTCAATACACCGCTGCATGCGATGGAACCACTGGGAAAAGCACTTTGCCCACTCGTCCTTAGGGGTCTCTTCAATGGCATCGCGATACGCAGCCACCGCTTCTTCAGCATTCATAAACCGCTTTCCTTTAAGTTTTTCTTTAATTTTTGGAAATAAATAAAAATCACAAGGCGCGAGGTCGGGGCTATACGGCGGGTGACCCAGTAATTCAACGTTTGATGTCGCCAAATAGTCGATCGTTCGCTTGGCGGTGTGCGACGAGGCGTTGTCGTGGTGAAGGAGGATCCTACTGCGAGGTCGTTTCTCTCGAACTTTTTCCAAGACAAGTGGCAAACAATTGGTAGTGTACCATTCTGCAGAAACTGTTTTTTGATCCTCTAACACAATTGTTGCGAAATGACCTATCCTTCCAAAGAACGAGGCCACCATTTTTTTTCCCGCACTTCGATCTCTCTTCACTTTAGTTGGCAACTCCTCGAAAGGAAACACCCACTGAGCAGATTGTCTTTTGGTTTCAGGATCATAACAGTAAATCCAGCTTTCGTCACCTGTTAGTATGTCGAACACAGCATTTGAGTCACCTCCGTTAAATCTTTCAATCATTTTACGGCACCAATCCACACGATGGAGTTTTTGAGCCTTAGTCAAATTATGAGGTATCCACCGGGCGCAAAGCTTCCTGACCGCTAAATGTTCGTGGAGGATTTTGTGCACTTGACTCATACCGATGCCTAAGCTTGTCCGAATCTGCTGATAGGTCACTCTTTTGTCAGTCTCTATCATACGCCGCACAACACAGATGTTATTTTCAGTCGTCGCCGTAGAAGGCCGTCCCTCACGTACATCATCAGTGAGATTAGTGCGACCACGTTTAAACTCATTAAACCAGTTGTAAACAGTCGCACGAGATGGGGCTTCATCGTGAAAGGCCAATCGTAGTCTATCATAACTTTCTTGTTGACTTAAATGACATCGAAAGTCATAAAAAATCATTGCACGAAAATTTTCTCGTGTTAAATTCATTTTGACGTGACACAGACAATTTTCAATTTGCCGCCAAGTCGTAAAACAAATGACAAATGAATGAAATATATACTCAGTAATATTGGCAAAGAGTTCTATTTTCAAATTTTAGAATATTTTTTTTATTATATTGTTTATAAGTGGCCAGTTCTAAGAACTTTCAGTTTGACCCTCGTAATAAGAACCAAATTGATTTTATAATGACCAACAAAAGAAGCCACTTCTCAAACCGTAGTGTATTAAACAGATTTAATTTCGACACAAATCATAGAATGGTTAGAGCTGAAGTGCAAACAACTCAGTCAATAAAACCGAGACCAAGACCAAACCCTGAAAAACAAAAACTAAGTGAGCTCGAATTAACAGAAACGGCAAATACTTTGAAGGAAAATATTGAAACCTACAAGGAAATCACAAGGAACATGAATACTCAAGAAAAGTACAATTGGGTTGAAGACAAAATTAAGTCTGCACACAAAAGAATAGAGAAGATATGAAGAGCTGGATATTTCTAGAAACCAAAACCCTACTGGAAGAGAGATCTAAACTGATCGAAGAAAAAGGTTTAAACGACAGAAAGATGCAATTGGCAATAACAAATAAAAATATTAAAGAAAACATGAGAAGATATAGGAAACAATACAGAATGAAAGTAATAGAGGAACACATTATAAGAACAGGCGGTATAAAAAAGGCACACAAAGAACTAATACAAAAGAATGGATAGTAAAAATAAAAGATAACAGAGGGACGGTAAAAACAAAAAGACGCGACATACTGGACACAGCTACTGAATTTTACGAGAAACTATACGAACACAGAATAGAACAAGAGGAAATTGAACTGGAAATTACCGACCTATCAGCTTGATGTCCAATATTTATAAAGTATTTGCTAAAGTTATACTAAAAAGGATAGAAAAGACACTCGAAGAACATCAGCCAATCGAACAAGCAGGCTTTAGGAAAAACTATTCTGTGATTGACCATATTCATGTTGTTCGCCAAGTAATAGAAAAATACAGTGAATATCAGCTTACATACTATGTCGCCTTTATAGACTACAGCAAGGCATTTGACTCTTTAATTCACACAGAAATATGGAAAACCCTAAAAGATCAAGGAATTGAACACAAGTACATCCGAATCATACAAAACGTATACAAAAACAGTACAGCTCGTATCCAACTAGAAAGAAAAGGCAAATTCTTTAGTATCAACAGAGGCGTAAGGCAGGGGGACCCTTTGTCTCCCAAGCTATTTACAGCGGTCTTAGAATCCATATTCAGAAACCTAAATTGGAGGAATGTTGGCTTAAATATAAATGGCCGCAAGCTAACTCACCAAAGATTTGCAGATGACATAGTGTTGTTTGCACAAACACCTGATGACCTAAGTATGATGGTTCAAACCTTGGCATTTGAGAGCGAAAAGGTTGGACTCAAACTAAACCCCGACAAGACAAAGGTAATGACTAACAGTGAACAAATAACCATAAATGTCAGAGGAAACAGTATTGATTACACAGACGAGTACATCTACCTGGGTCAGCTAATGTCAACAATAGAAAATACAAAGAAGGAAATAGAAAGAAGAGTAGCAAATAGTTGGAAAAAATACTGGAGCATGAGGGAAGTTATGAAAGATGAGAAACTACACATTGCTACCAAAGGAAAACTATTCAACACATGCATACTTCCTATCTTAATGTACGGATGTCAAACTTGGCCACTGACGCAAAACAGCATGAATAAACTCACAAGTTGCCAGAGGAAAATGGAACGGAGCATGCTAAGCTTAAGAAGGTCAGACCGAGTAAGAAGCTCGGCTATCAGACAAAAGACTAAAGCACTGGACATAGCACAGAAGATCAGACGAGCAAAGTGGAAATGGGCAGGCCACATAATAAGAGGCAATGAGAAGTGGTGCCAATTAGTCACAGAATGGTACCCAAGAGACGGTCAAAGGAAAAAAGGCAGACCAAGAAAAAGGTGGACTGATGACATTAGTCAAGTCGCCGGTAATACATGGACCAGAGTAGCAAGAGACAGACTTGAATGGAGAAGGCTTGGGGAGGCCTTTGCCGAACAGCAACCGGACTTACAGAAGAGGAGCAAGGCCCAAATATTAGAATACTAAAAACATTGTAACAAAAAGTTCGAATAAAAGGCTTATATTATTACTACTATACTTAGGTGGTCGTTGTAACAAATGTGAAAAATCGAATTTGAAATTGAAATCGAAATCAGATGATACAGAAACCGAAAATACAAATGGCTGATCCCTCATACAATGCTTGCCCCGCAGGTTAAAAGTCCACAGGGCTAAATCAAACGTTAATTCCTCGTTTTGTTTTTAAATAAGTAATCTTTAAGAAAAGTTTGTTTTTTTTGTTGTTGAATTTAAGACTTTAATTTACTAATTACAACTACAATTACTAAATGTACTTGTTACTTTTTGAAGTCTTAAATTCGTTCATTCCGTTTTTTAATTACTTTCATACCCCGCTGGATACAGCGTAACTGTTTTTGTGGTCAAGTATTAAAATTTGAATACTTAAATTTCATTTCAACTTGAATACTTTTAGTCTCTAAAACAACTATCAATTGTGATGCGATTTTCGGCCATCTCCTTTTGTTTCGAATTAAAAACGAATGTTGCTTACTGACAACCCTACCTCGTCTCCCCATGTCCCGACTCCTGACCCGGCCAACAAAGCCGTCTTGTGCCTCTTTTATTATATTTGCCATCCATCTTTTTAACAGTGACGTCACATTAAGGCCTAAATAAAACGCGCCATATAATACCCAGGCGATTGTGTTAAAGTTTACGTATGTCGCCTTTGTCCCGAGAAAAATACCCAGAAGTAAAGCTTAGTCGGCGTCTTTTAGGAATTTCAAGTATTTGGCATTATTGGGACTGAAATAACCTTGGTTTTGTTTCCATTTTTGTATGATTCGTGAGTTTTCTTTCTTTTTGATCATTTCTAAAGCTCTCTACCCGATGTTGACCGACTAGACAGTATTACTATTCTAAGGTTATGCTGTCTGGTTGCTTGTCCGTCCATCCGTTATAGCTATGATCTTCTATTTTCGCTATACGAGTACGTGACTTACGACCTCAGCGTTAACGTTGCGATCGTTTTGATGCAGCGCGTCGTCTGACGTCAGTGTGTAAAAGAGACCACAACGGTACATTGACGTAGCGTACAGCTTGACGCATTATGTGGCCGACGACGTTTTAGGAGACCATCATGTTCTCGATGGAGACCTATTTTTGAATCACTCACAAGCAGATTTCTACTGACTTTTGTTCGTCATATAAAACTCCGCATCTTTGTAACACTCTATTGACTGCACTCGACCGCTCGAAACCGCAACGAGTGCCCACTCGTCACAGCAGGCGAGCGAAGCGCTAAAATGAATGTGTTGGGTAAAAACTTTGTCGCGTTCGCCAACAGAATGTCATACGAGTGATTCAAAAATAGAGCTCCATAGCCTAACTTATGAACCCACGAAACTAAAGCGTTGTTTTTTACAGATTGTGTAAATTAGTCGCCACTACAACAAATCCAACGAATTAGTGTGAATATTAATCAAAAACTACAATAGATTGCCTTTGTATATGACAAGTAGCAACAAAATACAACAGTTCAGCATATAAATAAAGTCTCGCAGACGTAGACAAAAATCCGTCCTCGATTCGAAACGAACTCAGATATATTATATTACGCGAAATCCTGTAAACAGACCCATATTTAAGGATCTCATACACAAAAGAAAAAGACTCAGGAAACTCACTCGTATATTTTGAATAAAGTTCAAAAGTACTTTAGTGATAAATAGTATTACGTCAAACTATCTCCGAACTTCCAACACGTCATCATCCTCATCATAGCGTTATACCGGTTATGCACTCGCACGTGAGGGCCCAAGGTCCGCTTTCGACCATGATCCAGGACATGACAGATCAGGAAATTACAGTGGAGCGACTGCTATCTGACCTCCGTGACCCTGTTACCAGGGGTACCTGACCAGTTTGGATCATGGTAACACATGCAGTCGCCTAAATGTGCAGGTTTCCTCACGATGTTTTCTCTCACTGTAGAGCATCGTTTAGTGAAACAACTAATGTACATAAATAAAATAAAAATTGGTACATGGCGGCACGTGGGATCGAACCGGTACCTCCCGCATGACAGGCAACCCGCTAGCCGCTGCGCCACAGACGCTTTTGAACTTCCAATAGGTATAATTATAAATTTTATTATAGCAAATAAATAAATCTGAATCTGAAATATGAATGCCTAATAAGTAGCAGTGCAATATTCAAAAAAAATTCATGTTCCCTTATTTGTAAGAATGTAACATCGTTGGTGATCTAATTAAAATGGCTCTACTTTTTCTTCGTCGCAATCGGATAGTACAACATAATACTAACAAAAGTTACCAAGAAGCTCTTTCTTTTCTTTGACCAGCCCTGTTCCCGTTCAATGAGGTCGGGTCTCCTCACTAATTAGCCAGCGCCGGGTTAGTCTGTCCTGGGTGGTCACATCCGGTAGTTGGGCTTCCTAGAGGTCTCTCCTGATGTTTGTCCACCGGGTCAATGACGGTCAGCCTCTGCCTCACTTTTCTTCTGGAAGGTTTAAAGCAACCTGCACCACGTGCTCTTTACTGCGTCTCATTACATGGTCAAACAATCTAAGGCGACATTCGGTGACTTTTTGACCAGGTGACCAAGAGCATTCTATCAAAAGAACAAAATATATTGCAAAAACATGGAAAACAAAAATACATATAAATGTAGACAATACACGAAAGAGTCAGGATATAATACAAACTGTGCGCCTGTGAAGTGTATTTAAAGGACCACACTTAAGTGACTCGAGACAATCAAATTGCAGTTGTTAATATTTATTTTATTGATGGGCCAAATGATCGTATACAGAGACATTGAAGCGTTTGTCATTTGCAACTACACGTACGTGATTGACAATCGCGCGAAATCATTGACCGTCTCGCTGTGCAATTGACAATCACTCGGTCAGAATCATATATTATCATCGGTCGACGGGAAGCAAAATAGCGGCGAAGCAATTGACGCGTCGATTGAAGGTCTATCATTTGCATCGTCAATGGAACATCATTTGGTCCATCAATCGCTATTTGGCAATCGCGAAAAGACGATCAATCCTAATTGTCAATTTTTACGATAAAAATTGACATTCGTGTTTGATTGCCTCGGGGCCCCATTATGGCTGACGCGATAGCGCTTGTTTTCTGTGGACCGTTCCTGTGTAAAAACCTTCTCTCTACCATTTATATTACATTTGAAGTCTGATCGTATCTCTAAAGTCGAACTTTGTTTCATCTCAATATGCCAAAGAGTTGAGTTAGAGCGAGTCGCTCCGGTGCCATAGACTACAGAGTTGCGTTCTCGTAAAATCGGAGCTATACAGGGATACATTTCAAAGGGGTGCAAAAAATAGAAATAAGATCTAGGAAACAATATAAAGGAACAACTTTAATTTTAATCATTGTATTTTTTAATTATCATTTACTACCTAAAAATAAGAAAAAAGAAATGGCACTGAATAGAGAGGAATGGAGAAGACTCCACCGACAAGAGCGTAACTCTTAAACTACAGATAGACAGATCTAAAAATTGACGTAACAAACTGAGGAAGGTGACCGGTGGTGGCTGGATGCTAGAAGCGGAGGACCGTGAAGTTGGCGCAGTCTTGGAGAGGCCTATGTCCAGCAGTGGACTGCAATAGGCTGATATGATTATGATGACCTAAAACTATCAGAAAATAAAGTAAATAGAGAGATAACCGCAACTTTCACGCGCCATAATGACTACTAATGTATTGCACTTTTCAGATAACATGTGAATGAGTTATATTATCCACCCGTAAGATTTTTAACCGCGTATAGGAAGTATTAAATGTAAAAAAAACATTGTTTATGTGTAAGTTCGATTAAGTTACTGATTTAAGTCACTCCTGAAAATTTGACACCCCTTTGCAATGTAACCAGTATTTTTGTCTGAAAAGCATTTTATCGATATTCACTGTCGGTGTTTGCTTGGAATTGAGTTAGGTTGTATTTGTAAGTAACTGAATTTGATTTATTGACTTTCAATAATTGCTAAGGCCTATTAAATACATATAACGTGATTGATACACTAACGGTCTATCAATAGCCAGACAATAGAAGGACTATCGATCGATGGAATCGAAAGTATTGTAGTTCCTTAATAACAAACGATCGATAAGTATTGATACTATCGATTGTTTTGGACTATCGATAGTTTAACAATTTGCAATAATTTTTTTTTCAATTTTCAAATACAATAGTCAATCACAATTAACTATGAGGATAAAGGAATAAATTATATCAAATAGTTTTTCTTGCGTAATAACAATAATTATATTCATATTATTTGACATTTTACATAACTAATAAAATAAACCTAATACTATTGTATTTTTTTTAACTATAGATTGTCCATTACAATCGATACTATCGATAGTATCGTTGCAAATAAAATCGAGAGTATCGATACTATCGATAGTTTGTTAATAATGAACTACATTACTATCGATAGTATTGCAATAATTCGATAGTATTGCTTTGTTTGGTGCTATCAATAGTATCGATAATATCGATACTATCGATAGGCATATTGATAGGGTACATGATTTTCCATGTAAACTATCGATAGTTCGGCAACACTAGTTCTGGCATTTGAACTTGCCGACAGCAAGCTGCTCAACGCCGGGCTCCGGTGAGAGGGTGGTAGATACCAGGCGGCAAATAACGGAGCTTACCATCGCTGATAGGATCTTTCAGCCGCCATCACAAAATCTAGTTTGTCATTGCCCGGGTTCGACCACCAGAAGGTAAATCCTTCACCACCTTATCATTTTTGTTGATGAGATAACCAATAAATGATGTTGCACAGCATATTCTTCCTTACCGTATGACACTAAGCTACTAAAGCATTTAAGTAGGTATTAGTACGACGTGTTCAACTAATATTATCAGAACCACGTCAATATTCAAAAGCACCAAACCTCATTTGCACAAACTTGCTATCTGGACCGTAAAATTTTATGATGATATAAGTTCTTCACGTTGTAGAATTAAGCTCTTATCTACATTACAAGTATCGTATAGAGAGTGTATATTTCACACTGGCGTATAATTTATTCAGATATAGGTACCGATCGTATAAATAATATGGTAAAGTAGATAGATAGATAGATCACTCTTTATTGCACAGCATAACAGAAGAATACAGTAAGTACAACGATTAACACAGAAAAATTAACAATTTAGGCGGTCTTATCACTATAAGCGATCTCTTCCAGACAACCTTCAGGTAAAGGAACATACTTATTCACAGGAAGCGGGAGTTTGGTAAGTAATTAAATTACCTTAATTAATATAAAGTGAAATAATATTAAAATATCACTGAGCAGCAATATATTGCAATCTAACCTGATTCTTCTCTCTCTTCTCTGACTTTCAGTATACTGTCATGATAATGATGGTAAATAATACTTTAGATTATTAATTAATCCTCGGTCGGATCATCGCTTAGCATTCGAGTATGCGGCCAAATGTCTAGACTGTTAAAATAATGTTATAATTCTAATTTTATTTCAGTGTCATCACTTGTATTATGTTTATAACTTATATTATACTATACTGATTTTTAATACACGATGGAGTGTTCGCTCTCCTTGTGATGTGGTTCAAAGTTGAGTGGTAGCGTCATTGAGTTACTGATGGGGTTATAAAGTTCAGAAGTATATTACAGCGGGCAAATTCGAAAGTCTAATGCAAGTAAACTAATAATTATAAATAGTTGTAAGCGATCCGACGAGGCGGCAGAACTTTTTGAATTATATTGACTTTTTAAATTTAGTCAGCCGCAATAACTGATACGCTTAAATATTTTTAATTTTAATATTTCAATATAAAATTAATGCCGTTATTGAATATTTTAGAATTATACTGATTATATTAATTATGATAACGATGAAATAAAATTTGATCTCGCTCCAAATGTGAACCATCTAAGTTAGTTACTTCATGATCTAACTTATTATTTATTCCTTTTAAACGTTCATTTAAAGTTTAAGTCATTAAGCTAATGGCTATCTTGAAGAACAGATTTGGCCCAAATATAAGAAGTTTAGGAGACTCTTATAATGAAATCTAGGCTCAAACTAACTTTCGAACTAAGCAAACAATTGGACAAAGAATATGAAATTGGTGAAAATTTTTAACAATAGGCAGACATTTGACCGCGATTTCACCTGATGGTAAAGGACGATGCGCCATGTCTGTCTAAAAATAATTTGCTTCTTTTATTCTTAAAATTATTTTTTAACTAGTGGTTCCCCGCGATTTCGCCCGCAAGAGTTGGATTTTCCATATAAACTTTCATCCCCCATTTCACCCCCTTAATGTTTTTATATCGCGACAAAATGTAGCCTATGTCCTTTTCAGGGTCTTGAACTGTCTCCATACCAAATTTCATCTCAATCGGTTCAGTGGTTTAAAAGCGTCAAGAGGTGACAGACAGACACACTTTCGCATTTATAATATAATTTTTTTTTAATGAGCCCCAAGCACATTGTTAAAGATTTTTAATAAATTTGGTAGTCTATTACTGACAAAACTGGTTAGTAATTTTCGCCTGTGCAGATGACGGACGAGGCGAAAACATCGTAAGTATCGTAACTTGATAAGTGGTTGCAATTAACGCGGTAAGAAAGGATCCCATCGCAAAGTGGAAGATTTCAGTAGCCTTACTCATAATTTTCGCACCTCGCACCACAAGATCTCAAGACACAGTTAGCTCTTTACGAGTTAATAGGAACGTAAATTATTAATGAGTGATAGTAGTTTAAAAAAAGAGACAATTAACACTTTAGTCTCCCTGTGACCACGAACACTGTAAAGTGTTTTGTTCGAATCAGGTTTTAAATAAAATGTAAATAAATCGCGCAGTAGGTAATCAGTGAAATTATTTTTAATGACATCATTATATCTCCAGCTACTTGTAGTATAAGCTACCTAAATGTAGTAATTCACTTAAGAAACTTTAATATAAGGTAGGGTAAAGCCTAGTTCTTATGTTCAAAGTATCGTTTACGATTATTCAAATATAAGAAAATAACATTGTGACACGTTTGAAACCCGGCATTAGCCAAGGGTCACTGAACAGAATACGTTTATAAAACAAACTAATCAGTACAAATAAAAGACCAATAGGGATTTTCTACCTAAGTTAGTACTACTTTCAGTTACAATTTCTACAGTGCCAAAGTAACTCTCAAATGTCTCTGCATCTTTTTCTATTATGACCGCGCTCACAATTAAAACTTACCGGTTTATTATCTATCCGCAAACTTCCTCACTTATTCATTTCGCGAGAAAAAACTTCTCATTTTAACTGTAGATCAGGATTAAGCCGTTGAGTTATACCGACGAGTTTTCGCGAATCTCGCCGAGTTTAATTAGATTCATTCGTTTGCTATTATACCTGCTCATTTAGTTAAGCAGGTCAAGATGGAGCTGTTCTTATGTTTTATGATTTCATATCTATCGTTACTTTAATAAAATAAAATTTGATTAAATTTCGTAAAAACTTGCAAAATAATTGCTTAAGTTATTAAAATATAATAATTTAAGCTGATTTCATCTTAACTGATGGTTAAATATTTGTAAAAATATTTCCATTGGATACATGCGGGTACATTCCCCAAGTATTGATGAAATCGAACGCCGGCTCACTGGTGTAGCAAGCACTTGCAAAAATTCGTCGACTGACTAACGTCCTCCGTAGCTTAGTTGGTAAGAGTACTCGCCCGGATAGCGAAGGGACGTGGGTTCGAGTCCCACCGGATGACACAGTCGATTAATTTTTGTAAGTGAAATTTGATTTAATTTCGTAAAAACTTGCAAAATAATTGCTTAAGTTATAAAAATATAATATCGTTACTTTGTTTTAGTTTTGAGTGAAGCTATACTAATGTGATTTATAAAAGTTACACAGAATGGAAACGCAGATCGGTAAGAAATAAAATATTGAACATATCGATTTTAGAAAAAAATCTTTAAATCAGTGTAAACGGTTTTGCCAATAGCTTGTCATGGTAAGTTAAAGAGCCATGTAGAGATCAATTCGGTTGCATACCGTAAGTTAAAATAGCAGAGTAATAAGTTAATTAAGTTTTAATGCGTTTTGTTAATATCTATTCCACAAACAATAGAAACTGTTTCATTTCACGTTTAAAGTGTTGTAACGCTTACAGTTTTTTTTTTATAAAATGAAACTGAAAATCCGCATTAAAATTGGAACTTATTAATTTAATATTGTGTACCGGACACTGAGTAAGTGTCCGGTTAACTGGGTACTAATCTCAACAGAGATAAGCCAACTACGCAGGAGACATAGTGCCCAAGTGTGTGCGCAATACACAGGTGCACTCTCTGTTCTTTACTCTCATAGTTCGGTGAGACGGCAATCCGACATGACCGTAGAAAGATCAGGCGCACGACCAACGGCTTAACGTGCTTTCCGAGGCACGGGGGTGTTAACACCACCAACTTTCTGACTCTGGAGCTGTGTCTGAGTTATTTCAAAACCGAAAAACCCAAACACTTTCGTGGATACCCAGCGTGCTGACCACTATACTAACGAGGCAGACACTGGGTACTAAATCGATATTATGAACGAAAGAAGTGCTTGTGGCGCAGTAACGGCAGCGCTTTGGTAGTGATACCAAAAGTTAAGCAACCCACGGCGCGGTTGTGATTGGATGGGTGACCATTCCGACCATTTAAGTGATGTCCATGACAAGCATCTCCGTGCTTCGGAAGGCACGTTAAGCAGTTGGTCCCGGCTAATATCTGTGGTATTAGTCGTTAAGCCTAGTCAGAGGCCCTAGGGCGGCTTGATAACTTCTGACAGTAAGGTTTGTCACTTGCCTTACATACACCCCTCCACCAATCCGCACTGAGCCCGCGTGGTGGCTCGTTCCTCCTCATAGTTGAGGTGAGGCCTTTTCCCAGCAGTGGGATCTAATAGGCTGACTTATATATTCGTGGGAGACTATACCTAATTAGCTTTCTTGACTGCTTATTTATTTGTAAAATAATCTCACCAGTCTCGGATATCAGAAACACGGGTATTAGTGATGAATAATTCAATTAATTGGGGTATTTTATGAAGGTATTGTTTTTATAATGAAAGTTAAATATTCCAAGTCATAATAAAACAATTAGATGAAAAACTTTTCGTTGGAAACAAAAAAAATTGAAACATTATATCCTTCTTTTTTAGTAGGTATCAAAATTTTTGGAGTTAATATCAATAAACAATAAAGTGGCCAAGTGCGAGCCGGCCTCGTGCATGAAAAGTTCCGTACTATCTATACAAAATTGAACACTGTATTATAACCTTTTTTTGTTTTCAAAACGGCAAAAAATCGCGTTTGTTGTATGTAAGCTCCACTTTAATATTTATTAAATTTTGTTTTTATTATTTGTTATTATAGCGAAAACAAAATTAAAATCATCTGTGAAAATTTAAATAATTTCATGAGATACAGCCTGATGATAGATAGACAGATGGTCATTGTTGGAGTCTTAGTAATTAGGTTGACTGCCTCGTTGGTCTAGTGGTCAGCACGTTGGGTACTATCCACGAGGTCCCGGGTTCAAATCCCGGGTCGGGCCGAAACTAGTTGGGTTTTTCTGTCTTGAAATTACTCAGACACAGCTCCGGAGTCAGGAAGTTGGTGGTGTTAACACCCTCGTGCCTCGGAAAGCACGTTAAGCCGTTGGTCCTGCGCCTGATCACTCTACGGTCATGTCGGACTGCCGTCTCACCGAATTATGAGAGTGAAGGGACAGTGAGTGCACCTGTGTATTGCGCACACACTTGTGCACTATAATATGTCCCGCGCAGTTGGATAATCTCTGTTGAGATAGGCCACCGTAGTCGAATTTCGGCTAGGAGGACATTAGTAATCAAGAAAGAAAGAAAGAAAGAAAAAGCCTTTATTAATTTGGGACATCACAAACACACACACATACACGCTAACAAAAAATATATAACATAATCGTAAATACAAACTGCACAACAAAAAAAATAACAAAAAACAAAAATTGCCAATGCCAATCCTGCAGCGCGTGCCGCGGTATGTCGGTGACGTCCGCATCAAAAGGACCTCACTCAGGATTAGGTCCCGTTCTTAGCCTTTCAGTACGGAACCCTAAAAAGGTCTGTATTTGGTCCACTAAAAAAAGTACGTTACACAAAATGCGTGTCGGAAATTTTTAGCTGCAGCTGGCCGGACAATAAGCGGTACATTTGCATAGCTCGCTTTTTTCGCTTAGCTCGCTAATCCGCGCTTCGTATGCGAGCGCACGCGACCGGTAATTAGATCGACGCAAGCGGGGTCGGGTGGCGGGCTAGTGCAGTTGACTGCGGAGCAAATGGGGTAGACTTTTAAAAAATTTGTTTTTTTTTTATAAATACTGCATTTGTTATGAAGAAGTAAAATTGCCTTGAGCTAGCAAAAATCCTAGCCGAGTTTCGACTACAGCGGCCTATCTCAACATGGAATAGGCAACTGTGTGGGTGATATTATAGTGCATTAGTGTGTGCGCAATAAATATGTGCACTCTCTATTTCTTCACTCACATAATTCGGTGAGACGGCAGTCCGACATGACCGTAGAGAGATCAGGCACAGGACCAATGGCTTTATACGTGCTTTCTGAGGCACAGGGGTGTTAACACCACCAACTTTCTGACTCCGGAGCTGTGTCTGAGTTCTTTCAAGATAGAAAAACCCATCACTCTCGGTCCGTCCCGGGATTCGATGGATAGTAGATTACTATCTATCTACTGTAGAGGTTTGGAGCTACGCGTAAAACCTCTATGTCTCGCTCGTTCGACTCTTCGATGTATAAATAAAAAGAAAGTTTCTTTGTACGTAAGATAGATTTTGGAGTTGTTTGAAAAAGATCAAATGGATGTCAAATAGTGTTACGTTGATAAAGATCTTATCTGTAAAAGTAAAATGAAGAAATAAACAACTAGAAAAAAGATAAGTGTTTTTAGTGTTATATAGTTAAATACAATTTCTCGAGTATATAGATACTTTCGTAGGATATAGAGAGGACTTCGCATCCAGAGGAAGTTCTACAGTGGAGGCTCCTTTCCGATCCCGCACCCCAATCAAGAAACAAGAGTGGTATAAATTACATAAAAAAAGGACAAATATACAATTTTATCTAATTTCAGAGACGATCAAAATCGGAGAATACATAACTAATGGAAGCTTGAATGACTAAAGAAAATCAATAATTAAGAAAAAGCCATAACCGGATACAAGAGCGAGAGGAATTGTGACTCCGCTATCTCCAGGATTATAAAGCTAAGTACTAAATATATAACAGCCATCATGGCATGTATATTTAACGGACACTTCGGACATGTATATGAATTTCTAGAACAGTTTGAGACTATAGCGTCTTTTAATGGTTGGTCAGACGAGACCAAAACCAGTGTATTGAGAGCCTATTTATCGGGCGCTGCTCTTTCATTTTATAGGAAAATAACAAATAAGTCTTCATTAAGTTTTACGGAAATAAAAGCTAAGTTTGTGTCCGAATTCTCTGAAGAAGAAGACCATATCGCAAATTTTTACAATGCCAAACAAAATTATAACGAATCTATTATAAATTACCTCTATAGACTCGAAGAACTAGCCTCAAAAGCGGAAATAATAGAAGATAGAATCATTATTAATCAATTCTTACGAAACCTATCAAATTTCAATAAAAATAAACTTAGCTTCCACACTTTAACATCCCTAAAAGAATTGAAAAAAGCTCTTGTACAGTCAGAGCAATTATTTAATAAAAATCATGATTTGACATTCAATTTGCCTATTAAACTGACCGGTTCGTTGAATAACACACAATCGGCTGAGAATTGCCCTATGCCTCGCGAATTATTTCAGACACCTTGTGCATCGCCATATTATCAACCTACAAGACCGTCATTTGGTGATGCTACGTTCAGAGCGGAGTGGAGTGCTAAACAAGAGTGGAGATCTCCCTGCGTCCCTCCCACTATGAGAGGACAACCGCACTCCGTCACTCCCACTACGAGAGGACAACCGCACTCCGTCCCTCCCACTGCCAGAGGACAACCGTACTCTGTCCCTCCCACTACGAGAGGACAACCGCCCTCCAACCCTCCCATTACAAAAGGTCAACCAACATATAGAAGATTATTAAACCAGAATTACCGAGCTAGATATAATTTGAATTAAGATATGAATTATATTACGAATCAACGATGAAACAAACCATATTATTGGAAGAAAGTTCTCAGGTAGCATCAAATACTTTGCAATTTGTTGATGGACAGGAGGATCAGACCAGTTATCTGAATAGAATTATATTTATTTTTGTGGATTTACCAGGAATGAAGCATTGTGTCATGATGTGGAAGTAAATAAAAAACAAAACGAAGATGAAAGTATTGATAATTTGGTTTTGCAAGAAGAGGTGCACACTGACGAGAAAGTTCTACAAGAACATCAAAACTTGGGTGAATCTATCGAAGAGGTATGTGAAGATGTAATTGTTGAAAATAATGAAATAAAAACAGTCGAGAATGATACGGATGCAGAATGGGAAACGGATGAAGAAATAGAAACGGATGAAGAAATAGAATCGGATGAAGAAATAGAAACGGATGAATAAATAGAAACGGATGAAGAAATAGAAATGTATAAAGGAAGAGAAACGGATGAAAAAAGAGAAACTGATGATGAAAAAAGAAAATTAGATGACAATAAGCAGTTACTTGAAGAAAAACTAGCAATGAAAAGAAAATTGAAATGCAAGAACAAGAAAGAAGATATGATGTTCGACGGGAAGAGTAAGAAATTCAATGAAATATTGAAACTCCGTAAGAAAAATGAAGAAATGAATAAAATATTTGTAGATAATAAGAAATATGTTAATAAAATTGATTGCTTTAAAAATAAATATACAAATGAAGTTGATACATTGTCTGAGGAAAAATGTTATCAAGTTGGTTTGAACAGACACGTTGATAATTTTATTGATTTATGTAAGAAACTGAATAGATCATTTATTATAGAAAAATTTAGCAATGTAGGTTAAGTACCAGAAAATAAAAAAAAAATTTTTGGTCGTAAAGTTAAATTTAGGAATCATTCATAATAATATAACTTTATTAATTTTATTTTTTGTTACATAATTTTGGTAGGAAGTGTAATGTAATATTGTAGGAAAAATATTTTGTTCAGTTACCTTTTTTTTCGTTGTCGGTTAAAATAGTTTTGATTTTGTGAATACTCACTTTACACTTTGTTAGTAGTATGGCTAAATAGTTGAGTCACAGACCGTAAAAGAAATTAAAAAAAATAAGTTGTCCATAGATTGATTTTGATTGATATTTGTCAAGTGTCAAATGATATCGACATTGAATGTTATTGTCAAGTGTCAGTTTTATTTTAATGTAAACAAATTATTTTGTTTGTTGTTTTAAATATTAGAAATAGTTACAATAATTATGAATTGTATTATCAAATAGGTGTGTAAATAATAAATGAATATAGTGGTGAACTGTTAGTTCTTGATATAACTATGTGAACAGTTTTTCATTGTATATACAACTTATTAATAAAAATTAAGATAAATTACTTAATACAACACAAAATCAAAAATTATAAAAAGGGTCCTTGTGGTAAGGTTCCTAGGATGCTGGCAGCATTACCGCGCTGGATAGCGATGCTTATACGCTGAGCAAGGTAGCTGCCAGCTCTTAGGTCACCACTGATGTCAACTAGCCTCTTGGAAATCTCTTTGAAAAAAGAGATAGCGTTGGGACCCCACGAACCCAGTGTTTCGACTCCAAACGGTACAAAGTGGTACCGGGAGTCGATCTGCCTGTACTTGTTCTTTTTAAAGTTTGCGGCACCTCTCACAGCCAAACCAGCATCACGGCTTGTCCCGGACAGATGAGAGGCTGCAAGTGTGTCGACACAGGTAGCGTCTTACACAAGAGCCCGACCCATCCGCCAAGGAACAAGTGACATCCCGTCTGGTCTCTTGCCATCATCACGCGCGATACCGTTCGGCTCGAGTAAAGCCGGCACGTTGATAGAGGCAAGAGATCGACGGATGATGTCGTTGATGCTGGCATGACGCGAAAAGCGGCCTGCACTTTTAATACAGGAGAGTCCGTGATGTCCCAACGAGCCGACATCAGGACCACAAGGACATCTGTGTGGAAGGCAAACCTCAGCACCAACACGCAGACCTATCGCGACTCGTAGAGTTTCTGAGTCCAAAAGGGTTCCCACGTTGGCCGAAGGATAGGCCTGAAGCCAGTATCCTGCTTCCTTGGTGGAAACTGCTTTTAGTCTGGCTAGATCCGCGTTGTCAGTGCTACTGTCAATAAGACTTTTCAAAATAGACTCACAAAAAATTTGGTCCCAACTCCTTTGAATTTTAAGATCTGAAGCTATACATTTATAAACATCCATGACTTAGGTAAAAACTGCTCGTGTGCTCATCACACAAGCAAATGCCCCTTGCGGGATTTCAACCCGTAACCGCTGGTTTAGTCCGGGGTGTTCGGGGCGCGAACCACTACACAGAATCGTAAGTAGTAAAAACGTATGTAGGAGATAGTCATTTACTGGACCGTGAGATGAGTTTATAAGTCATATTCTCCATTGAGTCGACGCAGACGAAATCGGAAGCAAGATAGCCTGAAATAAAATATAATTACGCGTACCTTTTTCCTCTCCATCAAAAAATCTTCACCTGTTTCAGAACCCTCTTCCTGAAACTGAGCAGTCAATTATCGACGATAGGTATAATTGTGATTTGTGAGATGTCCAAAATTAAGTGGGGCCCGAGGGACAGGGAGTGGGGGAAGGTTCGTTATACCGACGTAGGCCAGTAAATAACGTGTCGTTGACTTCAGTCGAATTGACAATATTGTCGTGTTTTTACTGGCATAACAGGTGTTGAGGACGGACATCTCAATGTTACGGTTTCTCCGTGATTTTGTGATATATTTTAGAGAGAAGTAGTTTTTTTGTCGTCGTTGTGTGTCTGTTTTTAAAGGGTTCTTTATAAAAATAAATATCCTCATTTTACCTAAATGTGGGATGTTTGCTGTCCATCACAATAGCAAGAAGAAGTAACTTTGATTGATAGTAGTCATACTCGTACATATGCTAATGTTATAAAGAGGAAAGATTTCATTGTTTGTTTGTATTGATTAGGCTCTGAAACTACGGGACCGATTTAAATGAAATTTAGAACAGGGTTAGTTTGGACCCTGGTAAGGACATGGGCTACTTTTTGTCGCAATATAAAATCATCAGGGGGGTGATATGGGGGATGAAAGTTTGTATGTAAAATTCGACTTCTCGGGGCGGGTGAAGTCGCTGGGATTTGCTAGTTTAAATATAAGCGTCATACCATGCCTGCAAACAAAGTACATGATAAATTAATAATGTCCTCCTAGCCGAATTTCGACTACAGTGGCCTATTTCAACAGAGATTAGCCAACTGCGCGGGACATTAGTGCACAAGTGTGTGCGCAATACACAAGTGCACTCTCATAATTCGGTGTGACGGCAGTCCGACATGACCGTAGAGAGATCAGACTGCCTCGTTGGTCTAGTGGTCAGCACGCTGGGTACTATCCACGAGGTCTCGAGTTCGAATCCCGGGTCGGGCTGAGTGTTAAGTTTTTTTGTCTTGAAATAACTCAGACACAGCTCTGGAGTCAGAAAGTTGGTGGTATTAACACCCCCGCGCCTCGGAAAGTACGTTAAGTCGGTGGTCCTGCGCCTGATAAATGAATACATGTGTGTAATACAAACACTATTAAAAAAACAAACAGAATTTTCAAGTTAGTATTTCCATTTCTTTTTCCACATTTAGATAGTGATGAGGTGTAATCTTTTGTGCATCATCTCGATATTACTTTCATATCTTGATATTATTTTTAAATCCAGCATATTGTGAGTCAGACTTGCGCAACAAGGGTTCCGTACCATTATCTTTTAGCCATTTATTCTTTATTAACGTCCGGTGAAGATACTAAACAGATGGATAAATAGCGGGTAAAGACTCACTCAACCTAAAACACATTGACTTGTGTTTCGATTACTGCGTCCATGTTGCGAAAACAACATTCTTTCATTTAGACCATTCTCCCACGAGGAGACAGAAATAGAACCAGTTTTCCACTTCGATGGAACAAATTACTGTATAGTCAATTATTTGTTCTGCGGTATAGTATACGATGTACACGTACCTACATTATTATCAATGAAAAATTTGGTTTTGAATAAAGCATTTGTATTTGTTGTACACAAGGTCTAAAGAACCTGGGTGACCGAGATTTGCTCGGCTAAAACTATTTCATAAAAATCTTTGTAATTCGTAAGTCTTTAAAAAACTAAACAAAAGCTATTTACTTGAATAAATTTAAAAAAATACTACTAGGATCAACAGGAACAACATCACACAAATAGCTTTGATCCCAAACTAAGCAGCTAAATCACTTGTATTATAAAAAAAACCCGGCCAAGTACGAGTCGGACTCGAGCACGAAAGGTTCCGTACCTACCATTGACCTACAACATTAGACAGTAAAGGCAAAGAAAACTTTTTAAGTTTATACTGTTCTTTTGGAAAAAAGTATATATTTTTATTTTATTTATAACTAGCTGTTGCCCGCGACTTCGTACGCGTGGATTCGATGATACAAACATTTTATACTTTCGTCGCCATCTAGCTATTATGATCTCTTAGTCTACCATGTCGTAAGGAGAAGAGAGGAATGAAAAATCAAGGTCCATAGGCACTCTTTTTAGATAGGTTACTATTACCTGGTAGTCCTCCTCTGGTAAGAAAATTTCGCATGGCAGTGACACCGAGTCCAAAACTAAATTTTGTCGTACGTACGTATATCTTTCTTAGTAAAAGTGTAAAGGTTTTTTTTTACCTTTTAGTTAACTTTATTGAAGGCAGTTTTATTCGTTTGTAATAAAAAAGTCAGACTCAAATGGCAATAGATGAATGCGGTTTAGCATTTATTTATTGTGTCCCTAGCCAACTCAAAGGTCGGTTTGTAAGTTACTACTCTCGTAAAGTTATTATTGTTATTAGGAGCCTGTCGTGTCCCACTGCAGGGCAATCGCCTCCCTACCCTTTCCTAAGTGATAAGTAGTATAAAAATAATGCCAATTGACTTTGATCTTTCATTAATAATACAGTAATTCAACAAAATTTCGACAAACTGTCTGTGGTGAAAGTATTCACGAACTACTTAGCGTTATTAAGGTTAGCAACAGAGAAATTATGACTCCTGAATGTTAACGCTTAAATACCTAAATTAATGCTGTAGCATATATGCCTATAAAATCTGAAGGATTCTCTCGATTTCTCCAGGTTTCCGTCACCAGATCGTAACTTGGAGACAGTAGGATTACCTTGGGAGTTTGAAAATCAGTCTAAAGTAATTTAGCATATCAATTGCTCCAGACCTGCACAACAATTTGAGTAAGTCAATAGAAAATGCTCATCGCGCTGAACAAAGTTCCCTACGACGCTCTATTCATATCTCTTATAGCTGAGCTGAGCTGCTAGGGTTCTATATTAGTTGCTGAAGACCTTCAATTTATGTACGTCAATAGAAAATGCTCATCACGTTGAACAATGTTCACTAAGGCGCTCTATTTATATCTCTTATAGTTGAACCGAGCTGCTAGGGTTCTATATCAGTTGCTCCAGACCTTCAATTTGTGTACGTCAATAGAAAGTTCTCATCACACTGAACAATGTTTCTTGAGGCGCTCTATTCATATCTCTTATAGTTAAGCTGAGCTGCTAGGGTTCCATATCAGTTGCTCCAGACTTCAATTTGTGTTCGTCAATAAAAGTGCTCATCACGCTTACTAACTTTTATTTAGGCGCTGCTTTCATATCTCTATTAGTTTACGTGTACTGCTAAGGTTCCACGTCAGGTACTCCGATCTTCAAACGACTTTGGCGGGCTATATCTCGCAAATGGTAAAGCTGATAAAAAAGTGTTGTGTAGAAACCCTACCTTATTTTCATAGTCATTTTTAACGATACCCCACTCAAGGGGGTGCACTCAAAAAAAAACACTTCCCCCCCTTTACATGTATGGGGAGGTAACCTTAAAAAGGGGTACTTTAATTTTTTTATATTTTTAAAAATGAGATCAATATTTGAAATATCCTCCAACCAAGTAACATGCAAATCAGTCCATAAACGTAGAAGATATTCTGCTGTGACAGACTAGGACGGACGGACTGAACGATCTTAAAAGGGTCCCTTGTCGGACTACGGAACCCTTAAAACACCGGTGGTAGTTACCACAATACTCAGATTCAAGACTATAATTTAGTAATCCATATTTTATAGTGTCTTTCAAAATCAATCCTTTAGAGGGTGGCACTCGCGTTTGGTAAAATAGGGCTCTGGTTACACACTCTTATAACAAGATTTGTTAGTAACCTTCATGAAACAGGGCCCAGGACTTAAAACTTAGCAATAGCGTTACTTCCACCTCAGGATCCGCCAGTCACTCCCGGTTCTTAAGGATTGTCATCCGCCGGGTTTTACGTAAGAGTGATGATTAGACCACGTTTCTTTGGACTCTGTAGATACAGCGTTTTTAAACACGCGCAATTGAGTACCTAGTTTTATGTCACAAACGATTTTTTAAATGGGTTTGCTCTTGAATTCAGACTAAACCAGACGTGGCGTAGACAGAGTCGACGGTAGAGCGAGCACACCCAGAAGGTTCTGGCACTCCCACTCACCGACAGAACACTGCAAGCTGCTTGGCGCCGGGTTCCGGTAGCTACCAGGCGATAGGTACCTAACAGTGCCCACCAACGCAGCACCAGCGCATCACTAGTAAAAAGAGCACTAGATGTTTACGTATAACTCAGAAAAAGTCATTGGTACATGGCGGTACGTGGCATCGAACCCGGTACCTTCCGCCAAACCGCTAGCCACTACGCCACCGACACTTTGTACTAGCCTCTAATCATTCGGCGATAAAAAAACGCTGAGTTTGTGAAAGCCTGTGCCTTACAATAGCGGCTGACTCGGCGATTCTGATCGGGGAATTAACTAATCATTCGCCGAGAGGCTTCCACTGTTATGGTAATACGAGAAGGAAGTACAATGGTGGATCAGAATGAATGTGACGTTTTTCAAGCAGCAGAAAGGCGGTTTTGTTTGATGAAAAATAATCGGTGTTGGCTCACATTTTTAGTGAATATTACACGCGAATAAAGTAGAAAGTAAACGTAATAACGTTATGATCGTCTGCTGCGAATGATTCAATTTATTTTGCATAAATTGAGTTTGACAGGCGTGCATTATTTAGTGTTAATCTTCTTGGTATTGTCAAATATTCAAAGTTACGTTTAAATCAATTCAGTTGATTTTTTTAAATTTATTTCACTAACTGCCAATGTATTGTTGAATAAACTGGATTATTACTGTGCACAAAATCTTTTATTTAACACTACAGACTGACTTAAATAGTTGATGTCACACCTACTCTGGAACTGTATACCTACCTCTGTAATTCTGTATTTTATTTTATTTTATTTGTATTTGGGCTTAATTATTTATACTATTACTAGAATAAACTGATATAAAAAGACAAAATTATAATTATCTCATCCAATAACCAAGAGTTTAACTAAACGTTGTGAAACGAGATGCTAAATACCTCGTAAACTCATACGCGAGCCGTGCGTGGCGCGTGACGCGTGACGCAGACTTGATGCGTCATTCTCGTAACGATTGACTAATGCTATTGAAAAGTCACGTAAGTAGACGTACTTGAATGTTTACAGAACCATTGATGGCCCTTTTCTTGAATAAAAAAACGGGTTCCGTACCATTTCCAATACAACATTCGACACTCATACGGGGTGACTTGTGTATCAGTATGCAAAGAATACAATATTCTCTGAGGGCTCATTCACACGGGATCCGTCATTGACGATTCGTCAAAAACAGGATACGTCATGACGGGTGGACGTTCACATTGCATACGGAATCGTGTTTTTTCACGATTCGTCAAAATATCCTAATTGAATTTGGTTAAAAATCCGTGTATTTTGACGATTTGTGATTTTTAAAAACACGAAACTAGATTTAACACGTATTGTCATTTTTCACGATTCGTGATCCGCATTCAAAAAAAAGAACGAATCGTGAAAAAAGACGAATCGTCAAAAGTCACGAATCGTTTTTGTGTGAACGGGCTTAAAAAACAAAACATGTGTTTTTTATTTTGGTCGTCCAGTACAAAAATATCGAGATAAAGCAATTAGACCGTTCGAAAAATGACTAAAACGTTAGACACAGCTCAAGGCCATTGCCTCCCGCACAAGGCCATCATAATAATAGCAACCCCGCGCCAATGCCTAGACGCCGTATTCATCTTATTCATGTATGTCCTCCTAGCCGAATTTCAACTACGGCGGCCTATCTCAACAGAGATTAGCCAACTGCACGGGACATATTTTAGTGCACAAGTATGTGCGCAATACACAGGTGCACTCTCTGTTCCTTCACTCTCATAATTCGGTGAGATTGCAGTCCGACATGACCGTAGAGAGATCAGGCGCATGTATAGGTACGAGCAACCACGTTTATTGATAATTGGATCGGTTAAAACAATTTATTTATTTTACTTGACTTACCTATTTTTTTTACAAAAATAGCATGTATGAACGATACATTATGTCTGGAAAAAAAGTTGATTCTGATACAAAAGTTACACTGTATATTATAACATTTTATTTTTGTTTTAAAAACGGCAACAAGTCCACTTAAAAATTTATTTTATTCTGTTGATGTTATAGGGACAATAAAAGAATATCATCTGCGAAAATTTAAGCTTTCTAGCTATCACGGTTAAATACAGGCCGGTGACAGACACGGACAGCGTAGTCTTACTAAAAGGGTCCCATTTTTACCTTTTGGGTACGGAACCCTAATAAAAATCTGTGTTCTATTTACTGTTATCATGTTGTTGTCATAATAATTAATGGTTTGGTTGCACGATCACATTCGAACGAATGTTGATTACTAAATGCATGCGCACGAAACACAAACAATTTAATTCGCATCACGAATCCTAATTAAATTATTATTGTTTATCTTACAGAAAGTGAAGTTATAAATTCTTCGTAACTTTACTTCTTTTCTTTTAGAAATGAAAGACATTTTCAATGAAACAAAACACAAAGACGGAACAGTAGCGAAACAATATGAAACGAAAGGCAAGTTATTAAAGACGTAATGTCAATTCGTATTTCAAAACAGAAACAACTCTGCCATCCTCGCGCTTAAATCTGCTTCGCACCATCCACTTAATATCTCCGACTCGATATAACATTGTGTTGGCAATGTTTCATAACATCTTCACAAAAGAGGACATGTTATTACGTCTAAGCTTAAACGTTATCAGCGAGTTTATGTACGCAGTAAAGTATCAGTAATCGTATTAGCGTACGTATGAGACTGTTTGTCGCGCGTCAATGCCGCAACATTGAAATATGGCTGGCGACAGCGAGACGTCGCGCGCCCGCATAAATCCAAGAGTTTCTACGGACAAATATTTTCTAATCTTTTAGTTCCTATTTGGCTGCGTCTGTGGGTTTTATTGTTTTGGTGCAGTGTTTTGGTTTGTTCTTTTCATCTAGAGGTTTCATATTGTACGGGATTTTATCGTTAGTTCGTCTGTTCTTTGTGACACACTTCTTCATTGGTACTCTAATACTTCAAAGTATGTACTTGGAGTAGTGAAGGATCTACCTCCTAGTGGTCTACCCCGGGCAATGACATCATTAACTCCAGTTTGTGATGGCGGCTGAACGATCCTATCGGCGGTGGTAGGCTCTGTTCGGTGCACCTGGTAGCTACCACCCTCGCACCGGAGCCCGGCGCAAAGCAGCTTTCTGTATTGTGTCGGTGAGTGGGAGTTACCAGATACCTACTTCTGGGTGAGCTCGTTCCACCGACGACTCTGTTTACGACGCATCTGGCTTAGTCTACAGTCAAGAGCAAACCTATTTCATATAAAAAACTTACCTTGACTTGATACCAAAAAATATTTTTCGAAGCATCACGTGACATATTATTATTATTTTGAGATTTCATCGGCAACAGCCAAATTCGCTTTAGAAAGATTTCGTCTTTTTTAAGGATCGACACCACTTTTACCAAAACCGAAAATAGAAAAAACCTCTTATTAATCTTGCTGGTGCTGACGAAGTCGCGGGTAACCACTAGTAAAAAATAAAACAATATTACTTTAAATACCAACCCCAGACGGATAATCCATGTCATGTGTGATGCATCATGATAAAGGTTAAACCTATGTTTTAAAAATATTATGTATCTATTAAATAATTATTAAGTAATTAATATTATTTTGAGTGTATTTTAGTTACTTTCTTTAAAAAATGCAATACCCAAAAGGGTCATTATGTAAAGCTCCATTGTATTTATAAGACCTGAATGTACTCATAATGGCAATATACGCATTTGAATTTGCTATATTTATTTTCGAAGAACAGCAGAGTGACCTAAAACATGCCATCAATACGAGGGTCAAACTGAAAGTTCTTAGAACTGGCCACTTATAAACAATATAATAAAAAAAATATTCTAAAATTTGAAAATAGAACTCTTTGCCAATATTACTGAGTATATATTTCATTCATTTGTCATTTGTTTTACGACTTGGCGGCAAATTGAAAATTGTCTGTGTCACGTCAAAATGAATTTAACACGAGAAAATTTTCGTGCAATGATTTTTTATGACTTTCGATGTCATTTAAGTCAACAAGAAAGTTATGATAGACTACGATTGGCCTTTCACGATGAAGCCCCATCTCGTGCGACTGTTTACAACTGGTTTAATGAGTTTAAACGTGGTCGCACTAATCTCACTGATGATGTACGTGAGGGACGGCCTTCTACGGCGACGACTGAAAATAACATCTGTGTTGTGCGGCGTATGATAGAGACTGACAAAAGAGTGACCTATCAGCAGATTCGGACAAGCTTAGGCATCGGTATGAGTCAAGTGCACAAAATCCTCCACGAACATTTAGCGGTCAGGAAGCTTTGCGCCCGGTGGATACCTCATAATTTGACTAAGGCTCAAAAACTCCATCGTGTGGATTGGTGCCGTAAAATGATTGAAAGATTTAACGGAGGTGACTCAAATGCTGTGTTCGACATACTAACAGGTGACGAAAGCTGGATCTACTGTTATGATCCTGAAACCAAAAGACAATCTGCTCAGTGGGTGTTTCCTTTCGAGGAGTTGCCAACTAAAGTGAAGAGAGATCGAAGTGCGGGAAAAAAAATGGTGGCCTCGTTCTTTGGAAGGATAGGTCATTTCGCAACAATTGTGTTAGAGGATCAAAAAACAGTTTCTGTAGAATGGTACACTACCAATTGTTTGCCACTTGTCTTGGAAAAAGTTCGAGAGAAACGACCTCGCAGTAGGATCCTCCTTCACCACGACAACGCCTCGTCGCACACCGCCAAGCGAACGATCGACTATTTGGCGACATCAAACGTTGAATTACTGGGTCACCCGCCGTATAGCCCCGACCTCGCGCCTTGTGATTTTTATTTATTTCCAAAAATTAAAGAAAAACTTAAAGGAAAGCGGTTTATGAATGCTGAAGAAGCGGTGGCTGCGTATCGCGATGCCATTGAAGAGACCCCTAAGGACGAGTGGGCAAAGTGCTTTTCCTAGTGGTTCCATCGCATGCAGCGGTGTATTGACGTCAATGGACAATATTTTGAAAAGATATAATAAAACTAATAACTGGCTAATGTAATCAGTTTTTGATTTTCTAAGAACTTTCAGTTTGACCCTCGTATTTACCGTAACGAAACGCTCGTTTCGGGACACGGGAGCGGAGAGCGTTAACACGGGAGCACAATGTCACCGCCGATTAACTAAACGTTGTTAGCGCAACAATGACGCGACCTAACAGCGTTCAACGAATATTACGAGTAGTGCTCTGGTGAAGCTCGTTGCTTTAATAAGAGAGCTTTTAACTACGCCGTGCTCCGAAATAACTAGGAACTTCGCTGGAAATAAATGAAATACAGTGTGGCCGGGTTTCGAACTAGCGATAATTTAAGGGCCTTTACAGTCAACCTATATGTATGTATCCCACTACTGGGAAAAGGCCTCACCTCAACTATGAGGAGGTACGAGCCATACTCCACCACGCGGGCTCAGTGCGGATTAGTAGAGAGGTGTGTAAGGTAAGTGACAAACCTTACTGTCAGATGTTGGGTGCGCTTCATTTGATAGAAAATTAAATGATCTATTTTTAACTGGTATAACGTTCATTAAACATAACTTTACTTAAAATAAATACCGTTTCTATAAATTAATTTCGTATAATCATTGTTTGTTAAAATATACAGGTGTTATAAAAGCATTTTGTATATCAGTCAAGGGATATAAAAAATATTTTATTTAGTGCTTAAATGTTATAACTTTTATGAGATATAACAATAATTTGCTACTTTAGGGCAAATTAAAATGTCATTATTTGTTCGCTGGCACGCACTGTTTTCGAGATACGAGTGATTCTTAATTGTATTAATATTAGGTTTGATTACATTAGGTTAGGTTAGGTTAGAAGTGTTGACCACAACGCCGGACGCCAGGAACTATTTTTTGTTTATTTCATTACATACAATCGGAGTAAGACGTCAGAAACAAAACCACGTTTGACATTTTTGTTGTTTGATGTAGGGCAGGCGTTATACGATATGAGACTTATATTTATCATTTTTACATTGAATAATAATTATAGCATTTGAATAGTATATAAAATGAACTTTAGAAATGTTGATTATCATATCAAATGAAATAAGACAATGTACATCTATGTCAAACGTTAACTATATCAAATGAGTTGTTATACCACAAAAGCATTATATTATAGAATTGTATATCAATTAAATGTTAGATCAAATATACTTATAACAAAATTTCTACACTTATTTATAATATTTGAACATTATATGAAATGAACTTTAGAGTTATTGATAGTTATATCAAATAAAATTAGATTTCATGAATTTATATCAAACGTTTACTATATGAAATGAGCTGTTATATCATAAAAGATTATCTTAAATGAATTTATATCACTTAAATGTTAGTACAAATAAACTTATACCAAACATTACACACCCGTCAGATGTTATCAAGCCGCCCTAGGGCCTCTGACTAGGCTTATTGACTAATACTACAGATATTAGCCGGGACCAACTGCTTAACGTGTCTTCCGAAGTACGGAGATGCTTGTCATGGACGTCTATTAAATGCTCGAAATGGTCACCCATCCAATAGCTGGATTAGTGGGTTGCTTAACTTTGGTATCAATACCAAAGCGCTGCCGCCACTGCGCCACAAGCACCTCTAAGGGCCTTTAATTAATTAAATTTTAGAGACATAGGTAATTCTAATTTTAAAAAAAGTTTTGTAATAGGTATAAAAAACTATTTAACTGTTTGTAATTTTAAGCATGATTTCTTATAACTTATTTTTTTTCTCTATGACAGTCTATAATTTTGAATTAATCTTTATTTCAGGCTTGATAGGTGATAGTGTTACCTCTCAAATGAATCATTTTCATAACTTTAAGGACCTCCAGATCCATAGAAATTGCATTTTTTTTAAATAATTAAAATGGCTGCCATTACAAGAGGGGAGTTAGAAGTTAGTTATGTCACAAAATTATCTAGTAGTAATAAAATGAACAACAAAAAAGCCAACAAGTGAACATAAGTTTTGAAAAAAACAAAACACCCGATTGCAAAAATTTATATATTTTTGAAATGGAATTTTTACTGTCTTTCATTTGATACCCATATTGCTATGGTAAGGAAAATTTCAATGCCCCCTCCCCCTTTATTTCCATTTGCGGGCGCCATTTTAAAAAAAAATATAGACTATGTCACTCTTACAATTTTGACAAATTCAACGACACCTCACATGTCAAAAACTGTCCAGCCGTTTTGGCTGTAGGGCATGCCAAACAATTATATATACATACATACTCTCGAAAAACATAACCCTCCTTCCGCAGTCGGGTAAAAATGCTTCTAAAAAAGGAAGGTTATTGAATGATTAGAAGACCATAACCTTCGAGTCGTTTTAGTAAACGGGCGTTGAAGTAGGAAAGTTCTCAAATGGAGACCATGTCTCGGAAAACGTAGTGTTGGACGCCCCCCTGCTAGGTGGACCGATGACCTGAGGAAGGTGGCCGGTGGTGGCTGGATGCGAGAAGCGGAGGACCGTGAAAGTTGGCGCAGTCTTGGAGAGGCCTATGTCCAGCCGTAGACTGCAATTAGGTTGATATAAACCTTAGAGTCAATAAATCAAAAAGTCGTTGCAGAGAAAAATATTTATCAATAGTCATTTTCATTATCGTAAATTAACTTCAAAGAACCTATTCCAAAACGAATTTCGTCTGTTCCGAATGAGTGCAGCCCCGGTCGCATTATCACTAAATTAATGTTCACTGCTCATTCCGTTCACGCTCTATTGCGCTGGATTCGCAGAGCGACTCACTCACTCGTTCACGAACGAATGTAAACGATAACAAACGCTCGCGACGCTTAATGAAGCAACGACTTACCGTAGTTTTAAGCTTACAAGAAACATCAGCTGAAATGTAAAATGCCATTTAGTTTAGATAAGCATACCGACAGTGCGTCTGACTGAGAAATGAAGGTAGTTTATGCTGAAACAGTGCATTAAGTAGGTAAAGTTTGTCAGTTACACTTGCAAAAGTATAATGAGCATTGCAAGTTTATTACTGAGAAACTCTTAAATAAAAATTCTTGGCGTGGTATTTGAACAAGTTTAACTTTTTTAATTATTTTTCGTTTTATATGACACAAGGCTTCGGTGGCGTAGTGGGTTGCCTCTCATGCGGGAGGTACCTGGTTCAATCCCACGTACTGCAATATACCAACGACTTTTTCTGAGTTCTGTACTTTAGTTGTTTCGCTACTAACCTATGCTCTTACAGTAAGGGAAAAAATCGAAACCTTGAGGCGACCAAATGTTCAACCAAAATCTGAACTGGTCAGGTTCTCCTGTTAACAGGGTCACGGAGATCAGATGGTAGTTGCGCCGCTGTACGGTAATTACATGACCTGTCATATCCTGGATCATGGTCCAAAACCGACCCTGAGCCCTCGCGGGCGAGTGCACAGCCGGGATAACGTTGAGATGGTGATGATGAATACCCTGGCTTTATTGTAATAAAAAAAATACATACATGCAGCATCAGCTCATGCTTGTCAATCAGTCTTTGACGGCAGTATTATATCCTATATCCTGTAACCTACCCAAATTGTCACTTGATATAAAAATCTGAATCTGTTCTTGTTATACGAGTAAAACTTTTTACCCACATGCAATAATACAATTGTGCACAGATAAATCTTTACAAATTGATTCCTTATCACTGATATCGCCATCACTTTCACCGACAAAAAGAATCCATTCGTCGGCAAATACCGGGAGCGTTTCACTAGCTTCCTATTGCTCCAACATGTTATTCTGTCAATCGGCGCGGAACGGAGGCGTATCTCTGCTTATTGTAAGTGAATGAATGAGCGGAGGATCGGTAAAGTAAATTATCGGCTATCGGCAATTCGCTGAGTCGCGCCGGCGCCGTCTAGATCGTATTACGACGAGTGCGGTGCGGAGGGTGGCGGACGAGAGGAGCGGTAGCGATAGCGGATTACTTGTGCTCAGTCACAGAATAGGTACTAGTACTTCGTACAGAAGTTTGACTTTGCAATTAAATTCAGAGAAATATCTACTCAATGTCGTCAACGATATGGCGTAATTTAGTTCGTCTCAGAGTCAAGCACATTTTCGTTTAGACACCTACAGAAATCCATTGCAAGATAATTTCATTCTTATAACTCTGGAATATAATCATATTCCAGAGTTATAAGAATGAAATCAATTATGAATCCATAATACACACGTACTATAATGTGACTTGATAGGGTTGACTGCTACAAGAAGCCACTAACACCATCTAGCGCACCTTTCTAGTACTTTACTTATGCTCGTACAGCCAGCAACGTAGCGCCGCGCGCCGCCAGTGAATAAAACGTGCCAAGCGTGTCGCTGCTAGCTCGCGACACCCAAGTTGATTACCCCCCACGATGGGTCACCGCGCGTGGGTACGTGTTTGCTACCTACGCCGGGAGTTACACAGACCAGTGATAATCTAAAGAAGGGATGTCAAACCTAAGGCACGCGTGCCACAATAAAATAAATTCGTAACTATTTTTTGTAAAGTGTGACACGTTTAGCAATATAGGTTTATTTATTACTGATTTAAGGACTCTGAAAGTGTTGGTATGGATGGTCAATTTTATCAGTCAGTGATAGTAAACGATCGCCAGAAAAATATTTTTTGAACTCAATGCATCACAAAAAATCAGGCGACCGAGTGAGCATTGTGCAACCATGATCCAGACTGGTCTGGTTCCCCTGTTAACAGGGTCACGGAGGTCAGATGCCAGACGCTCCACTAAAATCTACCTGATCTACCATATCCTGGATCATGGCCCAAAGCGGACCCTGGGCCCTCGCGTGCACAACCGGAAAAGCGCCAGGATAATGATGATGTGCATCATGCACAGAAAATTAATGTATTATGTGCATTAACAAGCCTGAGAAGGATACTGAACCGTAGACATTATACTTTGTACATTTTTTTATAAAGGACCTCAGCTCATATTTACATTTTAAATCTGGTATCAACTACAGCTTTTATAAAGTATTTTTATATAAACTTTGTTATTAGCAACTTTTTTACTTGGATGACTGTCACTAATTTCTTTTATTTATCGGTAAAGACGATATTGTGCTGCGTCCAGTTGTTACTATTAGCTTATTTAAAAGAAAATCTTGACAGTATCTTTAACTGCGATATAATTCGATTCCGAAGCACAATAAACCGAGTCACGCAAACCTTTTAAAATGACATTATTGCTACCATAACAGTTAAAATTGCGCCACGCGCGCATTCACGGACAAACGGAGAAATATTGTCGAATTAAACAATGCTCGGTGGTGTTTCAAAGTAATTGGACGTCTAGAAGAATTGCTATAGTCGCGAATGTGATTGTCGCTAGCGGTAAGGCCCCAACTTTATATCCACAGTCTTACAGTTTCTTTTGAGACTTTACATTTTTTATAACAGTATCAAATCTTGTAGTTACTAATACAATTATTGATTGTTTATTATCGTTTGTTGTATGGAATTAAATTAATAATCAAATACTTGGCAAATCAAAAAATGTTTAATCAAATCTGTATGTCGGATGCTCTGTCTAAGCTGTACACTTTTCAAAAACCGTTTCTCTACTACACTAGTCGATTCCCGCAACTTTATCGCCACACTTTTCACACATTTCAATTTGTTTTTTTTTTGTAAATTCTGGAATACATTATTCTTAATTTAGAAACCATTTAGCTAATTCATTTCTAATTTTAATAAATTTACCTAGCATTAAAAGTGACGGAGTTGCATGTAAACCCCCCTTTTGTAACCCCTTAAGAAGCGAATTTCCAAAAATGTTTTCTTAGTGCTGGTCTACACTATAAAGTATATTAATTTATAGTTTGAGTAAAGTATATTTATTTGGTGCATAGATGTGTCAGTCGGTCAGTCATTTCATCAGATTAATTTGCATTTTTATATATTTAACATTACTAACCCAAAACTCAATCAACATAGGATAATGACGCTAACATTACTTTTCAAAATGATGTACTTTTACAGTCTAAATGATTTCTCACGAAACTCTTACATAATCTCTAAAAAGTATCCCTCACCCCGTCGTACGGCCCTAAATTCAATTTGCGTTCACTCAAAACACACTCACGAATTCTTTTTCCGTATCTCTTTAAAAAACAATGAACCAGCCCCTCTGTTTGTTACGTGGCGTCTTTGAATTAGGCGATACGGAGCGATGGCGCTCAATAAAAACCACTGATCGCGTAGTCAGCGATCCACAAAAGATATGCAAATACGGGTGCTGATTGAGCACACACCCTCACATGCCCCCTCTTATTAGAGTTCCGTAGGCTCCATTACTATCATAGGAGGGGAAAGATGCTGGGACACTTGGTATGAATCGATGACCTTATCAGAATCATTAAAGAGGAAAAAGTTGAACGGAAAAGGAATAAAGGAAAGCCAAGAAGACACTACATGGACCAAATAAAGACAAAATTAGGTGTCATGTCGTACCAAGGAGTCAAGGAAATGGCACTGAATATAGAGCAATGGAGAAGACTCCACTGACAAGAATGTAGCTCTTAAATTATAGACAGGCTTCACTGTGGGTGTCAGGGACCCATAATAGTAACTAAATCTCCGTCTTATAAGTGTCTCTCTGTTAGCGACTGTACTTCGTAATAGGAGAGCAAAGTAGAAGGGCAAAGTTTTTTGATACTCAGCCCCAGATTCTGGCATGTACACTCGGGCCGCACGTCAGACTATCGCACTTTGACGTTGAGACCGCCCCTATTTCCTACGTAATAAAAGCTATTTTCGTAGTTCAAGTGGGTAACTTGACGTGCTGACTGTCTGTACTCGTATAATTTTAGGGCCCATTTTTACATAACGAGTAACATATCATCCCGTTTCTGTCAACGTCGAATGACTGACATAGACAGAACGATGTTTTAAATATGTTTAGTGCTAATAGAGGAAAAATATAACTGACATTGAATGACATTTATTTGGTACGTTATGACGGAGTAAACCCAAATGTGAGTTTCAAAATGGCTGCCATGCATGTTAGGGAAAAATGTAACTGCTGCTGGAATGAGTCCAATCAATAAATTACTAGTTTAAAACACTAGTAAAATACGCTTTTATAAATGCACGTTAAAACCAAAAATAGACCTATGTGCCAAATTTTGAGTCTCGAGTCCCAGCGATTTAGGCTGTGCGTTGATATGGCAGTCAGTCATTCAGTTAGTCAGTCATTCATTAAGTCAGTTTAAATATTTAGATACTATGCTATAGAACCCTATATGCTGGAATCCGACTCGCACTTCACCAGTTCCAACGATTAGTTCGATTGCTCGCCTCGCCCGTATGACTGCACCTAATTATCTCTCAAAGATGATCGAAAATTCGAAGTGTGAAGCGATTCGTTACCCTCATCAAATTGCTTAGCTGCTAAAGAGTTCGAGAACTCACCTTGAATTTTTCTGTCGATGCTCTGTAAATGTTTGAGCACTTTCTTCTGATTGTCTCTTCTTTGATTTGAACGTTATACGGAGTAAGGTTCTTCTTAGGGGGAAAGAATAATTGTATTTAAATCAAAGTAGGTAATCAAACATTTGTAGCCTATTAAATAAGCTAAGCTAAAGATGCTAAGGTGATTATTAATTTCAAAAGTCAGATAATTGTTTTTTAAAATTATTTTTTTAATATTGGCCATCATCACATACATTGCTCTAATCCCAAATTAAGTAGCTAACACGCTTGTGTTATTAAAATAAGAAACATGGTGGTACCACAGCACCCAGACACGAAACAATAAAAAATATGGACTTCTATATTTGAAAGATGGCAACACATTGAAAACCGGTGTGCACGATACTCCACCATGGAGTTCGTCATATTCTAAACGCAAGAAGCACTTTATGGACCTTATTATTTTTTCTTTAGCCTTTGGTGAATGAAACCAACCGGAAATCGTACAATTATGACGTTTGACAGCTAAATTGTAAACTAAACCACTAGTGTAGAGTAAAAATATGGTTGAAACGTCATTACCTTTTGTGACACTTCATAATGGAATAGCATTTTATATACGTTTTTTGGCCAGTATTTTTTGACATTGGATATATCGACCACAAATCAATAAAGTGCCTTGCAATGACGGATTCAAATCCTCCTAGTGTCAAAAATCAGTACTTAAAATGGGCTAGATGGCGCTGAGCAACCTGAGGTAAATTTTTATTTAGGAAAAAGGCTGGTTTTAGCATTTATTATGTTTAGCATGTTTTAGATTCACGCGTGCTAACAGGTAATTTCTTTAACAATATTGATCATTAAAACGTTTTTTCAATTAAATTTTATTTTAACTGCATTGTCAACTTTAAGTAATTTTTTCACACTACCTACTCGGCAATAAAAGAAATGTACTACAAAAAACTTATTTTATCTATAAGTAAATATCCTTTGACTTTTCTGGCAGTAAAATATGTCCATTAACAATACCAGCAGCTTTACATCTACTGGACTCCGGTGACATAAACTTCGTCACTCGACAGTTTTACGAAAACATTGTTTGTAATTACCCATCAGTAAGCCTGACTCAAAGTGATTCATTGCATCCCTAGGGACGTAATGTTGTATGAAATTTCATTACGCCCCTAGGGAGGCAAAGCGATTTGAATTTCGAATAAGACTTCGTAGGCAAGATCACACTAGCCCGTCCCGCACCAAAGAGAACATATTTCAAATTTGAACCTGGCAGACAAGAATTTTAGCACGAATAGAATAAAAAAAAGCGCGCGCTTCTAAAAAAAAACCTATGTAATTACAAACAATGTTTTCGTAAAACTGTCGAGTGACGAAGTTTATGTCACCGGAGTCCAGTAGATGTAAAGCTGCTGGTATTGTTAATGGACATATTTTACTGCCAGAAAAGTCAAAGGATATTTACTTATAGATAAAATAAGTTTTTTGTAGTACATTTCTTTTATTGCCTCGTAGGAAGTGTGAAAAACAGAGTATTCTCCTCGGGGATAAAGATGTCTTCGTCTTGGGCGTGCTTAAATCGATTGCTCCACTCAGGATTCTACTTTTAACTCCCTCGCTATGCTCGGGAGTTAACTCTCGAATCCTTCGTTCCGCTCGAGATTCAAGATGACGCCCGTGACGTAAGACATCACTTTATCCCCTTAGTGAATAATCTACTATTAAAGTCGGAAGTGCTTCCACGACATGCCTGTACCTACACACAATATTACAATGATTTCGAAGCATTATATAAATAACTAAGATGCATAGCGCCATCTATCAACATACAATTAAACTAAAATTTTGAGCTGTCAGAATCAGAAAATCCCTCATTTTGAGATTATTTTAAAATATTGTATGATTAAGGTGAGTTATAACAATGATTTACGTAACGTGAAATAAAATTATTGCTCTACTTGTTAAGAAAATTATGGACGCTCGAAAAAAATTTATACTTTTCAGCAACTCACTTTTTTCTTTTCAAGGAGGATGAAGGCATGTCTTATTTTTCCCATTCGCGTTTTGTTGTCATTTCTTAATGATTGCGTCGGTACAGGAAGCCAGGAATGGCTGAATACATATGACTTATTATGAAAATTTACATATTATGAAATGGGGAGACGCGGGCAATACGGGGTCAAACTGTACTGTGATGCAAAATACTGGTAATCGGGGTGCAGTCCTGTACCGCTTCAAATGTGGTTTTGCTTAAAATATTAGTCCTAACATTGGCTTATTTTCAAATGTGATAATAATTTGATACTTTTTTTTCGTCGTCTTTAACATAATTGCTAGGTAATATAAAGGAATAAATGAAATTTTTTTACAATCACATCAATTATCTATCCCCAAACTAAGCGTGAGCTTGTGCTATGGTAAATAGGATAACGGATAGACGTACTGTTAATACGTTTATAAACATCCATGATTTAGGATATATGTATTTAGAAGATTAATTAACTATATATACAACTTATTAATAAAAATTAAGATAAATTACTTAATACAACACAAAAACAAAAATTATAAAAAGGGTCCTTGTGGTAAGGACAATTGTCCTTGATTTAGGTATAAATGTTCGTGCTTATCACATAAACATTTGCCCCTTGCGGGTTTCGAATCCGCAATCGCTGGTTTTCTAGTCCGGAGCGCGAACCACTACACAAAAACGGTCGTCAATAACTTTTTTAAAAGACTATACATAGTCTGGTCATAAGTTCTGTCACACAATAAAAACTTTTGAATTTAGAATGCTGGCCATAAAAAAGTTTATTGAATCCGAATTAAGAATTTTTCATGAAAATAAAAATGTGAACTTTTTAGAATTTTCCTCATTTTTAAATATGGAGTGGACACTTAAAGAAGACCGTGTCGCGGTTATTGCGTTGCATCGTTGCGGTTACGCGCCAATTTAGATTTTCGACTTACTGAAAAATTTGAATATAACCAAAAGATTCGTTTATCGTACCATAAAACGATACAATGAAGACTCTAGTGTAGATGACAGGTTAAAAAGTGGATACCCTCGCTCTGTTAGGACTCCAGCAGTGATAAAAGCTGTGAAGGCGCGAATTTAAAGAAATCCCATACGTGAGCAGAAACTGTTGGCCCTTCAGATGGGGTTAAGCAAGACCACGGTGACAAGGGTGTTAAATGAAGACTTAGGGCTTAAGGCATATCGAAAAACAAAACAGCACATCGTTTGGACGCTCGTTTAATGGACCTGAGACTGAAGAGATGCCGCGCTTTGTTGAAGCGGTACGCGGGAAAAAAGCATCGGGAAATTCTTTTTTCGGATGAAAAAATTTTCACCGTGGAAGAGAGCTACAACAAACAAAATGATAAAGTGTACGCACACAGCAGTGAAGAAGCGAGCAACCGTATTCCGCGTGTCCAACGAGGTCATTTTCCATCCTCGCTCATGGTTTGGTTGGGAGTCTCTTATTGGGGCTTAACTGAGGTACATTTTTGAGAAAGGCGTAAAAACGAATGCAGTTGGGTATCAAAATACAGTCCTCAAGAACCTTGTGGAACTTGTTTCTCATACCATGTTTAATAACAGATACCGGGTATTCCAAAAAGATTCTGCGCCAGCTCATAGAGCGAAAAGCACACAAGACTGACTGGCGGCGCGTGAAATCGACTTCATCCGGCACGAAGACTCGCCCTCCTCCAGTCCAGATTTGAGTCCGTTAGATTACAAGATATGGCCACAATTGGAGTAAAAGGCCTGCTCAAAGCCTCATCCTGATTTGGAGTCACTCAAGGTATTCTTGATTATTGACATGGACCTCGTTCGTACTGCGATAGATGACTGGCCGCGCAGATTGAAGGCCTGTATTCAAAATCGCGGGGGTCATTTTGAAAAAACTTTATTACCATATGAATCTATGTTTTATTAAGTTTATTTTGCTATATAAATGGTTACATAAATAATAAACATGTCTAAATTATTTCATATTACACATATGACAGAACTTGACTAGGTATATCGTAATCGTAAAGATTGAGCATAACACTACATCAAAAATATTTTATTTGTGCAGTTCAAAGGCTAAAATGTATAACTTCTACTATCTATATTTTATTTTATTTTACGAGTAAGCGTCAAGCAACCACAAACAAAGCTGCCAGGTGTTTATGTATTCATAACGCAAATTATTTCTTAATGAGTCTAATGATTGTCAGTCGCAGCTTAATCTGCGGTCCGACGGGAGGGGAGTGGGAGGAGGTGATGGTGGGGGAGCAATTAGCAGCGATGAGATAAAACGTGCTAAGTCCGCGAACGATTCAAGTTTTACAATTAAAAGTTAAAGTTGACGCACGCATCCGCGGCGAGGTGTGGTTGCGAACCACATGCACAATATATAGATTTGTAACCCAACTGCGGAAGGAGGGTTATGTTTTTCAAGAGTATGAATAACTGTTTGGCACGCCCTACAGCCCAAACGACTGGAAAGTTTTTGACATATAAGGTGTCGTTGAATTTGCCAAAATTGTGATAGGGACATAGGCTATATACATTCAAAAATGGCGCCCGCAAATGAATATAATGGGGCAATGGGGGATTGATTTTTTCCTTACGATAGAAATCATATGGGTATCAAATGAAAGGCAATAAAAGACCATTTCAAAAATATGTTTTGTTTTTTCAATAATAGCCCTCCGCCCGGCCTAGGGTGCTAAAAAAAGGGTCCGTGGACAAGATGCAATCTATTCTAAAGCGAGGTTCGCTATCGCTAACAAAGTGTATGAATCTGATATAAGCCATTTAGGTAAACATCACGTGACTTTTGCATGTATTATTTAGACATCTCTTTGGCAATAACAAACTTCGCTGTAGAATTGCATCTTGTCTACAGGGTTTGAGGTAATGCAATAATAAAATGAATAAATTTTCCTTTAAAGCTTTTACGATCAAATAATAACATCATTACACAATTTATATTATATACGAGTAAAAGCTTGTCGCGAGATTTAAGTACTCACTTGGCGTAATTAGTAGTTTGATTTTAAGAAAATTTAGTCAATCATATCAAGTTACATATATAATTTACTTGTTTATCTACTCAGGTAAAATCTCGCGACAAGCTTTTATATAATATAAATTGTGTAATAATGTTATTTTTTGATCGTAGAAGTTTTAAAGGAAAATTTATTTTATACTTTTTAGCGCATTGACATAAAAGCTTGTTTTTAAAACGGGTTTTTTACTTGTAATTTATTTTTTACTTTTTAGTTATCGCTGGACAGATTTCTTAGTCTGTGGCATATCTCACTGTTAATCTCATTCAACGCATCATTGAGGCAAGGGCGTTTGTCGGTTAAATTCGATGGGCTTATTATTTTTCGATTGACTAAAAACTGAAAGGGTAACTAACTATGTGCAACTAATATCTAACATACCTTGGTAACAGTTTATCAAAATATTATTTCGGTGACAATTAAATTAGGAAAGCCTCAAAAAGAGCTATTTTAAAAATTGAATAACGACAGTGACTTAAAGGTGGCGAAAGTTTTAAGCTCGCTTACTTAAGACATGGGTCAGTAAGGAACAACAAATAACGGCTTGGCGGCTAATATAATGGCTAGGTGACGAGTAAAATAGCTTGGCTACGAATTTAATGTAAACCAAATAGTTAAAGAGCACTAATTATTACCCTGAAGTATTGAAATCCCTTCAAAAATACAGCAAATAAGAAAACCAATTATTTTAACCTCCACTCGCCGTGGTCCTTCGCTGTGGTACTAGTCTGCCCAATAAACAGTACAATTCAAAGGCCGAAGGCGCGAGTGGAGAACATTCTAATGCTTGCTTTTATGTTAAACAATTTAAGGCTTAATGTTTTTATGCCACTTGCAAGTTGTAAACTAATGCTGTTGACGCCTCTCGCGAAATTACACAAATCAAAGTTAAACAATCGTAGGGACTTAAATTTTTGTACAAACTTATTGGTACAGGCGAAGATAGAACTCATGATCTCACGGATGAAAAGTGAAGTTTTCTCTGCTCGCCTATCACGCCTTTTCTTCACGCCAAGAAAACCCGATATATTAAATTCCTAAACGGGTCGGAGCAACTTAGTTAAACTCGCATGATTATTCTCTGCAAGGCTTTTCATTTGATACCCATATTTTAAGAAAGCATAAAATCATAGTCCGCCATATTGGATTTGGAGTGACGTCACCTTATTTATAGATATGTTATCAGCAAGCCCTTTTATTTGATACCCATATTGTAGAAAAGCTTAAAAAATTACAATGTTTGTCCGTTATCTTTAAAAGTCCGCCATATTAGATTTAGAGTGAAGTCACCTTATTTATCGAGTTATTTTCAGCAAGCTCGTTTAATTGATACCCACATTGTAAGAAAGCAAAGAAAACTTAGTCTGCCATCTTTAGAAGTCTGCCATATCGGATTTGGAATGACGTCACCTTATTTATTGAGTTATTCTCAGCAAGCCCTTTCATGTGATACCCATATTGGAGAATCACATTTACAAGTCGGCCATTTTGATTTTTTTAGTAACGTCACTTTATTTTTTGAGTTACTCTCAGCAAGCCCTTTCATTTGATACTAATATTGTATAAGTGCATTGAAAATAACGAGTCCGCCATCTTGGATGGTCCGCCATGTTGAATTAAGAATGACGTTATGCATCTTAACATGCATTGTCATCCAAACTAAACGTGTATACAAAATTTCAGCTCAATCGGTTGAAGATGTCTGCTTTAAAATTGAGTTGCAAGATTCCACCCGAACAAACATACATAGTTAGTTACATTGCAAGCTAAATAAAAGCCTGTAAAAAAAAAAACAATTGTTAGCTCTTCATTGTATGATTAGGTATTGTTTGATTGTATTTCACAAATACAACGCCCCTTTTGAAAAATCATTATTTTAAATATAGTTTAATAAACCGAGTTCTACCTAAATACCTGATCTGCCATATCATGGTTCAAAGCAGACCCTGGGTCCTTACGTACAAGTGCACACCCAGGATAGCGCTAAGATGCTAATGATACCCGGGTTGTTTAAAAAACATTAATAACCTTTTAATAATATCGTCCCACTGTTAAGACTCAAAATATTTAAAATGGCCAATGTATTTTTGAATGTGATTTAAGTTATGAAGGGATTTGTCAGAAACAGTAATCGAGTGGCGAGTTTTGATGTGAATGTTGCTTGTTTTATTTTAATTTACACGAATTAATTTAGTAGAGCCGTAGGCGTTGTGTCTAGACTGCTACTTTAACTTGTTTTTATAATTTAAGCAATTTCTTTGCAAGTGTTTACGAAATACGCCCACAAAAGTTCAATGGCTGTCTTCTTGTCGGACATGAAACCATGAACCCTCGCTATCCGGGAATCGCTCTTCCTACTGAGCTACAGAGGACGCTAGTTACTTCTACCGTCGTAAAAACATCTAATTTATACCTTTGAATGAGCAATTCTTGTCCATTTATTTTATAAATATTTATTTATTTGTGATCTCGGAAAGGCTCTAACGATTTCAATGGGGGGGTTATAGGGGGTGAAAAATCGATCTAGATTATTATAGTGTTATGTTTGGTAAAACGCGTGTTTTCGGCTTCTTATGCGTTTTTCTTTCGCATTGTTCGACGCAAAATATGGTCGCTAATTTCGCATCGGTAAGAGTGAGCGTCGCAGTCGAACGAATTAGACGTAGGCCTGATAGTGATAGGTATCTGTGCGGTCTGGAGTTTAAATCTCGCTTGATGACGAAAGCATTTTTTGTTTTTAGACAAGTTTTAAAATAAATTTTGATATAATATATTTCTCAGGAGCATTATTAACATTTGCCTATATTACAATAAATAGTAGTAACCGAGCAAAACTCGGTCGCCCAGTACTAAAATTAAAACTATGAAAACACATTAGTGTAAATATGAAAATATATTGTTTTTACAAGGCAAAGTAAATAAAGGTTTGCAGCATCAATATCCGTAACTACGAAACCACACTCGTAGCGTCATTGCTACAAACCGTAGCTGTCAGTGCTACGAAAACTCGTAGCATCAAAGCTACGAACAGCTCGTAGCACCGCACCTAACTCCACGCCCCCATTTTGCTGTCACTCGACGCGAAGTCATAATCCTATCCGCGATAACAACTTTTACTTAAATTGTCTCCGGAATTGATGTTGTTCGTCATCTACAAGTAAAATTAGATGCGTGCGCCGCGTGCCGATGCGCCAACTAATCTCAGGTAACAGTCGCGCTCCGAAGTAACTATACACCAACTTGTTAAGAGAACAAGTTTGTCGCGGTAGCTCGCGGAAGTTGTATGTTGGCATCTACTATTAATTAACATGAGCTCTTCTCTGACAAAGCGGAATAAAATGTAGAAGCATTTGGCCTGGAAATGAATACCTAATAGAACCACGTTGCTTACTGAATGAGTGCTTATGATTATTTTTATAACTTAAGCAATTATTTTGCAAGTTTTTACGAAATTAAATTAAATTTGTGAGCGATATTTAATTTAATTGAGTGCTTATGATCAAAACAAATTATTTCTTGATATGAGGTGGCTAAGACGAATCCTTTAATTTACTAAAACGTTTTAAATCTACGTTCCTTTTGAGTACGGCTAGAGACTGGAATTTTTTGCCGGCTGACGTGTTCTTAATACTAAAAATTGGATTCCTTTAATAAAATAGTTAATATGTTGTTTCTTGATAGATATGGCCGGCCAAGGATGGGACGGCACCGTCGCTTACATCAGGTGAGATCGCTGTCAAATGTATGCCTATTAATAAATAATAAAATAAAATAGTCTAAAATTATTTAGTCATCAGAGAAATATCTAATAATTTACAAAAAGTAGACATTGCAGTAAGGCTTAAACAAAATCCATAGTTAATTGTCATTGAGCGCTCTTGCGTATTTACAATACCTCGAAAATCGTCTCAAGAAGATCCAACTGAATATAATATAAGACCGCTACTTAAGATCACTAATGAATTAGTATTTATTCATGACGCCGCCATAGCAACAACCACTAATTGGCATTCATAATTAAGCCCGCTCCGAGCGCAGGTTGCATTGTCGAGGTCTCGAATAAATTACTGGATAACACACTTGTACCAATAATTATGGGTTCGAATGCTGTTCTGAACTGAAATCTTGCTTTAGTATTCCGAAGAGGAAGTTAGGAAACGTAAAATTTCTGATATGTTTATGAAAAGGAGGAAAGATTTGATTGTTTGTTTGTATTGAATATTCTCCGAAACTACTTTTTGTCGCGATATAAAATCATCAGGGGGTTGGCCTACTGTCATGCCCTACGTGCCCCTACACCTGCACATGTGAGGACCTGTACAACGCTACTGATAATGCTTTGTTAGTCGCTGAGTATTGGTCCTCAAAAATATAACGCCAGTGTCGACACGACAAGAAAAAGAAGTGGGTTGGAATGGGGGATGAAAGTTTGTATGGAAAATCTGACTTTAGGCGCGGGCGAAGTCGCGGGGAACTGCTAGTGTTGTATAAAACGGTGACATATTCTTCCATAAATATGATTGATGGTGATGATTATTTGCTTCTATACAGGATGTCCTATTAAAAGCGTGCCAAACTGACACTGGATATAGCTTAGCCATAGATGGACCTTTCAGATAAAATCTAAAAAAAAAATTGTATAGGGAAAATGACACTTTTGTCCAAAAATGTCACGCCAGACTGGGACTAGAGATAATTTAGCCATAGACCTTTTAAATAAAAATAACATGACTCTAGTTATGCCATCTTCACAGCCAGCTCTAGTCTGTTCGGCAATCTCTTTTCGGGACACCTTGTTTATGCAATTGATCATAAAAACAATTAGTGTTTTTTTTGTATAAGCTGTATGTACGGTTCAAACTAAACAAAATTGTTTAGTCTTACCTATTTACTTCTGACTGGCTCTTACTCAAAAGTTAAAGTAGTACAAAATCAATTACTTTTATATTATAAAATAATATCAAACTTTCTTTGACACAGTATGACTATTAGAAGGCGTTCTAACGCCCTTGAGATTTCCGGCATCTTATAGCTAAAAGGGATTTGTCTATAATTAATAGCCGAATCCATAAGCTGTTGCTCCTTTTCCTTCTATCGATGACACCTCCACGGAACCGCGGGCATAATGTCATTGAAACTAATGACACGTGAATTATAAGGGGTGCCATATTTGATGCATAATACAATTATGCTCTAATCACAATTATTTTTAATCATCGTATTTTTAAAATAATATTTACTTTAAAATATCCGAAAATAAAATGAATAGAGAGACAATGCAAAGTTTGCGCCGTATTTTTGCGAATGAGTTCAATTACGATTATTTAACAACGTATAGGAATTAAATGTTAGGAAAAAAAATATTTGCATTGTTTGATTAAGTAACTGTTTTTGAGTCTTTAGCACTGATAACTAACCCTGTATTTGTCGTCGAATTAAACTTAGCATAATGCAGGAACAGAGATTGCATTATTATGTCAATGCACATACTATGCAGCACTTTATCTCCAGCGTGCTAAACTCTTTAGATCAGTATTAGGCTCGCAACCAAACATCAGTGGCAGCGTATTATTTACAAACTTATAAATAAATCAAATATTAAGTGTGGCAGACCGAACTCTTTCTGTTTTTATACTTTTTTTTTAATGTTTTAATTTCCTTCTCTTTTTGACGTTTTACTATTTTACCAGTTGTTTCGTTTACTTCACACGAATTACATTGATTTCTTACAAATATTACCCAAAGTTTATAATTTATCCTCCGAATTCCCCTACATCGCGCACATTAAGTGAGAACATTTAAATAGTTCCTATCAATAAATCATTAACCTGCAAGTAAAACAGCTCTGACTTTGATGAACGATCAAAGTCAAACCGCTCCGTCACGCAGTCAGTCGACTCAGGAGGGCTTACTGTCAATGAGGATTTTCTAACAGTACCATCACTTCCGCGTTTTTCACGTTTCTGGATAATTTTCCCTTGCTACAGCTTCACTGATGTCTCTTTTGTCTGTCAAGTATTAAAGTGTTTATTTCACGTCTGCTTTCAAACATTCGTAATTTAAGATTTGAAAAGGTTAATAATATGTTAGTTTGTGCTTGGTATATGCAATAAATACAATCTATCGTTATTTCTAAGTCAACGTTAGTAAATCTTAATTGTATTAATAATCATGTGTGACTTATCATTGATAGAATCAGGCATTACTTTGCGAAAATCTATTATTGAATAGAAAATATAATTTCCGCAAAAAAGTAAGTGCATGTGCAATCCTAAAAGCCGGCCTTTTAAAGTGGAAATTCAAAGCAAAATAATTTTATTTTTTTAAATTAAATTAATTTCGTAAAAACTTGCAAACAAATTGCTTAAGTTATAAAAATGATCATTATTTTTTTGTATATTTAAAATTTTGTCTTTACTTAATAATTAAAATAAGACAGAAATACTTTTTAGTAAGGTAACAGGTACTGTGTCTTTCCTATTATTTATTTTGTGGTTATTCTATCAATAATTTCAATTTTGAAAAAACAAAAATTCCTTAAGATCCTCATAAATAAACAAACCGCGTAAATCACTGTACATTTAAAAAAACATTTGTGTGCGACGTTCCACGCAATCTCCGCCATCGGCTCCAATGCGATGCTTTATTACACACAAGTGATTCGAAAAATGTCTTCTACTGCTCACTCACTTAGCTACCATGTTCTGATGAAAAATCACACGTATAGCCTTGGAATAAGAGGGGTTTTGCCGTGGTTTAGGGTCGACAGTGCGTGTAGCAAGGTTTATAATGTGAGCAATAACACTTGAGGCAGATAGCATTTACGAGCGCCATCCACTGGGGTAAAGTAAGTACGTTACCGATGCGCTGTTGTGTGACTTAACCTATCAATCGCTGATCGATTTACGATTTGAAGCCTTGCTGAGTAGTGTAATTTTTTTCTAATTTGCAGAATGGTTGCACATGTTTTTGCATCTTAAATTTAGTAATTAGGACCAGATGGAGGAATTTCAGATCTAACTGCTTCTTAATTAAAATTTAACTGCTTCTTAATCTATTATATGACAGACGTCCGACAGACGTTTTTATTTTCAATATATAAGGGTTTTTTTTTTGATCGCCGAATAAATATTTTTTTTCTTTCTTTCCTTATTTAAAGCAGAGTGGTAGAATATCTGTGTTACGAGTAACATGATTGGACGTATCATTTTACTAACCAATTACAGGCAGTGAGCTGGTATCACAGATTACCTTTGTACAGTATAACCCGAAACTCTTTAAGTAAAACAGTAAGTTAAATAGGCCGCTCCTGGGCAAGCTCGCTCCAACATAGGCCTTATCTTTGCTCTCGGGCTAAGATGAAGATAAAGAGTTAGCCCATAGCCTTTTCAAAAAAGAGTCGGCAGCAGGTCACGTTAGCCATGTCATGCCACGAAACAACTTTAAGTACGATGGAAATAGAGGTGGTATCAGGGTCAAGTTCAAGAGTGGTAGTAGGACGTGCGGCCGTACCTAAGTGATAATACAAATAGTAGTATTATCACTTGGTTACTAATGAAACATGAATAAATGCTTTACACAATTATAATTCTACCTAAATTACCTTATCCGCAGTAGTGACTCACTTTAGAGGATTTACGCGGCGACCTCGGGGAGGTGTGGCGAGCCGAGCAGGCAAACAGCTAATACAGCATTAATTATGTCTCTGGAGCCGTAAGACGACCGCAGGCTTGGACTAGGATGAGATAGACTGTCCTTTGATTGCACTAATCCTTTTCACTTTGCTCCAGTGAGAACTCATTCGTGATTACTTGAGAAGAGCAAAATAAACAATACTTTCCTAAAAAACCGGCCAAGTGTAAGTCGGACTTGCGCGAGAAGGGTTCCGTACCAATATCTATAATACAATAGTAGACTTATTTAGTCTTAAATACGAATAAAAAACAATTTTGTATGGGAGCACCACTTAAAAATGTTTTAATTTGAATTCATTTATTTATTTTTGAAGTGAATATACATATTAATATTCTGTGAACATTTCAAGCGTCCACCTGTTACCATAATACATTATCTGTAAAAATTTCAACTGTCTAGCTATCACGGTTCATGAGATACAGCCTGATGACAGACAAACAGACAGACAGCTCGCCCGGGCTTAGTAATAGGGTCCCGTTACTAATGAAATACGAATAAAACATGCTTTACACAATTATATTTGTGCCTAGATTACGTCATCCGCAGTAGTGACTCACTTTAGAGGATTTACGCGGCGACCTCGGGGAGGTGTGGCGAGCCGAGCAGGCAAACAGCAAATACAGTATTAATTATGTCTCTAGAGCCGCAAGACGACCGTAGGCTTAGACTAGGATGAGTTAGACTGTCCTTTGATTGCACTAATCCTTTTCACTTTGCTCCAGTGAGAACTTATTCGTGAATTACTTAAGAAGATCGAAATAAACAATATTTTCCTAAAAAACCGGCCAAGTGCGAGTCAGACTCGCGCACAAAACCCATTTCAAATAATACATATAAAACAAAGGGTTGCGAACCAATATCTATAATACAACAGTAGACTTCGATCTTTTACGGACAGCGATCGTGGTCACAGGGAGTCCTGTGACCACGATCGCTGTAAAGTGTTCGAGACGTCAGGTTTAAAATAAAATGTAAATAAATCGCGAAGTAATCCGTAAAATTGTGTTTTAATGAGTTCAACAATTCGCGTAAACGTAAGAAACAAATAAATAGTTTTAAATATGAAAAAAAAACAATTTTGTTTGGAAGCACCCCTTAAAAAATGTTTTGATTTAAATTTATTTATTTATTTTTAGAGTAAATATACACATTACTATTCTGTGAACATTTCAAGCGTCTACCAGTTACCATTATTAACATCGAGCAGAAAACAGCAATTACGTTTTTTGTATGGGAGCCCCCCTTAAATATTATGTTTGTTCTGTTTTTAGTATTTGTTTTTATAGCCGCAACAGAAATACCCCATCTGTGAAAATTTCAACTGTCTAGCTATCACGGTTCATGAGATACAGCCTGGTGACAGGCAGACAGCCGAGGCTTAGTACCTAATAGGGTCCCGTTTTTACCCTTTGGGTACAGAACCCTAAAAACTACTAAGTGTGCCATGGTCTGGTCATGCCATGCAATGGGCTCCATCTCATGACTATATATACCTATACCCACAGTTAATGACCGCTGCTATTTACGTTGCTAAATTTTTTGAACCTTGATACACGAACTTTTCTTTTTCAGAAAATAGGCTTGTCACCAAATCAGGATCTGATGATGGAAGCCTAGAGAAATTAAGGGTTTGTATTTACAGGCACGTATACCTGTTTTGCTACAGCATGGTTAGATACTCAAGCGTTTACTTTCAGGAGTCATGTGTTATGGTGGCACCGACTTCCTTGTTTCGACGTTTCATTAACTTGGCGAAGAAAACAATCACAACCGGCTGCATTTTAGGGCAACAGTTTTTTTTTATATTTCAAAACTAAAACGTTAAAAAGTCCTAAGACTTGAAGTTTAGTTTTTACAGTGAAATCACAGCCTTTGTTGTACATTAAAACACTAGCGTGAGTGCAAAATTACTACACTTAGCTTTATTTATTCATTCATTGTGAACCCAGTCATCCAGTGGATTAGCCGATCTCTGTGGCGTATGCCGGAAGGACGGCCGCAAGTGTGTGGCGCCGGGCGGCGACATCAAAGCGGTTGCTGCCTTTGTCCCGGCGACTATCCACTAATTATCATACTAACTAGCTAATAATTATGCCGCCCGCTTTGTGACGCTTTTGTCAAGCCTTTTTATGTCAAATGCGAGTCCCGGAATGTTTGGTGTTATAAGTATTTTGTTATGACGAAATTAGTAAAATGTACAAATCATTCATGATTGTGAATGAGTAGAAGTAAGGAACAAATCATTCACATACAAGAGGCAGATTAATTATATGTATATTAGTCTGACTCTCCACTGAGTCAGGAAATCATAAATACAGATTAACGATGACGTTACAGAAGAATATCTGTGAACGAGATGTATGATAATATGAGTTTGTTTGAACCATGTGAGGAATACAATACGATTTGGTCTGAAGATGGCTGCAGGATGATGAAGAAGACGCGTGTGCATTTTAAGACTTTATTTTACAGAAGACGTTAAAGAATAAGTTAAAGGATTTACAAGTAATCCTGTGCCAAACCCTTTAAAGCACCGATTTCCACGTCAAAATACCACAATAGTCGTTGGTCATTCCTATAAAATCTTAATCGACAGCAGTGAACGTGTTTTTTCAAATATTTCAGTTGTGTACCAGTTTGTACACTTTTGTTTGACATTAAAACCCAGGGAATTGTTTCAAAGTAAGCAGCAATTTCAATAACCCCACACACGAGTCTCATAAAAGACCAAACCCAACCAAACCTAGGAAGGTTTGGTTTACGTATTGTCTCTCGATCATTCGCATATTATCGCATCGATGGATAGAGAGAGACCCACTTAGTGCATACTTCTAGCAGACGTTGAGAGTAAGTATACGATTCCGACGCGAGCTGCAGGCTGCAACCTCAGGCGACTCAGGATCGCCTTACGACTATGAATTGCAAGAAGAAATCTTATTACAACCACGGCCAAGGAATGTTGTCGTTCTCAAAAAAAAATTGTTGAGATTTATACAATACAAATGGCCAATTCCCGTATGTCAAAATTAAAAATCTAAATCGTTTTTTTAAATAAACAAAATAATTGATATCGAATAAAAAATGTTTAAAGTTTATTTTGATAACAAGCTGATCGTATTGTAGCTTTATTGCGTAAAAAAAGTAAACATTTGGTTATTCGTGCTTACTTGTAAATTGTTCTCTTTCGTTCGATTACCTAAATTATGGAAACACGTCACCAGTGTCGCTTGCTGTCTGCTTTTGCAGTTTGCTGCCTGCATTCCATCTCGGACTCGCCCCTTATGTCCTTGCACTGAGCATGCATAATGAACGAGCACTAACTGCATTCCATAACGCTTAAAGGAATTAATAACGAAACTTGCTCAAAAAGAAAACCAGCTTCCATTTAAGCTAGAAATTAAAAGCGTTTAATTTAAATCTCATAAGAAGGTTTTTTAAACTAATTTGTATAGCAAAGGTATGGTGCTCATTTTCATAAGCTTTTTCGAGTGAGACATAAACTGGCTAAGTAACGTTATCGTTGAATAATGAAATAAGCATTTGAATGTGAAACTATCTATTAACTTTCTATAATAAAGTAAAGTTAGCCTACATAGACCCCACTGCTGGACCTGAACTATGAGGAGCTACGAGTCATATTCCAGCACGCTCAATGCGGATTGGTGAAAACTTTACCAACTTTACTGTCAGATGTTATAAAGCCGCCCTAGGGCCTCTACGACTAATATCAACAGATATTAGCCGGGACCGACGGTCTTAACGTGCCTTCGAAGCACGGAGATGCTTGTCATGGACGTCACTTAAATGGTCGGAACGGTAACCCATCCAATCACGACCGCGGCGTGGGTTGCTTTGGTATCACTAGCAAAGCGCTGCCGCCACTGCGCCACAGGCACCTCAGTAATAAATAAATGAATATATAATTACCGTAAAGTTTCGGTAGGCATCGTTCCTTCAGAAACATCAAACGCGCGCCCCTCTAATTAAGCGCTTATAATCTTTATCTTAACTTTAAACGATTTTGCGATCTCGATCATTCTCGTACAAGAGGGTCTACTGTGTAAGACATTGTGCACATTTTCGGCTTATTCGCACTCGCACGATACTCGTATGAGTAACAGAGATGCCCTTAGTGAAAAATACGGGTATTGTGCTAAAGAGTAGGCCCTTAGGCGCGGAACGCCGGAGGTTAAGTCTTGTTAATGAGCAGTCAGGTGTCATCACCGCAGTTTTAATTGACACCCAAGCAATTGAGCTCGAACTAGTGGTGGGAATAAGCATGCAGGTTATCGATAAAATGTTATCAGTCAATTTGACAAATAAGATAAGGTCTTGGCATCAATTCCAATCATTGTACGAGAAAAGCTCTTTGACGTACTGTCCATATAAGCTTTGTCCACCTTATATGGTTTGATGTAGCAGCTGTAATTATCAAAATAATGACTATTTAGACTTTACGACATTTTAATGAATGCTTGTCAATACATTGAATCACTATGTTACAGCTTCAAAATGCATGCAAAATCTTTTCGTTTCTACTTCTTCTTGGTCGTATACTTACCTCATAGCGGATGTCTGTGTATAGCGTTTAGCGTGGCCTCTTGGTTATTCGCTCTTGGATGTAGACTTTTCCATCTTCTTCCACTCCTGGCGGTCTTGCAATCGACTTATCCAGTCAAGGACTGCGTGTCGTCGGGTATCATCGATCCAGCGTCGCGAAAAACCACCGTCTGTCGCGCCCTCCCCTCTAGTGTATGCTTTTGGTCTCCATTTTAGGACCCGTTTTGTCCAGCAAGTTTTAATTAATGGGCATTGGCCCATAGCCACTTTTTCTTGGCTTTGCGTTACGTTACATTGACCTTTACGTCTTTGACCTTGGACCTCCAGATCCAGGCAATAATTTCGCCACAATATTTGAAAACAGGTAACCCGTTTTCAAACATTGTAGCGAAATTATTTTTTCGACATTATATAAGAGAATATTTGTTGTGAACTTTAATGTCGGCTCGAATTCATTCTCGTCGGGTATATTAGCCGAGAATGGACGTTAAGCACACACTGCAAATGGGTTTTTCTTTAGTTATGTACTCACTTCTAATTTTCTTTACCAACACTTCGAAATTTTATTATAATTTCGTATTTACGTTTTCAATATTTGAGGATTATTTTATTTAATCAGAAGGTGGCGTGATAATATAGAAATCATAGGTCTCGGCCCGGAAATTTGTCCGATTCTCCTGGTCTGTTTCACTCCCCGTGTAGGTAGCAAAAACGTACACCTACGGGCGGCGACCCACCGTGAGGAGATAATCCTGTTCGGACTCGCAAGCGAGCTGAAGTAGTGAGAACCCTAGGTAGACTCGGCCAAGAAATATAAACGAATCACGGTACGCTTGCCACTATCATAATAACAATACTCACCCGTGAGAGTAGGCTTTTCCACGCACGAGTGGATAGGATGGCAGCTGATGATCTCTCTTTGAAATCGGTGAAGATCGGCACTCCGCAGGCTGTTGCAGGGGCGATGTGGAATGTTGGTATTTCTAGTCGGGCTAATAGAATTATTATTCTCACTGTAAGGTGTGTATTTGCACATAACACTGCACATCACAAAAAAATAAATTGATTTTTAAGATTAAAACAGATTTCATTAAAACAAGAATTACTTCGCGATTTATTTACATTTTATTTTAAACCTGACGTTTCGAACACTTTACAGCGATCGTGGTCACAGGGAGACTAAGGTATTATTTGTCATTACAAAGTTTTGAAAAATTTTAACTACCGTCACTCAATAATATTAATTTACGTTCCTATTTACGCAGAAAGAGCTAACCGTGTCTTGAGATCTTGCAGTGCTAGTTGTTGCTTTGGTTTTTGCTAGAATAGGATCCCATGCCGGTGGAACTTTCCAACCATCTTCTCTATTGAAATTTGGATGTTTTCTAATTTCAATGGCTTTACGTAGCATTCGAGGAATAAAACGCCGTTCTTTTGCAAGTATTTTAGGTTGGTCAAAACGAATGAAGTGGTTGGGTTTGTCTAAGGCATGTTCACACACTACAGTTTTCGTGTTCCGTCTATGTTTTACGTCAGCTATGTGTACTTTTATACGCACGCCTATACTTCGCTTTGTTTGCCCGATGTAGGAGAGGCCGCAGTCACACTCCAGCTTGTACACCCCTGCATCTTGAAGAGGTATGTTGCACTTGACAGGTGGTAGGAATTAGTTAATCTTCTTTTGCGGCTTGAAGTTAGTTTTGATTGAAGCACGCTTCAAGATATTCCCAATCTTGTCAGTGACTCCCTTCATGTTTGGTAGTACTGCAGGTTGGCGTTCAACTGTCGTAGGCTTGGCACGGGGTCTGCAACGACGTGGTACTGGAAGCTGGTTGTCCCTTAGTACCTTCTTTATATGCTGAAGTTCAGCAGCTAGGTGTCGGTCTTCACAGATGCCCCTCGCTCTCTGAAACAAAGTTTTGCCCACGGTAGCTAACTGTGAAGGATGATGGTGAAGACGCACCACTGAGATATTTATCGGTATGGGTGGCTTTTCTAAAGACTGTATGGCTAAGGGTATGATCCGAATTCCTAGTTAGTAAAATATCTAAGTAAGCTAGTTTACTGTCTGCCTCAATTTCCATAGTAAATTTAATTTTTGGATGTATTGAATTAAGATGATTAAGAAAAGCAGAAACACTATTGGAGGGTAAAATTGTAAAAGTGTCATCTACGTACCGCTTATAAAACCTTGGTGATATAGGTGATGTGCTCAGAGCTCGATCCTCAAAATCCTTCATGAATATATCAGCAACAACTGGGGATACCGGAGAGCCCATTGCTACACCATCGGTTTGCAGATAGAACTCATTATCCCACAGTAAATAGCCAGATGTAAGGCAATGTTCCAATTTTTTCATCCCACGATGTGTCCAAATTTCACCAAAGAAAGACGTATGTCTTTCTTCATTCTCAAAATCTAGTTGGGACAGTTGTAATTTTAAATCTTGACATAGACTCTCGACGGTTGCGTTTAAATAAACTAGGTCGCTATGATGTTGATGTATGAGATGACGGATCATTTTTCGACTTGCCTGGTTGCCACCAAAGAAAGACATACGTCTTTCTTTGGTGAAATTTGGACAGGCGGGAGTGCGAAGATCTTAAACCAGGCAAGTCGAAAAATGATCCGTCATCTCATACATCAACATCATAGCGACCTAGTTTATTTAAACGCAACCGTCGAGAGTCTATGTCAAGATTTAAAATTACAACTGTCCCAACTAGATTTTGAGAATGCATTCAGATACTTAATAGACGCGAAACATCAAAATATAACGAATGCAAAGCAAATCAAATCGAAAAATATAACAAACTATCATCTCAAAATTTAGTGAAACGAAACGCAAATGTCACTTTACCAACCATAGACAACCGGAACAGCAGGACAGTTGTCAATTTATCAAAACAAACTTTGGATGAACCTACCGTTGGGATTTTAAGTAAAGGTCTTAATTTTGCTCTAATACCGTTTAAAATACCGTATGAGGAGATTATTTGCAGCGTAGAAGATTGCTTAGTAAAGAACAACATGAAGAAAGAGGACGCGGAAGCATTACGACAAGACATATCGTCTGTCCTACGACATTGCAAAGTCCCGAAGTCGAATCTTTCTCGTGAACAATATCTAGCCTTAAAAAACCTAAAATCTAGACCAGATCTAACAACCGTGCGCGCAGATAAAGGTAACGCTACGGTCGTAATGGATACATCGGACTATAAACTTAAAATGTCGCAGTTGCTGTCGGACGAATCTACCTACAAACGCGTGAAAGTAGATCAAACAAACAAAATCCTGAAGAAAACCAGCGACTTAGTACGAAAACACAGTGACAGTTTAAGTCTAGATGTTCAACAGTTAGTACCTACGTGTGCAAAACCACCGAAATTGTATGGGTTGCCAAAAAATCATAAGACTAATATCCCGCTACGTCCCATTGTGAGTCAAATTGATACCCCAACCTACAGATTGGCTCAGCATTTAGCTAAAACATTATCAATGCTAAGGGGAGAAACAACGGCGTATGTGAAGGATTCCTACCATTTCATCAGCGAAATTAAGAACTTACAATTAGCAGATGATGAAACTATGGTTAGTTTTGATGTACAGTCCCTATTCACAAGCTAACCAGTACAGGACTGCATTGAAATTACTAAAAGGAAGCTGGTTCAACTCGACATGCCAATAGAATATGCGGAACTATTGGAACATTGCCTTACATCTGGCTATTTACTGTGGGATAATGAGTTCTATCTGCAAACCGATGGTGTAGCAATGGGCTCTCCGGTATCCCCAGTTGTTGCTGATATATTCATGGAGGATTTTGAGGATCGAGCTCTGAGCACATCACCTATATCACCAAGGTTTTATAAGCGGTACGTAGATGACACTTTTACAATTTTACCCACCAATAGTGTTTCTGCTTTTCTTAATCATCTTAATTCAATACATCCAAAAATTAAATTTACTATGGAAATTGAGGCAGACAGTAAACTAGCTTTCTTAGATATTTTACGAACTAGGAATTCGGATCATACCCTTAGCCATACGAGGGTCAAACTGAAAGTTCTTAGAACTGGCCACTTATAAACAATATAATAAAAAAATATTCTAAAATTTGAAAATAGAACTCTTTGCCAATATTACTGAGTATATATTTCATTCATTTGTCATTTGTTTTACGACTTGGCGGCAAATTGAAAATTGTCTGTGTCACGTCAAAATGAATTTAACACGAGAAAATTTTCGTGCAATGATTTTTTATGACTTTCGATGTCATTTAAGTCAACAAGAAAGTTATGATAGACTACGATTGGCCTTTCACGATGAAGCCCCATCTCGTGCGACTGTTTACAACTGGTTTAATGAGTTTAAACGTGGTCGCACTAATCTCACTGATGATGTACGTGAGGGACGGACTTCTACGGCGACGACTGAAAATAACATCTGTGTTGTGCGGCGTATGATAGAGACTGACAAAAGAGTGACCTATCAGCAGATTCGGACAAGCTTAGGCATCGGTATGAGTCAAGTGCACAAAATCCTCCACGAACATTTAGCGGTCAGGAAGCTTTGCGCCCGGTGGATACCTCATAATTTGACTAAGGCTCAAAAACTCCATCGTGTGGATTGGTGCCGTAAAATGATTGAAAGATTTAACGGAGGTGACTCAAATGCTGTGTTCGACATACTAACAGGTGACGAAAGCTGGATTTACTGTTATGATCCTGAAACCAAAAGACAATCTGCTCAGTGGGTGTTTCCTTTCGAGGAGTTGCCAACTAAAGTGAAGAGAGATCGAAGTGCGGGAAAAAAAATGGTGGCCTCGTTCTTTGGAAGGATAGGTCATTTCGCAACAATTGTGTTAGAGGATCAAAAAACAGTTTCTGCAGAATGGTACACTACCAATTGTTTGCCACTTGTCTTGGAAAAAGTTCGAGAGAAACGACCTCGCAGTAGGATCCTCCTTCACCACGACAACGCCTCGTCGCACACCGCCAAGCGAACGATCGACTATTTGGCGACATCAAACGTTGAATTACTGGGTCACCCGCCGTATAGCCCCGACCTCGCGCCTTGTGATTTTTATTTATTTCCAAAAATTAAAGAAAAACTTAAAGGAAAGCGGTTTATGAATGCTGAAGAAGCGGTGGCTGCGTATCGCGATGCCATTGAATAGACCCCTAAGGACGAGTGGGCAAAGTGCTTTTCCCAGTGGTTCCATCGCATGCAGCGGTGTATTGACGTCAATGGACAATATTTTGAAAAGATATAATAAAACTAATAACTGGCTAATGTAATCAGTTTTTGATTTTCTAAGAACTTTCAGTTTGACCCTCGTACAGTCTTTAGAAAAGCCACCCATACCGATAAATATCTCAATGGTGCGTGTCACCATCATCCTTCACAGTTAGCTACCGTGGGCAAAACTTTGTTTCAGACAGCGAGGGGCATCTGTGACGACCGCCACCTAGCTGCTGAACTTCAGCATGTAAGGAAGGTACTAAGGGACAACCAGCTTCCAGTACCACGTCGTTGCAGACCCCGTGCCGAGCCTACGACAGTTGAACGCCAACCTGCAGTACTACCATACATGAAGGGAGTCACTGACAAGATTGGGAATATCTTGAAGCGTGCTTCAATCAAAACTTACTTAAGCCGCAAAAGAAGATTAACCAATTCCTACCACCTGTCAAGTGCAACATACCTCTTCAAGATGCAGGGGTGTACAAGCTGGAGTGTGACTGTGGCCTCTCCTACATCGGGCTAACAAAGCGAAGTATAGGCGTGCGTATAAAAGTACACATAGCTGACGTAAAACATAGACGGAACACGAAATCTGTAGTGTGTGAACATGCCTTAGACAAACCCAACCACTTCATTCGTTTTGACCAACCTAAAATACTTGCAAAAGAACGGCGTTTTATTCCTCGAATGCTACATGAAGCCATTGAAATTAGAAAACATCCAAATTTCAATAGAGAAGATGGTTGGAAAGTTCCACCGGCATGGGATCCTATTCTAGCAAAAACCAAAGCAACAACTAGCACTGCAAGATCTCAAGACACGGTTAGCTCTTTCTGCGTAAATAGGAACGTAAATTAATATTATTGAGTGACGGTAGTTAAAATTTTTCAAAACTTTGTAACGACAAATAATACCTTAGTCTCCCTGTGACCACGATCGCTGTAAAGTGTTCGAAAAGTCAAGTTTAAAATAAAATGTAAATAAATCGCGAAGTAATCCGTAAAATTGTGTTTTAATGAGTTCAACAATTCGCGTAAACGTAAGAAACATATATAAAACAGATTTGCAGATACGATGAAGGCTGGCAGCTCGTAAAAACCGACCATCACACTCAAGTACGGCAGCCAATTACAATCGACTTTCACCGATATGCCTATACATATATCGGGCGTTGTCATCGGCTAAACGAACTCATTTTTTTAAACCCATGGGTTTGCTCTTGACTCTAGACTAAGCCGACTGTGGTGCGAGCTCACACTGAAGAAGTCCATTCACTCTGACTTAGAAGGTTTTTGGGTTGTAATCCGTTGGAAACCGTTGGGAAATTATCTAAGACTTCCTTACTGTTGTAAATATTCAGCATTTATCTAGACAAAGGGTGAGCAAATTAACCTTATCGGTAATCCAATAAACTAAAGCAAATAAAACGTTTGCATACAAGCTTATTTCAATATCTCGTTTTTACAGGCGGAACAAGCGAATAGCCACCAGCCAGCTGCGACTTCAATGAATCATATTGCAGGAAACAATGTATTTTATTCCCACAGAAGCGATTCTTATTAGCATTCAGACCGTCTTCGTGCTTATGCAACAAAGTTTCGGAAACAATATGCAACACAAAGCAGTATTGCTTGTCTTGCTTCCTTGGTGCATTGACAGAACTTTTGGTACTGAGGCCTCACTCTGGATATCGTTTGTAGGGTTCCGGAGCTTGAAAGGAAAAATAGACCCTATAGGATCACTTTGATTTTGGCCGTCCGTCTGTCTGTCAAGACTCTTTTTCTCAGGAACGCGTGGACGTATTTATTTAAAACATCAAACACTTATATAAAATCAAGCTTCTTAATCAACGCAATCAAAAGATACGACAATTTGAGCTTATTGAATCAAAACCTATAGAGTACTAACTTCCCAAAGACCTGGAATTTGGCAAGTAGGAAAGTTTTACAGCATGATTTAGGGATTAAATCAAATTTCGTAAAAACTTGCAAAATAATTGCTTAAGTTATAAAAATAAATAAATTAATAAGGCAATTAATCTGAAAACCCCAAAGTGGTTACTTCGTAGAAAAAAAAATTGTTCATACGGTACCCTTTGTGCGCGAGTCCGGCTCGCACTTTTCCGGATTTTTGTCTCTGTCATTCAAGCCAACATAGCAAATAAGCGTACATAGCTTGACTAGATACGGTCATCCTCATACGAAGTAAGGCCCCTGGAACAGGCAGTCGATTAATTCAATTGTACCATGTACATCGCAAAAATGTCCTCATAGCGTAATTTCGACTACAGTGGCCAATCTCAACAGAGATTAGCCGACTATGCGGGAGATATTATAGTGCACAAGTATGTGCGCAATACACAGGTGCACTCTCTGTTCCTTCACTCTCATAATTCGGTGAGACGGCAGTCCGATATGACCGTTGAGAGATCAGGCGCAGGACCAACGGCTTAACGTGCTTTCTGAGGCACGGGGGTGTTAACACCAACTTCTTGACTCCGGAACTGTATCTAAGTTATTTTAAGACAGAAAATCCCAACACTTTTAGCCCGACCCGAGACCTCGTGGATAGAACCCAACGTACGGACCTTTGTCGTACGTGTCTTCAGTGTATATTTTTGTATGTTTTTCAACTTGAATGTGTATTTTATTTTTATGTGTATTCCAATAGTACACAGCCATATTAGTTTCGGTCGTAAATCAAGGCAGGCGAATCGCAAGAGAGTCATAAATGCTTGGTTTTTATGATAAACAATAAACAGTATCTATTTCAAAAAAAATCTTCTAAAATAACACAACTAAAAGAATGTTGTATCCAATTTCTAGATTTGGCAACGATCTCTGATCAAAGTATGTTTAGAAATGAAATAATTTATTTGCATTAAGTATAGTACATAATTGGTAATAATTTAGGAATAATATTGTATTAATATTTCAATGAATAGGTAAACTATATATTTTTATTTTTTTACGCTAAAGCCGAAAACTAGTCATCATATCTTTCAGCTAGACTACACAATTAATGTATGCGAATATTTTCAGCGAACACTTTTTTACCTCAACTTCATATTGAAACTCGAAATAATAAAGCTTTTACCTTTGATAAAATTGTTTTAATCGTTATTTTATTCAAACGGCGAGCTCATTCGTCCTCGTTTTAACTGGAATATGATCCGTCGCGTCGCTCATTAGCACTGAGCGGTGAGCGCCACTAATAAAACAAACCGACACTTGCATTCTACGTCTACATAGCAAATCTTAACTCAGAGGTCTCACTTTTCTTCGATTTTGAGATTGTGCACTGTAAGTTATGCCTAGAATCATTTTTCTCGCTAGCGCACCTTGACGAGCTTGCGCCGAACCAGACTTCTTTTCATCTCTTGGAAGTTGAATTTTAAAAAATTCTGAAACACGTCATCCTTTTCTAAGTAAATAGCTAAATGACACTTTTTAATCGATTATTTATATAGGTAAAGTAACAATCAAGTAACCAAATATACCTATATGGTAACATTTCTAAATAAAATACATTGCGGGTTAAATGACTTGAAAACACAACATTAACATAATACATTCAATATACAAGAAAGACTATGGCTATGATTTATAAAAGTATTTATAACTTATTAAGTATACTTTTGAATGCCCTAGAACTCTGGCTGACAAGATCGAGGTTGGACGCCAAGATATTAAATTAATTATGCTTCAAATTTTTCAAGTTTCATACAAACATAACCCCCTCCCCCTGTCCTCAACTACATTAAAGAAAGCATGGTGCAATATTTAAATATTTATTTTGGACTGTGCGTTGATATGTCAGTCATTAAGTCAGTTTTCCTTTTTATATCTTTATATCTTTAAATGAGATAAATCGCTTATTTAGAAACTTGTTTTGTCATCATAAAGTAACTTACGTACGTTACACTGCAGTATCTACACTGTGACTATGTCAACAACATCGCACATTTTAAATAATTATAGCGAGGGAATGATAATATGAACCGTTTAATTAAGGCGCAAAAGTTAAGGCACGTACCGACAGCAGTATTTAATTTTTCGAGACACGCAGCCAGGGGATGGCTTATTCTTGTAACTACTAACAGTGAAGTTACGGAACAAAACGGATCGGTTCAATCCGAACCGATCCAAAACGATTCGGATTTTCTTAAACTTTTTAGGTTATTTTTATTTAATGCAATAAATAGTTCTCGCACGATCTGCTAAAGCTGATAAAAAATAGTACCTACAAAATTTGTAGAAATTTATATTAGTCACTCAAATATAGTCTTTTTAAAGCAAAATTCAATTAAGAGATTGAAATATTGATGAAAAAACGAAGGTCAGAACAAACACCGTACAATATCATGTAATAACATAATCCTCTTTATGTTCGACAGAGCTGTGGAAAGCTTTCCACTGGACCGTTCAATGAGCTAACGGAACCATTTTTATTTTTTTTTATTTACGGTCGGCTTCGCTCTCAATACTTACACGATTAGTGCTTTCGTCCGTTCACAGTTATTAAAATGTTGATGATGATTCTTTTTTATGCTAGTAAAAAATGTTGGCCAGGTCTTGTTGTTTTCTGAATTTGCCTAAAAATTAAATTGGATAATTATATTGACAGAAAACAGACAACTCTAGCTTAATTACCAGAGGTCGGAATTAGGTAGAGTTATTTATGTACTTGCATAGAAATGTTGATATTAATGAGGACCTTCCCAGGATTTCTAATAGACAATCCCGCGTGGCCAACAATATTACAAATAAATAATAATAAAAACCCCAGAGATAGACAATAGGAAACAAGTGAGCGATTTCGACGAACCGAGGTAAGCAAATGAGCTGTGTGAATGAGTAAACCGATTTATTGCTAATAGATAGTTTGAATGCGGTAGAAAGAGACAAAATCTAGTATATTGCGGTAAGCGGGGAGTGCTCCGCATTTCCGCTATTGTATTCTTTTGTTCTTACAATTTTGTGCGAACTACAAATGTGGCAACATCACGCGTATTGGAATTTTAGAAACTTTGGACATCCGATGTCATTTATGTAAGTTTAGCAACGTCGCGCGTGCAGTAGTTTATTAAATTGTGTAAAAGTAAATAACTTTTTATTTAAAAAATCACGGGATTGTTTCTGCTGTTTAAAATCAATCTCGGGATTTGAGGCATATCCACTTTATTCTTTCGCTGTATGAAATCAGTGAAAGTACATAAACAACTCTACCTAATTCCGACCTCTGTTAATTACCTACAATAGTTAATTAGTAATGTTCACCATTTATGTACATTTTCACGGGTATTTCTGATTAGTTACCATCTTGTAACTTCCAAAAAAATTTGGCACGTTTATAAAATGACATTAGGTAAATTTCAGAATAATATAGTTTTTTCGACCTCACTTTAAGTACGTACCTACATAAACACACTTCAAGTACGTACCTACCATTTTGAACATTAACCACATAACTGACGAAATAGAAGTGTTAGAGGAAAGCTTTGTTAGCTTCCTAAAATAGAATTTTTTGCATTTTTTTTTATAAAAGGTAGTGTTTTTTTTTTTACTTTTTGGTTTTTTGTTTTATTTTTGTTCTTTGTGTTTTATTTTCTTTTTCTGTGCTGTGTTGTGTTAACTCGTTGCTCAAGGCATCCGCTGAAAATCAATTTCTAGGCATGCCGTTTACTCGGATACCACGAATAATACTGAGCGGATGCCTTTTCGGCACTCACCATTGAAATACCTAGTCCTGTAATCTTTGTTTGTAAACTGTCTGTGTTAAAGAGCTCCGTCCTAAATTATAAGACAAATCAGTTTACTATTTTTGACGACCGTCTTGGTGTAGTGGTTCGCGCCACGGACTTATAAACCAGGCGGTTGCGGGTTCGAATCCCGCAAAGGGCAAATGTTTGTGTGATGAGCACGAGCATTTGTACCTAAGTCATGGATGTTTATAAAAAGTATTTAAGTAAATGTCTATCCGTTATCCTAGTCACCATAGCGCAAGCTCACGCTTAGTATGAGGCTAGGTAATTGGTGTGTTTGTTGGAACAATTTATTTATTTATTTAATAATATTAGCTCATAATAAGGCATAAGAAGGCCTTTAATAATAATAATATAATATAATTTATTTATTCAGACATCATATTATGGTCCATTTGGTTAGTGACAATATAGCTTACAACTAGGTTAGTAACAAGACAAATCGGATAAATTACATTAAAACAAAACACAACACATTTAATTTATAAATAAATTGGGTTCGGGTTTATGAGTGCAGTGATCCAGTGCCGTAGTAAAACACTGTCCCACCTCCCCGCCAGTACCCTTATAATCCTGTTGGGACTACCGACCATTTTGTTTTTAATGGACAGGATCTTCTTCCTTGTCACTGCATGGAAGTCGTCTACATGGGCGTCGGCGAACATGCCAGACGCACTGCAGAATCTCGGTAGTCCCAAGATGACCCGGAACATATTATTATACAATACACGCAGGGCGCTGTATGATTTTTGTGTATAACATACCCACAAGCCGCTCGTGTACAGGGATTGACAGAAAGACTTAAATAGTGATACTTTAACCTCATCTGTGCAGTGCGCGAACCTGCGGGCCAGCATATTTCCTCGTACTGCCAGCGCCCTACGCTCCCTGTCTATGTCACAATCGTCCCTCAAGTCATCAGTGATCACGTGACCCAAGTATTTAAACACAGGTACAATGTTCAATGCCTCTCCATTCAGCCTGATTGGTGGTACGTGACTTGAAGATGACCCACGCGCCCCAAACACTACGACTACGCTTTTTTTACAGTTGTATCTTAGCCCATGATTAGAGACGTATTGTTCGCAGACGCGCAGCATCCTCCTCAACGAGTTGACCGACGGACTCAGAAGCCCTTTGCCCTGCCGTGGGACATCACGGACTCATGATAATAATAATTAGCACGTTTGCATGTAGACTGAATGCTAAACTATAAGATTTCGATATCATTGGTATTCTGGCAAATAAAATTGTGGATTCCTAAGCTAATTTGACAGTGATTTATCGGCTAATATTTGATGGTATTAGTCGTTAAGCCTAGTCAGAGGCCCTAGGGCGGCTTGATAACATCTGACAATAAGGTTTGTCACTTGCCTTACAGACACACCTCCACCAATCCGCACTGAGCCCGCTTGGTGGAGTATGGCTCGTTCCTCCTCATAGTTGAGGTGAGGTCTTTTCCCAGCAGTGAGATCTGATAGGCTGACTTTTTTTTATCGAAGTAGGTATACATTATATATGGCTATCGAATGGACAAACCTTAAAAACTAGCAACCGCACATTAGAAAACAAAATTCAGCGAGCAACGACATTCTCTTGTCGCTGAAAAGATGTGATCCTTACGGTATTAGAATAATTCAGTAGTTTGTAATTGAATACTAAACAGCGCGGGGCTCATCCGAGGCAGTTTGTCAAAATTATTAGATCCCGGGATGTTTTCAAACGGCCGCTAAATGATTCACACCGGAAAAATACACAGAGGCCGCATAAACAATGCACGAGCCACGGACATAGTACAAGGAGAAAAGCGTTTCTCCCTGATACAGACTTTTGAGCTTATAAGGGCGCTTCGGTCACTGCATAAGTCAATGTAACCATTTTTGTGAAATAAACTTATTATTATTATTAAGAAGAACAAATTGGACAATATAGCCAGTAAGAATTATTCTGCTACTATCTGTATACCATTAAACTGTGCCTTTTGTAACAAGTGATTTGATTCGATTTACTGGTTTCAAATCTATATTAAATGTATAACAAACTAGCTACGTAATAAAAGTGACAAGGAACAAAGAGCTAACTGCCGTACTCAGAGACGTCAATTTAAGTTTATCCTTCATTAAGTCTCATGCCGTCCTTTTCTATTTCTTTGTTGTTATTTTGTTTTTCTTTCACACACACACACATACACACACACACACACACACACACACACACACACACACACACACACACACACACACACTAACACACACACAAACTTCTGAAGAAAACATGTATGCCCTTGAGAACTAATAAAGTTATTATTATTATTAAAAAAACATTGACAAATAGTGTGGCAGAAGGTGACTTAATAATATAGATTAAATTTAATAGACGTTTCTGAGTGCAGCAGTGAGTGTGAATTTTTTCACGCGCTAATCTGCGTTAATGTGACGAAAATTTGTATGAAAATTAGTCAGCGTGCCACTAGGCACGATAGCAAAACCTGTTTTTTGTTAGCTACAGCAAAAAAAAACAGGTTCTTCTTCAAAATTCCATACAAATTTTCGTCACACGAACGAAGGTGAAAACTCGCACTAGGCCATCAGAATGGATTATTCGAGTCACAAAACTACTTATTCAAGCGTGCAACAAATTAAGTCAATTTAAAACTTACTGCCCTAATTATTTGAAGTATTTTTAGATAACTAATTAGGGCATCTATAGACCCCCAATTTTTTAATAGTAAAATATGTAATGTTATTAAAGTTATACGTTACGATTTCGATTAATGCGCGTTGCAGTAGGAAGCTTTATACAAAGAATACTGAAAGGCTCAAGTTGATGCAGTGCGGTGACGATCCTCTGTGTTGACATGTCTGCTGTGACCTTAAGCGGTGGAGCTTTAGCCCGACAAGTTTTTACGGGACCCTCCCAGCGTCCGCATGATGTGCGGGGGCCGAAGAAACGCCAATCAGTCGCGACTATCGTAGGAAAACTGGCCCACCGACTGCATGTCGCTCATCGAGCTATGGAACGGTCTATGTTAGGGATCTCGCTAAGGGATGGAATCCGGAGAGCTCATCCGCCAAAAGACGAAAGTCAAGATATCGTTCAGAGGTGGAGTCAGCTGAAGTGGCAGTGAGCAGGTCATGTCTGTCGCAGAACCGACGGGCGTCGGAGTAGGAAGGTTCTGGAATAGTGACTACGTCTCAGAAAACGTAGTGTTGGACGCCCCCCTACTAGGTGGACCGATGACCTGAGGAAGGTGGCCGGTGCTGGCTGGATGCAAGAAGCGGAGGACCGTGAAAGTTGGTGCAGTCTTGGAGAGGCCTATGTCCAGCAGTGGACTGCAATAGGCTGATATGATGATCATCTCTCTCTCTCTCTCTCTCGTGCCTCTTCCACCGTACCTCTGGCCACCGCAAGAAAGCCGCGCACGAATTTGTCGAAATACCATTTCTCTCAGTAGTTTGCCCTTCATAATTGGAGTTCCGTGGCTGTTTTTCTCACGCTGTGGCAGGCTGTGCTGGGAATGGACTCTGCTAATTCGGGAGCGTCATTGTGCGACAGAATTTCTTAGTAACAGCCCATTATTGTCCCACTGGTGAGACCCGGCCTGACGTAGCACCATTTACTGGGCTCTTTTTTGTACTAACAATTACTAACTTACGCAAAATATCATGTCCCAAAAAACAGGAATAATTTAGTAACTTTTATATTTTTAATTATTATTTGTACATGCAAAGTGGATCGTTGTCTACCGTCAAATCGATTGCGCATTTTAGCAGAAGTGTACAATAGCTTGGGACAGACATGTGTCAAATCGCTCTTTTTTGATAAAACTCCATACTACATTGTTCAAGATTTTCATCTAGTTACAAACGTTTGAATCGTCTGAATGGGTCACAATACAATGCTGCATTGTAAACTTTAAAAGTCAATGAAAAAACAGTAGTGCAGTATTGCAATGTTACTAACTTCTTTCTGTAATCGTATTATGTAGGATTCTATCCGATTAGATAGCATTTGTACCAATATATCCTCGTGGCAGACGTTATAGATTGCTACAGTTTCCAAGAGAATACATTTTGCTGTACAAGAATAACATAAATATTGCCACTCGATAGAGCACTTATTTCGTAATACATGCTTGAGCTTCAGCCGACAGAAAAATATTTCTACTCTCGCAATAAAAACCAAATCTGCATCACAGTCGGCCTTGAGGATAAATATTTGACTACGAATCGAAACTACTCCGCAGTCGGTCAGGCGTACGCCCGCGGGCCGCTTAGCGCTGACAAACAACAACAAAATATACGCTTTAGTAATGTAACAAATAGCGTCCAAATTGGCTCGTGTTACCGCCTGGCAGAACGATTTAATCTGGCAGTTATTTTTCCGGGCATACATCAAAGCGGCGCGCGCCAAATTGTATCGAGCGGTGATGTATCGCGGTGTAAAGGTCTGTACCCACTACACCGTGTCATACCATGACCGTATTAGGCACAGAAAGAATAATTGTACACTTGTCAAAGACTTTTGATATTTGACGACCGTCTTAGTGTGGTGTGCGCTGCGAAATACAAAACCAGAGGTCGCAGGTTCAAATTCCACAAGAGGCAATTGTTTGAGAGTGACTGACGTAGTAAGTAAACGGCAAATACGCCCGACAGAATTTTGACGGATTCAAATCGGACGTATTGCGAGATCTTCACCCGGCATAGAACGGTCTAGTAGGCATCGTCCCATACTTTCAGGGGGTGGTGAAGTATCTACCTTCTCGTGGTCCAGCCCGGGTAACGACATCATAAAAATCAGTTAGTGATGGCGGTTGAACAATCCTATCAGCGGTGGGTGCCGCCTGGTAGCTTCCACTCTCCCACTGAAGGCCGGCGCCATGCAGATTGCTGTATTCCGTTGGTAAGTGAGAGTGCCAGAACATTATGGGTGTGCTTGCTCTAGCGTAGACTTTGTCTACGCCACACGTCTGGCTTAGTCTAGAGTCAACAGCGAAAAAAAAAATTTTTTTTTCAATAAATTATTTTTTGCCTGATACGTTTATAGTACGGGTGGTACGGTGTAGTGAGTACAGACCTTAAGGGCAGGCACACGGCGTGGGATGGGACCGTTCTTGCTATAAGTCTTGATTCACGCTCGTTTGCGGATCAAGTGTCGCTTTGAATAGTTGACGCTGTATTGTAAGAATTTAAGTGTGGTTATTTCGCTTGTTTTAAAATGTAAGCAAGTTTGCAACTGGATTAGCTAGGCTAACTTCAAGTATTATCATTTACATTACTCTCCCTGTGTATTAGTAAAAATGTGTTGAAATAAATGTACTGATAGTCTTAAAATACGTTTTATTATAAAATCTACCTTATTCTAACTTTACTGAATTATAAGTTTTTGAAGTTTCTATTAAGCCGTACTGTGTTTAAGCACCAAAATTACATCGCCATATACGTCATAATAAGAAGATGTTAATTTACTTGTTACATCCTAACAGCGAGTTACAATACAGATACAATGAATCTGCATTATCAAGTCACGACGTGTACTTCCATTACCACTCTTAGTGGGATTGAAGACATGATGACTACTCAAAATCTATTACTAAACCACGCACTCAACCGGATCTGTGTGCTGTACTGCCTTTAAACTATGTTTAAGCATCCTACTTTGTATTAAGTTTTCTAAATTTTCCGTCAGTCTAAGTATAGTTTAGTCTAAGTATGTCAGTGGGAGTGAGCGTGATGGTTAGAGCTATAGTCCGACAAGTTCTTGCGTGACGTTACTTGCACCCGCAAGACGTGCGGGGAGCGAGGAAGCGCCAGTCACACGCGATTTCAAAGCAAATCCATTCCCCGCAACGTCACCCGTCTCGCGCTGAAGTCTAGCGTGCCTCGGCCCCGCACCTCTGGCGACCGCAGGAACGTCGCGCTTGAACTTGTATACGACAAACGATGTCTATGGACTATAATAGCCAAATCCAAATGTCTTACGAAGGAATATCGCAGCCTTAGTATTATGATTTTTTTTCCCGTGCACCTTTGCCTACATTGTTTTCACACACACATTACATATTTGTTAGGTATAATTGTTTGTTATATTTAAGCTACTAGCACTTGTAACTTCTAGGATGCATCTTATTAGGTTACAAATAAGTCATTGTTAAGTAAACTGTGTAATCCTATTTATAATCTGTTTTGCATCTCGAATAAATAAAATAAAATAAATAATAACTCTATAGATGACAGAGTAAGACCCTTGGCACCGCGCCGCCGCATCCTTTATACTGGCTCATGTCAGGTTCACGACACGCGTGATCACGCTCTTGCTCTTGCTCTCTCTGTCCAGACGCGTGCAAGTGCACTGGTGTAGCGTTACACTAATTACTCAGAATTTTGTTATTGATGCCAATAAATAATAGTCATTTAACGCCCATCGTCCTCTGAAGTCTATTTATTAATAAAATTCACAGTCCAATCTTAATATAAAACTAAAAATACTAACTTACTGTTATATCGTCGCTTACCGTCAGGTGAAATTGCGGCCATATATCTGCCTAAATCTAAAAAAAATACATTATAACAATTCCCATCCAAACGCTTGTGCAAGAACCAAGGCTAATTCCAGCTCATTTATGCCGGAACCAGCATAATCAGTAGACAATACAGATTGTATTGTGGAGCTTGTACATGCTACCACCACATACATAACCATTTTCAGTCAACATAACGAACCAAGCACGTCTTGCGGTATAGATTTACATTTCACAAAGGACTTCGCGATTGTAACGTGATGCTTCGCCATTATCCGCGGTCTCCGCTAGTATTCAGTACTCGCACCGCGCCCAAACTTTTAATTGAGGCCCTTTGACGCCACCGCCGCTAATGAGCGAAGGACGTGCCTTTCGCCCCGCAAAAAATCACTCAAAAATAATTATTCCGACACACAAAAACACCCCGCATCGTTGGATATCCGCGCGCTTTAATATTCGCAATCTCAGAAATGGACAATTGTTTCTTTAATCGTCGGGAAATTCTTTCGCAATTAAAGTTTTGAATAATGCGACCGGGACGAAATAATTCAAGATGCGCGGATCGGGCGGTCGCGGGGCTCGAAGGGGAGGAGGCAATTTCCTGAAAAATACTCCGGTAACGAACGCGGGGACACGACGCGCCGTCTGCGCGCGCAGTTGACGGTAGCGGCGAGCGATAGCGATCCTGGTAAAAATATTCTAAGATCGGAGTAGGTTTTGGGGTCAATGACGTTTCGGACGTTGTCGCTGACGTATACGTTGAGCTGTTGCTGCGCGAAAAAATATTATATTCATCGATATAGCCCAATAGAGTTAGTTCCTACGTAATAAATCTGTGACCCTGGTGCCAAACTACATTAAAAGTGCAAGTTTTGTGAAATAAAACAACAGTAAAAGGATATTCATCGTCGTTGTTTAAGCAAGCATACCCTCATTACACAAAAAAAAATTAAAATCATAATTATTTTATTTTTTTACAATATTGACACAATTAAATAATGGCACCAAAGTGTAATGCCTGTGGAAAGTTTTTAGGCTGCGGCGGAGGGAGTAACATGCACTAAATGCAGCGGGGTGTGCCATAGGGGGTGCGTGAACATCGCTCTAGGAGCTCAAGTGCCTAAGACATGGTGCTGCCCTGACTGCAAGGCCAGGATGCCCAGATAAAACGCCGACTGCACACCAATTAAGGGTACAAACGTTCCTATTGCTGACCTCTCTGCGAACCACCACCTCAGATGGTGGACGACACACTTAATGCTACAACTACAGACCCTGCCTCGGAACTTCACCGGGACCTTTGTACTTTTGCGCGCGGAAATGAAACTTGCAACCGAGGAATGCAAAGCGTGGAGAGAGGAGGTGGCTGAAATGCGTTCTTTCATGAACTCTATGGGCGAGCGACTAGATAAACTCGAAAAAAGAGTAGAAGACATAGAGCGGCAATATAGTGTGGCTGGTGTGGGAGAAGGACTAACTGTTAAGACCCTAGAGGCGACCGTTGCGCAGTTTAAACTAGATCTGGACGAGAGGGATCAAGAGTTACTACTCAATGACGTAGACATCGCAGGCATCCCAGAGGAAGACAATGAGAGCGTTCAGCATCTAGTGATGGCCTGCGCAACGAAATTGGGAGTCCCGCTGGAAGATAGAGACATCGTCTGTTGCAAGCGCGTAGGTGTCAAAAGGTCCGAGCCCCATGAAAATCCCAGACCGAGAGCCGTCACCGTTCGACTGGCACGCCGCTCCATTCGTGATCGGTTATTAAAGGCAGCCAGAGTCAGGCGCGGCCTCAGCACTGAGGGCCTGGGACTGCGCGATTCTCCACGGCCTCTTTACCTCAACGAGAGGCTGACCCGAACGAACCGGCAATTATTCAACCGAGCGAGAGAACTGGCTAAAACTAGAAATTGGCGCTTTGTCTGGACTCGCGACGGTCGTGTCTTCGCTCGACGGGACCATGGAGCATCAGCTGTTCGAATTAGATGCAACGAGGACCTCGAGAGGGTTTTTGGCTAAGTCGCGGTTTGTTTTAATATGTTTAGGTAAAATACGTCATTTATATAGTACGTTATTATTGCCTATTATAGGTTACGAAATGTGTATGTTTTTATTCTGGTTGTTTGTTTTGTGTAAACTACTTTTCTTGAAAGCCAGTCGGCAGCTGTGCAATTGTGCGACGAAATATTATTATTTATCTGGGGAAGTCGAGCAAAAAAGCGTCACGGCCGTACCATCCTTTTCTCGAAGCAATTCAGACCATTTTCGACCCCCTGTACCTTCGTTTTGGATAAAACTAGAAGACTGAAATTTTCAGTAACCATCAGGCATTGTAAAGACACGGTATATTTCAAATTTCATTCAATTTGAACCAGTATTTTAAGAATTATAACGGGTCAAATTTCTTAATTTTGTCACTCACTGACTCACCGATCATCAAAATTCTAAGGCACTTCTAGCAGACCTAGAAGCTTCAAATTTGGAATATAAGTAGTGTTTGGTGTAAGAATCAAGGAAAAACTAATCCCATCAAAAACAAGACTTGTCAAAAAAACCAAGTCTCGCAACTCAGTTGTTCTGCGGTAAAAAGTTGTGAGATCCATGTAATACCAAGTCGGTTATTAATTTATTCAGTCTCTACTTAAGTGACTTTCCGTCTTAATACGTCTAGTCTCTAAGACCACGATCGTGGTCCATAACAATTGAAAATCAATTGTGTCTGGAATCTCCGTACTCGAAGCATTAAGTTGTTACGTAATAATTAACAGCATCTTATAGTGACGCATATCAATATTAAAATTCTTTAATGTTTTATATAAATATATCGAGACTTGGCCATCGCACTTAATAATTGAATTTACATGTGTTTTCAGGTGATTGAATTTACACGTGTTTTCAGGCGACCGCAGTGGTTAGGTGTTGTTTTTTTTTTGATGCCTTATCTGCGTCCCTGGAAACTCTCGCTTGGTGTGATAACGTAGTTTTGCTGGGCGATTTTAATTTGACTACTAGCGATCATATAAAGAGGTTGAGCGAGTTCCTAATGTGTCATAAGCTTGTTCAACTTGTGCAGACACCTACACATTTCACGTCGCATAGTGAGACTAAAATCGATTTGGTTTGTACGGACATTCACGACTGTTCCGTTGTCGTAGACTATATACACGACCTTAGTAGGCATGCGCTGGTTGTGTGCAACGTTAACATTCGAAAACATAAACCGATTCCAACTAGGGTAATTTGTCGAGCGATATCAAATATAGATGAAAATATAGATGAAAATTTATTTAAGATGCACTTGAAAGACTTAGACTGGAAGCGAATACAGGGGCTAGATGATGTTAACTGTATGGTTGCACTATTTAATCGCTACTTATTGAGTCTTTTTGACATACACGTACCTTTGAAAACTGTTATCGTAAAGCATCACCAGTATCCTTGGATAACTTATAATATCATATTGATGATGAGAAAGAGAGATGAGGCTTATGTCAGGGCGCGTGGTTCCGGACAGGTTGCTCATAAAGAATATTATAAAGGACTCAAACGTTATGTAGAACAAGCTCTGTTTCGGGAAAAGTAAATATTTCAATATTTCAATCAATACATAAATAATAAGTCCAATTATCCACGAACTGTTTGGTCACACATTAAAAAACATGTACGTATAAAAGCAAAACCTGACTTGCCTGGTAACATGTTTACGGACCCGGACAAAATTAATGAACACTTTTTGAACGTCCCGGGTGGCCAGGATATTAGTGTTTCCCAACTAACACATTTTGAGTATCATCGGGCTGTCTCTGAACAGTTCGAGATACGGGTAGTGGGCGCGGACAAGATACTGCGATTTATACAAGGTCTGAAATCTAAAGCTATAGGACTGGATGGCTTATCACTGCAAATGTTGCTGGCCACTTTGCCACAGACACTTCCCACTATCACAGCGATGATGAACAAATCCATTGTTACGGGAACATATCCGAGGGAATGGGAAGAGGCCCTAATAAAACCCATACCTAAGAAATCCCTGCCTACTTCTATGTCGGATCTGCGTCCAATTAGCATCTTGCTTTGTTTATCGAAGGTCTTGGAGAGGATAGTCTCTGAGCAGCTGACTGAGTTTCTTGAAAGGAATAGCATCTTGCCAAACACACAGTCTGGGTTTCGTAAATCACATAGTACATCAACTGCCTTACTTTGTGTAGTAGATGACATCCTCACAGCCCAAGACGCAGGACAAGGAACTCTGCTTGCTCTCCTCGACTTCTCCAGGGCGTTCGACTGCATAAATATTCCACTGCTATTGTCAAAATTAAGATATTACGGATTTAGTAACCTTGCAATAAATTGGTTTCATAGCTACTTCAAATATAGGTCGCAAAGGGTCGAAATAAGAGACGACGAAGGAAATGTAAGAGTTTCAGATCCCAAAGCTGTAAATAGAGGAGTGCCTCAAGGATCGATATTGGGTCCACTTATATTTATTATCTATAGCGCTGATGTCACCGCTCATATTAGACATTGCAAATTTCATATATATGCCGACGACATATAGGTCTATATTTCCCATAAACCTGAAAACACACATCTCGCTACTAAAAACCTTAATGAAGATCTAGAACGAATAAATAACTGGGCAAAGTGTAACTCTTTGGTTCTCAATAGTAACATGTCCAAATACATAATATTGGGTTCGAAGGACCAGATCAAAAAAAAAACTAGCAAGGGAGTCCGTATTGTTATCGGGGGTCAGGTTGTGGAGCGAGTGTCAGAAGCAAGAAACTTGGGTCTTCTAATGGACGAGGAGCTACGATTCGAAAATCACGTAAACACTATTATAGGCAACTGTTTTTATAGGTTAAAAGTGCTATATCAAATAAGGAACTACCTAAGCTTAGAAAATCGTATTATGCTTTGTGACTCATTGGTGCTGTCTAAGTTCAACTTTATGGATGTTGTTTACGGTCCCCGGCTGTTAGTGCGAACGCAAAAAGCGATTCAAAGAGTGCAAAATGCGTGTACGAGGTATTGCTATAAAATACCGCCTCGAGCGCATGTTACCCCCTACATCAATAGTGCTAATATATTAAAAATGGATTCACGTCGGAAACTTTACTACGCTGCTCTCTTGTTCGGTGTATTAAAAAACAACGTTCCAACTTATCTGTTGGACCGGTTGGTATGGCGACGTGACGTGCAGTCCCACAGGACCCGACGCTTTGGCTTCGCGCTTGTCCTACCGCCCCACCGCTCCGTGGCGTTTAGGGGTAGCTTCAAATTCGCCGCGACCAAGTGTTGAAATGATCTGCCCCCACCGTTACGTTGTCTGGACAAAACAGTATGCACGTTTAAGAAAAATTACAAGCAATGCGTTCTCAATGGCCAAAAAATGATTCCATGATTAGGTCGACCTTACGGGTCTAGACATACAGGCTGCTGGGGAGCGCATCCCACATCCACCACCTTGGTGCGGGAACAATCGTTGACTCTTGAATCTCATCCTTCTCCCGAGGTCATGATCGCTCGTCGATGACAATGTAGGTATCTATGTTAAAATAATTTTGATGAGTTAATAGGTTATATAACCTAAATATTTAAAATCAATATATTGTATGTAGGTATACAATATATTGATTTTAAATATTTGGTCCTGTAGGTACTCGCCTGTCGTGGATGACATTATTATTTTGTTTAAATCTGATTCTAAATATGCATTCTAATTTATCGTATTTGCAAGCTTCATCTTTCGATTGTTAAATACTTGCAATAGTATTTCTTTCGAGTGTTGAGGGTGTAATCCCAATAACATTGATGAAAGCAACGCGGCATTACAGCGTTAAGAAGCACTTGAAAATTTCGACAGGTTCTGCCAACGCCAGGGTGGCCGAGAGGTTAGGCAATCGCCCGGTATGCGAGTAACGCGGGTTAGATTCCCGCCTCTGGTAGTCATTTTTTTAAGTGCAAAAAAAAAAAAAATTGAATGCATTCTAATTTTAATTTCCACTTTAATAAAATCAATAAGGTTAATTTATTAATTCCACTGATAAATCTTTTGAGGTAGGTAGATACAGGCGTTCGGCGTGGATTCACACTAATGTTTAACTGGTTACCTTTCATGACTCGTGCGCTATAAACAGCAGCTAATTTATCTATAGGCACAGATTATAAATATGTCGTTGCTATAGGCCTTATCTTGCCAACGCCCCGCGCAGCGATTCTTGAATCTTGTTTTGTAGGTACGAACTACGAAGTATAATGAGCGTAGCAATAATTACGTTTTGCGTGAGTTAGTGATCCAAATATCTGTCCGTGCTGTATTTATTGATTTACACTTATACACATTATATATATATTTGACTATAATTTAGTTTTTTACTGTTTATGAATAATATGAATTGTTATTTTTAACAATGTTTGGCGTATCAGTCCGTGACCTCACTCGGCTAGGGTCTACTGAAAACCAGCGTCGGGGCCCCTAGCGGGTCACGACTTAAGCTAAGTGGGGCCCTTTTAATATGGACATCACAGGCGCACAACTGCACAGTCCGACTGGCTTACCCACATAAATTGTAATTTTGTTGTGTTTCTTGTTATATAACCGTGCTCGTTACGTTTTTTGTTTTCGTGTGTTATGTGATGTCCATTCATTAATAAATGTATTTTCTTTCTTTCTTTCTTTCAAACATTGATATTAATTTATGCATATGCCTCCGGTATTCCGAAATTTCAATAACAATTAATGGTACCTATTCTAGTCGTTAAAATAAAAATAACAAAGTTGTGTAAAGTACCAAACCAAGTAATTTCAGGTGTCACATGTAATTTTGCGTTATGATTTCTTCTAAAAAAGACATATTTGTCGTCGGAGGCGTGTAAGGAATCGTTGTTAGGTGGCCAATACAAGGCGGTATACTCAAAATAATAGTCCGATTAGTTAATACAGATACCTATTATACATCTTGAAGGTAACGATCTCCTCAGTGACCGGCAGTATGGATTTCGCCTCGGCCGGTCGACTGGGGACCTTCTTGTGTATGCCACACACTACTGGAGTGAGGCCATCGAGAGGCATAGCGAAGCTATGGCTGTGTCTCTTGATATCTCCAAGGCCTTTGATAGGGTTTGGCACGCAAGCCTCATAAGCGGCACTTCCGGTGCTTGCGGGAGCTCTCCCTGCCGATCTGGAGGTTGTTCGTGCGGGACGAGTTAAAAAAGAGGGAATCCAGCTGGCCCCCAGGGAGCGCCGGACATTGAAACGCCGCATCAGAGAGGAGGTCGTCGCCACTTGGCAGGAGAGGTGGTCTTCGAGCGAGGACGGACGCGAGTTGTTTAGTTTCTTTCCCGATGTTTGCGTGAGGTTGTCTTTTGACTGGGTCGAACCTGATTATGTTGTCTCGCAGATTATATACCAACTATACCAAGCTCAAGTTAGATCTTGTATGGAGTACTGCTGCCACCTTTGGGACGGATCTGCCAAATACCAACTGGCTGCATTAGACTCAATGGAAAAAAGAGCAATACGAATTATTGGAGACACTGAACTTTGTGAAACTAAGCTGCAAAGCCTCGAACATAGGCGTAAGGTGGCGTGCCTTTCAGTGTTTTACAGGCTACATTTCGGCGAGTGTGCGAAGGAATTGCACGAACTGATTCCACCGGCCCCTTTCTACTATCGGGACATAAGACGCAGGCGGGGGTTCCACCCTTATATCGTTGACATACCACTTATACGCACCAAACGTTTTAAATCGTCGTTCCTCTTGCGTACGGCTAGAGAGTGGAATTCGTTGCCAGCTGAAGTGTTCCCTAAACACTATGATTTGGATTCCTTTAAGAAAAGAGTGAATAGGCTGCTTCTAGACAGACATGCCCCATCGTCGGCCGCATCGTCGCTTACCATCAGGTGAGATTGCGGCCAAATGTCTGCCTATTAAATTTAAAAAAAAAACTATTTTCAGTATCACTTATCGACACAAAATAAGTAAAGATGTATCTTCGGATTACAATCGAGAAACGCAGCAAGTTCGATACAGCGACGCAATAGCCAAGACACAACCGTTCGTGTTGGCGCTCAGTGATAGACTGCCCTGGGTTTTCATTCGGAAACAAGTACTGCCATTGTTGTATCGACCATGCTAAGTAAACTTTTTGGCGTTTTCCAACTAAACTCAATAGATGGCGCTAGATTTACGTAATCGTATGATACGATTTCCAAACGAAGCTCTATGGTTTAACGACAAATCCGAATGACGTCTGTCATCGCGTTCTGACAGCTCGAAACTTCATAATAAACAGCGCCAATCGCCTCATTTTCCGACATATTCATATTATTCCAGCACTGTCAAAGCACATCAAATCAATCTACCTACTCCGATCCCTGTTAATTACTATCCTCGGTCTCCTGATTATGATAAGATTCGGCGCAGACGATATAATACAGTGTTCTTTTAGTATCAGGGCTACATAATCTCCTATTTACGCTTAACGCGGCGTCGGACGTCATAGTAAACGTATCAAATGCAGTTTTGTTTGGATTAGAGGTAGTTCCCCTGCAGGGCCTATATTTTTTTTCACCCTGTATATCATAATACATTAGTTAATTAATAAATTTACGTAAAGTTAATAATTTCGCTCCGCCTGTCGCTCCGCGCGTCACCACGCGTTCGCCAAACGCTGTTATTTTCACAATCTTTTCAAAGTCCTTGACGGTTAAAAAGGTAAACAAAAGAAGTCTTTTCTTTGGCGAATATTTATTTAAGGTGTGCCGAGAGTCGAGAAGCGCTGTAATGAATGCAACCTCGCTAACGAGAGGCGTTGTCCCACTCGGGACACCGCGGGTAGGACAACGTCCCACTCAGACTTTACTTATTAATAAAACTTTAATACCCACCACACTGTATGGCAGCGCCTTATAAACACGGCATATCATACATCCATATAAGATAGCGTAGGACACGACTTTAGGGTTTATGCCTGACGTTTTCGCTGGGATGTAGTGTTGTGTATATTAGAAACTAGCAGTTCCCCGTGACTTCGCCTGCGCCAAGAGTAAAATTTTCCATTTACACCTTCATCCCCCATTTCATATCCCTGATGATTTTATATTGCAACAAAAAGTAATCTATGTATTTCCCAGGGTCTCAAACTATCTCTGTACCAAATTTCATTTGAATCGGTTCAGTAGTTTCGGAGCCTATTCAATACAAAAAAACAAACAAACAATTTTTTTTTCCTCTTTAATTTATTAATGTAGATATCCGAAGATTTCTTCTATTCTTTGTCTTTGTTTTTAGAGAAGGTTCGTTTTAAAACTCAAATATCTTAATAAACAAACAATACAAACACTCTACGTTTAGGTACTAGATATAGTTAGAAAGGTTAATAATGAATATCAACAGATATTACACAGAATAGCAAAATATCTGTGTCCCTATATTTTTAGTAAGATGAAACCTAACTCCAAAGTGCATTGGGTCGAGCAAAGCAATCTTGTTGTTGGTGTTGAGCTTTTGAATTTGCGTTGCTAAGCCGGGGCTGAGAACAATTGGAAAACAGAGCCAACGATATTAAGTATCCTTTTAGCAAGTTATTGTTTTGTCTTAAACGTTTGGTTTCAACAGAAATTGTTTTCATTGCATTTTCTCTGAGAAATACTTAAAGGAAACAATCGATCCCCAAAAAAAAGATGACTGACTCGCAATGCGGGTACAATTTTGGCGTGTTTCATTACATCAGATCCGGCAGTCGGATCGCTGTTGGCGGGATTCCGTCAATCTCCGTCCATCGTATGCGGCCTATCGGCCTTCAACGAAAAGCCAATTGCGGTGCGATGGATTCAATAAAACGTCCTAGCCCCGCCCGCCCCACCCTTGCGGCCAGCACCGCTCCGTACGTTGATTAAAAAAGTTCATCAACGCATCTCTTTTAGTTTTTTCACCGCGAACGCCTTTCTCCGTCGAACTTTGCTAATAAAAAGTTACCCCAAGTTCAGCGCGGTCGCAGAATAGATACTCAAATATGCAGATATTATTATTCTTCAGGCCGTAACTTCTAAACATATCCGTTCTGGTAACGCAAAGTTTGTTTTGCTCGTGTTATACGCGGTACATGATGGATAACTTTTCAGTTAAGTATAAGGGCGTGAGCGCGGCGAAGCTACGTTATTACGAGTGTAATCCTTAATCAGGATGGGAGCCGCGGCGCTTTAAATGAATTGCGCATTCGTTCCATCGTCCCACCGAGACCGCAAGGAGACGCGGCGTCAGGCGGCTTTGACAAAAGTCTGTCTATATAATAAATCCCACTGCTGGGAAAAGGCCTCACCTCAACTATGAGGAGGTACGAGCTATACTCCACCACGCGGGCTCAGTCCGGATTGGTGGAGTGGTGTCTGTAAGGCATGTTACAAACCTTACTGTTAGATGTTATCTATGGCCTCTGACTAGGCTTAACGACTAATACTAACAGATATTGGCCGGGACCAACTGCTTAACGTGCCTTCTGAAGCACGGAGGATGCTTGTCATGGACGTCACTTAAATGTTTGGAATGGTTACCCATTCAATCACGACCGCGCTGTGGGTTGCTTAACTTTGGTATCACTACCAAAGCGCTGCCGCTACTGCGCCACAAGCACCTCAAAGACCGCCTCAAACTCTTTATTAGTTCCATCGCATCGAAAACATCTCGCAGACGACGTCCGAGCGAACGTGTTCGTTTCAGATCTCGCATAAAATCCTTCTTAGCTATAATATTATGTAAATTCGAGAGGATAGTGAACAGAAGTCCGGAACGAACAGCCCTTTTGTTCTCTGAACAAATTGTTTTATATTCTAGAGCCGGCGATGAGGCGCCCCCTCCTCCCTCCCCACAGCCCCGGATACTGAGCTGTGAACTTACTGATGACAGTTTTATGAACCTGGCATTTACATTTAAATTGAAAGTGAGGATTTTGATGTCGACATCTAGTCGCAAAGAAAACTGTGACTGTTCGTGAGCTGGCCGCACTATACTAATGTTTCATTAGAATTATTGGCATTCGTGAAGATTCTCCTTGCTCTACACTCTTTAAGACAGAAAGCTGAGTGTCACAGAATAACTGTCTACTTAAAACTAAACTCATCAAAAATTCGCAAGATTATGATAATTACGATATTGACTTACTAAAATATTAAATATTAAATTAAGACCGAAAAAACTGATTATTTTTACTTTTTATTTACATTCATGTCACAAACATTTTATAGCCCCTTACCACTGCTTCGAGACAAATCAAAGTCAATGTCAAAAATAATTTATTTAATTTAAGACAGAAATTGCCATTTATGCACGTCAAAATTTAAAATAAACATGTCTCCCTATCTTTTGGGCCTTATTAGTGCTTCGAGACAAGACAGACAATCTGGCAAGTGCTGAAAAGAAGCACCGGAACAAACTCAGTCACCACTAGCTGCCATAAAAAAGTGATAATAGTTACAATAAAAAGGTAGGTTTGGTGCAGGCTGGACTGTCCATACATTCTCGACATCAAGATAGTCTTGAATTTTAAAATATCCTTTAGAATTAAATTTTAGGCTAGTGCTGAGAACAAGCAGCGCAAGAAACTCGGTCACATGTCAAAGCCTCTTTTAAAAATAGGTTGGTACACCGAAGGCACTGAAGGTAGCTAAGACAATTTTATACATCTTAGTTTTCCGGCGTTCTCACTCTCTGTTCACGTTTTCTCAATTATGTTATCACATTAAAATGATTGCAGCGCTTGAAGAAGAGATTAGGCTGCAATTATCGCGAACATGGTGCTCGGCAAACGCGAAGTTCTTTAAGTGTTACTAATCTTCGTGAGCAACTGGGGCTCAAATCTAAATTTCACTAGCAAAATAATCGTAATTAACAAGCAAACATAATAATTGAAAAACAAAACACCCGTCTGCAAAAAATATTATATGCTTAAAATGGTCCTTAGATTTTTGGATTGGATTAAAATGGACTGCCTCGTTGGTCTAGTGGTCAGCAGGGTACTATCCACCAGGTCCCGGGTTCGAATCTCGGGTCGGGCCGAGAGTGTTTGGGTTTTTATGTCTTGAAATTACTCAGACACAGCTCCGGAGTCAGGAAGTTGGTGGTGTTAACACCCCAGTGCCTCGGTAAGACCATTAAGTCGTTGGTCCTGCGCCTGATCTCTCTGCGGTCATGTCGGACTGCCGTCTCACCGAACTATGAGAGTGAAGGAACAGAGAGTGCAATATACTTACAACACTTGTGCAATATAATATGTCCTGCGCAGTTGACTAATCTCTGTTGAGATAGGCCGTCGTAGTCGAAATCGGCTAGAAGGACATTATTATTATTAAAACGGTCCTTTAAATGGCTTTCATTTGATACTTATATTGCTATGTTGAAAAAATCAATCCCCCCTCTCCGTTTCCATTTGCGGACGCCATTTTTTAAACGTATACAGCCTATGTCACTACTACAGTTTTAACAAATTCAACGACACCTCATTATGTCAAAAACTGCTTAGCCGATTAGGCTGTAGAGAGTGCCAAACTATTGTACATTCATACATACTCTCAAAACACATAACCCTCCTTCCACAGTCGGGTAAGTAGCAAGATTTTGACAGTTTTAGTATGGGCAAAATGTCAAAATAATGATAAGTACCTTTTCATATGTACGATTCTATTAAAAAAATAAAATACCTTTATATCAATAGTCAGGCTTAGAGTGATTTAACGAGTTTTCCCTTTAAGTAGTCTTACGGCCGAATACTGAAAGGCTACTCAAATCCATTACTCACTTGAAGGCCTCGTAAATTTGAGTGTCTCTCATATTTAAATGGTATACACAACCGCTACTCAGGCCATTTAAAACCATGATTAGCTGAGCAGTCGTTAAATGTTTTCATCATGGCAACGTTCATTTTTAAAAGTATGTTCTCGTTTACATTTTTCATATTTTTAAGGAGCGTATTCGTTTTACGCAGTATTGCTTGTATAGCTATGTTTTTCTTTTTTTGGATAGAAACTTTTACGACGCGATTGATGTGAAATGAAACGTTGACTGACAACGAAAAAAAAATATTTGCCAATCTTTTGACATTTTTCACAGCGCGGTTCAAATCAAATTAATTTCAATTCACATTTAGGTTAGGTTAGGTTAGGACATGCTGAACAATGGGTCCCGGACCACGGACACGGGGGTGTCCCCGGGACCCGCAACGGCGCCGCGTTTGGTCCCGCGCGCCATCCGCCGTAGAGTGGGGGGATAGCTCAATCTCCCCCCCAGAGACCGGGCGGCCTGCCACAATAGGCGGGCCGCAGCCTGAAGCGGAACCAAGGTGCAAACCAATGGTGTAACCCTTGCTCCGCTTCACTCAAAGGCACCGGAGGGCACCGTGAGGTTTTAGTCCGACTACCCGGGCTCATTCGGAGTCCGGAGTCCCACACACCCCTCGATCATCACGGGGTATCACGGGGTGCCCGCCTACCTGCAAGCAGTGATCGCCGATTACCTAAGCGATCGCGAGGTGATGTGCGTCACCCCGAGAGGAGTGGTTCGCAGGCAGTCGTCGTGTGGCGTTCCGCAGGGGTCGGTTCTAGGACCACTCCTGTGGAACATTGGCTACGACTGGGTCCTCCGCGGCAGTCTTACTACGGGGGTGGGCGTAACCTGTTACGCCGACGACACCCTCGTCACTGCCAGCGGAGTCAACTTCGTCGAGGCGACGCGACGCGCGACTGCCGGCGTCGCAACTGTGGTGCAGCGGATCCGGAGGCTGGGACTGGAGGTGGCGCTCGATAAGTCTGAGGCCCTGTGTTTTCACGGGCCTCGACAAGCGCCACCAGCAGGGTCCCATCTCTCTGTGGGCGGCACACAGATTGTACTAGGGCGAACCCTCAAATACTTGGGGCTGACGCTGAACCCCCCCTGGAGTTTCCACGCCCACTTTGAACGGTTGGCGCCAAGACTCCTACGGGTGGTCGGAGCGCTCGGCACGTTAATGCCGAACTTGGGTGGGCCCTCTTCATTCAGCCGGCGTTTGTACATGGGCGTCGTGCGGTCCATGGCCCTGTACGGGGCACCGGTGTGGTACGACGCCATGTCGGATCACAACGCCATGCTGATGAGGAGGGTGCAGCGCCACTTGGCCATACGGGAAATCCGCGGCTACGGCACGGTCTCGGCGGATGCCTCCCTCGCGTTGGCCGGGAGCATGCCATGGGATCTCCATGCACTGGTCCTCGCCGCTCTTTATCAGTGGCGGGGAGACCAGAGGTCCCAGGGGCAAAGGCCTGCACCACGTGAGGTCGAGGCGGAGCGGGCTCGGTTGGAGCAGTCCGCCGTGGAGCGGTGGCAGGATCGCCTGGCCGTCAGCCAAGCCGGTCGACGCACCTGTCAGGCCCTCCAGCCTGTGCTGGAGGAGTGGATGCGTCGTGGGCACGGTCGCCTGTCCTACAGGCTGACCCAAATGCTGACTGGCCACGGCTGTTTTGGGGCGTACCTCGCCCAGATTGGTCGCGAGTTGACCGGGCGGTGTCACCATTGTGACGGCCGCGAGGAGGATACCGCGCAACACACCCTCGAGTCGTGCCCGGCCTGGGCGAGGGAGCGCGAGGACCTCATCGCGGTAGTCGGAGGTGATTTGTCACTCGCTGCCATCGTGGCGAGGATGGCCGGATCCAGGGAGGCGTTTGCGGCTGTGCAAACCTTCTGCGAGAGCGTGCTCCTGCAGAAGGAGGAGGCGGAGAGGGTGCAAGAGGCTTCGGCTGACGCCCCGATGATCCGCCGCCGACGCACAGGCCGCTGGAGGGGACGCTTTGCTCTCCTCCTGCCGCCTCCCTGAAGGACCCCGGGTGTACTCGGTGCGGGGGTACCGATACGCCCACATGGGGTCGCAGCGGCGCGTGTGTGTTCCCGCACGTCGTTGCTTGTACCGAGGAGGGGGCTGCTCTCCCCTCCTTGAAGCCGGGCGGGGCCCTGTCATATTCATGGGCCGCAGCTGGGAGCGAGTGCGTGGTGGCATAGCGTCGGCTGAAACCCATGCACTCGCACCGACAACAGCACCGGAGGACACCGTCAGGTTTTTAGTGGGTTGGAGCCCCACATAACCCCCTCGACCATCCCCGCTGGCGGGGGGGAATGCACCGCATTTTCCTGACGCAAAAAAAAAAAAAAAAAAAAAAGGTGCGGAGACCTCAGCTTGCCGACCGTCATGTCTAAGTCTAAGATGGTCGGAAGCGAGGGGTCTTGGGAGGCGGTGGCCCATTTCTGCGACGTGGTGATGTCGCAGAAAGAGGCCGCCGAACGGGACCGGGAAACCCGGCCTCCCTCCGCCTTCGGCGCCCCGACGGGAGGGTCTCGGGCAGACGGTGTGGGGACACCTCTGCCCAATCACCAGGGACCCTCCTGAGAGACGGTACACTGTACGCCCAGTGCGCCGTCAGGAGGGGGGGGTGCTCCCCCCTCCGTGGAGATCCGCCCCCTGAACTAGAGGGCGGAAATTGCCGCTGGCAGGGTCGCGGGACTGTCGAGATACCGCGGCACCTGCTGTCACAGCCAACACATGCGGCGGGCGTCGTCAGGTTTTAGTGGGTATACCCGAGTCCGGGGAGTCCCACACACGCCTCTTCGTTCCCCGACGGAGAGGTACGGTACGTAAGGCATTTCCTGACGTAAAAAAAAAAGGTTAGGTTAGGTGGCGCGCTCAGGCCGCGGTGCCAGAATGAGCGGCGCCCCGACTGGAGGGTCTTGGGCAGACGGTGTGGGGACACCTCTGCCCAATCACCAGGGACCCTCCTGAGAGACAATGCACTGTACGCCCTGTGGGCCGTCTGGAGGGGGGGTGCTCCCCCCCTCCGTGGAGATCCGCCCTCTGAATTAGAGGGCGGAAGTTGCCGCTGGCAGGGTCGCGGGACTGTCGAGATACCGCAGCCCCTGCTGTCACAGCCAACACATGCGGCGGGCGTCGTCAGGTTTTAGTGGGTATACCCGAGTCCGGGGGAGTCCCACACACGCCTCTTCGTTCCCCGACGGAGAGGTACGGTGCGTAAGGCATTTCCTGACGTATAAAAAAAGGTTAGGTTAGGTGGCGCTTAGGCCGCGGTGCCAGAATGAGCGGCGCCCCGACTGGAGGGTCTTGGGCAGACGGTGTGGGGACACCTCTGCCCAATCACCAGGGACCCTCCTGAGAGACGGTGCACTGTACGCCCAGTGGGCCGTCTGGAGGGGGGGTGCTCCCCCCCTCCGTGGAGATCCGCCCTCTGAATTAGAGGGCGGAAGTTGCCGCTGGCAGGGTCGCGGGACTGTCGAAATACCGCGGCCCCTGCTGTCACAGCCAACACATGCGGCGGGCGTCGTCAGGTTTTAGTGGGTATACCCGAGTCCGGGGGAGTCCCACACACGCCTCTCCGTTCCCCGACGCAGAGGTACGGTGCGTAAGGCATTTCCTGACGTAAAAAAAAGGTTAGGTTCCCTCCCGATGGACACCCACCTTGTCGTGGTGGGGGGGCTCAGTAGCCTGTCGCAATCCAGCGGCAGGTGAAGCCAAGAGGTGTCTCCGAGGTGTTCCCGCTACGTCTGTCCCGCATCGGGCGGCAGTGGGAGGCTGGCGTCTGTCCCGAATCGGGCGGCCAGGTTGTCGTGCACAATAAGTGCGCAAAAGGGGTGTGCACACCGCTCGCTCTGCTTACAGAGTGGCCCGGTGTGCGCAAGGCGCCGGGAAACTAGCGCCCGGGGAGGAAAGACCTGGCGGCGAGTGTCGTGGATCACGTCTCGCGGCTCGCTGCTGGGCCGGTCTTGCCTTAATTGGCCGGGCCGAGAGGGAGGAAACCTCTATAAAAAGTTACCCCAATCCCAAGTTTGGTGCCGTGGCGAGAGGATGCATGGCTGACGGGTGGTCCGATCCGGAGGCGACGTACGGGGCGGAGACGGCGGCGTTACAACCACCTGATCCCCCCTGGTGGAGGCCAGCCAGCGTTGGGTACGGGGGTACCCGCGCCGGCATTGCACGCGCCTCCACCGCCGCCTGACGTGCTTGGGTTCTCACCCAGGACGTCCTCGGGCCCAGGTTACGGCGCTTGTTCACGGCGTGCCTGGAGAAGGGGCAGTACCCTGCTCCATGGAAAGAGGGCCGGCTGGTGCTGCTGCGTAAACCTGGTCGCAGCGCTGGATCGCCGTCGGCATACCGGCCGATAGTCTTGCTCGATGAGGTGGGCAAGCTCTTCGAGCGTATTCTTGCCGCGCGCCTCATCAACCATCTCGGGCGAGAGGGGCCTGACCTGACCGAGTCCCAGTTTGGCTTCCGAGCGGGGAGGTCTACCGTCGACGCCATCCTAAGGCTAAAGAGTTTGGCGGAGGATGCGGTCTCCGAGGGCGGGGTAGTTCTGGCGGTGTCTCTTGACATTGCCAACGCATTCAACACCCTGCCCTGGACGTGCATCATGGAGGCGCTCCGGTACCACGGTGTGCCCCCATACCTCCGCCAGATGATCGGGGCCTACCTGGAGGGCCGTCGCGTCTGCTACCCGGGGCGCGAACAGTGGCATTCCCACGCCATGTCCTGCGGTGTTCCGCAGGGGTCGGTCCTAGGGCCGCTCCTGTGGAACATCGGGTACGACTGGGTGTTGCGGGGGGCCTTCATCAGAGGTGTCGAGGTGATCTGCTACGCCGACGACACCCTGATGGCGGCCCGCGGTAGGGACTACAGAGAGGCCAATCTCCGGGCGACGGCTGGTTTAGCGCAGGTGGTGGGCCGCATCAGGCGACTGGGTCTGGAGGTGGCCTTGGAAAAGACCGAGGCCATCGCTTTCCATGGGCCTCGGCGGGCGCCACCGGCGGGTAGCGGGATCGTTGTGGGTGGGGTGCGCATTGCCGTCGGGAGTACGCTCAAGTACCTTGGGCTCACCCTCGACGGCAGGTGGCAGTTCACGGCCCACTTTAAACGTCTGGTCCCGAAGCTGGTGGGGACAGCGGGTGCGCTAGGGGCCCTCATGCCTAACGTGGGCGGCCCGGGGAGTGCCTGTCGGAGGCTCTATATGGGAGTCGTGCGGTCTATGGCCCTTTACGGGGCCCCGGTATGGGCCGACGCCCTGACCAGCCAGAGCGTCAGGCTGCTGCATGGCGCGCAGCGAACGCTGGCGGTCAGGGCCATACGGGGGTACCGCACGATCTCATATGGAGCGGCGTGCGTGTTGGCTGGCTTTCCACCCTGGGAACTGGAGGCCGAGGCTCTCGCGTCCCTATATTTCTGGCGCGAGAGGGAGACGGCAAGGTTGGGACAGCGGCCAACACTGCAGGAGACCGAACGACAGCGGTCCGGACTCCGCCGGGCCGTTGTTGAAGAGTGGGTGGAGATGCTCGCGAACCCAAGTGCGGGCCTCCGCACCATCGGGGCAGTTCGCCCTATTTTGGAGGGATGGCTGGACAGGCGTCACGGCTCCCTAACATTCCGCCTGGTGCAGGTTCTCTCGGGACATGGCTGTTTCGGGAGGTATCTGCACCGAGTCGCGGGGAGGGAGCCGACTGCCGTATGCCACCACTGCTCGGGCTGCCCCGAGGATACGGCGGACCACACGCTGGTGGAGTGCCCTGCCTGGGAATCTCAGCGTGCGGCCTTAACGGGCGTTATAGGTGGCGACCTCTCGCTCCCGACCGTGGTGCGAGCTATGGTCGAGAGCGACAGGTCGTGGAACGCTGTGCAGGACTTCTGCGAAGAGGTCATGCTGCAGAAGGAGGCGGCGGAGCGAGAACTGGAGATTTCCACCTCCAACCCGATCCGCCGCAGACGGGTGAGACGCCGGCCGAGGGCCGATCCAGGCGCTAGACGTCCACCATGAGGCCTGCGGATGGCGGACTTAGGGGGTCCGCCATCCGCCACTTAGTGGCCTGAGTAGTGTGTAAGTGTTCCTGCACACTACTCACAAAGAGCGAGGAGGGGCTCGACAAGGAGCCATCGCCGCCAGGGTCGCGTAGTGAATGCGCGGAGCGATCCCGTGGCCCTGGCACAGAGGCGAGCTGAGGGAACACCGTGGTGGTTTTAGTGGGTAGGACGCCCTTTTGAGGGCGGGAGTCCCACACAGGCCCTTCCCTTCCCCAGGGGGGGGTATCGCGCGTAAATGCGTTTCCACCACGCCAAAAAAAAAAAAAAAAAAAAAAAAAAAAAAAAAAAAAAAAAAAAAGGTTAGGTTAGGTTAGGTTGGGGTTCCCAGCAGTGTTGGCTTCCTCGCAGCGATCCCCGGGCAACGTCTCGTCTGACCACCGTAACGGAGTGGCAGACAGGCGGCTAACGAACACTGTGCGATCGTATACTTTCAGAGCGGATAAGTGCGATCATTGTCGTCCGACGAAATGTCGAAACCCTTGCGGGACGCCTCTGGGCGTTTCATAAAAAAAGGCCCTTTTAAGGGCCAACCCCAAACGGCCCTTCTCAGGGCCACCCCCGACGACGCTTCAGCGTTGGAGGCTAGCCGTGCACCATCTGCGGCGAGCTTGATCTGCAGGGAGGAGGACCTGTCAGGGTCCGACAGTGATGCCTTTGCGGCGGAGCTGCCAGACCGGCAGGCGAAGAAGCGGGCCTACTTGAGGCAGGGTTCGGAGGGCTCTTCGGATTCAGCCAAAAGTGGCCCGAAAAAGAGGAGCAAGGCTGTAAAGCCTGCTAATCCCGCCCTGGCTTGCACTAGCCACGACGTAGGTTTGCTGGACGCCCAACGTCAGCTTAACGTGGCGAACAGGGCACGACTCCAACAAGAGTTGGAGGAGGAGGTTGCCGCTAAGGAGGCACAGGCACGCGCGCGCAGAGCCAAGGCGGACTATGGTGCATCAAGCGTCTCGTACGCGGATCATTCCTTAGCGGAATTAGAAAAGATGGCTGAAGAGGACCAAGAGGAGATTGTCAGGGTCGCCTCAAAGTCCTCGAATTTGAAGGGGACCTTCCAAAAGGCCCTCAAGTGCCGGGCTGCCAGTCTTCGTTGCATCATCGGTGAGTTGGTGCAGCGCACAACCACCGATGAGGTAAGGCAGCTCCAAAAGAGGGTGGACTGCCTTACAAAGGAGGTCAGCGAGCTTCATACGAAGCTGGCTGAAGCTATGGTACGGCCTGTCCAGGCCCCGCCTGCTGTATTGTCGGTGGATCTCCCCTCCTCCAACCTTGAGGAAACCATCCGCAAGGTTGTGATGGAGGAGAGAGCTTTCACGCGGGCCTGCATCGCGGGCATCGAGGACAGGCTCCTGCCTGAAAGGCGCGTCAGGCCGCCGTTGGCGGCTGACAGGGCTGCTCCTGCCCCAGCCCCTGCCCCGGCCGTGATGGCTCCTCCCCCGACCCCTAAACCCGCAAAGGGCAAAGGGAAGGGGAAAAAGACGGTGGCTCCGCCGGCTACGACTGAGGTAGCGGCAGCTTCGTCCCAGAAGGAAGACGCCTTTCTTCCCTCCAGCACTCCGTCCAACGAGTGGACTGAGGTGGTTAGGAAGAAGAAGAGAGGCGCCAAAAAGGCAGTGCTGCCTGTTGCCCCCTCCCCTGCCAATGTCCTCTCCGGCTCGTCCAAAGGGACGAGCAAAGGAGGGGGGAAGAGCGGGGGGGAGAAAACAGCCCCCAAGCCGAGTGGGAGGAAACTTGTTCCTCCCAAAACCGCGGCTGTCGTTGTGACACTCACTCCAGAGGCCGTGGAGAAGGGCGAGACGTACGAATCCGTCCTGAAACGGGCTCGTACCAACGCCAACCCAGCCACATTGGGTATTGGCCTGGCCGCTGGCTAGGGGATAGGGACGGCTCGGTGGCGCTTGTGGCGCGGTCTTCCGCGGACTCCCCTCCCCTCTCGCTCTTAGAGAGGGGACCGGGATACGTGGCCGCCGCGTGGGGAGACATAGCCTTTGTCGGGGTCTATTTCTCCCCAAACCGACCACTTTCAGACTTTGAGGACTTCCTTGGAGTCCTCACCGCAGTGGTCTCAAGGGTGGCACCACGTCAGGTCTCCGTTCTGGGAGATCTGAACGCCAAGTCGGTGGTTTGGGGGAACCCAGCCACCGACGCACGCGGGCGGGCGCTCGAGCTGTGGGCGGCCTCCTCCGGGCTCTCCCTCCTAAATAGAGGGGAGGTCCATACGTGCGTGCGGCGGCGGCGAGTACACGACCAGGCGAATGAGGACCGCCTTCACGACCTGTACGTGGAGGCAAAGCGGGTCCTCAGAAATGAGATGCTCGCCGCTCAGGACTCGGCACAGGCTGAACTGCTGGAGGGCCTTGACAGAGACCCTTTTGGGAGGCCATATAAGGCGGCGCGGAACAAACTGCGTCCCTTCGCCCCCCCCGTATCGGAGATCCTCGAGCCGGCAGTGCTGGATGGGGTCGTACGGTCCCTGTTTCCAGACAGGGCCGACGCTTTCACCCCACCAGCAATGGACCCTCCGCAGGGCGCGGTTCAGGAGGAAGAGGAGGACCACGAGGCCCCTTGCCTCACTGGGGCCGAAGTTCGCATGGCGGCGCTTCGCCTTCGAGCTAAAAAGACGGCCCCAGGGCCAGACGGCGTCCCAGCAAGGGTGGTGGCAATAGCCGCTACCGAAATGGAAGAAAGGTTTCGGGACCTCTTTGACGCGTGTTTCGCGTCGAGAAGGTTTCCGAAACCGTGGAAGGAGGGGCGTTTATGCCTCCTCCGAAAAGAAGGACGCCCGGCGGACTCTCCCTCGGCATACCGACCTATCGTTCTACTCGATGAGGTCGGTAAGATGTTCGAAGGGATCATCGCCGACCGCCTGAAAGTCCACCTGCGGGTGGTTGGGCCGGATCTGTCAGACGCTCAGTTTGGTTTTCGACCTGAGCGTTCGACAATAGACGCCCTCGCCCTATTAAAGGGTGTGGTGAAGGAGGCGACGGATGCCGGGGACGGAGTGTTGGCTGTGTCATTCGACATAGCCAACGCCTTCAACACCCTTCCCCATGCGACTGTCCTTAAGGCACTACGGTTTCACGGAGTGCCTCAATATATGAGGGACCTCCTGGCTAGTCACTTGGAGGACAGAGCGGTCCTCGTAGTAGATAAAGCTGGCCAGGTCCGGAGATATCCAGTGGAGTCCGGTGTTCCGCAGGGGTCAGTCCTAGGACCACTCCTGTGGGACATCGGGTTCGACTGGCTTTTGCGCGGGACCCTCCTCCGGGGCACGAGTGTCATCTGTTACGCGGATGACACTCTCCTCACTGCCCGAGGAGGGAATTTTGGTGAGGCGGCCAGTCTGGCCTCGGCGGGCGGATCGTTAGTCGCTGATAGGATCCGCCGCCTTGGATTGAGGGTGGCGTTGCATAAGACCGAGGCCGTTTTCTTCCACGGGCCTCGGCAGCGCCGTCCGTCTGACGCCCACATCTTTGTGGAGGGCGTCAGAATTGAGGTAAAGACCCAGATGAAATATCTGGGTCTTACGCTCGATGCCAGGTGGCGCTTCAGCCCGCATTTCAGCGGACTGTTGTCGCGGCTGCTGAAGGCAGCGGGAGCCCTCTCATGGCTGATGCCTAACTTGGGAGGGCCAGGCGGGCGATGCCGGCGGCTGTATGCCGGCATCCTGAAGAGCATGGCCCTGTACGGGGCGCCTATCTGGGCAGACTCCCTTCAAAGAAGGGAGAATGCCACAGCCTTGCGGGTGCCCCAGAGGGCCATTGCGCAAAGGGTGGCGCGGGCTTACCGCTCGGTAAGCTTTGCGGCAGCGTGCGCTCTGGCTGGCACCCCTCCTTGGGAGCTCGAGGCGTGGGTGTTAGCCAGAGTCTACGATTGGACGGCGGGGCGAAGAGCGATCGGTGAGCGCCCAGCTCCCGAAGAACGAGAGGCTGTTCGGCAGGAGGCGAGGGATGCCGTCGTCCGTCATTGGATGGCAGACCTTGCCTCCGCAGTTTTCGGCCGCCGAACCCTTGACGCGCTTGGGCCAGTCCTGCAGGATTGGCTCGAGAGACCACACGGTTTCCTCACCTTCCGGTTGGTGCAGGTGCTGTCCGGACACGGTTGTTTCCGTTCGTACCTTCACCGGATCGGGAGGGAGGAGAGCCCGTCGTGCCTTGACTGTGGCGCGGCGGAGGACACGGCACAGCACACCCTCGAGGTGTGCCCGTCGTGGGCCGGGCAGCGCCGCAGTCTTGTTGCGGCGATCGGGCCGGACCTCTCGCTTCCCACCGTGATAAATGCCATGTTGGGAAGCGAGGAGGCGTGGGTGGCGGTCGCCTCCTTCTGTGAAGACGTAATGTCACAGAAGGAGGAGGCGGAGCGCACGCGGGAGGACGATCCTCTCGCGCCGCTTCTCCGCCGGAGGAGAGGCAGGAGGAGGCGGGTGGTCGACCACCCTCTCTCCCCCCGGTGATGAGCAGCGGACGACAGGCGCGGGGGCGCCCTCGCCCGCATTGCACCGCTTATCACCCAGCCGAACGAGGATGACCGAGCACTGACAGTCATCCTCGAGCCCCTTCCCGTATGCGGGAGGGGCGTGAAGGGCCCGCCAATGCAAGGCAGGCAAGCGCTGGTGGGGTACTGGAAGCAAAGGCTATGCCGATTCCCAGAACCCCTCCACCAAAGGCGATGCGGGAGTGCCGCTGGGTCGTTTAGTGGGTATACCGGGAGTCACCTTCCCGGGGAGTCCCACATACCCCTTCCGTCCCCCGACGGGAGGGGATGCGTAATGCATTTTTCCCAGCGAAAAAAAAAAAAAAAAAAAAAAAAAAAAAAAAAAAGGTTAGGTTAGGTTAGAGCTGCTGGGGACGCTTGAGGGGGATCCGTGGGGTAAGCCGTACAAATTGGTACGGCAAAAGCTCCGTCTTTGGACCCCCCCAGTGACCAGCACCCTCGAGCCGGAGGTGCTGAGCACCGTGGTGGAGACACTGTTTCCCACGAGGGGAGACGATTTTGTCCCCCCGACCATGGCGTCCCCAGCGGTGGTGACCTCGTACACTGAAGATGTGCCTGAGGTCACAGAAGGGGAACTGGGAGCGGCCGTCTTACGCCTACGTGGCAAAAAGACGGCCCCAGGACTCGACGGCATTCATGCCCGAGCCTGGGTCCTGGCTCTCTCAGAAGAGTCCGGGTCGCTCGAGCTCCAGCTGCGGGGCCTCTTTAATGAGTGCCTCCAGCTGGGGCTGTTCCCCCGGCGGTGGAAGGAGGGCCGTCTGGTGCTCCTCCGAAAAGAGGGGAGGCCGGCGGAAGACCCCTCTGGCTACCGCCCAATTGTGCTGTTGGACGAGGCGGGAAAACTCCTAAAGCGCGTAGTTGCTGCCCGTCTCGTCAAGCACTTGGAGGAAGTCGGCCCTGATCTGGCCGACTCCCAGTTCGGGTTCCGCAGGGGCCGGTCGACAATCGACGCGATCGGCCGGCTGCGAGACCTGTCTGAGGAGGTGGTGTCGGGGGGAGGGGTGTTGATGGCAGTGTCCTTGGACATCAAAAATGCCTTCAACTCCCTCCCCTGGCCGACTATAATGGAGGCACTTCGATTTCATGAAGTGCCTCCGTATCTGTGGCAGTTGGTGGGGAACTACCTGTCCGATAGGGCGGTAGTGTTCCCTACCAGTAATGGTGCTGGTGGTCGTCGGCGGATGACGGCCGGTGTTCCGCAGGGGTCCGTGCTTGGCCCCCTGCTGTGGAACATCGGCTATGATTACGTTCTACGCTGCGCAAATCTGCCCGGCGTAGACGTAATTTGTTACGCCGACGACACCCTGGTGACGGCCCGGGGTTCTGACTGCCGGGCCGCACAGGTGCTGGCCACCGTTGGAGTGGCGGAGGTGGTGAGGCGCATCCGCCGCCTGGGCCTTGAGGTGGCCCTCCATAAATCGGAGGCCATTTGTTTCTATGGCCGCCGACGAGGGCCACCTTCGGGGTCCACAGTAGTAGTGGGCGGAACCCCTATCCCAGTCCGGCCGACGCTGAAATATCTCGGTGTCGTGCTGGACAGCAAGTGGGGGTTCCAGGCCCACTTCGAGAAGTTGGCGCCTCGACTGTTGGGGGCGGCGGGCGCCCTTGGGCGTCTGCTGCCCAACCTAGGAGGAGGTGACGGAGTCTGCCGTCGCCTATACCTCGGAGTGGTGCGATCGATGGCCCTCTATGGGGCCCCGATCTGGGCGGGGTCCCTGAAGAATCGTTACCGGGCCCTCTTGCGACAGGTGCAGAGGGTCCTGGCGATCAGGGCTATCAGGGGATACCGCACCATCTCCTACGAGGTGGCGTGCGCTCTCGCCGGGTCCCTTCCGTAGGACCTGGAGGCCGAGGTTCAATCCTCGGTCTACTGGCGAGTAGCAGCGCACGCCCAGAGCCAGGGCTGCCGGCCCCCACCCGACACTGTAGTGCGGTGGCGCCAGGCGGCCCACGAGGTGGCTCTGGAAGAGTGGCGGCGGCGACTCGTGCAGGGACTCGGTGACCATCCTACCGAGTCCCGTCGCCGGGCAGTGGAGGCCGTCCATCCCGTCCTGTCCAGATGGGTTGGACGGAAACACGGGTCGGTTACTTTCCGGCTGACGCAGATCCTCTCGGGGCATGGATGCTTCGGGAGGTATCTGTGTGTAGTCGCCGGAAAGGAGCCGACCTCAAGATGCCACCATTGTGACTGCGTCGAAGACACGGCGCAGCACACAATGGTGGACTGCCCGGCGTGGGCGGAGCCGCGGGCGGAGTTGGCCGCGGCTCTCGGAGGCGGAGACCTTAGCTTGCCGACCGTCGTGTCTAAGATGGTCGGAAGCGAGGGGTCTTGGGAGGCGGTGGCCCATTTCTGCGACGTGGTGATGTCGCAGAAAGAGGCCGCCGAACGGGACCGGGAAAGAGACCCGGCCTCTCTCCGCCTTCGGTGCCCGCGGGGCGCGCGCTTGGGCCGCGGTGCCAGAATGAGCGGCGCCCCGACGGGAGGGTCTCGGGCAGACGGTATGGGTACACCTCTGCCCATTCACCAGGGACCCTCCTGAGAGACGGTGCACTGTACGCCCAGTGCGCCGTCTGGAGGGGGGTTGCTCCCCCCTCCGTGGAGATCCGCCCTCTGAACTAGAGGGCGGAAGTTGCCGCTGGCAGGGTCGCGGGACTGTTGAGATACCGCGGCCCCTGCTGTCACAGCCAACACATGCGGCGGGCGTCGTCAGGTTTTAGTGGGTATACCCGAGTCCGGGGGAGTCCCACACACGCCTCTTCGTTCCCCGACGGAGAGGTACGGTGCGTAAGGCATTTCCTGACGTAAAAAAAAAAAAAAAAAAAGAAAAAAAAAAGGTTAGGTTAGGTTAGGTTCCCGTGTGGGGTTCTGGACCCATATCGGGCGCGTCCCCCGGGTGGTGGATAGGGGAATGCCCCCCAGTCATGGGGGGTACCGGCTGCGGCCGGCGCGAGCCAAACCAGAGCGCGGCAGGTTTTGTCAACTTGGCAGGCCTGTCGAGCAACTCGTAACCCCCCAACGGAGGGGGGCCGGGGGTCCTGGCTACTGAAGTCGGGGCCAAGACAAGGAAAAGTCTATAACACCAAACCTGGACCGTCGGGGCATATTGCCCGGGTCTGGGCGGCGTTGGTGCTCCGCAAGGAGCGTGTGGCGCCGGGAAACTGGTGCCCGGGGTGGAAAGACCTGGCGGCGAGTGTCGTGGATCACGTCTCGCGGCTCGCTGCTAGGCCGGTCCTGCCTTAATTGGCCGGACCGAGAGGGAGGAAACCTCTATAAAAAGTTACCCCAATCCCAAGCTTGGTGCCGTGGCGAGGGGATGCGTGGCTGACGGGTGGTCAGTCGCGAACGGCACACCTCTAGGGAACCAGCGGACTCCCTAGAGTACGTACGCTTATCCGGGTACAGGGGGCACTGCCCGGGTGGACCTGTTATTTCCCCCACACTCGTGGGAACAATTATGTGTGACCTTATAAAAAATAAATCTGGGGATATGGGGGGAATCGAGGATGTGGAAGTCGTAGAGAGCGGTGCGTGGCGCGACGAATGTGAGTCGCTGCGCAATGAGATTGTGGATGGCGCTGGGGCGCTCATCGGGTCTGGAGCTGAGTCGGTCCAGACTGGTTTGGAGACGTTGCCTGAGAAGGGCGAAGATACAGAGGAGGGTGGCTCGCTATGCTCTTCACAGAGCTGCAAGCCTACCCAAAAGTTGAGAGACGGGAATGTCTGTTTTAAGACGCCCGTGATAGTGCTGGAGCGGTGCGACACACCAGCGTCCGGTCGGTCGGGGAGCTTTTTCTTTAGGCCCGGGGACTTCTCCGGGTCTGAGGACGAGTCCACCCTGACAGACGCTTCGGTAATGTCAGTAGACCGTCCCGCACAGGCCACGCGGGAGCGCAAGCGATTGCGTAAGTCGGCCAGCAATGCTGACGGGGGGTCAAGCTCTGACACCCCGTCAGTAAAGCAATTTAAGAAGGGGACGTCGGGCAAGGGCAGGCGCAATCCGACAACAAGCCACTATGCCGGTCTGGCCATACCCTCGGCTATGGAGGTCGTTCCGCCCTCCCTCTCCAGTGACCTCGAGGATGCCATCCGAAGGGTCGTGCGGGAGGAGAGGGCCTTCGTAAGATCCTGCATCGCTGGCATTGAGGATCGTCTCTTGCCAGCCAAGACAGTACGTCCGCCCCTAGCGGCGGACCGCAAGAAGGCAGGAACGGCTGCAGCTGTTGCTGAGTTGCCCCCGTCTGTGGCCCCAAAGCCCTCTAAAGGAAAGGGCAAAGGCAAGCGGACGAAGCAGGTGGCTAAGGTGGCAGCTCCAACTGCCCCAGTAGCCAAGGAGGCTGCACCACGTCCTGTACCCTCCGCCTCCCCAAAACCCGGCCCGTCCTCGGCCCCGGTACTACCGATGTCTGAGGACGGATATCTTCTTCTTCCCTCCACCACTCCCGCTAACGAGTGGAAAAAGGTGGAGAAGAAGAAAAAGAAGAAGTCCAAGGCAAAGAAGGCGGCGCCTTCTACTTCTGCTTCCACTGCAAAGCCGGAAGCGTCGAAGTCATCCGGCAAAAGGGGGAAGAAAAAGAGGTCGGGAAAATTGACTCCCCCCAAGACTGCGGCCGTGGTGATCACCATCACGCCGGAGGCAGAAAAACGGGGGGAGACTTACGGCTCCATATTGGAGAAGGCACGCGAATCGGTGAACCCGCTTATCCAGGGGTTCGCCGACGCAGTGAAATGCCGAAAAACGCAAACCGGGGCTCGAATATTTGAGTTCCCGGGCGTAGGGCGTGAAGGAAACGCAGACTTGTTCGCTGCGAAGCTGCGAGAGGCCGTGGCCGACGCAGCAAAGGTGGCGCGCCCGCAGAAGTTGGCGCCCCTTATGGTCCTGGAAATGGACGACTCTGTCTCCAGGGCCGAAGTGATCGCCATGGCCGCCAAGATCGGTGGCTGCGATGAGGCCGCCATCAAAGGCGGTGAAATCCGCAATGGTCGCGGGGGATACAGGGCCATCTACCTGCAGGTCCCGGTAGCCGCCGCCAAGATCCTCTTGGCCCGAAAGCGGATCCCCTTGGGCCTTAGCTCAGCCCTGGTCCGTGCCCTGGAGCAGTTGCCAATGCGCTGCTTCAGGTGCTATGGGACAGGCCACGCAAGGGCCTGCTGTCCGTCTGCAGACCGGACACAGCTGTGCCTACGCTGCGGGTCAGCCGATCACAAGATCGGCTCCTGCAAGGCACAGCCCAAATGCGCGGTCTGCATGGCCAGCAAAGTGGCCGCCGGTCACGTGATGGGGGGTCCTAAATGCAACCCCCCACCAAAGAAGGGCAAGCTGCAGGCATCGATCCCGCCTGCGGCGACAGCGGCTGAGGTCAGTCCTGAGCCAGCAGAAGGGAATGGTGCGATGTCCGATTGATGCAAGAAGTAAGACATCGCACCATCCTCCAGGGCAATTTAAATCATTGCCGGGCGGCTCAGGACCTGATGACTCAGGCTATGGCCGATTGGACGGCAGGGTTGGCGGTGGTCGCCGAGCCATACTCCGTACCTCCCAATTGGGTAGCGGACAGGGATGGCTTGGTTGCCATCGCCTCGCGGCCCTCCGCGGATTCCCCTCCGCTCGCACTTATAGAGAGCGGGTCCGGATACGTGGCCGCCGCGTGGGGGGAGTTAGGTTAGGTTAGGTTTTTTTTTTTTTTTTTTGCGGCTCTGTCCCCCGAATATTTGATCCAGGATTGGATTTCAAAGGGCTTAATTTTTTATTTATATTATTGGGATATCTTTATTGAAATGAGCTTCGCATCTTTCTTTATTATTTATAACTATTACATTTATCTTAAATTTATGCAATTATTCTAACACATGTTTAGTTTTTTAAAACAATACAGTTTTTACAATTTCAGATTTCTTAATATCTATGGTGCCTTTATTTATTTATTTTTAACAAATTTTCTTATATCTAATTCAAATTTTCTTATCTATTACACTTTCCTTATCTCTATTGTATTACTAATTTACATTTAATCTAGTTTAAATTTTTGCTATATTTCTTATTATCAGTATAATAATATATAACAAAATTATCCACCTAAGTCTTATTTATATTGTTTACACGTTGACATATTATTTCACAATAAGAGATAAAACTATTTCTAATATATTTGGAACTAATGAGTTCATGCAAGTTCGTTAAATCAATTTTCACACCCGTTCTTTGTTCGAATTCGAATCTTTCTTTACTGTATACCGGGCAGGAGACAAGGAGGTGGGGAACAGTTTGGTCGATATCGGGGTCACAGATGCATGATGGACTATCCCTACACTTGAACCGATGCAAGTAGTGGGAGAATCCACCATGCCCTGTCAGTATTTGTGTTAGTTGCCCTGAAGGTTGTATTTCCCTAACCAATTTGTGAGCAACGCTAGCGTCCGGGAAGAAAATTTTTGTTGTTGACGCGGTGCTACCAGTTTTATACCTTGCGTCCCATTTCAAAATGGAACGGGCACGTATAATCCTTTTTGCATATGAAATTGGACACCGGTCGTAATCTGGCTTCCGTTTTGACGTAAGGGCGGCTTCCTTAGCGAGATCATCGGCGCGTTCATTGCCCAGCAGGCCTGCATGTGCTTTTATCCAGAATAAAGAGACATCTTTACCCTGGACAGAGGCTTCTCGCAAGTTCTCCCGCGTCTGCACGGCAAGGGGGTGAAGGGAGCCATGGTTAACGATCGTCTCCAAAGCGGCCATCGAATCGCTATATAGACCATAGCTCGTCTCCCTCCCCTTGAGGATCACGCCCGTTGCCTTGCATATGGCCAATAGTTCCGCCTGATAGACTGTGCAGTACGCGGACAGACAAAACTTTTGGTTCCGGATCTCGGCTTCGCCTTTCCATAAGGAAAGAGCGGCTCCGACCTTCCCCTCAATTTTGCTGCCGTCGGTGAAAATTCGCACCGCCTGCACGTTGTGCCTATCGACTTGACTTTGGTCCTCCAGGCGTTTGAACTCTATGGCCATACACGTGGCTGGGTGAGGAGTCTCCGCAAACCTGACCAGACTCTCGGTCTCTCTGTCTCCTAACTCCAGCAGGGGCGACCCTCTCTTCGTCTCATACAGGGCGGCTGCCTCCTGTATCCTGAGGTCGAGAGGAAGTATCCCAGCTAGAGTCAGTGCCGAGTGTAGAGAGACTGTCCGATATGATTTACAGAGCTTCTGGGCGAAACCCCTTTGTACCGCGTTAAGCAACTTTTGCGTCCCGATTTTCTCAGCTGCGGGGGCCCATACGGCTGCTGCATACAAAATGATCGGTTCGACACAAGCTGTATAGATCAGTCTTACTACTTCTTGATGCAGACCCCAGTTTACCTTAGCGGCTCGCGAGAGCTGTTTGAATATTTCTAGGGCTCTCCTGGTCTGATTGGCAATGTGTGCATTAAATGTTAGCCTATCATCAATTATCAGTCCCAATATTTTTACCTGCTTAGATATAGTAACGTCAAAACCCCCCATACTCAGCCGTGGTGTGTCGTATTTCAGCTTCCTCGTCAACACCATTGCACAGGTCTTGTGCGGTGCAAATTTTAACTTGTTCCGCGCTCCCCACTGCTGAACATAGTCCAGGGCCGCGTTAGCCCTGCCAGCCACTTCAGTCGCTGTGTCGCCATCAAATACTAACACCACGTCATCGGCGAAAGCCTGGACGTAGTGTCCCCTAGTCTCCAGATCCCGCAGTAGAGGGTCCAAAAGAAGGTTCCACAAGATGGGACCACCGATTGACCCTTGCACGCATCCTTTATTGGTATTCCTTACCGCTTCTTCCCCGGCGAATCTTACACTGACTTTTCTGCGCTCCAGATAGCTATCCAGTAGCCTCCTGACATTTACCGGGCACTTTTCCTCAGCCAGACGGACTCTGATTGCCGGCCACCATGCGCTATCGAAGGCCCCCTCTATATCCAATGACACTAGGGTTACCAGCTTCTTCAGCTCAATCTTACCCTTGATGCGGTGTATTAGCTTATAGAGGGCGTCCTCGGTGCTCCTCTGGGGCATGAAGCCGTACTGGCGAGTACTAATCCTCGGCACTAGATGCCACTTAATCCTTGCTACTAAGATCTTTTCCAGGACCTTCCCCAGTACCGGCAGTAGACCTATGGGTCTATAAGCCTTGGGTTTCGTGTAATCGTCCTTGCCCGGTTTTCTCAATACCACCACTGTGGCTTCCTTCCAGATGTCCGGGAAGTGTCCGATCAGTAGACATTTGTTACACAGGGCAAGGAAGGCGTCCAGGTCCTGGTGGATAGCCCGGCTGCAGATGTCTGCTGTGAAGCCATCCGCTCCTGGGGCCTTCTTTGGATTAAAACTCCCCACCGCAGTCTTCAGCTCCACCTCGGTAAACGGCGGGTCATGTTGTTCATCATGCTTCGGTTCGTTTACCTACTTCGCTGACTCTCTTATCATGCGATGGTGTTCTTTGTCAGTTTCCTCCAGGTCTTGTGGGTAGAATGTCTCCGCTAGTAAGTTCGCCGATTCTCTTGGGTTCAGGTGTGCTCCATCTTTGGTTAGGGTCAAGTCTTCTGTTCTCCTGGTGGTCCGGCCTATCACTCTATAAATCCCCTCCCATAGGCCTTCTCGGTCTTGTTTGCTGCAGAACTCCTTCCAGCTGTCGATTTGGGCTTTCTTGGCTTGGCACTCGTATTCTTCTTTCTTTTTCAGGTACTCAGCTACCACTATATCTCTGCGGTGCGGTGCCGCGTTTCTGATCTTACGCCTGAAGGTAGTGGTAACTTTTTTCAGCCTCGCGAGCTCATCATTCCACCATGGGATCTTAAGTACCTCGGTACTTTTCTTTGCCGGCATGCTGGTCTTGCAGGCTTCCGAAATGGCATTTGTGTATTTTTGGACGAGTTGTTCAAGTTGGTCTCGGTTTGCAATGCTGTTAATGCGTTCTACATTAATGCTGTCTCGAGATTTAGCCGCTGTCAAGGTGGTGTTAAAAAGATCCCAGTCCGCTTTCTTCGTGTTGTAGAGTCTGGTTGTCCTCTGGACCTTCAGACCTCTACTTCTGCGGAGATTGATGTCAAACGTGATAGCGTTGTGGTCCGAGCTCGTCATCTCCTGGTCTACCCTCCAGTTATCGACCAGTTCCAGTAGGTCTTCGGAACAGGCTGTTATGTCAACGTAGCTGGTGAGCACCCTCGTACCTCTCACGGTGTCAAACGTGGGTATGTCACCTCTGTTGAGTACCTGCAATCCAGACTCTTCCAGGGTCCCGGACATGTCTTCACCCCTGTGGTCTTCTACGGTGCTGCCCCACCAGGTACTCTTGGCGTTGCTGTCTCCGCCTATCAGCAGTAATCTTGGGCCCAGCTCCTCTACGACCTCCCTCAGCCGCTCCAGGTATGGCCCTATGGGCAGATCCGGTTCGAAGTAGAAGGACACCGCCGCGATTTCCCAGGCGCTGGTTCGGATCCTCACTACGACAATGTTGTCGCTCGTGAGTTTCGGGCAATGTATGACGTCAAGATCGCCGTCGAAGACGACGATCGCCGCCTTGACAGTCCCATCTCCTACTGCAGCGTTCTGGAAGACTCTCGCCCCACGGTAGTCCTTCATCCTCTTAACCCTGCTCACATAAGGCTCCTGGACCAGCGCAAACGCCAATTTGCGTCTGCTGGCCTCCACCATGAGCTCGGTCGTTGCAAGTTCCTTGCGCTGTAGGTTCGCCTGAGCCACTGCATAACTTATGGTTGGGGCGCCTGCCCCGGAACGCGTTGGAACCACCTTAGCAATACTGAACCTTAGCTCGTGCCAGTGCCTCCCACTTCCTACGCACCGGACATTCCGAGCTGAACGCGTTGTGCTCGACGTGTTCTAACTTGGCTGTTATGCAGTTACAGCACCTTGGTGCCTCTGCTGCTAGCCAATCAGCACACTCATTCTTCATGTGAGGTCCTCCACAGTGTGTGCACTTTGGTGTTGTGTCTTTACAGAAGCGCCTCCCGTGCCCATACGCCAAACACATTGAGCATTGTACTAATGGCGATTGGTCTGCAACTCGCACTCTCTGCATATCAATATGAACTGAACCTTTCTCAATGAGCCGATTATACACTTGTGGAGACACTCTCAGTATCACGTGGTTCAGTAGTGGGTTCCTTGCTTTGCGCTTGAATTTAATTTCTACGCGGCTATCCCGTTCTTCGAGGCCACGAAAAACCAACCCGTTTTGGTTCCTCAGTGCCATTAGCAGGTCTTGGTCGCTGTGGCTAGAGATAACATCTTTGAGAATCACCATCGGGTCTTGGTTCTTCATTTCCTCGAATCGGAGATGGTTCGCAGCGCCTTGGAGTCGTTCTTTGACTTTGTCGCGTTCCTCTACAGTTCTGCAGCCAATTATGACTTTCTTGTCCTTGACCTTTCGGACCTTCTCCACTGTTACCCAGCCATCCTTAGCGTTTACCGCGTCGCTAACTCGCTTCAACACTTGGTCACCAGTGTCGGCCTCGTCCTTCGACTCTATGACTATAGAGTGAAGCGCGGTCCTCCGCTCTGCTGGTCTGACGGTCGGTAATGCAGCGACGTTAGCGTATGACGCCTTCTTGGTTTCTTCCTGTTGAAGAAGGATGACTTCCCTAAGCTTTCCTAACTCTATATTGTTTTTTTCTATTTTCTCTCCTTGCTCTTTCAGCATTCTTACAAGTTCATTGCCCTCCAATCCCATGCTCTCCTGAGCTCCTACATTAGTGTTTACCCCAGTATCTATAGCCGTCTTTTCTCTAATCACATTTTCTTTTTCAGGTCCTGATGCTGCTGCCATCTCCTTCACCAGGGCGAATAGCCCGTCCAGCGACTGGGTGATCCCGACCTTCAGGTCTGACCGGAGGTTGCGAGACTCACTTATATGAGTTTTTGCCTTCGCCAGCAGCCTTCTGGCCTGGGTCACCCGGTCGGTGGGCTTGGCTGTATCCGGCCTCGGCCCCGGCGACACCGTTGCTGCCTCGGTCGAGGCTCTACGTGCCACAGTCTTCGACTCTATGGATTGCACCGCCTTCGTCCTGGGCCTCAACGGCGCCGCCGGCACCGGGGCGGTCTGCGTCGGTGAGTGTGCGTGTGCGTGTGATGTGGAAGTGCAGGGCCGTGGCTCTGCAGTTGCGCTCTCCCATTCTCCTATACTGCGCCTAACCCTCGAAGATTCCGGCGGCGTCTTATGCGAGGGGCCAGCCCTCTCGTCAAGAGTGATGGTTGGGGAGATGGGAGGGTTTGTACCGGCTGCGGCTTTTTTAGCTGGAGTGCGTGTCGTCGCCATTGTTATGGACAGAGCTTTGTCCTATCAGTAAATAAAATAAAATCGGTTCGTAAGAACCTAAACAACTTATCCTAGGATTACCGGTCAAAAGACACGGTAATCAGTCCAAAACACGGATTAATAAAATAAATTAACTAATAAAAGTGGGGCTCTATCGAGGGGGGGTGTGCCCTGCGTCTCCAGACCCAAGTTCCTATAAGCTATTACTAACACTCTATCTTTGTAGAGCGAAAAACCTGGGGGCTCTACCTAGAGTCTTAGACTCTATCTGGTCAGATGCCTCTTTATATTTTAAGCCCTTAGGTCTTAACCCGGTCGAAATCCGATAACTAGTTCCCGAGTTATTTAATTTTAACGATTTTTCTTAATTTTTGTTTTATATATGGACTTAGAAATTTTTTTTTCCTATATACTGAAAATAAAATTTTGAAAAATGAAATTTTTTAGACAGGATTCCGAAATAGTTAGCTACTAAAGTTACGAAACAGGTGGAAGAATTAAATTTTTATTTGATTTTATGAGTTTTCCAGGCACTTTTCCGCCGGCCAGGTCTTGATCTCTCTATCTCTACCTAGAGTCTCGGCTTGTTGATAATTAGGTAGCTCTCCCTAATTCTTCAATGCTGTTGAAAACCACGTTTCTCTAGGTCAACTAGTTACCGAGTTATGGATTTTAGTTGATTTTTATAAATTTTCTCGACCAGGACTTAGAAAAATTTTGTTATTTTACGGAAAATTTCATGTGGGGAAAATGAAAATTTTTGTCAGGATTCCTAAATCGAAAGCTATGTAAGTTACGTTTTTGTTGGGAAAATAATTTTTAAAGGGATTTTAGAGGTTTTCCAGGCGCTTTTCCGCGGGCTGGGTCAAGATCTCTATTTCTCTACGTAGAGTATCAGCTGGTGGGTGGTTAGGTAGCTTTCCCTAATTTATTAATATGGTTGAAAACCACGTCTTTCTACGTCAATTATTTCCAGAGATATAGAATTTAATAAGTTTTTTGTAAATTTTTACTAGACTAGGACTTAGAATTTTTGTTGTTTTTGAAAAAAAATAAAATTGGGGTAAATGAAATTTTTTTGTTAGGATTTTAAAAGAACAGGCTATAAACGTTATATTTCTGGTGGAAGAAAAAATTTTGTATTAGGTTTAGGGTGTTTTCCAGGCGCTTTCCCGCCGGCCTGGTCAAGATCTCTATATCTCTACCTAGAGTCTCTATTTAATGTTAATTCGGTAGCTATCTCTAATTACTTAATAGAGTTGAAAACCGTATTAATTTAGGTGGACTATTTCCGGAGATATTGAATTTAATCGATTTTCCGAGTTTTTCGTTCTAGGACTTAGAAAAATTTTGCTCGATGTAAAAAAGTTTCGACAGTCTCGATAACTATGTCTTTTTTATATATTAATAATTACAAAAAAAAATTTTTTGCTTAACTAACACGATTTTACAGTAAATAGGCCTTAATATAACGAATTAAAATTTATTTTTTACTTGTAATTTTATTTACTATTCCTATTTATCTTATAATTTATTCACTTTTTTCCTATCTTACTCCGGGGAAAACTTAATAATTATTTACTTATTTAATGCGCGTGGGATTTAATTATAAATTCAAATTCCTTATAAAATAACCTACCCAACGACTATAATTTTATGTTATTTTTTTGGCAATTTCTATTTTTAAAACTATAAAGTTGTACGGGGGGTCGCGCCGCCGGTAATTTAGCGTTTTGCCGGGCGAGTTTTGGGGAGCACTAAAAACTACCCCTTATGAGACGCGTGGATTTTAATTATATGTACAAATAGCCTATTTAACGGGCTATTTAGTGCAACAAAGTTTGGATTTTTAGAACGTCCGGCCCGGCCTAGGGGGTTGTTTTTATCCGATAGGTAGTGAATTGTGTTGAAATTCCACAATTATCTTTAATAATTACCAACCCGGATGTCCAAAATATCCGAACTTATATTTAATTTGAAGCTAAGACCAGTTGTTATTTATGACAAATTTATAAAAGATAAGGGTTAATAAATAGGGGAAAATTTAGGGGGTTGAAAATTCTATAAATGTTTATTTACTATTTTAAAATACGTTGTTTTAATTTAAATAGTTAATTTAAAAATCTAATTTTGCAGTGCCAAAAAAGGCTGTCAAACAAACTAATGAAATACGTATTTTTAAGTAATTGTTATATAAGGAAAAACGGGGTGAAAATTGGTTTGAACTTAGGGATGTGGTCTAAAAGTTTATTTCAGTCAAATCTTTACTTAAATTCTAGGCTTAGTATCTATGTTATTTATGAAGACGGGTGGGTTTTTTATATTCCACAGGAAAGAGTGTAAATTGTTCTTTACAATGGTATAAAATTTTTATTTTTTAAACAGTCCTGAAGGGATGAAAATTTATTTCAAAGATTACAGTTACCTAGTTTTACACAGATTTTTGGAGGAAAATGTAAAATTTTCTTCAAATTTATATCAGAAATATTTTACTTTTATTAAAATTACTTAGAACTTACTGACTATTTATTAGTATGTATATTAAAATTTCTCTAGGGGTGGCAGATTTTCAACCCTTAATTTTTAAAAAGTTTAAGTCTTAATATTAAATTTATTTACAAACAGATTTTAGTGAAATAAAAAACACAAATAAACGTGTATTCAAACTATTTTTAAAGATACTAAAAACTTAGGGTTACCGATTTAGTTTCTCCGCTAGGGCTGTCCAAAGTTTCTTGTTTTTCCAGGTCGATTTTTCCTGACTTCCAGGTGTCCAATTTTCAGTTTCAAGGTGCCTCCCGGCTCCTCGTCTGTGTGGTCGTCTAAATCCAGCGGCAAAAATTGCCGCACGCGTCTGGAAACCGCTGACGTGGCAACCGTCAAGTTGTTTTTCTGGCTATATTTCCGCAACCCTTCGCCGGAAAAATCCAGATTTGATGTCGTTTTGTAGGGCTCACCGAGGCGCTCCGAACTGCACTTTAAAATATGTGGGTCGTCGCTTTAGATAAGGCAGCGTTTCACGAAAACTGTTTGAAAAACCAGTTTTTCACAAATAACTCGGCAACCGTGACACTTAGAAAAGTGAAATTTCCACCAAAAGATGCGTCTTGTCACGGCGCGTCCGAAAAGGTATAACACTTGTGTTTTATAGCGAAAAAACCCACAATTTCGATTTTTGAGGCGCGGAGCGGGTCAAAAACGTGACGCTCTCGGCGGCTGGCGGCTTGCGACTGGTTAGGTTAGGTTAGGTTAGGTTCTCCCCCGATGGACACCCACCTTGTCGTGGTGGGGGGGCTCAGTAGCCTGTCGCAATCCAGCGGCAGGTGAAGCCAAGAGGTGTATCCGAGGTGTACCCGCTGCGTCTGTCCCGCATCGGGCGGCAGTGGGAGGCTGGCGTCTGTCCCGTATCGGGCGGCCAGGTCGCCGTGCATTCAATGCGCAATAGGGGTGTGCGCACCGCCCGCTCTGCTTACAGAGTGGCCCGATGTGCGCAAGGCGCCGGGAAACTGGCGCCCGGGGGGGAAAGACCTGGCGGCGAGTGTCGTGGATCATGTCTCGCGGCTCGCTGCTGGGCCGGTCTTGCCTTAATTGGCCGGGCCGAGAGGGAGGAAACCTCTATAAAAAGTTACCCCAATCCCAAGTTTGGTGCCGTGGCGAGGGGATGCGTGGCTGACGGGTGGTCAGTCGTGAACGGCACGCCTCTAGGGAACCGGCGGACTCCCTAGAGTATATACGCTTACCCGGGTACAGGGGGCACTGCCCGGGCGGACCTGTTATTTCCCCCATACTCGTGGGAACTTAATGGACAGTTCAATTTCAAAAACAAATTCTGGGGAAATGGGGGGTGTTCCTCTGCGCGAGCAGAGTGCAGAAGGAAGGAGGAGAATCGACGGAGGGCCGTGTGAACCATCTTCCGTTAGGAAGCGTCCACGCGACCCTGCTTTGGTGGGAGCTGGGTCGGTGGATCCATCCTCGGATGAGGAAGGCCTGCCAGCCCCCAAGTTGCCGACTTCTAGGAGGGGTCGGCAGGCATCGAGAGGGAAGAGATCTTTGCAGCCGCGGAGGGATAAGCACGGGCGATTCGTGCGCTCCAATACTCCAGCGGCTAGTGAAGCAGAGAGCGACATGGGGGTCACTACAGAGGACCCTGGCGATGGCGGTGAAAGCTGTGCCACGCTGGGGAGCTCAAAGGCGGTGCTCAACGCCAACAGGAGGGAGCAGTGTAAAGCATTTGCGTCCGACGAAGTATCGGAAATGGCCCGACGCGCACGTGAACGTCGCGCTGCTCTAGCGGCGGAAGGGGGGGAACCATCGGCGGTGGCCCTGAGTCAGCTTGCCTTAGACGGTGTGGACTTAGTCCTGAAGGTTGCCACCAAGTCCGGCAGCTTGAAGGGCACGTTTATCCGTGGATTAAAAGAGGCTGCCGCAGATATCAGGGAGGCGGTTGGCATCCTCCTCAACAGGACGGCCTCAGACGAGGTCACGAAGCTGCAGGAGGAAAACATCCGTCTTCGAAATGAGATGGAGGACCTCCGGCGACAAGTCGCTGCGCTGAGCGAGCAGCAGCAGCGACGCATGTCCACGTCCACTGATGCTGCATTGGTAACGGCCCCGGCCTCCACACCGAGACCGACAAGCACTCATACCGACGACGAAGTCGAGCGCATTGTCCGGCTATGCATGCTCCAGTGCGGGAGCATGGTCAATGCCCGTATGGAGGCGATTTCTCGGCGCCTTCCTGTGGAAATCCTCCGCCCGCCCCTAGCGGCCGATACACAGCGGAGGACTGAGGCGGCTAACAAGGCCCCATCCGCCGGGCCTTCGTCCTCCCAGGCTAGCGTTGCTCCGGCGGTTAGTCCTGCGGCGGCCCCAGAGGCTGCCAAGAGGAAAAAGAAGAAGAAGAAGAAGAAGGGGAAGGCGGCGCCTACACCTCTGCCGCCACCACCACGCCCGCCCCCGCCGGCACCTCAGACCACGAAGGAGGGTGGGTGGTCAACGGTTGTGAGGCGCGGAAAGAGGAGGGGAATGGCTGCGGCGTCGGCCATACCTGCGGCATCGGCCATACCTGCGGCGGCCAAGCCGCAACCGCAGAAAACCCAGCCCCCGAAACTGCGGGCCCCTCGCTCAACTGCGGTGGTACTCACAATGCAGCCGGGCGCTGCAGAGAAGGGAGCTTCATATGCGTCAGTGGTGGCGCATATGAAAGAAAAGATCGGCGGGTTAAGTGCCTTCGGCATCCCCGCCGTACGGATAAGGAAGACGGCAGCTGGGGCTTGCATGCTGGAGGTCCCGGGAGCAACCAGCGGCGAGAAGGCTGACGCCCTCGCCGCTAAGATCAGAGAGGTGCTCCCTGAGGACGTGGCAAAGGTGACCAGGCCCTCGAAATGCGCTGAACTGCGCATCTCGGGCCTAGACGAGTCGGTCGCCAAGGAGGAGGTGGTCGCAGCCGTAGCGGCGAAAGGCAAGTGCTCGCCCGACCAAATCAGGGCGAGCGAAGTAAAGATACTGCCATCGTCAGGCCTGGGCACAATCTGGGTCAGCTGCCCGGTAGCGGCTGCCCAGGCAGTGATGCAGGGGGGACGCCTGCTAGTCGGGTGGGTGTCCGCCCAGGTCCAACTCCTGGAGCCCAGGCCCACGAGATGCTACAGGTGCCTGGAAGCCGGGCACATGCGCGCCCAGTGCATCTCCGAGGTGGACCGCAGCGACCTCTGCTACCGCTGCGGTCGCCCCGGCCACAAGGCCGCAACCTGTAGCGCCCCTCCGCACTGCGTGTTATGTGCGGAGGCCAAGAAGAAGGCGGACCACGTCGCGGGTGGCAAAGCCTGCACCGCGATTACTGTCAGGCGGCGACGTCGCCCAAAGGGGAAGGCGGGGGCTAGTGATGCCCCCAGCCAGCCAACTCAGCTGCCGGGTAGTGCCGGTGAGCTAATGGAGGCGGAGACGTTACCACTATCCCAGGACGCGGGCTAAATGGCGCTTCGGTTCCTTCAGGGCAACCTGAACCACTGCGTCGCGGCCCAGGACCTCCTGGTCCAATCCGTGGCGCAGTGGTCTATTGACGTTGCAGTGGTCGCCGAGCCCTACAATGTCCCTCCCAGGGATAACTGGGTGGGAGACGCCGGAGGCACGGTGGCCGTTGTCATCCGCGGCGGTGCGCACTCCCGGTCCCTGGTCTCATTAGCCAGCCGACCGGGTTGTGTGTTAGCGTTGGTGGGTGACACTGCCGTAGTCGGGGCATATTGCCCTCCCAGCAGGTCCCGCGCCGAGTTCGAGGAGTTCCTCGACGACGTCGGGGCCCTGGTGAGACAGGGCCACCCCCACCCAGTCCTGGTGTTGGGGGACTTCAACGCCCACAGCGTGGCTTGGGGGTGCCCGTCGACGGACGTCCGTGGCGAAGAGCTCCAGGAGTGGGCTTTGCGGATGGGGCTAGTGCTCCTGAACCGCGGATCGGTGCCGACCTGCGTGCGCCAGCAGGGCGAGTCGATAATCGACGTATCGTTCGCTGGCCCGGCGTTGTCGCACCGAATTCGCGGTTGGAGGGTAGAGGAGGGGGTGGAGACAATGTCGGATCACCGATACATTCGGTTCGATGTGTCTCCCCCTTCCGCAACGAGGCCCCGGGTTTTGCCCCGAGGCCCCAGATGGTCCTTAAAGCAGCTGGACAGGGACTTCCTACTGGCAGCGGCCCTGGCCGAGGAATGGGCTTCTGTGCCCGAAAGCGGCGCACCAGTGGACGTGGATGGCGAGGCGGAGCAGCTCCGAGTCGCCATGACGTCCATCTGCGACGCGGCGATGCCCCGGGTTGGCCCACGGAAGCCGGCGAACCAGGTGTACTGGTGGTCGCAAGAGCTCTCCCAACTACGGGAGGAGTGCGTGACCAGGCGACGCCAGTACACCAGACACCGCAGACGGCGGTGCAGACAGGTGGAGGACGATGCGCCACTGTACGAGGAGTACCGCCGGGCGAAAAAGGCCCTACAGACCGCCATCGCCCAAGCCAAAGACCGGGCGAGGGAGGAGCAGCTGGCATCTTTGGCCCGCGATCCGTGGGGGCGTCCCTACTTAGCGGTGCGCAAGAAATTGCGCCCCTGGGAGCCCCCGGTAACGGAGAGTCTGGAGCCCCAGCTGCTCCAGGATACGGTGGCGCGGTTATTCCCCCACCGGGAAATTTTTTTCCCACCGCCCATGGGTCGACGCGCGGCAGACAGCCCGGCTGCTGCAGGTTCTGTCCCTGCAGCAGAAGTCACACAGGGTGAACTGGGAGCGGCCATGCTTCGGTTACGGAACAAAAAGTGCGCCCCTGGGCCTGACGGAGTTCCAGGACGTGCTTGGGTTCTCACCCAGGACGTCCTCGGGCCCAGGTTACGGCGCTTGTTCACGGCGTGCCTGGAGAAGGGGCAGTACCCTGCTCCATGGAAAGAGGGCCGGCTGGTGCTGCTGCGTAAACCTGGTCGCAGCGCTGGATCGCCGTCGGCATACCGGCCGATAGTCTTGCTCGATGAGGTGGGCAAGCTCTTCGAGCGTATTCTTGCCGCGCGCCTCATCAACCATCTCGGGCGAGAGGGGCCTGACCTGACCGAGTCCCAGTTTGGCTTCCGAGCGGGGAGGTCTACCGTCGACGCCATCCTAAGGCTAAAGAGTTTGGCGGAGGATGCGGTCTCCGAGGGCGGGGTAGTTCTGGCGGTGTCTCTTGACATTGCCAACGCATTCAACACCCTGCCCTGGACGTGCATCATGGAGGCGCTCCGGTACCACGGTGTGCCCCCATACCTCCGCCAGATGATCGGGGCCTACCTGGAGGGCCGTCGCGTCTGCTACCCGGGGCGCGAACAGTGGCATTCCCATGCCATGTCCTGCGGTGTTCCGCAGGGGTCGGTCCTAGGGCCGCTCCTGTGGAACATCGGGTACGACTGGGTGTTGCGGGGGGCCTTCATCAGAGGTGTCGAGGTGATCTGCTACGCCGACGACACCCTGATGGCGGCCCGCGGTAGGGACTACAGAGAGGCCAATCTCCGGGCGACGGCTGGTTTAGCGCAGGTGGTGGGCCGCATCAGGCGACTGGGTCTGGAGGTGGCCTTGGAAAAGACCGAGGCCATCGCTTTCCATGGGCCTCGGCGGGCGCCACCGGCGGGTAGCGGGATCGTTGTGGGTGGGGTGCGCATTGCCGTCGGGAGTACGCTCAAGTACCTTGGGCTCACCCTCGACGGCAGGTGGCAGTTCACGGCCCACTTTAAACGTCTGGTCCCGAAGCTGGTGGGGACAGCGGGTGCGCTAGGGGCCCTCATGCCTAACGTGGGCGGCCCGGGGAGTGCCTGTCGGAGGCTCTATATGGGAGTCGTGCGGTCTATGGCCCTTTACGGGGCCCCGGTATGGGCCGACGCCCTGACCAGCCAGAGCGTCAGGCTGCTGCATGGCGCGCAGCGAACGCTGGCGGTCAGGGCCATACGGGGGTACCGCACGATCTCATATGGAGCGGCGTGCGTGTTGGCTGGCTTTCCACCCTGGGAACAGGAGGCCGAGGCTCTCGCGTCCCTATATTTCTGGCGCGAGAGGGAGACGGCAAGGTTGGGACAGCGGCCAACACTGCAGGAGACCGAACGACAGCGGTCCGGACTCCGCCGGGCCGTTGTTGAAGAGTGGGTGGAGATGCTCGCGAACCCAAGTGCGGGCCTCCGCACCATCGGGGCAGTTCGCCCTATTTTGGAGGGATGGCTGGACAGGCGTCACGGCTCCCTAACATTCCGCCTGGTGCAGGTTCTCTCGGGACATGGCTGTTTCGGGAGGTATCTGCACCGAGTCGCGGGGAGGGAGCCGACTGCCGTATGCCACCACTGCTCGGGCTGCCCCGAGGATACGGCGGACCACACGCTGGTGGAGTGCCCTGCCTGGGAATCTCAGCGTGCGGCCTTAACGGGCGTTATAGGTGGCGACCTCTCGCTCCCGACCGTGGTGCGAGCTATGGTCGAGAGCGACAGGTCGTGGAACGCTGTGCAGGACTTCTGCGAAGAGGTCATGCTGCAGAAGGAGGTGGCGGAGCGAGAACGGGAGATTTCCACCTCCAACCCGATCCGCCGCAGACGGGTGAGACGCCGGCCGAGGGCCGATCCAGGCGCTAGACGTCCACCATGAGGCCTGCGGATGGCGGACTTAGGGGGTCCGCCATCCGCCACTTAGTGGCCTGAGTAGTGTGTAAGTGTTCCTGCACACTACTCACAAAGAGCGAGGAGGGGCTCGACAAGGAGCCATCGCCGCCAGGGTCGCGTAGTGAATGCGCGGAGCGATCCCGTGGCCCTGGCACAGAGGCGAGCTGAGGGAACACCGTGGTGGTTTTAGTGGGTAGGACGCCCTTTTGAGGGCGGGAGTCCCACACAGGCCCTTCCCTTCCCCAGGGGGGGGTATCGCGCGTAAATGCGTTTCCACCAAGCCAAAAAAAAAAAAAAAAAAAAAAAAAAAAAAAAAAAAAAAAAGGTTAGGTTAGGTTAGGTTAGGTTAGGTTAGGTTGGGGTTCCCAGCCCGTGTGCAGTTGCCAGATCTGCCATCGGGCGCGTCCCCGGGTTGCGGATAGGGGAATGCCCCCTAGATATGGGGGGTACCGGCTTAGCCGGCGCGGACAGAAACTGGCACTGGCCGCTCCCCTACCCCTCTACTTCGGTAGATGGGTATGGTGGATGCACTGGCCGAAACCCTGAACCCCAAGGTCTCCCGTGCCGATGGGGTGCATGGCTGGGGGGGCAAACCCAGTCTCTAGCGGAGGCGAGGGAGGAGATAGAGGGGGGGTCGGTACCTCTTTAAATAACTCCGGCCAAAAACATGAAATGCACAACCAAAAAGATACAATCCCCCAGGAGGGTACCCACAAGGGAGAATCCCTCGGGTCGGTTTCGTCAGGATCAGGCTCTGTGCCTGATGTTGATGACACCGGCTCCTGTCCGACGTATCTGGGGCGGACAGGAAGTGCAAATCCGGGAAGCGTAGAAGTGAGAAGGGTTGGTGGAGAAAGTGGAGTTGGAAGTAATGAAGGTGGTGGTGTGGCCGCAGATCAGACTTCTAGTCGAAGTGACTTGGTGCCGAGAACCAGTCCGGCGTCTGCATCTGGCCCGGCTGAAAAGGTGGCCGTATCTACGGCACCCTTTGCTGTTACCAGTGACCAACAAACTGGACCAAGCGAACAACACGTGCCGAAAGCAAGAGTTACAAGGCAAACCTATGCCAGAAGTGAAGGCCAAATATCATCGAGTCGTGAGAGGAGTCGCTCAGGGTCGACGCGCTCTACAACGCCTATCGGGCCTAGTCCCCGAGAGGTGCGTGTTTCACTGACTAGGATCGACCTCGCAGGTAAGGATGACGGAGCGTCTGATTCATCAGTGGCGACGGTTACTTCAGTCGGATCTCAAAAATTTTGGCGAAGTAACAAGCGGCGAAAGGGTGAAAATGACTCGGACGCTGATTCCGATGTGTCTGGTAGGGCACCAAAGATTTTAAAGGAGCAGGTTGCTCGAAAATCTCAGAGAAGACCCGCTCCTCTGGATGATTTTGCAGGTACTCTCCAAAAAAAGAAAGAGTTCCTCAAGATACAGAGAAACGAACTTCAACAAGAGGCGGAGCGAGAAATCGCAGTTGTGACGGCTGCGGCAAAAAATGCTCGGGCGACAACAAGGTCGTTACTGTCATCCGAGATACAGTCGCAAACGGATGACGAGGTAACGACTACGGCCCTGATGAACCAGGTTAAGGTTGGCCTTGACCTAGTTTCTAAAGTCAAGAACAAATCAGGGCACCTGAGTGGACGTATGCAGAGTGCGCTCATTATGGCGCACGATATGGTGAAGGAAGCTGCGGAAGCAATGGTCGCGCGAACCACGTCTGATGAGGTGCGAGATCTCAGGGCGCAAAACAAACGTCTGAAAGCAGAAATGGCCGAACTGAGGAGAGAGATGGCAGAGTTGAAGGAGAGCCTTAAGGAGAGAAACGTTTCCCCCAATGAGCCATCAGCCAATATGGAGCAATGGGCAACCCAAATTTTAAGCGATGCAACAGCGCGGATGAATGCTCAAATACAAGGACTCGAACCTCGCCTAGGCCCCGAAGTTCGGTTCCGCCCTGATTCACTTTCTGGGCAACGTAGGACTGACGTTCCGTCACAAGTCCAAGCGAAAGTTGCAAATGAGACGCAACGTCCTAGTGCAGGTGGAACAGGTAGGCAGCCGGAAGTGCCAAAACCTCAAGCCACCTCCACAGACAAAAAGGGAAAAAAAACTAAAAGGCGGAAAAAGGGCAGAACAGCTACTCCAACTGCAGTCCCTACCGTTCCTCCTTCCCAACCGCTGGCACCAGCACCAGTCACTATGAGTGAGAGCTGGAGTACGGTGGTTAAACGGGGGAAAAAAGCGAGCAGTACGGCAAAACGATCGCAATTGCATAATGTGCAGCCCAGAGCTAATCCTGCACCAAAGCCCAAAGCTAGGCAACCGAGTAGCACGGCGGTTGTTCTTACAATACCAACAGGGGCAGCAGATCGAGGAGTCACCTATGCCAAGGCTATAGCTGAGGCGAAAAGCCGAGTTAATATTGCAGAGCTCGGCATTGATGGCGTCCGTTTCCGTAGGGCGTTAACTGGAGCCACCATCATCGAAGTCCCTGGAGCAACCAGTGGCGACAAGGCGGATTCTCTAGCCTCAAGGCTAAAGCAAGTTTTTGATGAGGGCGACGTCAAAGTGTCTCGGCCAACTAAATGCTCGGAGTTGAGAATCTCTGGATTAGATGACTCGGTCACATCTGATGAGATCGCAGCGGCAGTAGCAAAGGTGGCATGTTTCCCGGTAGATCAAGTCCGAGCGGGAGCACCAAGACAAGATCACACGGGCCTTTACGCAGCGTGGGTCAAATGTCCGGTCGCTGCAGCAAAGAAGGTGGTAGAAGGGCGACTACTAATCGGCTGGGTGGTGGCAAGGGTGAAGCTTCTGCCCAATAGACAGCTTCGCTGTTTCCGCTGTCTAGAAGCGGGACACGTGAGAGCAGTCTGCCCGGCTGAAGTGGATAGGAGCCAGCAATGTTATAGATGTGGTCAGTTCAGCCACATTGCTGCTGCCTGCTCTAACGAGCCTCACTGCAGTCTGTGTGCAACTGCTGGAAAACCAGCAGGACACCGGGTGGGTACCAAGGCCTGTAAGGCCCCAGAAACCAGGATTGGAAGAAGAGCAACGGCAAGTGCTCGAAGCCAGCCGAAGCCATTCAGCCCTTCACAGAGGCCGGAGGAGGTTGAAATGATTGCAGGTAAGGATGGCCACTAGGTTTCTCATGGCGAATATCAACCACTGTGCCAGGGCTCAGGACCTTCTACATCAGAGTATGGCGCAGTGGATGTCACAAATATGTATAGTGACGGAGCCGTACGTAATAGCAGATCGAGAAAACTGGGCTGGAGATCTTGACGGAACGGTGACCATTATTACCAACCTGTCAATGAACTCGCCACCTTTTCGCCGTATCAGGAGAGGTCATGGCTGCGTTGCAGCATTGATTGATGACATCGTAGTGATTGGTGTCTACTTCTCGCCAAACCGGTCAATCTCCCAGTTCGAGCATTTTTTGGCCGAGACCGCCAATCTGCTGCAAGGTTGGGGACATCCCCATCACATTATAGTGGCAGGGGATCTTAACTCAAAATCGTTGGCTTGGGGCTCTCGAGCCACAGATGCACGTGGAGTGCTTGTTGAAGAGTGGTTGATGGCGAGCGGCCTCGTAGTAGTTAACCGGGGAACGGTGGACACATGTGTGCGAATGCAGGGTGGTTCCGTCGTAGACATCACATTCACCAGCCCTGCCCTGGCAAATCGTGTGTTGAAATGGGAAGTGATGGAGGGAGTCGAGACCCTATCCGACCACAGATATGTGCGTTTTGAGGTCTCACCTCGTCATTTAAACCGGCAAGTTTCGGACCGCCGCCCAGGTGAGCTGGGCCCTAGGTGGGCCTTAAAACGGCTTGACCGGGACACGGCAATTGTGGCGGCTCTAGTAGAGAGTTGGTCACCCTGCCCTGAGCGAGTGGACCCAGAAGTCGAGGTGGAATGGTTCAGGGAGTCTATGTCGCATGTGTGCGATGCGGCGATGCCTAGAGTCAAGGCTCTGCCGCCACGCACAGCGGTGCACTGGTGGACAACGGATCTTGAACGCATGCGGGAGCGCTGTGTGGTTGCTAGGCGTCGGTACTCTAGACATCGCAGACGCCAATCTCGGGATGAGGCCCAAGACGCTCCACTGTACGCCGTTTACCAGCAGGCAAAAAAGGAGCTGAGAGGTGCTATAGGCGAGGCAAAGAATACAGCGTGGGAAGAGCTTCTTGCCACCTTAGAGCAGGATCCCTGGGGCAGGCCATACAGGCTCGTAATGAGCAGATTGCGCCCTTGGGCACCACCTCTGACTGTGACGATGGATCCAGATCTCCTACACAGCGTGTTAGAGGCTCTGTTTCCTGAACCCCAAGAGATCGCACCACCGGAAATCTTCAGCGAAGACGGGATTGCTACAGACGAAGCTCCGGCTGTTACTGAGGGGGAGTTAGGAGCAGCTTTATTACGCCTCCAGGCAAAAAAGACTGCACCAGGGCCGGATGGGATTCCAGGTCGGATTTGGGTCTTGGCCCTTAAGAATGGCCTGGAACCTCGATTTCGAGCTCTGTTGACAGCCTGTCTTCGAGAAGGACATTTTCCGCGCAGGTGGAAAACAGGAAAACTTGTCTTACTTAAAAAAGACGGCCGGCTAGGAGAATCACCGTCGGCCTATAGGCCAATTGTCCTGCTCGATGAAGGCGCAAAACTCTTAGAACGCATCATCGCTGGCCGCCTCAACAGACATCTCGCAGAGACGGGCCCAGATTTAGCTGATCATCAGTTTGGTTTCCGACGGAGCAGGTCGACTATCGACGCTATCCAGCGAGTTAAAGCTCTTGCTGAAGAGGAGGTAGCGCGTGGGGGAGCGGTCGTGGCGGTGTCCTTAGACATTGCTAACGCCTTTAACTCACTCCCTCATGCTTGCATCAAGGAGGCCCTCAAGTACCACAAGGTGCCCCTTTATCTCCAACAGGTGGTGACAAACTACCTTGAACACAGGGAAATCATCTTTCCTGTGGCCGAGGGGTGGGGCAGAAAGCCAGTGTCATGCGGTGTTCCACAGGGTTCGGTTCTCGGGCCACTCCTGTGGAACATTGGTTATGACTGGGCTATTCGCGGAGCGATGCCCCGAGGAGTGGATGTCGTCTGCTACGCGGACGACACCCTAATCACTGCACGGGGCGATAGTTATGGGCAAGCGGCGCTGTTAGTCACAGCGGGAATCGCTCGTGCTGTGGACCGCATTGGGCGCCTCGGTCTTCAGGTGGCCCTCAACAAATCAGAGGCTTTATGTTTTCATGGGCCCCGGAAAGCGCCACCACAGGGCTCAAGGATCGAGGTGGGTGGCGTCTCCATCGGCGTCGGATCAACCATGAAGTACCTTGGTTTGGTTCTCGATAGCCGGTGGAACTTCAAGGCCCACTTCAAGTACTTGGCTCCAAAACTGAAGAGAGTGACTGGAGCACTGAGTCGTCTAATGCCCAATCTGGGTGGCCCACATGCTGGATGCCGTCGTCTGTTCGCGGGGGTTGTCCGTTCAATCGCCATGTACGGCGCCCCTGTATGGATTGACGCACTAAAGCGGGATAATGTCGCGGCACTGAGGCGGCCACAGCGCTCCCTCGCAATAAGGATTTCGCGTGCCTATTGTACGGTTTCTGGCGAGGTGGCGTGCGTACTTGCTAGCACAGCTCCCTGGGAGCTAGAAGCGTGGGTCCTGGCAGAAGTGTATCATCATGTCGCTTCTGCAAAGCGCAGTGGTACACACCCGGCAAAAGAGGAGATTGAGAAGTGGCGCGAGGAAGCTCGTCAGGTAATGGTGGACGAGTGGTCCGAGAGGCTCAAAGAACCTAGTGCGGGTCACCAGGCAATTGCTGCACTTCAACCGGTCCTCAAAGACTGGGTGGACAGACGCAGGGGACCTCTCTCGTACCGAATGACACAGATACTTACAGGGCACGGGTGCTTTGGTAAGTATCTGTGTAGAATTGGTAGGGAGAGAAACGCTGGCTGTCACCACTGCAGCTCGGCAGAGGACACAGCGCAGCACACGTTAGAGGAGTGTCCTGCTTGGGCTGAGGAAAGAGCGACGTTAGTGGCCCATATTAGGAATGATCTGTCGCTGTTGGCGGTAGTAAAAGCCATCGTCAATAACAGAGATGCTTGGGAACAATTCAGGATTTTCTGCGAAGAAGTACTGAACCAGAAAGAGGCGGCGGAGAGGGAACGTGAGGAAGACCCTCAAGCAGATCTCTTACGCCGTAAGCGAGTTGGTCGGAGGCGGCGGGCTTTTGCTCGCCAACTCTAATTCTAGTCTTTTGTTTCTAGTCGTAGGGTAGTAAACGGGCGCCAGCGGGCAGGCTCTGTACACCTGCAAGTTGGCGCTCCGTGTAAATATGTTTATATATATTTTATTGTAAATAAAATTTGAAGATTTTTATCTATACACCTGCACAACTTTTGTGCTCAGGCAGTGTAAATAGAAAAAGGAGGGTCACAATATTGTGTCCTCCTGTGTGCCGGCTGGCCCGAGACGGGTTCGTGTAAGCGGACAATCTGTGTGTGGGGAATGGTCGGGAAAGGCATAGCTACACCGATTTCCCCCCCACATAGCGAGGTGGCACCGGTGGTCGTTTTAGTGGGTAGGCCTATCCCTTCTGGAGAGGAGAGCCCCACATAACCCTCCGCCCGGCCAGCGGGGGGTATGCAGTTCAATGCATTTTTTCCACCTTAAAAAAAAAAAAAAAAAAAAAAAAAAAAGGTTGGGGTTCCCAGCAGTGTTGGCTTCCTCGCAGCGATCCCCGGGCAACGTCTCGTCTGACCACCGTAACGGAGTGGCAGACAGGCGGCTAACGAACACTGTGCGATCGTATACTTTCAGAGCGGATAAGTGCGATCATTGTCGTCCGACGAAATGTCGAAACCCTTGCGGGACGCCTCTGGGCGTTTCATAAAAAAAGGCCCTTTTAAGGGCCAACCCCAAACGGCCCTTCTCAGGGCCACCCCCGACGACGCTTCAGCGTTGGAGGCTAGCCGTGCACCATCTGCGGCGAGCTTGATCTGCAGGGAGGAGGACCTGTCAGGGTCCGACAGTGATGCCTTTGCGGCGGAGCTGCCAGACCGGCAGGCGAAGAAGCGGGCCTACTTGAGGCAGGGTTCGGAGGGCTCTTCGGATTCAGCCAAAAGTGGCCCGAAAAAGAGGAGCAAGGCTGTAAAGCCTGCTAATCCCGCCCTGGCTTGCACTAGCCACGACGTAGGTTTGCTGGACGCCCAACGTCAGCTTAACGTGGCGAACAGGGCACGACTCCAACAAGAGTTGGAGGAGGAGGTTGCCGCTAAGGAGGCACAGGCACGCGCACGCAGAGCCAAGGCGGACTATGGTGCATCAAGCGTCTCGTACGCGGATCATTCCTTAGCGGAATTAGAAAAGATGGCTGAAGAGGACCAAGAGGAGATTGTCAGGGTCGCCTCAAAGTCCTCGAATTTGAAGGGGACCTTCCAAAAGGCCCTCAAGTGCCGGGCTGCCAGTCTTCGTGGCATCATTGGTGAGTTGGTGCAGCGCACAACCACCGATGAGGTAAGGCAGCTCCAAAAGAGGGTGGACTGCCTTACAAAGGAGGTCAGCGAGCTTCATACGAAGCTGGCTGAAGCTATGGTACGGCCTGTCCAGGCCCCGCCTGCTGTACTGTCGGTGGATCTCCCCTCCTCCAACCTTGCGGAAACCATCCGCAAGGTTGTGATGGAGGAGAGAGCTTTCACGCGGGCCTGCATCGCGGGCATCGAGGACAGGCTCCTGCCTGAAAGGCGCGTCAGGCCGCCGTTGGCGGCTGACAGGGCTGCTCCTGCCCCAGCCCCTGCCCCGGCCGTGATGGCTCCTCCCCCGACCCCTAAACCCTCAAAGGGCAAAGGGAAGGGGAAAAAGACGGTGGCTCCGCCGGCTACGACTGAGGTAGCGGCAGCCTCGTCCCAGAGGGAAGACGCCTTTCTTCCCTCCAGCACTCCGTCCAACGAGTGGACTGAGGTGGTTAGGAAGAAGAAGAGAGGCGCCAAAAAGGCAGTGCTGCCTGTTGCCCCCTCCCCTGCCAATGTCCCCTCCGGCTCGTCCAAAGGGACGAGCAAAGGAGGGGGGAAGAGCGGGGGGAAGAAAACAGCCCCCAAGCCGAGTGGGAGGAAACTTGTTCCTCCCAAAACCGCGGCCGTCGTTGTGACACTCACTCCGGAGGCCGTGGAGAAGGGCGAGACGTACGAATCCGTCCTGAAACGGGCTCGTACCAACGCCAACCCAGCCACATTGGGTATTGGCCTGGTGACGTGCCGCCAGACCCAAACTGGAGCTCGACTCTTCGAGTTTCCGGGGGCCCAGGGCGGCGCCAATGCGGACCTCTTCGCAAGTAAGTTGCAAGAGGTCATAGCGGACGCGGCCAAAGTTGCCAGGCCAACAAAGACCGCGACTTTGGAAGTGACCGATCTCGACGACTCGGTCACAAAAGAGGAGGTGGTGGCGGCAGTTGCCGCTATAGGAGGCTGCGACGCGGCAGCAATACGGGGCGGGGCAATCAGGCCTGGTCGCGGTGGTCTGGGTGCTATTCGCCTGGAGTGCCCAGTCGTAGCGGCAAAGGCCGTACTGGCCAAGAAGCGGCTCCCCGTAGGGTTTTGTGTGGCCGTGATCCGGGCACTTGAGGACAAGCCTTTCCGCTGTTTCAGGTGCTTCGGAATAGGACACACCAGAGCTCTGTGTCCATCCCGAGTGGACAGGTCGGAGCTCTGCTATCGCTGCGGGGAAATGGGGCACAAGGCGTCAGAGTGCGGTGTCGCCACGCCGCGCTGCGCGGTGTGCACTGCCAGTGGTCGTCCAGCCGGCCACATCATGGGGGGGAGGCAATGCAATCCTCCTCCAAAGAAGGGACAAGCGCAGGCGTCAATCCGTCCTGCTGCTGCCACCGCCACTGTTGAAGCTGTCGATGCTTCTCAACAGGCCGAAGAGGGCAATGCGATGGACCAATAATGAGAGTGGTTCATCGCATCTTACAGGCAAACATCAACCACTGCAGAGCGGCCCAGGACCTGCTGGTGCAGGCCATGGCTGAGTGGTTGGTGGATGTTGCGGTTGTCGCCGAGCCATACTCTGTCCCTGGCCGCTGGCTAGGGGATAGGGACGGCACGGTGGCGCTTGTGGCGCGGTCTTCCGCGGACTCCCCTCCCCTCTCGCTCTTAGAGAGGGGACCGGGATACGTGGCCGCCGCGTGGGGAGACATAGCCTTTGTCGGGGTCTATTTCTCCCCAAACCGACCACTTTCAGACTTTGAGGACTTCCTTGGAGTCCTCACCGGAGTGGTCTCAAGGGTGGCACCACGTCAGGTCTCCGTTCTGGGAGATCTGAACGCCAAGTCGGTGGTTTGGGGGAACCCAGCCACCGACGCACGCGGGCGGGCGCTCGAGCTGTGGGCGGCCTCCTCCGGGCTCTCCCTCCTAAATAGAGGGGAGGTCCATACGTGCGTGCGGCGGTGGGGTGGGTCAATTGTGGACGTCACTTTTGCCACACCCACACTAGCCGTGCGTGTGAAAAACTGGCGGGTGGACATGATGGAGACTTTCTCAGACCACCGGTACGTACGGTTCGAGATCGCCACCCAAGGTCCCCAGAGAACGGCTGATCCTGGCCAATCTCCGTTCCCTCGGTGGGCCTTAGTCCACCTGGACAGGGAGGCAGCGAGGGAGGCGGCGTTCGTCCAAGACTGGCTTTCGCCTGACGTGAATGTCGTGGACGTAGACGCCGCCGCGGCACAGCTGAGGGAGTCGTTGACCGAGGTATGCAATTCAAGCATGCCTCGGTCTCGTCGTCCACCTCCCCGACGCGCCGTCTATTGGTGGTCGGAGGAGTTGGCGGGGCTTCGAACTGCCTGCGTGGCGGCTCGGAGGGAGTACGCTCGAAGCCGGCGGCGGCGAGTACACGACCAGGCGAATGAGGACCGCCTTCACGACCTGTACGTGGAGGCAAAGCGGGTCCTCAGAAATGAGATGCTCGCCGCTCAGGACTCGGCACAGGCTGAACTGCTGGAGGGCCTTGACAGAGACCCTTTTGGGAGGCCATATAAGGCGGCGCGGAACAAACTGCGTCCCTTCGCCCCCCCCGTATCGGAGATCCTCGAGCCGGCAGTGCTGGATGGGGTCGTACGGTCCCTGTTTCCAGACAGGGCCGACGCTTTCACCCCACCAGCAATGGACCCTCCGCAGGGCGCGGTTCAGGAGGAAGAGGAGGACCACGAGGTCCCTTGCCTCACTGGGGCCGAAGTTCGCATGGCGGCGCTTCGCCTTCAAGCTAAAAAGACGGCCCCAGGGCCAGACGGCGTCCCAGCAAGGGTGGTGGCAATAGCCGCCACCGAAATGGAAGAAAGGTTTCGGGACCTCTTTGACGCGTGTTTCGCGTCGAGAAGGTTTCCGAAACCGTGGAAGGAGGGGCGTTTATGCCTCCTCCGAAAAGAAGGACGCCCGGCGGACTCTCCCTCGGCATACCGACCTATCGTTCTACTCGATGAGGTCGGTAAGATGTTCGAGGGGATCATCGCCGACCGCCTGAAAGTCCACCTGCGGGTGGTTGGGCCGGATCTGTCAGACGCTCAGTTTGGTTTTCGACCTGAGCGTTCGACAATAGACGCCCTCGCCCTATTAAAGGGTGTGGTGAAGGAGGCGACGGATACCGGGGACGGAGTGTTGGCTGTGTCATTCGACATAGCCAACGCCTTCAACACCCTTCCCCATGCGACTGTCCTTAAGGCACTACGGTTTCACGGAGTGCCTCAATATATGAGGGACCTCCTGGCTAGTTACTTGGAGGACAGAGCGGTCCTCGTAGTAGATAAAGCTGGCCAGGTCCGGAGATATCCAGTGGAGTCCGGTGTTCCGCAGGGGTCAGTCCTAGGACCACTCCTGTGGGACATCGGGTTCGACTGGCTTTTGCGCGGGACCCTCCTCCGGGGCACGAGTGTCATCTGTTACGCGGATGACACTCTCCTCACTGCCCGAGGAGGGAATTTTGGTGAGGCGGCCAGTCTGGCCTCGGCGGGCGGATCGTTAGTCGCTGATAGGATCCGCCGCCTTGGATTGAGGGTGGCGTTGCATAAGACTGAGGCCGTTTTCTTCCACGGGCCTCGGCAGCGCCGTCCGTCTGACGCCCACATCTTTGTGGAGGGCGTCAGAATTGAGGTAAAGACCCAGATGAAATATCTGGGTCTTACGCTCGATGCCAGGTGGCGCTTCAGCCCGCATTTCAGCGGACTGTTGTCGCGGCTGCTGAAGGCAGCGGGAGCTCTCTCATGGCTGATGCCTAACTTAAGAGGGCCAGGCGGGCGATGCCGGCGGCTGTATGCCGGCATCCTGAAGAGCATGGCCCTGTACGGGGCGCCTATCTGGGCAGACTCCCTTCAAAGAAGGGAGAATGCCACAGCCTTGCGGGTGGCCCAGAGGGCCATTGCGCAAAGGGTGGCGCGGGCTTACCGCTCGGTAAGCTTTGCGGCAGCGTGCGCTCTGGCTGGCACCCCTCCTTGGGAGCTCGAGGCGTGGGTGTTAGCCAGAGTCTACGATTGGACGGCGGGGCGAAGAGCGATCGGTGAGCGCCCAGCTCCCGAAGAACGAGAGGCTGTTCGGCAGGAGGCGAGGGATGCCGTCGTCCGTCATTGGATGGCAGACCTTGCCTCCGCAGTTTTCGGCCGCCGAACCCTTGACGCGCTTGGGCCAGTCCTGCAGGATTGGCTCGAGAGACCGCACGGTTTCCTCACCTTCCGGTTGGTGCAGGTGCTGTCCGGACACGGTTGTTTCCGTTCGTACCTTCACCGGATCGGGAGGGAGGAGAGCCCGTCGTGCCTTGACTGTGGCGCGGCGGAGGACACGGCACAGCACACCCTCGAGGTGTGCCCGTCGTGGGCCGGGCAGCGCCGCAGTCTTGTTGCGGCGATCGGGCCGGACCTCTCGCTTCCCGCCGTGATAAATGCCATGTTGGGAAGCGAGGAGGCGTGGCTGGCGGTCGCCTCCTTCTGTGAAGACGTAATGTCACAGAAGGAGGAGGCGGAGCGCACGCGGGAGGACGATCCTCTCGCGCCGCTTCTCCGCCGGAGGAGAGGCAGGAGGAGGCGGGTGGTCGACCACCCTCTCTCCCCCCGGTGATGAGCAGCGGACGACAGGCGCGGGGGCGCCCTCGCCCGCATTGCACCGCTTATCACCCAGCCGAACGAGGATGACCGAGCACTGACAGTCATCCTCGAGCCCCTTCCCGTATGCGGGAGGGGCGTGAAGGGCCCGCCAATGCAAGGCAGGCAAGCGCTGGTGGGGTACTGGAAGCAAAGGCTATGCCGATTCCCAGAACCCCTCCACCAAAGGCGATGCGGGAGTGCCGCTGGGTCGTTTAGTGGGTATACCGGGAGTCACCTTCCCGGGGAGTCCCACATACCCCTTCCGTCCCCCGACGGGAGGGGATGCGTAATGCATTTTTCCCAGCGAAAAAAAAAAAAAAAAAAAAAAAAAAAAGGTTAGGTTAGGTTAGGTTAGGTTAGGTTAGGTTAGGTTAGGTTCCCCCGAGTAGCACTGGGGATGTGACGGCAATGGACACAGCCGGAAAATAATGGCTCTCCGAATATTGCAGGTGAACGTCAATCACGCCACTGCAGCCCAAGATCTGCTAATGCAGCATATGGCCGAGTGGCGTATTGACGTGGCCATTGTCTCTGAACCCTACTGGGTTCCACCTGACAGAGACAACTGGGTGTCCGATTCGGAGGGCTTAGCCGCTGTTTTTGTGTCTGACACAGCGCCAGTAGTAGTGGCCAGGGGGACAGGCTTCGTGGCTGTGAAACATAGTCGGATGCTGCTAGTTGGGGTGTACTTCGCACCCAGCATGAACCTTGCAGCGTTTGAGGCTATCTTAGATAGGCTGGCTGCCATCGTCCAGCAGGCGTCACTCCCCACAATCATTGCCGGTGACTTTAACGCCAAGGCAATAATGTGGGGAGCACAAGCTACTGATGCTCGTGGGGAGGCGGTCATAGAGTGGGCCACGACCGCGGGTCTGGTGCTTCTCAATAGCGGCACAGTCGCGACGTGCGTGCGGCCACAGGGGATGTCAATCGTTGACTTATCGTTTGCTACTCCTGCTGCCGCAACCCGCATCAGAGATTGGCAGGTACTTGAAGAGGCGGAGTCCTTGTCAGACCATCGCTACATACGGTTTGACATCTCCGCCTCGCTCAGCACCATGGCATCCGCTTCTTCTGAGGCTGGACGGAACACACAGTATCCACGTTGGAGAATCAAAGCCATTGATAGGGATATGTGCAAGGAGGCCGCGCTGGTTAAAGCCTGGCTCCCAGGTCCGAGCGGGGCAGTCCAAGTGGACGATGAGGCAGAATGGTTCCGGGAGGCTATGACGCAGATATGTGATGCGTCAATGCCCCGGACAAGAATTCTGCCTCGAAAAGAGCAGGTGTACTGGTGGTCGGAGGAAATTAAACGATTAAGGCAAGAATGCATTCGAGCACGCCGAATTTCCTCCCGCCACCTCCGCCGGGTCCACCGTGACCCTGAGCTGGATGCCCCGCTTCTCGCGGCCTACAAAGCTGCCAAAAAGGAGCTGCAGGTGGCTATCGCCGGGTCTAAGACCAAAGCGCGCGAAGAGTTGCTGGCCACTCTAAGCAAGGATCCGTGGGGGCGCCCCTATCGTACGGTCCGAGGAAAACTCCGACCATGGGCACCCCCGGTCACGGAATCCCTGGAGCCAGCGACTTTGGAAATGGTCGTAGCCTCTCTTTTCCCTGATAGGGAAGAGCACGTCCCACCGGCGATGAGGCCTCATCCGGTCGCATCGGAGAGCCCTCCAGATCCCGTGACTGAGGGAGAACTGGGCGCAGCCATGCTCAGAGTCAGGGCTAAGAGCGTGGCCCCTGGCCCGGATGGTATTCCCGGCAAGGTATGGGTCCTCGCTGAGGAAGCTCTTGGTGAGCGTTTGCGCAACCTCTACACCGCTTGCCTTGAGCAAGGACGCTTTCCCAGTGCTTGGAAGCGAGGAAAGCTGGTGCTCCTTAAAAAGGACGGGCGCCCGCCAGACTCTCCATCGGCTTACCGCCCAATCGTCCTGCTGGATGAGGTCGGTAAAATCCTTGAAAGGATTATCTCTGCCCGCCTTATCCAACACCTGGGTTCTGTGGGGCCGGATTTGTCCGACAAACAGTTTGGCTTCAGGGCGGAGAGGTCAACAATTGACGCGGTCCTCCGTGTAAGAGAGTTGTCGGACAGGGCGGTGGATAGCGGTGGGGTGCTGTTGGCGGTGTCCCTTGACATCGCTAACGCTTTCAACACCCTGCCGTGGTCATGCATTAGGCAGGCACTCGTCCATCACGGAGTGCCAGCCTACTTACAGAGGGTTGTATCTGATTACCTGGCCGGTAGGACGGTCGAGTGTGTGTCGGCCAGTGGCATGCTGAGGCGGCAATCGACGTGCGGGGTCCCACAGGGGTCGGTTTTAGGTCCACTCCTGTGGAACCTGGGGTACGACTGGGTCCTCCGCGGGCGTCTTATCAGAGGCGTCAGCGTTACTTGCTACGCTGACGACACTCTCGTCACGGTCCGCGGAGCTGACTTCAGTGAGGCGGCGCGGCACGCGACGGCGGGAGTCGCCACTGTCGTGCGTCGCATCAGAGAGCTGGGGCTCAGGGTGGCGCTTGAGAAGTCGGAGGCTCTGTGCTTCCACGGTCCTCGACGCGCGCCACCTCCTGGGTCTCACATAGTGGTCGGCGGAACGCGAATAGAGGTCGGGCGTACACTTAAGTACCTCGGCCTCACGCTGGATGGGCGTTGGAATTTCAACGCTCACTTCGAGCGGCTGGTGCCGAAGCTGCTTAAGACAGCTGGCGCCTTGAGCAGGCTGATGCCCAATCTTGGTGGGCCCTCTGCCTCAAGCCGGCGCCTGTACATGGGCGTCGTACGCTCCCAGGCCCTGTACGGGGCCCCCGTTTGGTACGGCGCCCTGTCGAATCGCAGCGCCATGCTGCTGCAGAGGGCCCAGCGCCAAATGGCCATACGCGTGGCTCGCGGATACCGTACGGTATCCGCAAACGCAGCTCTCACGCTAGCTGGAAGCATGCCCTGGGACCTAGACGCCCTGGTCCTCGCTGCTCTTTACCAGTGGCGGGGAGACCAAAGGTCCCAGGAGCAAAGACCCGCTCCGCGAGAGATCGAGGCAGAGCGAGTCCGCCTCGAACAAGACGCACTCGCAAGATGGGGGGAGCGCCTGGCCGAGAGTGAAGCTGGCCGCTACACCACTGGGGCAATAGCCCCGGTACTCACTGAGTGGGTGCAGCGGCAGCACGGTCGCCTTGCATTTAGGGCGACCCAAATACTCTCTGGACATGGGTGTTTCGGCTCTTACCTGGCCAGGATCGGGCGGGAGCCGACAGCAGAATGCCAGCATTGCACCAGCCGTGACGATGATACTGCGAACCACACCCTCATGTCGTGCGCGGCGTGGACAGTGGAACGTGCGGACCTCGCTGCGGTGGTCGGGAGCGACCTTGCCCTGACATCGGTGGTGGCACAAATGGTCACCAAAGAAGAGGCGTGGCAGGCGGTGCTCACCTTTTGCGAGAACGTCATCTCGCAAAAGGAGGTGGCGGAGAGGGAGCGGGAGGCTGCGGCTGACGCCCCAATGATTCGCCGCCGACGTGGTGGGCACCGGAGGAGGGAATACCTCCTCCACCTGCCTCTTGCTGATGGGCCCCGAACAACAGACCTGGGGGGGTCTGCGGGGCCCACGACGGCGCTGCGCGTAGCCCCGCGCGCCGTTCGCAGGAGAGTGGGGGGAGATAACAGCTCCCCCCGCAGACCGGGCGGCTTGCTACAATATTAGCGAGTCGCAGCCTGTGTCGGAACCATGCGGAGAAAGTCGCCGACGATACCCGCAGGTTCCGGCTCGCCAAGGCACCGGAGGGCACCGTGAGGTTTTAGTGGGTAGTAGGCCCCCTTCTGGGACCTGAGTCCCACATACCCCCTGGCCGCTCCCCCGTGGTCAGGGAAATGCGTAAAAGCATTTCCTCACGTTAAAAAAAAAAAAAAAAAAAAAAAAAAAAAAAAGGTTAGGTTAGGTTAGGTTAGGTTAGGTTAGGTTAGGTTAGGTTAGGTTAGGTTAGGTTTTCCCCTCCCCCGACGGACACCCACCTTGTCGTGGTGGGGGGGCTCAGTAGCCTGTCGCAATCCAGCGGCAGGTGAAGCCAAGAGGTGTCTCCGAGGTGTCCCCGCTGCGTCTGTCCCGCATCGGGCGGCAGTGGGAGTCTGGCGTCTGACCCGTATCGGGCGGCCGGATCGTTTTGGGTATGTGCATTTATTGCGCATCTAGGATTGTGCGCACCGTCCGCTCTGCTTACAGAGTGGCCCGGTGTGCGCAAGGCGCTGGGAAACTGGCGCCCGGGGGGAAAGACCTGGCGGTGAGTGTCGTGGATCACGTCTCGCGGCTCACTGCTAGGCCGGTCTTGCCTTAATTGGCCGGGCCGAGAGGGAGGAAACCTCTGTAAAAAGTTACCCCAATCCCAAGTTTGGTGCCGTGGCGAGGGGATGCGTGGCTGACGGGTGGTCAGTCTCGAACGGCACACCTCTAGGGAACCAGCGGACTCCCTAGAGTATGTACGCTTACCCGGGTACAGGGGGCACTGCCCGGGTGGACCTGTTATTTCCCCCATACTCGTGGGAACAACATGAATGACAATATTTCAAATAAAACGGTTATTGAACGAGTAGAGGAGAAGGGTGACGGTAACGTCTTTTTCAAGACGCCTGTCATCCGACTGGAAAGGTGCAGCACACCACTGCAAGCGTCGTCGGGGAGCCGCTTCTTCAGGCCCGGGGATTTTTCCGAGTCTGAGGACGAGCGCACGCTGACGGTAATGAGCGACACCAGCCTAGAAGTCGCGGACTCCTACGAGTCTGCGTCTTCGACTGTGAGGTCCAGGTCGCCGTCTGGAACACGGACCAGCGGCCAAATAAGGAGAGGAAGCAAGCGGCAGGCGGAGGAGACTACTTCAGCCCCCTCCCAAGCCAAAGTCCTTGCAGACGCGAGCTCCGCTGCACGCAGGGGTCGAGGACGTCCTACTCATGGTGAGTTCGTAGGTAGGTCCAAGGCGCGGGAGCAGCTCTGTGACGAGACACGCCATGTTGCTGCCTTGGAAGCCGAGGAAGAGGCTTCCCAACTTGCAGACCGGCTTGCGCATGGGCGGAACAGGAGCGAGTTCTCCATAAGGGATCCCACCGCGGAGGAGCTTAGCGGTCAGATCCGGGCCGCCACTGACACAGTTCTGTTCTGTGTGGCGCGGTCCGGCAACCTTAAGGGCAGCTTTCAGCGTGCCCTGAAGGAGGCAGCTACCTCCATCACGCGAGCGGGCGAGCTCCTCAGCTCGAGGACAAAGGACGAGGAGACGCGGCGTCTGCAAGCCGCAAACGAGCGACTAGCGCAGGAGGTCGCGGACCTGAAGCGAGTCGTTCAGGAGCTCCGAGCCGAAAGGCTTGCTGATGCTCTCACGATCGCACCGAAGCCGAACTCCGCCTCCTCGGAGGAGGAGTTTGAACAGCGTCTTATGCGCCAGCTGGGAGGACGGGGAGAACCAGCGGACTCCCTAGAGTATGTACGCTTACCCGGGTACAGGGGGCACTGCCCGGGTGGACCTTTATTTCCCCCATACTCGTGGGAACTATTATGAGTTCAATTACTAAAAAATCTGGGGATATGGGGGGTGAAGACGTGATGGTTGAGCCCGAGAAGGGCGAAGTTTTGGAGACAGGCGAGTCGCAGCGCGTTCTGCGTAGTCGTGAGGGGAGCATGTCAGGCTCTTCCGAGCTTCAGGCTGCGGCAGGTGATGTCGCAGGAAAAACGGACGATGGCAACGTCTTTTTCAAGACGCCTGTCATTCGGTTGGAGAGGTGTGCTACGCTGTCGCAGCCAACGTCTAGTGGGAGCCTTTTCTTCCGTCCCGGGGACTTCTCTGGGTCAGACGACGAGGCTACCCTAACGGACACTTCGGCCGTATCTGCAGACGGGTCGTCGCGGACACAGCGGGAGCGCAAGCGCCACCGTAAATCGATTGGAAAGGCGGACGGGGGGTCGAGCTCCGACACCCCATCCGCTAAATTCAAGAAAACCCCAAAAGGTTTGCAGGGTAAGAGTGGGCGAAAACTGACAACCGGCCACTACGTCGGATTGTCGGAAGCGCAGCGCCAGCTGCATGTCCTGCAAAAAGAAGAGCTGCAACTGGAGCTGGAAGAAAGAGTTGCTGCCAAGGAGCGGCAAACGCGCGCAGCTCGCGCGAAGGTCGGGTATGGCTCTGCTCTAGTTGAACTGGAGGATAAAACCATACCCGAACTACAAAACATTGTAATGGAGGACGTCGCCGAAATAACGGAGATTGCCGCGAAGTCTTCCAACTTGAAAGGGACCTTTCAAAAGGCCCTGAAGTGTCGGGCGGCCAGCGTGCGCAGCGTTATGGAGGAAGTCCTGAAAAGGACAGCCTCTGAAGAGATGCAGTGCATGCAGGCCACAATTGACCGCCTCTCGGCTGAGGTTGCCCAGCTTAGGGAACAGGCTGGGCGAGTCAGGCCGAAGGTGATTGCCACGGAGACCGTCTCTTGTGCGACTCCGGTTGCTATGGAGGTGGTTCCGCCTCAGCCTTCCCTCTCAAACAACCTTGAGGATGTCATCCGAAAGGTTGTGATGGAAGAGAGGGCCTTCACAAGGGCTTGCTTCGCCGGAATCGAGGATCGGCTCTTACCGGCAAAGACAGTGCGCCCGCCTCTTGCGGCGGACACCAAGAAGGCGGTGGAGGCTGCAGCCAGAGTTGCGGCTCAGACCAAGGCCCCTAAGCCCGACAAAGGAAAGGGCAAGGGGAAAAAAAGTAAGGACACTACAGCGGCGGGTCCGGCTTTCACTAAAGCCCCTGGCCCCACAAATCCTGGTCCATCCAGAGTGGCGGAAACTCACCAGGAGGATCTTCTTCTCCCGTCTACCACTCCCGCGAACGAGTGGAAGACAGTGGAAAAGAAGAGGAAGAAGAAAAAGAAGAAGACAGGAGCAGCCCCTTCATCCTACTCGACTAATCCCAAACCAACGACTTCAAAGTCCGCCGGTGGGGGACAGTTGGTTAAGATGACGGCGCCCGCTTTGGCAAAAAAAGCCAAAAAGTTGACTCCCCCGAAAACCGCGGCGGTGGTGATAACACTCTCACCAGAGGCCGAAAAACGGGGAGAGACCTACGGGTCTATTCTAGAAAAGGCGCGCCAGTCAGTAAACCCAGCAGAGCTGGGTATCACTGATGTCAAGTGTCGCCAGACTCAGACTGGGGCTCGGCTGTTCGAGTTCCCGGGAGCCGAACGAGACGGTCATGCGGAGCTTTTCGCCGCCAAGCTGCGGGAGGCCGTTGCAGATGCGGCCAAAGTTACACGTCCGCAGAAGCTTTCGCCCCTGATGATCTCGGAGATGGATGACTCCGTCACCAGGGGCGACGTGATCTCAGCTGCGGCTAAGATTGGTGGCTGTGCGGCAGAAGCCATCAAAGGTGGTGAAATTCGGCGTGGTCGTGGGGGCCTGAGTGCAATATATGTACAGGTCCCTGTCGCGGCAGCGAATGCTCTTCTGAGCAAGGGGCGGATCCCCTTAGGGCTTAGCTCGGGAGTGGTTCGGGCTCTGGAGCAGTTGCCGATGCGCTGCTTCAGATGCTTTGGTATCGGACACACCCGGGCACTCTGTCCTTCGATAGACAGATCGCAACTTTGCCGGCGCTGCGGCCAGGCTGACCACAAAGTCGCTGACTGCAAGGGCCAGGTAAAGTGTGCAGTATGCACGGCCAGTGGGCTGTCGGCCGGCCATGTGATGGGGGGGTTAAAATGCAACCCTCCCGCAAAGAAGGGTAAAACACAGGCCCCGACACGGTCTGTTGCGGCTACGGCTGACGTCCGTCCTGAGCCGGGTGAGGAAAATGGTGCGATGTCCGAATAATGCCAGCAGTAGGATATCGTACCATTCTTCAGGGAAACCTGAACCACTGTAGGGCGGCTCAAGACCTCATGGCTCAGGTCATGGCCGAATGGACGGCAGGCGTGGCCGTTGTCAGTGTTGAGCCATATTCGGTGCCACCAAATTGGCTGGCCGACCAGGATGGCCTAGTGACGATTGTCTCCCGCCCCTCCACAGATTCCCCTCCCCTCTCGCTTATCGAAAGGGGAGCTGGGTATGTGGCCGCCGCATGGGGGGAAATTGCCATTATTGGGGTATATTTCTCCCCCAACCGCCCAATGTCGGAATTCGAGGCATACCTTGATGCCCTGGCAGCGGCGGTGGCCCGAATGGCGCCGCGACAGGTCGCCCTTTTGGGTGATCTGAATGCCAAATCGGTGACTTGGGGCAACCCAGCGAGCGATGCGCGGGGTCAAACCCTGGAGCTGTGGGCGGCAACGGTTGGTCTGTCCCTCTTAAATAGAGGGACAACTCACACTTGTGTGCGACAACAGGGTGGGTCTGTGGTTGACCTGTCGTTCGCCACGCCTGCTTTGGCTACACGGGTCCAGAAATGGGAGGTTGGCTTGGGAGAGACTCTGTCCGATCATCGTCACATACGGATAGAGTTTTCAACCCAACGCCCCCAAGATGGACCCAGTCGTGGACAATCGCCATTTCCCCGGTGGGCTCTCACTCGCCTCGACCGGGAGATGGCGAAAGAGGCGGCTTTCGTTCAGGACTGGTTTGGGCCACCACCCAGTCCTGACGTGGATGTAGCCGCCGAGCGTCTACGAATCACTTTGACCGAGGTGTGCAACACTTGCATGCCTCGGTCTCGCCGATCTCCACCCAGACGCGCGGTCTATTGGTGGTCGGTGGAAATTGCTGACCTTCGGGCTGTTTGCGTCACAGCCCGAAGGGCATATACGAGAAGCCGTCGCCGTCGCAACCGAGACGAGGCAAACGAGGGCCGCTTATACGCCACTTATCGAGAGGCGAAGCGTGTCCTCAAGGCGGCAATCGCGGCTGCAAAAGATCTGGCCAGGGAGGAAATGTTGGAGGGTCTCAACAACGACCCGTGGGGGAGACCGTACAAGATGGTGCGCAATAAGTTGCGCCCCATAGGTCCTCCACTGACTGAGTCTCTCCAGCCGGATCTTTTGGAGGAGGTCGTCCGGGTTCTGTTCCCGGACAATACTTCGTTCACCCCTCCACGGATGGATCCTCCCTTTGGAAGCGGCCCCCCGGCCGTGGGTTTTGACCGCATCACTGCGGAGGAGTTCGACACAGCGTCAGAATACCTCCGCAGCAAGAAGACGGCGCCGGGCCCGGACGGGGTCCCGGCCAGGGTCGTGGCCATTGCCGTGACCGAGATGGCTGGTCGCTTTCGGGACCTCTTCAACCGATGCTTTGAGGTGGGGAGGTTTCCGAAAGCGTGGAAGGAGGGCCTTCTGGTTCTCCTTAGGAAGGAGGGGCGGCCGGTGGATTCCCCGTCTGGTTACCGCCCCATAGTCCTTTTGGATGAGGTGGGCAAGTTATTTGAGAAACTGATAGCTGCCCGCCTCAACGTGCACTTGGCAGAGACCGGCCCAAATCTATCGGACGCCCAGTTTGGGTTTAGGACGGGCCGGTCAACGATTGATGCCCTACAGAGGCTAAAAGCTCTCACGGTGGAAGCTTCGGAGAAGGGGGAGGGGGTTTTGGCTATATCATTTGATATAGCCAATGCCTTCAACTCCATCCCTCACTCCACTATTCTAGAGGCACTCCGCTACCACGGGGTGCCGACATATCTGCAAGCCCTGTTGACAGACTACCTCTCTAACAGAGAGGTACTCTTCGTCAACAGGGACGGCCGCCTTCAGCGGCGGGGGGTGGAAACTGGGGTTCCACAGGGGTCGGTTCTCGGACCCTTGCTGTGGAACCTCGGTTATAATTGGCTGCTCCGGGGTGTGCTCCTGCATGGCATGAGTGTCATCTGTTACGCGGATGACACTCTTGTCATAACTCGGGGGCGCACCTACGGGGCAGCCGCGCGTTTGGCCTCGGCCGGCGGATCCCTCGTCGCGGAGAGGATCCGGCGGCTGGGGCTCAGGGTGGCGCTGGAGAAGACTGAGGCTCTCTTCTTTCCGGGTCCTCGCCAGCGCCCTCCTCCTAACGCCCACATCGTTGTGGGTGGTGTTAGAGTCGAGGTTAAGACCCAAATGAAATATTTGGGTCTTATTCTCGACTCTAGATGGTATTTTGGCCCGCATTTCGAAATTCTTTCGGCGCGCCTCTTAAAGGCCGCCAATGCCTTCAGTAGGCTCCTCCCGAATTTGGGTGGGCCAAGAGCGTCATGCCGGCGACTTTACGCCGGTGTATTGCGCAGCATGGCCCTCTATGGCTCCCCCATCTGGGTGGACTCCCTCAACAAGGGGCAAAACGTGGCTCTCCTCCGCAGGCCCCAAAGGGCCATTGCACAGCGGATTGCGAGGGCCTATCGCACAGTGGGTGGCGCTGCGGCATGTGCCCTGGCGGCAACCCCGCCATGGGAGCTTGACGCCCGGGTCCTTGCCGCCGTGTACCACTGGGTGGCGGGTCAGAGGGCCCTGGATGTTCGGCCGGCTCCGGAGGAGCGCGGCGCGGTGCGGCGGGAGGCGCACGAGGTCATGGTCTGCCGATGGCAAGAGGACTTGTCTCGTGCGTGCTTTGGACGCCGTACCCTGGATGCGATCGGTCCATTAATGGACCGGTGGATGCAGAGGCCCCACGGGTTTCTCACTTACCGTCTTACGCAGGTGCTTACCGGGCATGGATGCTTTGGTAAGTACCTGCATAAGATCGGAAGAGAGGAACTTCCGCTGTGCCACCATTGCGGTGCGGCGGAGGACACGGCGCAGCATACCCTGGCGGTGTGTCCAGGCTGGGGGGGGCAGCGCCGTGTCCTGGTTGGGGTGGTCGGCCAGGATCTTTCACTGTCTAGTTTGGTGAACGCCATGCTAGATAGTGAAAGGGCCTGGAAGGCGGCGGCCTCCTTTTGCGAAGATGTAATGTCGCAGAAGGAGGCTGCGGAGCGGGATAGAGAGGCTGCTGAGGACCCGCTCCGACGACGGAGGATGAGGGGCAGGAGACATCGTTCTCACGCTCCTCAAGGTGGCCCGCAGGCTGGAGGCACGGGGGTGCTCCTGCCTGCATTGCACAGGCCACCGCCGTCGGGAGGGAATAGTGCCGCTTCCTCGGCTATTTCCTCCGTCCCCCCGCAAGGGGGGAGAATTGGGCCCACCATTTAAGGGCATGCTGCCGGGGGTGGTCATGGATGTTAAGGCTACTGCTGGACCCCCATGTCACCCCTAAGGCAGGGAAGGGAAGCCGCAGGTTTTTGGTGGGTAGTCCCCGCCCTTCGGAGGGCGGAGCCGCGTCCTTTTCAGGACGCTGGGAGTCCCACACACGGCCGGGGTCCCCCGACTCCGGTTATGGCTCTTAAACGGGTTTTCCTGCGACAAAAAAAAAAAAAAAAAAAAAAAAAAAAAAAAAAAAAAAAAGGTTAGGTTAGGTTTTGGGTCATACCTCTGCCGCATTGGCAGGGAACCCTCCACCCGATGCTGGCACTGCGATGCTCCGGAGGACACGGCACAGCACACCCTTGAGGTGTGCCCGGCGTGGGTCGCTGACCGCCGTGCCCTTCGAGCACACGTGGGGGACGACCTGAGGCTGGGCTCCATAGTCCGGCGTATGGTCGACGACAGGGAGGCGTGGCGAGCCATGGCCGCATTTTGCGAGCATGTGCTTGCCCAAAAGGAGAGCGCGGAGCGAGAGCGAGAGGCTGAGGCTGACGCACTCCTTATGCGCCGTAGGCGCACTGGGCGCAGGAGGAACCGCCACCTCCTGCACATGCCCCTCCCTGTGCCTCGGGCGGCGGACGCGGGGGCGTCCGCTTCCCACTAGGAGGCGCGATGGTGTGTCTTGCGTTCCACGCATCATCGGGACAACAAGCCGGAGGATATCCTCCTCCGGCGCTGGAGGCAGGGGTATTATGCCCTCTCCAGAACGGGTGAGACCGTGTGTCGGTCTGGTCAGTGAGGGACTGCGGTAGTGTGCTGATGGCGCTGACCCGTGGTCCCGAACTATATGGCTCCCGAGAACGCCGCTGGTTTTTAGTGGGTAGGCCCCAATCGGGGAGAGTCCCACATAACCTATCGCTCCCCCCGAGAGTGGTAGGTATGCGTAACGCATTTTCCAGCGATAAAAAAAAAAAAAAAAAAAAAAAAAAAAAAAAAAAAAAAAAGGTTAGGTTAGGTTAGGTTCCCCCCTGATGGACACCTACCTTGTCGTGGTAGGGGGGCTCAGTAGCCTGTCGCAATCCAGCGACAGGTGAAGCCAAGAGGTGTCTCCGAGGTGTTCCCGCTGCGTCTGTCCCGCATCGGGCGGCAGTGGGAGTCTGGCGTCTGTCCCGTATCGGGCGGCCAGGTCGTAGTGCGCATTTAGTGCACAACAGGGGTTTGCGCGCCGCCTGCTCTGCTTACGGAGTGGCTCGGTGTGCGCAAGGCGTCGGGAAACTGGCGCCCGGGGGGGAAAGACCTGGCGGCGAGTGTCGTGGATCACGTCTCGCGGCTCGCTGCTGGGCCGGTCTTGCCTTGATTGGCCGGGCCGAGAGGGAGGAAACCTCTATAAAAAGTTACCCCAATCCCAAGTTCGGTGCCGTGGCGAGGGGATGCATGGCTGACGGGTGGTCAGTCGTGAACGGCACACCTCTAGGGAACCGGCGGACTCCCTAGAGTATGTACGCTTGCCCGGGTACAGGGGGCACTGCCCGGGTGGACCTTTATTTCCCCCACACTCGTGGGAACAATAATGAGTTACCTTTTAAATAAAAACGAAACTGGGGATATGGGGGGTGAATCTCTGCGCGAGCAGATTGTGGAGGAAAGGAGAGACGTGATGAGTAGTGCGCAGTGCGACGAACGTGAGTCGCCGCGCGGAAACATTGGAGATAGCGCTAGAGCGCTGATCGGGTCCGGATCCCGCGAATTGCGGGTATCCTTAACCCGCATTAACGCGGACGCAGACATGGAGGAGATGTCCGATTCTTCGGCGGCAACAATGGCGTCGGCTGAAGCGGGTGACAGGTTTTGGGCGGCTCGTAAGCGGCAACACAGCCAGCGGGGCAGCGGGTCAGATTCTGACTCTGACCGCTCGAGAACGTCCAAAGTTCTGGCGACGCCCAAAACCAAAACACAGAGAGGTCGTGGCCGGCCGCCTACAACTGGGCAATACGTTGGCCTTGCAGAGAGGAAAAAAGAGTTTTTGAAGCTCCAGCAGCAGGAACTAGAACATCAGGCAGAGAGGGAGATGTTGGACATCACCGTGGAGGCCCGTAAGTCGAGGGATAGGACACGAAGTGTGCTGTCCAGCTGCGGGTCTCCGGACAATGAAGTGACCACACAGTGCCTGAAACAACAAATTGCCCAAGGGCTCACCATGATTCAGGACGTAAAGTCCAAGTCTGGGAAGCTGAAGGGCACTATGCAGGCGGCTCTAAACACCGCGACGGATATGATCCGGGAGGCGTCGAGTGCTCTGGCCACCAGGACCGTCAGTGAGGAGGTACGCAGCCTGCAGGTACAAAACCAGCGGCTGCAGTCAGAAATGGAGCAGTTGAAAAAAGAACTGGCGGACCTAAAAGACAAGCTTCGCTCTGGAGAGACTTCGGCCTCCACCGGCGGGAAACCGCCCTCCGATAACATGGAGGAGTGGGCGGCCAAGATACTGAGCATGACAACCGCTCGTATCAATGCCACGGTGGAGGGCCTGGAATCGCGGCTCAACCCCGAACCACGGCTGCGTCCGGCGCTCGCCTTTGAAAGGCGGAAAAGCGCCAACACACCCACCGAGGAGCAGGTGCCTGCTGTGGCTACACCCACAAAGGCAAGCATAAGTAAACAGGGAGTTAATAATGCCCCTCGGGTAATAAAGGCCACTAACGCTCAAGGGCCTATTGTGGAGCCTGCAGGCGCCTCGAAGCGGCCCAAAAAGAAGAGAGCTAAGAAAGCAAAAGCAGAGAGGGCACCCGCATCTGTGGTGGCACAACCCCCGCGGCCGTTACCCCCGGCACCAGTCTCCACTGAAGAAGGCTGGACGACTGTGGCAAAACGGGGGAAGACCAACGGAGGAGGCAATGAAAGGGCCAAGCAGCAGCCGAAACAGGCTGCCAAGATAATAGCCCGCCCACCTAAATCCTCTGCGGTGGTAATTACCGTTCAGGAGGGCGCGGCTGATCGCGGGATGACGTATGCCATGGCGGTGGCAGAGGCCAAGCAACGCATAAACATCGCGGAGCTTGGCATTGATGGCGTGCGCTTTAGGAAGGCACTGACGGGGGCCACAATAATAGAGGTACCTGGTGCCACTAGCGGTGATAAAGCGGACTCCCTAGCCGCAAGGCTCAGGGAGATTTACAATGAAGACGACATACGGGTGTCCAGACCCACGAGATGCGCTGAGCTAAGAATCTCAGGTCTGGACGATTCCGTCACAACGGCGGAAATACAGTTGAGTGTGTCCCGGCTTGGCGATTGCCCTGCCGACCAAATAAAAGTAGGCTCTCCCCGCCAAGACCACACAGGCCTTTACGCTGTGTGGGTGCGCTGCCCTGTTGCAGCAGCAAAGAAGGTCGTGGAGGGTCGCCTACTTATCGGTTGGGTGGTCGCCAAAGTGAAGGCCCTGCCACATAGAAGCGTCCGCTGCTTCCGCTGTCTGGAGGCCGGCCACGTGCGGGCTCAGTGTCGGTCTGAAGCCGACAGAAGTAGTCAGTGCTACAGATGTGGTCAGTTGGGGCATATATCCAACACATGCACCAACGACCCGCACTGCACACTGTGTTCAGTGGCGGGTAAGGCAGCGGGGCACCGACTGGGCAGTAGCGCCTGTAAGGCCCCCGCAACTAAGAAAGGCAGGAAGGTCACCGCTGGAGCGCGAAGCCAGCAGAGGCCCTCCCAGTCCCAGAAGGGACATGAGGAGGCAGAAATGTCTGGGGCCGATTAAATGGCCCAATCATTCCTGCAGGCGAATCTCAACCACTCTGCCAGAGCTCAGGATCTTCTACTCCAGAGCATGGCAGAGTGGCTGATAAATGTGGCTGTGATCGCCGAACCTTATTCGGTTCCTCCCAAAGATAATTGGGTTGGGGACTTAGATGGCACGGTGGCGATCACGACGCAGACTGCAGCAGGCTCTCCACCCTTTGACAAGACGGTAAAGGGCAATGGGTATGTGGCGGCCTTCTTTAGGGAAGTTGTGGTGATCGGAGTATATTTCTCGCCGAACAAAAGCCTCGCCGATTTTGAGCGGTTCTTGGTGGACTTGGGGGCTCTCATCCGTCAGTGTCATCCGTATCCTGTGCTTGTGGCCGGAGACCTCAATGCCAAATCCACGGCATGGGGATCCCCGGCCACGGATGCGCGCGGAGACGAAGTAGATGAGTGGGCGGTCGAGCTGGGACTCGTTCTTCTCAACCGTGGGACGGTCGAGACGTGTGTGCGGCAGAATGGAGGGTCCATAGTGGACGTGACTTTCGCCAGTCCAGTTGTAGCACGCCGTGTCCAGGGCTGGGAGGTCCAGGAGGGCGTCGAGACACTATCGGACCACCGGTACATCCGGTTCCACGTCTCCGCTTTTCTGGCAATCCCGAGCAGCCCAAGCCGGCCCCCGCGCGAGAACGGCCCGAGGTGGGCGCTGAAACGCCTGGATAGGGATGTCTTGGAGGAGGCGTCGATAGTGCAGGCATGGATGCCCGCGCCGGACACTGAGGGCATGGGAATCGAGACAGAGGCGGAGTGGTTCCGGGTAAGCATGACTCAGATCTGCGATGCGGCGATGCCCCGCGTTCGGCCTCTCCCGCCCAGACGGCAGGTATACTGGTGGTCTCCGGAGATAGCGCAGCTACGCAGTGCGTGCGTCAATGCGAGGCGCCAGTATACCAGAAGTCGAAGGCGACGGCGTCGGGATGAGGCCCGGGAAGCCGAACTGTACGCCGCTTACAGAGAGTGTGCACATAGCCTCCAGGTGGCTATTTGCAAGGCAAAGGCTGATGCCTGGGAACAGCTGCTGGAGACTCTTAACAGCGACCCGTGGGGACGCCCATACAAAATGGTGCGGAGCAAGCTACGCCCTTGGGCTCCCCCGCTCACGCAAAGTCTCCAGCCAGAGCTGCTGGAAAGAGTGATGTCGGCCTTATTCCCGGACGCTGGGGATTTTGAGCCACCGGAGATGTCCGCTCGTCAGGAGGTCGTGGAGGAGGCAGAGGAGCCTGAAGTGTTGTTCGCGACCCCCGCAGTTGCAGCTCGGATCAGTGGCTGGAGAGTGGTCACAGAGGCGGAGAGCTTGTCGGATCACCGGTACATCCGGTATGACATCTCCGCCTCCAGTTCCGTGATCCCTTCAACCGGCACACCCCACCCGACATACCCCCGATGGAGGCTAAATTGCCTGGACAGAGAGACAGCGCGGGAAGCTGCGATCGTGAAGGCTTGGCTGCCTGTAGGTCCTGAGCCCGTCCAAGTGGATGTGGAGGCGGAATGGTTCCGGGAGGCCGTTACGGATGTGTGTGACGCGTCCATGCCTCGGTCCGGACCTTCCCATCCCCGGCGGAACGTCTATTGGTGGACGGAGGAGGTTGCGGAGTTGCGCCGTGCGTGTATCGCGGCGCGTCGCGCCTCCGCCAGACATCGTAGACGCAGACGCCGCGATCCGGCGCTGGACGAGCCGCTTTACCAGGCCTACAGAGAAGCCAAACAGGCACTCAAGATCGCCATCCTGGAGGCTAAAATCAAGGCGAGGGAGGAACTCCTGTCTTCGCTCGATACCGATCCGTGGGGACGCCCGTACCGCACGGTGCGGGGGAAACTCCGCCCATGGGCACCCCCGATCACGGAAAGGCTCGAGCCCGGGTTCCTCCAAAGTGTTGTGTCCACCTTGTTCCCAGCCCAGGTGGAGCACACCCCGCCTTTGATGTTGCCACACCCTGTGGCCTCCAGAGAGTCCCCTGAGCCCGTTTCTGAGGGCGAGTTCGGCGCGGCAATACAGCGGTTGAAGGCCAAGAACGTGGCCCCGGGTCCTGACGGGATTCCAGGTAAAATCTGGGTCCTCGTATCGGATATACTGGGTGACCGCCTTCGCAGGCTCCTAACCGCTTGCCTGCAGCAGGGGCGCTTCCCGGCGCTATGGAAGGAAGGGAGGCTCGTGCTTCTGAAGAAAGACGGACGTCCGACCGACTCCCCTTCGGCATACCGTCCGATTGTGCTGCTGGACGAGGTGGGCAAGCTCTTTGAAAGAGTCCTTGCAAACCGCCTTGTCCGGCACCTGGATACGGATGGGCCGAATCTGTCGGATGTACAGTATGGCTTCAGGAGAGAGCGCTCCACGATCGATGCTATCCTGCGGTAAAATCGCTCGCCAGAGACGCGGTGGAGAGCGGCGGTGTGCTGTTGGCCGTGTCTATTGACATTGCCAACGCATTCAACACGCTGCCGTGGACCACGATCAAGCAGGCGCTCCGTTTCCATGGAGTACCTGTCTACCTGCAGGACACCATCGCATCGTACCTGGAGGGACGAGAGGTTGCGTGTGATTCGGTGGACGGTCGTTTGCGGCATTCGGCCGGATGCGGCGTTCCACAGGGGTCTGTCCTAGGACCGCTCCTGTGGAATGTCGGGTTTGACTGGGCCCTCCGTGGCCAGTTCGTCGCGGGGGTTGGCGTAACTTGTTACGCTGACGATACCCTGCTGACAGCTCACGGGGACTCTTTTGCCGAGGCTGCACGTCGTGCGACTGCTGGGGTCGCCATGATTGTACACCGAATCGGCCGTTTGGGGCTACGGGTTGCGCTCGAGAAGTCTGAGGCCCTGTGTTTTCACGGGCCTCGACGAGCGCCGCCTGCGGGCGCTGGGTTGATGGTGGGTGGGGTTCAGATCCCCGTTTCGCCCACCATCCGGTACCTTGGGCTTGTGCTTGACGGAAGGTGGTGCTTCCAGGCCCATTTCCGTCAGCTCGCTTCCAAGCTCAACGCCGCCGCGGGTGCTTTGAGCCGGTTACTGCCAAACCTGGGTGGTCCGTCGACGGCTCCTCGACGACTGTACCTAGGGGTGGTCCGCTCAATGGCACTTTATGGTGCCCCGGTCTGGCATGACGCCCTCTCGTCCAAGAACGTGGCTGTTTTGCGGAGAGCTCAAAGGGTCTTAGCCTTGCGTATAGCGCGAGCCTACCGCACCACCTCCACCGATGCTGCGCTGGTTTTGGCCAGCAGCCTTCCCTGGGATCTCGACTCCCTGGTCCTCGCCGCGTTGTTCCAGTGGCGGGGAGACCAAAGATCACAGGGTAATAGGCCTGCACCGACGGAGGTGGAAGCTGAAAGGAGACAGCTTTTAGAGCTAGCCCACGAGCAGTGGCGCCGTAGATTGGCCAGTAGCCACTTGGGCGTCCGGGTCACTGAAGCCGTGCTCCCCGTTCTCACAGAATGGGTTGAGCGGCCACACGGCCAAGTGACATACCGGATGTCTCAGGTGTTTACGGGTCACGGGTCATACCTCTGCCGCATTGGCAGGGAACCCTCCACCCGATGCTGGCACTGCGATGCTCCGGAGGACACGGCACAGCACACCCTTGAGGTGTGCCCGGCGTGGGTCGCTGACCGCCGTGCCCTTCGAGCACACGTGGGGGACGACCTAAGGCTGGGCTCCATAGTCCGGCGTATGGTCGACGACAGGGAGGCGTGGCGAGCCATGGCCGCATTTTGCGAGCATGTGCTTGCCCAAAAGGAGAGCGCGGAGCGAGAGCGAGAGGCTGAGGCTGACGCACTCCTCATGCGCCGTAGGCGCACTGGGCGCAGGAGGAACCGCCACCTCCTGCACATGCCCCTCCCTGTGCCTCGGGCGGCGGACGCGGGGGCGTCCACTTCCCACTAGGAGGCGCAATGGTGTGTCTTGCGTTCCACGCATCATCGGGACAACAAGCCGGAGGATATCCTCCTCCGGCGCTGGAGGCAGGGGTATTATGCCCTCTCCAGAACGGGTGAGACCGTGTGTCGGTCTGGTCAGTGAGGGACTGCGGTAGTGTGCTGATGGCGCTGACCCGTGGTCCCGAACTATATGGCTCCCGAGAACGCCGCTGGTTTTTAGTGGGTAGGCCCCAATCGGGGAGAGTCCCACATAACCTATCGCTTCCCCCGAGAGTGGTAGGTTAGGTTAGGTTAGGTTAGGTTAGGTTAGGTTAGGTTAGGTAGGGGTTCCCAGCAGTGTTGGCTTCCTCGCAGCGATCCCCGGGCAACGTCTCGTCTGACCACCGTAACGGAGTGGCAGACAGGCGGCTAACGAACACTGTGCGATCGTATACTTTCAGAGCGGATAAGTGCGATCATTGTCGTCCGACGAAATGTCGAAACCCTTGCGGGACGCCTCTGGGCGTTTCATAAAAAAAGGCCCTTTTAAGGGCCAACCCCAAACGGCCCTTCTCAGGGCCACCCCCGACGACGCTTCAGCGTTGGAGGCTAGCCGTGCACCATCTGCGGCGAGCTTGATCTGCAGGGAGGAGGACCTGTCAGGGTCCGACAGTGATGCCTTTGCGGCGGAGCTGCCAGACCGGCAGGCGAAGAAGCGGGCCTACTTGAGGCAGGGTTCGGAGGGCTCTTCGGATTCAGCCAAAAGTGGCCCGAAAAAGAGGAGCAAGGCTGTAAAGCCTGCTAATCCCGCCCTGGCTTGCACTAGCCACGACGTAGGTTTGCTGGACGCCCAACGTCAGCTTAACGTGGCGAACAGGGCACGACTCCAACAAGAGTTGGAGGAGGAGGTTGCCGCTAAGGAGGCACAGGCACGCGCACGCAGAGCCAAGGCGGACTATGGTGCATCAAGCGTCTCGTACGCGGATCATTCCTTAGCGGAATTAGAAAAGATGGCTGAAGAGGACCAAGAGGAGATTGTCAGGGTCGCCTCAAAGTCCTCGAATTTGAAGGGGACCTTCCAAAAGGCCCTCAAGTGCCGGGCTGCCAGTCTTCGTGGCATCATTGGTGAGTTGGTGCAGCGCACAACCACCGATGAGGTAAGGCAGCTCCAAAAGAGGGTGGACTGCCTTACAAAGGAGGTCAGCGAGCTTCATACGAAGCTGGCTGAAGCTATGGTACGGCCTGTCCAGGCCCCGCCTGCTGTACTGTCGGTGGATCTCCCCTCCTCCAACCTTGCGGAAACCATCCGCAAGGTTGTGATGGAGGAGAGAGCTTTCACGCGGGCCTGCATCGCGGGCATCGAGGACAGGCTCCTGCCTGAAAGGCGCGTCAGGCCGCCGTTGGCGGCTGACAGGGCTGCTCCTGCCCCAGCCCCTGCCCCGGCCGTGATGGCTCCTCCCCCGACCCCTAAACCCTCAAAGGGCAAAGGGAAGGGGAAAAAGACGGTGGCTCCGCCGGCTACGACTGAGGTAGCGGCAGCCTCGTCCCAGAGGGAAGACGCCTTTCTTCCCTCCAGCACTCCGTCCAACGAGTGGACTGAGGTGGTTAGGAAGAAGAAGAGAGGCGCCAAAAAGGCAGTGCTGCCTGTTGCCCCCTCCCCTGCCAATGTCCCCTCCGGCTCGTCCAAAGGGACGAGCAAAGGAGGGGGGAAGAGCGGGGGGAAGAAAACAGCCCCCAAGCCGAGTGGGAGGAAACTTGTTCCTCCCAAAACCGCGGCCGTCGTTGTGACACTCACTCCGGAGGCCGTGGAGAAGGGCGAGACGTACGAATCCGTCCTGAAACGGGCTCGTACCAACGCCAACCCAGCCACATTGGGTATTGGCCTGGTGACGTGCCGCCAGACCCAAACTGGAGCTCGACTCTTCGAGTTTCCGGGGGCCCAGGGCGGCGCCAATGCGGACCTCTTCGCAAGTAAGTTGCAAGAGGTCATAGCGGACGCGGCCAAAGTTGCCAGGCCAACAAAGACCGCGACTTTGGAAGTGACCGATCTCGACGACTCGGTCACAAAAGAGGAGGTGGTGGCGGCAGTTGCCGCTATAGGAGGCTGCGACGCGGCAGCAATACGGGGCGGGGCAATCAGGCCTGGTCGCGGTGGTCTGGGTGCTACTCGCCTGGAGTGCCCAGTCGTAGCGGCAAAGGCCGTACTGGCCAAGAAGCGGCTCCCCGTAGGGTTTTGTGTGGCCGTGATCCGGGCACTTGAGGACAAGCCTTTCCGCTGTTTCAGGTGCTTCGGAATAGGACACACCAGAGCTCTGTGTCCATCCCGAGTGGACAGGTCGGAGCTCTGCTATCGCTGCGGGGAAATGGGGCACAAGGCGTCAGAGTGCGGTGTCGCCACGCCGCGCTGCGCGGTGTGCACTGCCAGTGGTCGTCCATCCGGCCACATCATGGGGGGGAGGCAATGCAATCCTCCTCCAAAGAAGGGACAAGCGCAGGCGTCAATCCGTCCTGCTGCTGCCACCGCCACTGTTGAAGCTGTCGATGCTTCTCAACAGGCCGAAGAGGGCAATGCGATGGACCAATAATGAGAGTGGTTCATCGCATCTTACAGGCAAACATCAACCACTGCAGAGCGGCCCAGGACCTGCTGGTGCAGGCCATGGCTGAGTGGTTGGTGGATGTTGCGGTTGTCGCCGAGCCATACTCTGTCCCTGGCCGCTGGCTAGGGGATAGGGACGGCACGGTGGCGCTTGTGGCGCGGTCTTCCGCGGACTCCCCTCCCCTCTCGCTCTTAGAGAGGGGACCGGGATACGTGGCCGCCGCGTGGGGAGACATAGCCTTTGTCGGGGTCTATTTCTCCCCAAACCGACCACTTTCAGACTTTGAGGACTTCCTTGGAGTCCTCACCGGAGTGGTCTCAAGGGTGGCACCACGTCAGGTCTCCGTTCTGGGAGATCTGAACGCCAAGTCGGTGGTTTGGGGGAACCCAGCCACCGACGCACGCGGGCGGGCGCTCGAGCTGTGGGCGGCCTCCTCCGGGCTCTCCCTCCTAAATAGAGGGGAGGTCCATACGTGCGTGCGGCGGTGGGGTGGGTCAATTGTGGACGTCACTTTTGCCACACCCACACTAGCCGTGCGTGTGAAAAACTGGCGGGTGGACATGATGGAGACTTTCTCAGACCACCGGTACGTACGGTTCGAGATCGCCACCCAAGGTCCCCAGAGAACGGCTGATCCTGGCCAATCTCCGTTCCCTCGGTGGGCCTTAGTCCACCTGGACAGGGAGGCAGCGAGGGAGGCGGCGTTCGTCCAAGACTGGCTTTCGCCTGACGTGAATGTCGTGGACGTAGACGCCGCCGCGGCACAGCTGAGGGAGTCGTTGACCGAGGTATGCAATTCAAGCATGCCTCGGTCTCGTCGTCCACCTCCCCGACGCGCCGTCTATTGGTGGTCGGAGGAGTTGGCGGGGCTTCGAACTGCCTGCGTGGCGGCTCGGAGGGAGTACGCTCGAAGCCGGCGGCGGCGAGTACACGACCAGGCGAATGAGGACCGCCTTCACGACCTGTACGTGGAGGCAAAGCGGGTCCTCAGAAATGAGATGCTCGCCGCTCAGGACTCGGCACAGGCTGAACTGCTGGAGGGCCTTGACAGAGACCCTTTTGGGAGGCCATATAAGGCGGCGCGGAACAAACTGCGTCCCTTCGCCCCCCCCGTATCGGAGATCCTCGAGCCGGCAGTGCTGGATGGGGTCGTACGGTCCCTGTTTCCAGACAGGGCCGACGCTTTCACCCCACCAGCAATGGACCCTCCGCAGGGCGCGGTTCAGGAGGAAGAGGAGGACCACGAGGTCCCTTGCCTCACTGGGGCCGAAGTTCGCATGGCGGCGCTTCGCCTTCAAGCTAAAAAGACGGCCCCAGGGCCAGACGGCGTCCCAGCAAGGGTGGTGGCAATAGCCGCCACCGAAATGGAAGAAAGGTTTCGGGACCTCTTTGACGCGTGTTTCGCGTCGAGAAGGTTTCCGAAACCGTGGAAGGAGGGGAGGGGAGGGCTCCAGAGAGTCCCCTGAGCCCGTTTCTGAGGGCGAGTTTGGCGCGGCAATACAGCGGTTGAAGGCCAAGAACGTGGCCCCGGGTCCTGACGGGATTCCAGGTAAAATCTGGGTCCTCGTATCGGATATACTGGGTGACCGCCTTCGCAGGCTCCTAACCGCTTGCCTGCAGCAGGGGTGCTTCCCGGCGCTATGGAAGGAAGGGAGGCTCGTGCTTCTGAAGAAAGACGGACGTCCGACCGACTCCCCTTCGGCATACCGTCCGATCGTGCTGCTGGACGAGGTGGGCAAGCTCTTTGAAAGAGTCCTTGCAAACCGCCTTGTCCGGCACCTGGATACGGATGGGCCGAATCTGTCGGATGTACAGTATGGCTTCAGGAGAGAGCGCTCTACGATCGATGCTATCCTGCGGGTAAAATCGCTCGCCAGAGACGCGGTGGAGAGCGGCGGTGTGCTGTTGGCCGTGTCTATTGACATTGCCAACGCGTTCAACACGCTGCCGTGGACCACGATCAAGCAGGCGCTCCGTTACCACGGGGTACCTGTTTACCTGCAGGACACCATCGCATCGTACCTGGAGGGACGAGAGGTTGCGTGTGATTCGGTAGACGGTCGTTTGCAGCATTCGGCCGGATGCGGCGTTCCACAGGGGTCTGTCCTAGGACCGCTCCTGTGGAATGTCGGGTTTGACTGGGCCCTCCGTGGCCAGTTCGTCGCGGGGGTTGGCGTAACTTGTTACGCCGACGATACCCTGCTGACAGCTCACGGGGACTCTTTTGCCGAGGCTGCACGTCGTGCGACTGCTGGGGTCGCCATGATTGTACACCGAATCGGCCGTTTGGGACTACGGGTTGCGCTCGAGAAGTCTGAGGCCCTGTGTTTTCACAGGCCTAGACGAGCGCCGCCTGCGGGCGCTGGGTTGATGGTGGGTGGGGTTCAGATCCCCGTTTCGCCCACCATCCGGTATCTTGGACTTGTGCTTGACGGAAGGTGGTGCTTCCAGGCCCATTTCCGTCAGCTCGCTTCCAAGCTCAACGCCGCCGCGGGTGCTTTGAGCCGGTTACTGCCAAACCTGGGTGGTCCGTCGACGGCTCCTCGACGACTGTACCTAGGGGTGGTCCGCTCAATGGCACTTTATGGTGCCCCGGTCTGGCATGACGCCCTCTCGTCCAAGAACGTGGCTGTTTTGCGGAGAGCTCAAAGGGTCTTAGCCTTGCGTATAGCGCGAGCCTACCGCACCACCTCCACCGATGCTGCGCTGGTTTTGGCCAGCAGCCTTCCCTGGGATCTCGACTCCCTGGTCCTCGCCGCGTTGTTCCAGTGGCGGGGAGACCAAAGATCACAGGGTAATAGGCCTGCACCGACGGAGGTGGAAGCTGAAAGGAGACAGCTCTTAGAGCTAGCCCACGAGCAGTGGCGCCGTAGATTGGCCAGTAGCCACTTGGGCGTCCGGGTCACTGAAGCCGTGCTCCCCGTTCTCACAGAATGGGTTGAGCGGCCACACGGCCAAGTGACATACCGGATGTCTCAGGTGTTTACGGGTCACGGGTGCTTTGGGTCATACCTCTGCCGCATTGGCAGGGAACCCTCCACCCGATGCTGGCACTGCGATGCTCCGGAGGACACGGCACAGCACACCCTTGAGGTGTGCCCGGCGTGGGTCGTTGACCGCCGTGCCCTTCGAGCACACGTGGGGGACGACCTAAGGCTGGGCTCCATAGTCCGGCGTATGGTCGACGACAGGGAGGCGTGGCGAGCCATGGCCGCATTTTGCGAGCATGTGCTTGCCCAAAAGGAGAGCGCGGAGCGAGAGCGAGAGGCTGAGGCTGACGCACTCCTCATGCGCCGTAGGCGCACTGGGCGCAGGAGGAACCGCCACCTCCTGCACATGCCCCTCCCTGTGCCTCGGGCGGCGGACGCGGGGGCGTCCGCTTCCCACTAGGAGGCGCGATGGTGTGTCTTGCGTTCCACGCATCATCGGGACAACAAGCCAGAGGATATCCTCCTCCGGCGCTGGAGGCAGGGGTATAATGCCCTCTCCAGAACGGGTGAGACCGTGTGTCGGTCTGGTCAGTGAGGGACTGCGGTAGTGTGCTGATGGCGCTGACCCGTGGTCCCGAACTATATGGCTCCCGAGAACGCCGCTGGTTTTTAGTGGGTAGGCCCCAATCGGGGAGAGTCCCACATAACCTATCGCTCCCCCCGAGAGTGGTAGGTATGCGTAACGCATTTTCCAGCGATAAAAAAAAAAAAAAAAAAAAAAAAGGTTAGGTTAGGTTAGGTTAGGTTAGGTTAGGTTCTCGTGTCGGGTTTCTGGTCCCGCATCGGGCGCGTCCCCAGGTGGTGGATAGGGGAACGCCCCCCAGATATGGGGGGTACCGGCTTGAGCCGGCGCGAACCAAAACCAGAGCGCGGCAGGTTTCGTCAACTCGGCGGGCCTGTCGGGCGGGTGACCGTGAGGTTGCGTCCCAGGGTCTGTCATCGCTCAGCCTTACTCCTTCGTTGAGGAGTGGCCCTGAGAGATTTCAGAACCCAGGGTGGTGTAGGGAAGCCTGGACCGTCAGGGCACGTGCCCGGGTCGCGTGGCTGTTTGGGACCGTCGGGGCAGTTGCCCGGGTCCTTGGGTTTGAAGTTTTGGTGTTTAGGAACATGGCCTGTAATAATAATTTACAAAAATTGTCGACCAGCCCCCGAGCGCAAGGCGCTCAAAACGCGGAAGAAGGAGATAAGGGCTACAGAGACGTCTTTTTCAAGACTCCTGTCGTCCTTTTAGAAAGGTGTAGTACACCGCTGCAAGCGGCGTCAGAAGGGAGCCGTTTCTTCAGGCGCGGGGATCTCCCTGAGCCTGAGGATGAAAGTACTCTGACAGATGCCTCATCGGTGGCGTTGTCGATATCGGCAGACATATCGGCAGATGTTTCGTCCCAAAACTTGCGGGAGCGCAAACGCCTCCGCAAGAAAACGGGTAAAGATGGCGGGGAATCCAGCTCTGACACCCCATCTCTGAAAGTCGCTAGGAGCTCAAAGCGCCCAGCCAAAAAAGCACAGTGCAAGGACGCGCCGGTCCCGACGACCAGCCATTATGTTGGCCTGACGGAGGCGCAACGCCAGCTCAATGCATTAAAGAAGCAGGAGCTTCAGGCGGAGCTTGTGGAAAGGGTTGCCGCTAAAGAGCAGCAACGAAGAGAAGCCCGGGCAAAGCGCGGGTATGGCTCAAGCCTATTTGATCTTGAGGGAATGACCATACCCGAACTTGAAAAACAAGTCGACGATGACGTGCAGGAGATCACAGAGATCGCCATCAAGTCGTCGAACCTGAAAGGAACCCTGCAGAAGGCCCTCAAGTGCCGAGCTGCCAGCGTGCGCAGTGTCGTGGGGGAGCTCTTCAAAAGGACAACCTCCGAAGAGACGCAACGCATGCAGGCAACGATTGACCGCCTGTCTGCGGAGGTTGCCCAACTGCGGGCAAAGCAGAACACCGGAGTCAGGTGCAAGTGCACCACCTCAGTGGCTGTCGCCGCTCCAGCGGCCATGGAGGTGGTCACGCAGGACCTTCAACCCTCTTCCCCTAACAACATTGAGGACATCATCCGAAAGGTTGTGATGGAGGAGAGAGCATTCGTGAGAGCATGCATTGCCGGTATTGAGGACCGTCTCTTACCAGCCGAGACCTTACGTCCGCCCCTTGCCGCAGACCGCAGAAGAGCAGCGGCGGCTGCGGCTGGCTCAGTGACTCAGTCGTCTCCGTCTGAGACCCCAAAGGCCTCCAAAGGGAAGGGCAAGGGAAAAAGGACCAAAGAGGCGTCGAAGCCGACGGTGGCAGCTTTACCTGCCTCAGTATCAAAGAAGGCCGCACTACCAGCACCCACCGCCTCCCCAAAGCCTGGGCCGTCCTCGACCCAGGAAGTACCTGCGGCGGCTCAAGGGGACGAAAATCTTTCTCTTCCTTCCACCACTCCCACTAATGAGTGGAAAAAGGTGGAAAAGAAGAAAAAGAAAAAGAAGAAGACAAAGGCAAACCCACCCGCCGCCTCATCGGCTCCCAAGCCGGCGACTCTTCAGTCGTCCGGCAAGGGTAAGAAGGCGATAGCGTCCGCTTCCAAGAAGGCCAAAAGGTTGACTCCACCAAAAACCGCGGCGGTGGTAATCACTATCACGCCGGAGGCCGCAAAACGGGGAGAGACCTATGGATCGGTGCTGGAGAAAGCTCGCCTGTCGGTGAACCCCGCTGAAATGGGAATCGCCGATGTCAAATGCCGGCAAACACAAACCGGGGCTCGTATCTTCGAGTTCCCGGGCGCCGAGCGTGATGGCAAAGCAGACCGCTTTGCGACCAAGATGAGAGAGGCCATCTCCGACGTGGCAAAAGTGGCACGCCCGCAAAAGCTGGCGCCATTGATGCTATCGGAGATGGATGATTCCGTCACTAGGGAAGAGGTAATCGCCGCTGTGGCGAATATTGGTGGCTGCGCCGAGGACGCCATAAAGGGTGGTGAAATTCGGCTAGGCCGTGGGGGGCTGCGAGCATTCGTTCAGGTCCCCATAGCGGCGGCGATTGTCCTAGCGGGGAAGAAGCGGATCCCCCTTGGACTCAGTTCAGTAGTGGTCCGGGCCTTGGAGCAGCTGCCGATGCGCTGTTTCAGGTGCTACGGCACCGGCCACACCCGGGCACTCTGCCCTTCAATAGACAGGTCACAGCTGTGCCTCCGCTGTGGGTCAGCCGATCACAAAATCGGCACCTGCAAGGCACAGCCCAAGTGCGCCGTGTGCTCGGCCAGCAGAGTATCAGCTGGCCATGTCATGGGAGGGCTGAAATGCAGCCCTCCCCCAAAAAAAGGAAAATCGCAGGCCTCCGTTTCGCCTACGCCTGTGGCTGCCACGACTGAGGTCCGTCCTGAGTCGGTTGAAGGGAATGGTGCGATGTCTGAATAATGACAGTGGGATATCGCACCATTCTGCAGGGTAACCTGAACCATTGTAGGGCGGCTCAGGACCTCATGGCTCAGGTCATGGCGGAATGGATGGCAGGAGTGGCCGTCGTCGCCGAGCCGTACTCGGTGCCGCCGACTTGGTTGGCTGACCGGGACGACTTGGTGGCGATCGTTCCGCGCCCCTCCACGGATTCGCCCCTCCTGTCACTTATCGAGAGAGGAGCTGGGTATGTGGCCGCTGCATGGGGAGAGGTCGCCATTATTGGCGTGTACTTCTCCCCTAACCGCCCTATTGCGGAATTTGAGGTGTTCCTGGACATCCTGGCTGCGGCGGTCACCCGAATGGCGCCGAGACAGGTCGCTGTTTTAGGCGACCTGAACGCCAAATCGGTGGCGTGGGGTAATCGAGCCACCGACGTGCGGGGGCGAACGCTAGAGTTGTGGGCGGCGTCGGCTGGTCTGTCCCTCCTAAATAGGGGGACGACCCATACGTGCGTGCGGCAGCAGGGAGGCTCAGTGGTAGACTTGTCGTTCGCCACTCCCACTTTAGCTGCACGAGTCCAGAAATGGGAGGTCGACCTAGTGGAGACTCTGTCCGATCATCGCTACATTCGGATTGAGCTCTCCACCCGACCTCCCCAGGATGGGCCTGGCTGCGGGCAATCGCCATTTCCCCGGTGGGCGCTCACTCGCCTTGACCGAGAAATGGCGAAAGAGGCGGCCTTTGTCCAGGACTGGTTCGGGCCACCAACCAGTCTTGACGTGGACGACGCCGCCCAAAACCTGCAAAATGCATTGACCGAGGTGTGCGATGCTGCCATGCCCCGGTCCCGCCGACCCCCACCAAGACGTGCTGTCTATTGGTGGTCGGCGGAAATCGCCGAGCTTCGGGTCGCTTGTGTTGCGGCTCGAAGAGCGTACACCCGAAGTCGTCGCCGTCGCAATAGAGACGAGGCAAGTGAGGCCCGTTTATACGCCTTCTATCAAGAGGCGAAGCGCTCCCTCAAAAAACCGGGGCCCTTTTCTTCCCAGGGCCCCGGCAGCGCCTTCCTCCAGACGCCCACATCACTGTGGGCGGCGTCAGAGTCGTGGTTGGGGCCCAAATGAAATATTTGGGCCTTATACTCGACGGGAGGTGGCATTTTGGCCGCCACTTTACTGGGCTGTCCGCGCGGCTTCTAAAAGCCGCCAACGCCTTCAGCTGGCTCCTCCCTAACTTGGGGGGGCCAAGAGCGTCGTGTCGGCGACTTTACGCTGGCGTCTTGCGCAGTATGGCGCTGTACGGTGCCCCAATCTGGGTTGACTCCCTCCATAAGGGGGAGAATGCGGCCCTCCTCCGCAGGCCCCAAAGGGCCATTTCTCAGCGGATTACGAGGGCCTACCGCACAGTCGGGGGTGCCGCTGCATGTGCCTTAGCGGGCACACCACCGTGGGAGCTGGACGCCCGGGTCCTCGCCACCGTGTATCACTGGGTGGCGGGACAGAAGGCCCTGGATATACGCCCGGCTCCAGAAGAGCGAGGTGCGGTGCGACGGGAGGCACACGAGGCCATGGTCTGCCGCTGGCAGGTAGACCTGTCTCGTGCATGTTTCGGACGTCACACCCTGGACGCCATCGGTCCAGTCGTGGACCGATGGATGGAGAGGCCCCACGGGTTCCTCTCTTACCGTCTAACGCAGGTGCTTACCGGGCATGGTTGCTTCGGTAAGTACCTGCATAGGATTGGGAGAGAGGAATCCCCGTCGTGCTATAAATGCGGTGCGGCGGAGGACTCGGCGCAGCATACCCTCGCAGTCTGCCCAGGCTGGGAGGAGCAGCGCCGTGTCCTGGTGGCGGCGGTCGGCCAGGACCTCTCATTGCCTAGTATAGTGAGCGCTATGCTAGATAGTGAGAGGGCCTGGAAGGCGGTAGCCTCCTTCTGCGAAGACGTGATGCTGCAGAAGGAGGAGGCGGAGCGGGAGAGAGAGGACAATCCCTCTGCGCACCCGCTCCGCAGACGGAGGAGGGTCAGGAGACGGCGGCAATATAACCGCTCTCTCGCCCCCCAAGGTGGCCCGCAGGCAGGAGGCACGGGGGTGCCTCCGTCTGCATTGCACAGGTCACCACCGTTGGGAGGAAATAGTGCCGCTTCCCCGGCTATTTCCTCCATCCCCCCGCAAGGGGAGTACGCAGGGCCCGCCGTGTAGGCGGGAGAGCTGCCGGAGGCGTTCATGGATGTAAAGGCTATGGCCGGACTCCCATGTCGCCTCCTAGGCAGGGAAGGGAAGCCGCAGGTTTTTGGTGGGTAGTCCCCGCCCTTCCTAGGGCGGAGCCGCGTCCTTCCTAGGACGCTGGGAGTCCCACACACGACCGGGGTCCCCCGACTCCGGTTATGGCTCTTAAATGGGTTTTCCTGCGAAAAAAAAAAAAAAAAAAAAAAAAGGTTAGGTTAGGTTAGGTTAGGTTAGGTTAGGTTCCCGTGTGGGGTTCTGGACCCATATCGGGCGCGTCCCCCGGGTGGTGGATAGGGGAATGCCCCTCAGTCATGGGGGGTACCGGCTACGGCCGGCGCGAGCCAAACCAGAGCGCGGCAGGTTTTGTCAACTTGGCAGGCCTGTCGGGCAACCCGTAACCCCCCAACGGGGGCCGGGGGTCCTGGCTACTGAAGTCGGGGCCAAGACAAGGAAAAGTCTATAACACCAAACCCGGACCGTCGGGGCATATTGCTCGGGTCTGGGCGGAGTTGGTGCTCCGCAAGGAGCGAGTGGCGCCGGGAAACTGGCGTCCGGGGTGAAAGACCTGGCGGTGAGTGTCGTGGATCACGTCTCGCGGCTCGCTGCTGGGCCGGTCCTGCCTTAATTGGCCGGGCCGAGAGGGAGGAAACCTCTATAAAAAGTTACCCCAATCCCAAGCTTGGTGCCGTGGCGAGGGGATGCGTGGCTGACGGGTGGTCAGTCGCGAACGGCACACCTCTAGGGAACCGGCGGACTCCCTAGAGTATGTACGCTTACCCGGGTACAGGGGGCACTGCCCGGGTGGACCTTTATTTCCCCCACACTCGTGGGAACAATTATGCGTTCAAATTCAAATTTAAATAAATCTGGGAATAGGGGGGGTGATTCTCTGCGCAAGCAGAAAGTCGAGGATGAGGAAGACGTGCAAAGTGGTGTGCGGCGCGACGAACGTGAGTCGCCCCGCAATGAAATTGTGGATGGCGCTAGAGCGCTCATCGGGTCTGGATCTGAGACGGTCCAGGGTGGTCTGGAAACTATGTCAATAGAGCCCGAGAAGGGCGTAGTGATAGAGACTGGTGGCTCGCTATGCTCTTCGCAGAGCTGCGAGGCTGCCGAAAAGTCAGGAGACGGGAACGTCTGTTTTAAGACGCCCGTCATAGTGCTGGAGCGGTGTGACACGCCAGCGTCCGGTCGGTCGGGGAGCCTTTTCTTTAGGCCTGGGGACTTCTCCGGGTCTGAGGACGAGTCTACCCTGACAGACGCTTCGGTCATGTCAGTTGATTGTCCCGCACAGACCACGCGGGAGCGCAAGCGGCTGCGCAAGTCAGCCAGCAAAGCAGACGGGGGGTCGAGTTCTGACACCCCGTCTGTTAAACAATTTAAGAAAGGGACGTCGGGCAAGGGCAGGCGCAATATGTCAACGAGCCATTATGCCGGTCTGGCAGAGGCTCAGCGCCAGCTTCAAGCCCTTAGAAGGGAAGAGCTCCAGTCGGAGCTCGAAGAAAGGGTGGCCGCCAGGGAGCGGCAAACCCGCACTGCCCGGGCGAAGTTCGGGTACGGCTCTGCCCTCTTTGACTATGAGGGCAAGACGTTACCCGAGCTTGAAAAGCTGATATTGGAGGACGTCGCGGAGATCACCGAAATCGCCGCGAAGTCCTCCAACCTGAAGGGCACTTTGCAGAAGGCCCTGAAATGTCGGGCGGCCAGCGTGCGCGGCATAATGGAGGAAGTCCTGAAGAGGACTGCCTCCGAAGAGCTGCAGCGCATGCAGGCCACTATTGACCGCCTGTCGGCCGAGGTTGCCCGTCTCCGGGAACAGGCCGGGCGAGCCACGCCTGTGTTGCCTGCGGTGCCTGCCACGGAGCCGGCCCCTCCCTCAGCTATGGAGGTCGTTCTGCCCTCCATCTCCAGTGACCTCGAGGATGCCATCCGAAGGGTCGTGAGGGAGGAGAGGGCCTTCGTAAGGTCCTGCCTGGCCGGTATTGAGGATCGCCTTTTGCCGGCCAAGACCGTACGTCCGCCCCTGGCGGTGGACCGCAAGAAGGCGGCAACGGCTGCAGCTGGTGCTGAGTCGCCCCCGTCTGTGGCCCCAAAGCCCTCCAAAGGGAAGGGCAAGAGGAAACGGACCAAGCAGGTGACTGAGGTGGCAGCTCCAACTGCCCCAGTGGCCAAGGTGGCTGCATCACCCGCACCCTCCGCCTCCCCGAAACCCGGCCCGTCCTCGGCCCCGGTAGTACCGACGGCCGAGGACGGAAATCTTCTTCTTCCCTCCACCACTCCCACTAACGAGTGGAAAAAGGTGGAGAAGAAGAAAAAGAAAAAGAGGACGAAGGCAAAAATGGCGACGCCTTCCTCTTCTGCTTCCGCCCCAAAGCCGGAAACTGCGAAGTCCTCCGGCAAAGGCGGGAAGAAGAAGAAAAGTTCCAAGAACTTGACTCCCCCCAAGACAGCGGCTGTGGTGATCACCATCACGCCGGAGGCAGCAAAACGGGGGGAGACATACGGCTCCATACTGGAGAAGGCGCGGGAAGTGGTGAACCCGCTCATTCAGGGGTTCGCCGACGCCGTCAAATGCCGAAAGACGCAGACCGGGGCTCGAATATTTGAGTTCCCGGGCGCAGATCGAGAAGGGAACGCAAACCTGTTCGCCGCCAAGCTGTGTGAGGCTGTGGCCGATGCAGCAAAGGTGGCGCGCCCTCAGAAGTTGGCACCTCTCATGGTCCTGGAGATGGACGACTCCGTTTCCAGGGCCGAAGTGATCGCCGTGGCCGCCAAGATCGGTGGTTGCGAGGAAGCCGCCATCAAAGGCGGGGAAATCCGTGATGGTCGCGGGGGATATAGGGCCATCTACTTGCAGGTCCCGGTGGCCGCCGCTAAAATACTCTTGGACCGGAAACGGATCCCGTTGGGCTTAAGCTCAGCGTTGGTCCGGGCCCTGGAGCAGTTGCCAATGCGCTGCTTTAGGTGCTACGGGACGGGTCACGTAAAGGCCGCCTGTCCGTCTGCAGATCGCACACAACTGTGCCTACGCTGCGGGTCAGCCGATCATAAGATCGGCTCCTGCAAGGCACAGCCAAAATGCGCGGTCTGCACGGCCAGTAAAGTGTCCGCTGATCACGTGATGGGGGGTCCTAAATGCAACCCCCCACCAAAGAAGGGCAAGCTGCAGGCGTCGCTCCCGCCTGCGGCCGCGGCGGCTGAGGTCAGTCCTGAGCCGGCAGAAGGGAATGGTGCGATGTCCGAGTGATGCAAGACGCAAGACATCGCACCATCCTCCAGGGCAATCTTAATCATTGCCGGGCGGCTCAGGACCTGATGACTCAGGTCATGGCCGATTGGACGGCGGGGTTGGCAGTTGTCGCCGAGCCATACTCCGTGCCTCCTAACTGGCTGGCGGACAGGGACGGCTTGGTGGCGATCGCCTCGCGACCCTCCACGGATTTCCCTCCCCTCTCGCTTATAGAGAGAGGGTCCGGATACGTGGCCGCCGCGTGGGGGGAAATCACCGTAATCGGCATTTATTTCTCCCCCAACCGCCCCCTGGCTGAATTGGACCAGCTGCTTACCCACCTGGCAGCAGCGGTGGCCAGATTGTCGCCGAGGCTGTTTCTTATGCTCGGCGACTTGAACGCCAAATCTGTGGCCTGGGGCAACCCAGCTACTGATCCGCGCGGGAGGCTGGTAGAGTTGTGGGCAACGTCGGTCGGCCTGTCCCTTTTGAATAGAGGGACAACCCATACATGCGTGCGGCAGCAGGGAGGGTCGGTGGTGGACATATCGTTCGCCACCCCTGCATTAGCCGCGCGTGTGCAAAAGTGGGAAGTCGACCTGACGGAGTCTCTATCCGATCATCGCCATATTCGGATAGAGTTCTCAGTCCACAACTCCCGAGCGGGGTCGAGTCGCGGTCCGGTGAAGTTCCCTAGATGGGCGCTCACCAAGCTGGACCGTGACATGGCAAAGGAGGCGGCCTTCGTCCAGGATTGGTTCGGGGCACCGACCAATCCGGACGTGGATGTAGCCGCTGGGCACCTGCGGAGCGCGCTGACCGAGGTGTGCAATGCAAGCATGCCTCGGTCTTGCCGGCCTCCTCCAAGGCGGGCGGTTTACTGGTGGTCGGCGGAACTCGCCGACCTGCGGGCTGCCTGTGTTGCGGCCCGAAGGGCTTACACCCGGAGCCGCCGCCGCAGCCACCGGGATGAGGAAGAGGAGAGCCGCCTGTACTCTCTTTACAAAGAGGCGAGGCGTTCTTTCAAGGCTGCCATAGGCGCCGCGAAAGACCTCGCGCGGGAGGAGATGCTGGAGAGTCTTAATGATGATCCGTGGGGGAGACCGTATAAGGCGGTGCGCAATAAGCTGCGCCCCATAGGTCCCCCACTGACTGAGACTCTCCAGCCAGATCTTTTGGAGGGGGTCGTCCGGGTTCTGTTCCCGGACAATACGACGTTCACCCCTCCAAAGATGGATCCTCCCTTTGGGACCAGCCCCCCGGCCGCGGGTTTTGACCCCATCACTGCGGAGGAGTTTGACACAGCGTCAGACTACCTTCGCAGCAAGAAGACGGCGCCGGGTCCAGACGGGGTCCCGGCCAGGGTCGTTGCCATCGCCGTGACCGAGATGGCTGGACGCTTTCGGGACCTCTTCAACCGATGTTTTGAAGTTGGGCGGTTCCCGAAAGCGTGGAAGGAGGGCCTTCTGGTCCTCCTTAGGAAGGAGGGGCGGCCAGCGGACTCCCCGTCTGGTTACCGTCCCATAGTCCTCCTGGACGAGGCGGGCAAGCTGTTTGAGAAGCTGATAGCTGCCCGCCTCAACCAGCACCTGGCAGGGACCGGCCCAAACCTATCCGACGCCCAGTATGGGTTTCGGGCGGGCCGGTCCACAATCGACGCCCTGACTAAGCTCAGGGCGACGACGAGCGAGGCCGCAGAGAGGGGGGAGGGCGTGCTGGCTATATCATTTGATATAGCCAACGCGTTCAACACCATCCCCCACTCAACGATTTTGGAGGCGCTCCGGTATCACGGAGTGCCTCTATATTTGCGGGCCCTGTTGGCAGACTACCTCTCGGACAGAGAGGTCTTGTACGTCAACAGGGATGGCCGCCTCCAGCGGCGAAAGGTAGAAGCCGGGGTTCCTCAGGGGTCGGTGCTCGGCCCCTTACTTTGGAACCTCGGTTATAATTGGCTGCTCCGAGGTGCCCTGCTCCGTGGCATGAGTGTCATCTGCTACGCGGACGACACTCTTGTCACGGCCCGGGGGAGGACTTACGGAGCAGCCGCGTGTCTGGCCTCAGCTGGCGGCACCCTCATCGCTCAGAGTTTCCTCCTTACCATCTGGTGCAGGTGCTGACCGGGCATGGATGCTTCGGTGATTACCTGCATCGGATCGGGAGAGAGGAATCCCCGTCGTGCCATGAGTGTGGTGCGACGGAGGACTCGGCGCAGCATACCCTCGCAGTCTGTCCAGGCTGGGAGGAGCAGCGCCGGGTTCTAGTGGCGGCAGTCGGCCAGGACCTGTCATTGCCTAGTATGGTGAAGGCCATGTTAGACGATGAGAGGTCCTGGAAGGCGGTAGCCACCTTCTGCGAGACTGTGATTTCGCAGAAGGAGGCCGCGGAGCGGGAGAGGGAGGAAGATCCCTCAGCGCCCCCGCTCCGCAGACGGAGGGTGGGCAGGAGAAGGCGGTTGTACGATCGCTCTCTTGTCCCCCAAGGTGGCATGCAGGCTGGAGGCACGGGGGTGCCTCCTCCTGCATTGCACGCGCCACCACCGTCGAGAGGGAATAGTGCCGCGTCCCCGGCTATTCCCTCTGTCCCCCCGCAAGGGGGGCGCGCTGGGCCCGCCGTGTAGGCGGGCAGCTGTCCGGGGTGTTCATGGATGTCAAGGCTTTTGCTAGACTCCCATGTCGCCCCGTAGACAGGGAAGGGAAGCCGCAGGTTTTTGGTGGGTAGTCGCCGCTCTTCGTTGGGCGGTGGGAGTCCCACACACGGCTGAGGCCCCCCGGTCTCGGCTACGGCTCATAAATGGGTTTTCCTGCGTTAAAAAAAAAAAAAAAAAAAAGGTTAGGTTAGGTTAGGTTAGGTTAGGTTAGGTTAGGTTAGGTTAGGTTAGGTTAGGTTAGGTTTGGGGTTCCCAGCAGTGTTGGCTTCCTCGCAGCGATCCCCGGGCAACGTCTCGTCTGACCACCGTAACGGAGTGGCAGACAGGCGGCTAACGAACACTGTGCGATCGTATACTTTCAGAGCGGATAAGTGCGATCATTGTCGTCCGACGAAATGTCGAAACCCTTGCGGGACGCCTCTGGGCGTTTCATAAAAAAAGGCCCTTTTAAGGGCCAACCCCAAACGGCCCTTCTCAGGGCCACCCCCGACGACGCTTCAGCGTTGGAGGCTAGCCGTGCACCATCTGCAACGAGCTTGATCTGCAGGGAGGAGGACCTGTCAGGGTCCGACAGTGATGCCTTTGCGGCGGAGCTGCCAGACCGGCAGGCGAAGAAGCGGGCCTACTTGAGGCAGGGTTCGGAGGGCTCTTCGGATTCAGCCAAAAGTGGCCCGAAAAAGAGGAGCAAGGCTGTAAAGCCTGCTAATCCCGCCTTGGCTTGCACTAGCCACGACGTAGGTTTGCTGGACGCCCAACGTCAGCTTAACGTGGCGAACAGGGCACGACTCCAACAAGAGTTGGAGGAGGAGGTTGCCGCTAAGGAGGCACAGGCACGCGCGCGCAGAGCCAAGGCGGACTATGGTGCATCAAGCGTCTCGTACGCGGATCATTCCTTAGCGGAATTAGAAAAGATGGCTGAAGAGGACCAAGAGGAGATTGTCAGGGTCGCCTCAAAGTCCTCGAATTTGAAGGGGACCTTCCAAAAGGCCCTCAAGTGCCGGGCTGCCAGTCTTCGTGGCATCATCGGTGAGTTGGTGCAGCGCACAACCACCGATGAGGTAAGGCAGCTCCAAAAAAGGGTGGACTGCCTTACAAAGGAGGTCAGCGAGCTTCATACGAAGCTGGCTAAAGCTATGGTACGGCCTGTCCAGGCCCCGCCTGCTGTATTGTCGGTGGATCTCCCCTCCTCCAACCTTGAGGAAACCATCCGCAAGGTTGTGATGGAGGAGAGAGCTTTCACGCGGGCCTGCATCGCGGGCATCGAGGACAGGCTCCTGCCTGAAAGGCGCGTCAGGCCGCCGTTGGCGGCTGACAGGGCTGCTCCTGCCCCAGCCCCTGCCCCGGCCGTGATGGCTCCTCCCCCGACCCCTAAACCCGCAAAGGGCAAAGGGAAGGGGAAAAAGACGGTGGCTCCGCCGGCTACGACTGAGGTGGCGGCAGCCTCGTCCCAGAGGGAAGACGCCTTTCTTCCCTCCAGCACTCCGTCCAACGAGTGGACTGAGGTGGTTAGGAAGAAGAAGAGAGGCGCCAAAAAGGCAGTGCTGCCTGTTGCCCCCTCCCCTGCCAATGTCCCCTCCAGCTCGTCCAAAGGGACGAGCAAAGGAGGGGGGAAGAGCGGGGGGGAGAAAACAGCCCCCAAGCCGAGTGGGAGGAAACTTGTTCCTCCCAAAACCGCGGCCGTCGTTGTGACACTCACTCCGGAGGCCGTGGAGAAGGGCGAGACGTACGAATCCGTCCTGAAACGGGCTCGTACCAACGTCAACCCAGCCACATTGGGTATTGGCCTGGTGACGTGCCGCCAGACCCAAACTGGAGCTCGACTCTTCGAGTTTCCGGGGGCCCAGGGCGGCGCCAATGCGGACCTCTTCGCAAGTAAGTTGCAAGAGGTCATAGCGGACGCGGCCAAAGTTGCCAGGCCAACAAAGACCGCGACTTTGGAAGTGACCGATCTCGACGACTCGGTCACAAAAGAGGAGGTGGTGGCGGCAGTTGCCGCTATAGGAGGCTGCGACGCGGCAGCAATACGGGGCGGGCCAATCAGGCCTGGTCGCGGTGGTCTGGGTGCTATTCGCCTGGAGTGCCCAGTCGTAGCGGCAAAGGCCGTACTGGCCAAGAAGCGGCTCCCCGTAGGGTTTTGTGTGGCCGTGATCCGGGCACTTGAGGACAAGCCTTTCCGCTGTTTCAGGTGCTTCGGAATAGGACACACCAGAGCTCTGTGTCCATCCCGAGTGGACAGGTCGGAGCTCTGCTATCGCTGCGGGGAAATGGGGCACAAGGCGTCAGAGTGCGGTGTCGCCACGCCGCGCTGCGCGGTGTGCACTGCCAGTGGTCGTCCAGCCAGCCACATCATGGGGGGGAGGCAATGCAATCCTCCTCCAAAGAAGGGACAAGCGCAGGCGTCAATCCGTCCTGCTGCTGCCACCGCCACTGTTGAAGCTATCGATGCTTCTCAACAGGCCGAAGAGGGCAATGCGATGGACCAATAATGAGAGTGGTTCATCGCATCTTACAGGCAAACACCAACCACTGCAGAGCGGCCCAGGACCTGCTGGTGCAGGCCATGGCTGAGTGGTTGGTGGATGTTGCGGTTGTCGCCGAGCCATACTCTGTCCCTGGCCGCTGGCTAGGGGATAGGGACGGCACGGTGGCGCTTGTGGCGCGGTCTTCCGCGGACTCCCCTCCCCTCTCGCTCTTAGAGAGGGGACCGGGATACGTGGCCGCCGCGTGGGGAGACATAGCCTTTGTCGGGGTCTATTTCTCCCCAAACCGACCACTTTCAGACTTTGAGGACTTCCTTGGAGTCCTCACCGCAGTGGTCTCAAGGGTGGCACCACGTCAGGTCTCCGTTCTGGGAGATCTGAACGCCAAGTCGGTGGTTTGGGGGAACCCAGCCACCGACGCACGCGGGCGGGCGCTCGAGCTGTGGGCGGCCTCCTCCGGGCTCTCCCTCCTAAATAGAGGGGAGGTCCATACGTGCGTGCGGCGGTGGGGTGGGTCAATTGTGGACGTCACTTTTGCCACACCCACACTAGCCGTGCGTGTGAAAAACTGGCGGGTGGACATGATGGAGACTTTCTCGGACCACCGGTACGTACGGTTCGAGATCGCCTCCCAAGGTCCCCAGAGAACGGCTGATCCTTGCCAATCTCCGTTCCCTCGGTGGGCCTTAGTCCACCTGGACAGGGAGGCAGCGAGGGAGGCGGCGTTCGTCCAAGACTGGCTTTCGCCTGACGTGAATGTCGTGGACGTAGACGCCGCCGCGGCACAGCTGAGGGAGTCGTTGACCGAGGTATGCAATTCAAGCATGCCTCGGTCTCGTCGTCCACCTCCCCGACGCGCCGTCTATTGGTGGTCGGAGGAGTTGGCGGGGCTTCGAACTGCCTGCGTGGCGGCTCGGAGGGAGTACGCTCGAAGCCGGCGGCGGCGAGTACACGACCAGGCGAATGAGGACCGCCTTCACGACCTGTACGTGGAGGCAAAGCGGGTCCTCAGAAATGAGATGCTCGCCGCTCAGGACTCGGCACAGGCTGAACTGCTGGAGGGCCTTGACAGAGACCCTTTTGGGAGGCCATATAAGGCGGCGCGGAACAAACTGCGTCCCTTCGCCCCCCCCGTATCGGAGATCCTCGAGCCGGCAGTGCTGGATGGGGTCGTACGGTCCCTGTTTCCAGACAGGGCCGACGCTTTCACCCCACCAGCAATGGACCCTCCGCAGGGCGCGGTTCAGGAGGAAGAGGAGGACCACGAGGCCCCTTGCCTCACTGGGGCCGAAGTTCGCATGGCGGCGCTTCGCCTTCGAGCTAAAAAGACGGCCCCAGGGCCAGACGGCGTCCCAGCAAGGGTGGTGGCAATAGCCGCTACCGAAATGGAAGAAAGGTTTCGGGACCTGTTTGACGCGTGTTTCGCGTCGAGAAGGTTTCCGAAACCGTGGAAGGAGGGGCGTTTATGCCTCCTCCGAAAAGAAGGACGCCCGGCGGACTCTCCCTCGGCATACCGGCCTATCGTTCTACTCGATGAGGTCGGTAAGATGTTCGAGGGGATCATCGCCGACCGCCTGAAAGTCCACCTGCGGGTGGTTGGGCCGGATCTGTCAGACGCTCAGTTTGGTTTTCGACCTGAGCGTTCGACAATAGACGCCCTCGCCCTATTAAAGGGTGTGGTGAAGGAGGCGACGGATGCCGGGGACGGAGTGTTGGCTGTGTCATTCGACATAGCCAACGCCTTCAACACCCTTCCCCATGCGACTGTCCTTAAGGCACTACGGTTTCACGGAGTGCCTCAATATATGAGGGACCTCCTGGCTAGTTACTTGGAGGACAGAGCGGTCCTCGTAGTAGATAAAGCTGGCCAGGTCCGGAGATATCCAGTGGAGTCCGGTGTTCCGCAGGGGTCAGTCCTAGGACCACTCCTGTGGGACATCGGGTTCGACTGGCTTTTGCGCGGGACCCTCCTTCGGGGCACGAGTGTCATCTGTTACGCGGATGACACTCTCCTCACTGCCCGAGGAGGGAATTTTGGTGAGGCGGCCAGTCTGGCCTCGGCGGGCGGATCGTTAGTCGCTGATAGGATCCGCCGCCTTGGATTGAGGGTGGCGTTGCATAAGACCGAGGCCGTTTTCTTCCACGGGCCTCGGCAGCGCCGTCCGTCTGACGCCCACATCTTTGTGGAGGGCGTCAGAATTGAGGTAAAGACCCAGATGAAATATCTGGGTCTTACGCTCGATGCCAGGTGGCGCTTCAGCCCGCATTTCAGCGGACTGTTGTCGCGGCTGCTGAAGGCAGCGGGAGCCCTCTCATGGCTGATGCCTAACTTGGGAGGGCCAGGCGGGCGATGCCGGCGGCTGTATGCCGGCATCCTGAAGAGCATGGCCCTGTACGGGGCGCCTATCTGGGCAGACTCCCTTCAAAGAAGGGAGAATGCCACAGCCTTGCGGGTGCCCCAGAGGGCCATTGCGCAAAGGGTGGCGCGGGCTTACCGCTCGGTAAGCTTTGCGGCAGCGTGCGCTCTGGCTGGCACCCCTCCTTGGGAGCTCGAGGCGTGGGTGTTAGCCAGAGTCTACGATTGGACGGCGGGGCGAAGAGCGATCGGTGAGCGCCCAGCTCCCGAAGAACGAGAGGCTGTTCGGCAGGAGGCGAGGGATGCCGTCGTCCGTCATTGGATGGCAGACCTTGCCTCCGCAGTCTTCGGCCGCCGAACCCTTGACGCGCTTGGGCCAGTCCTGCAGGATTGGCTCGAGAGACCACACGGTTTCCTCACCTTCCGGTTGGTGCAGGTGCTGTCCGGACACGGTTGTTTCCGTTCGTACCTTCACCGGATCGGGAGGGAGGAGAGCCCGTCGTGCCTTGACTGTGGCGCGGCGGAGGACACGGCACAGCACACCCTCGAGGTGTGCCCGTCGTGGGCCGGGCAGCGCCGCAGTCTTGTTGCGGCGATCGGGCCGGACCTCTCGCTTCCCACCGTGATAAATGCCATGTTGGGAAGCGAGGAGGCGTGGGTGGCGGTCGCCTCCTTCTGTGAAGACGTAATGTCACAGAAGGAGGAGGCGGAGCGCACGCGGGAGGACGATCCTCTCGCGCCGCTTCTCCGCCGGAGGAGAGGCAGGAGGAGGCGGGTGGTCGACCACCCTCTCTCCCCCCGGTGATGAGCAGCGGACGACAGGCGCGGGGGCGCCCTCGCCCGCATTGCACCGCTTATCACCCAGCCGAACGAGGATGACCGAGCACTGACAGTCATCCTCGAGCCCCTTCCCGTATGCGGGAGGGGCGTGAAGGGCCCGCCAATGCAAGGCAGGCAAGCGTTGGTGGGGTACTGGAAGCAAAGGCTATGCCGATTCCCAGAACCCCTCCACCAAAGGCGATGCGGGAGTGCCGCTGGGTCGTTTAGTGGGTATACCGGGAGTCACCTTCCCGGGGAGTCCCACATACCCCTTCCGTCCCCCGACGGGAGGGGATGCGTAATGCATTTTTCCCAGCGAAAAAAAAAAAAAAAAAAAAAAAAAAAAAAAAAAAAAAAAAAAAAAGGTTAGGTTAGGTTTCCGTGTGGGGTTCTGGACCCATATCGGGCGCGTCCCCCGGGTGGTGGATAGGGGAATGCCCCTCAGTCATGGGGGGTACCGGCTACGGCCGGCGCGAGCCAAACCAGAGCGCGGCAGGTTTTGTCAACTTGGCAGGCCTGTCGGGCAACCCGTAACCCCCCAACGGGGGCCGGGGGTCCTGGCTACTGAAGTCGGGGCCAAGACAAGGAAAAGTCTATAACACCAAACCCGGACCGTCGGGGCATATTGCTCGGGTCTGGGCGGAGTTGGTGCTCCGCAAGGAGCGAGTGGCGCCGGGAAACTGGCGTCCGGGGTGAAAGACCTGGCGGTGAGTGTCGTGGATCACGTCTCGCGGCTCGCTGCTGGGCCGGTCCTGCCTTAATTGGCCGGGCCGAGAGGGAGGAAACCTCTATAAAAAGTTACCCCAATCCCAAGCTTGGTGCCGTGGCGAGGGGATGCGTGGCTGACGGGTGGTCAGTCGCGAACGGCACACCTCTAGGGAACCGGCGGACTCCCTAGAGTATGTACGCTTACCCGGGTACAGGGGGCACTGCCCGGGTGGACCTTTATTTCCCCCACACTCGTGGGAACAATTATGCGTTCTAATTCAAATTTAAATAAATCTGGGAATATGGGGGGTGATTCTCTGCGCGAGCAGAAAGTCGAGGATGAGGAAGACGTGCAAAGTGGTGTGCGGCGCGACGAACGTGAGTCGCCCCGCAATGAAATTGTGGATGGCGCTAGAGCGCTCATCGGGTCTGGATCTGAGACGGTCCAGGGTGGTCTGGAAACTATGTCAATAGAGCCCGAGAAGGGCGTAGTGATAGAGACTGGTGGCTCGCTATGCTCTTCGCAGAGCTGCGAGGCTGCCGAAAAGTCAGGAGACGGGAACGTCTGTTTTAAGACGCCCGTCATAGTGCTGGAGCGGTGTGACACGCCAGCGTCCGGTCGGTCGGGGAGCCTTTTCTTTAGGCCTGGGGACTTCTCCGGGTCTGAGGACGAGTCTACCCTGACAGACGCTTCGGTCATGTCAGTTGATTGTCCCGCACAGACCACGCGGGAGCGCAAGCGGCTGCGCAAGTCAGCCAGCAAAGCAGACGGGGGGTCGAGTTCTGACACCCCGTCTGTTAAACAATTTAAGAAAGGGACGTCGGGCAAGGGCAGGCGCAATATGTCAACGAGCCATTATGCCGGCCTGGCAGAGGCTCAGCGCCAGCTTCAAGCCCTTAGAAGGGAAGAGCTCCAGTCGGAGCTCGAAGAAAGGGTGGCCGCCAGGGAGCGGCAAACCCGCACTGCCCGGGCGAAGTTCGGGTACGGCTCTGCCCTCTTTGACTATGAGGGCAAGACGTTACCCGAGCTTGAAAAGCTGATATTGGAGGATGTCGCGGAGATTACCGAAATCGCCGCGAAGTCCTCCAACCTGAAGGGCACTTTGCAGAAGGCCCTGAAATGTCGGGCGGCCAGCGTGCGTGGCATAATGGAGGAAGTCCTGAAGAGGACTGCCTCCGAAGAGCTGCAGCGCATGCAGGCCACTATTGACCGCCTGTCGGCCGAGGTTGCCCGTCTCCGGGAACAGGCCGGGCGAGCCACGCCTGTGTTGCCTGCGGTGCCTGCCACGGAGCCGGCCCCTCCCTCAGCTATGGAGGTCGTTCCGCCCTCCCTCTCCAGTGACCTCGAGGATGCCATCCGAAGGGTCGTGAGGGAGGAGAGGGCCTTCGTAAGGTCCTGCCTGGCCGGTATTGAGGATCGCCTTTTGCCGGCCAAGACCGTACGTCCGCCCCTGGCGGTGGACCGCAAGAAGGCGGCAACGGCTGCAGCTGGTGCTGAGTCGCCCCCGTCTGTGGCCCCAAAGCCCTCCAAAGGGAAGGGCAAGGGGAAACGGACCAAGCAGGTGACTGAGGTGGCAGCTCCAACTGCCCAAGTGGCCAAGGTGGCTGCATCACCCGCACCCTCCGCCTCCCCGAAACCCGGCCCGTCCTCGGCCCCGGTAGTATCGACGGCTGAAGACGGAAATCTTCTTCTTCCCTCCACCACTCCCACTAACGAGTGGAAAAAGGTGGAGAAGAAGAAAAAGAAAAAGAGGACGAAGGCAAAAACGGCGACGCCTTCCTCTTCTGCTTCCGCCCCAAAGCCGGAAACTGCGAAGTTCTCCGGCAAAGGCGGGAAGAAGAAGAAAAGTTCCAAGAACTTGACTCCCCCCAAGACAGCGGCTGTGGTGATCACCATCACGCCGGAGGCAGCAAAACGGGGGGAGACATACGGCTCCATACTGGAGAAGGCGCGGGAAGTGGTGAACCCGCTCATTCAGGGGTTCGCCGACGCCGTCAAATGCCGGAAGACGCAGACCGGGGCTCGAATATTTGAGTTCCCGGGCGCAGATCGAGAAGGGAACGCAAACCTGTTCGCCGCCAAGCTGCGTGAGGCTGTGGCCGATGCAGCAAAGGTGGCGCGCCCTCAGAAGTTGGCACCTCTCATGGTCCTGGAGATGGACGACTCCGTTTCCAGGGCCGAAGTGATCGCCGTGGCCGCCAAGATCGGTGGTTGCGAGGAAGCCGCCATCAAAGGCGGGGAAATCCGTGATGGTCGCGGGGGATATAGGGCCATCTACTTGCAGGTCCCGGTGGCCGCCGCTAAAATCCTCTTGGACCGGAAACGGATCCCGTTGGGCTTAAGCTCAGCGTTGGTCCGGGCCCTGGAGCAGTTGCCAATGCGCTGCTTTAGGTGCTACGGGACGGGCCACGTAAAGGCCGCCTGTCCGTCTGCAGATCGCACACAACTGTGCCTACGCTGCGGGTCAGCCGATCATAAGATCGGCTCCTGCAAGGCACAGCCAAAATGCGCGGTCTGCACGGCCAGTAAAGTGTCCGCTGATCACGTGATGGGGGGTCCTAAATGCAACCCCCCACCAAAGAAGGGCAAGCTGCAGGCGTCGCTCCCGCCTGCGGCCGCGGCGGCTGAGGTCAGTCCTGAGCCGGCAGAAGAGAATGGTGCGATGTCCGAGTGATGCAAGACGCAAGACATCGCACCATCCTCCAGGGCAATCTTAATCATTGCCGGGCGGCTCAGGACCTGATGACTCAGGTCATGGCCGATTGGACGGCGGGGTTGGCAGTGGTCGCCGAGCCATACTCCGTGCCTCCTAACTGGCTGGCGGACAGGGACGGCTTGGTAGCGATCGCCTCGCGACCCTCCACGGATTCCCCTCCCCTCTCGCTTATAGAGAGAGGGTCCGGATACGTGGCCGCCGCGTGGGGGGAAATCACCGTAATCGGCATTTATTTCTCCCCCAACCGCCCCCTGGCTGAATTGGACCAGCTGCTTACCCACCTGGCAGCAGCGGTGGCCAGATTGTCGCCGAGGCTTTTTCTTATGCTCGGCGACTTGAACGCCAAATCTGTGGCCTGGGGCAACCCAGCTACTGATCCGCGCGGGAGGCTGGTAGAGTTGTGGGCAACGTCGGTCGGCCTGTCTCTTTTGAATAGAGGGACAACCCATACATGCGTGCGGCAGCAGGGAGGGTCGGTGGTGGACATATCGTTCGCCACCCCTGCATTAGCCGCGCGTGTGCAAAAGTGGGAAGTCGACCTGACGGAGTCTCTATCCGATCATCGCCATATTCGGATAGAGTTCTCAGTCCACAACTCCCGAGCGGGGTCGAGTCGCGGTCCGGTGAAGTTCCCTAGATGGGCGCTCACCAAGCTGGACCGTGACATGGCAAAGGAGGCGGCCTTCGTCCAGGATTGGTTCGGGGCACCGACCAATCCGGACGTGGATGTAGCCGCTGGGCACCTGCGGAGCGCGCTGACCGAGGTGTGCAATGCAAGCATGCCTCGGTCTTGCCGGCCTCCTCCAAGGCGGGCGGTTTACTGGTGGTCGGCGGAACTCGCCGACCTGCGGGCTGCCTGTGTTGCGGCCCGAAGGGCTTACACCCGGAGCCGCCGCCGCAGCCACCGGGATGAGGAAGAGGAGAGCCGCCTGTACTCTCTTTACAAAGAGGCGAGGCGTTCTTTCAAGGCTGCCATAGGCGCCGCGAAAGACCTCGCGCGGGAGGAGATGCTGTAGAGTCTTAATGATGATCCGTGGGGGAGACCGTATAAGGCGGTGCGCAATAAGCTGCGCCCCATAGGTCCCCCACTGACTGAGACTCTCCAGCCAGATCTTTTGGAGGGGGTCGTCCGGGTTCTGTTCCCGGACAATACGACGTTCACCCCTCCAAAGATGGATCCTCCCTTTGGGACCAGCCCCCCGGCCGCGGGTTTTGACCCCATCACTGCGGAGGAGTTTGACACAGCGTCAGACTACCTTCGCAGCAAGAAGACGACGCCGGGTCCAGACGGGGTCCCGGCCAGGGTCGTTGCCATCGCCGTGACCGAGATGGCTGGACGCTTTCGGGACCTCTTCAACCGATGTTTTGAAGTTGGGCGGTTCCCGAAAGCGTGGAAGGAGGGCCTTCTGGTCCTCCTTAGGAAGGAGGGGCGGCCAGCGGACTCCCCGTCTGGTTACCGTCCCATAGTCCTCCTGGACGAGGCGGGCAAGCTGTTTGAGAAGCTGATAGCTGCCCGCCTCAACCAGCACCTGGCAGGGACCGGCCCAAACCTATCCGACGCCCAGTATGGGTTTCGGGCGGGCCGGTCCACAATCGACGCCCTGACTAAGCTCAGGGCGACGACGAGCGAGGCCGCAGAGAGGGGGGAGGGCGTGCTGGCTATATCATTTGATATAGCCAACGCGTTCAACACCATCCCCCACTCAACGATTCTGGAGGCGCTCCGGTATCACGGAGTGCCTCTATATTTGCGGGCCCTGTTGGCGGACTACCTCTCGGACAGAGAGGTCTTGTACGTCAACAGGGATGGCCGCCTCCAGCGGCGAAAGGTAGAAGCCGGGGTTCCTCAGGGGTCGGTGCTCGGCCCCTTACTTTGGAACCTCGGTTATAATTGGCTGCTCCGAGGTGCCCTGCTCCGTGGCATGAGTGTCATCTGCTACGCGGACGACACTCTTGTCACGGCCCGGGGGAGGACTTACGGAGCAGCCGCGTGTCTGGCCTCAGCTGGCGGCACCCTCATCGCTCAGAGGATCCGCCGGCTGGGGCTCGAGGTTGCGCTGCACAAGACCGAGGCCCTCTTCTTTCCGGGGCCTCGGCAGCAAGCACCTCACGACGCCCACATCATCGTAGGCGGCGTGAGGGTTGAAGTGAAGGCCCAGATGAAATATCTGGGCCTTATATTGGATGGCCGTTGGCACTTCGGTCCTCATTTTAAAGGCTTGTCCGAACGCCTTGTGAGGGCTGCCGACGCCTTCAGTTGGCTCCTCCCTAATCTGGGGGGGCCGAGAACAAGATGCCGGCGATTGTATGCCGGCGTCTTGAGAAGTATGGCGCTCTACGGCGCCCCCGTGTGGGTAGACTCCCTCAACAAGAGGGAGAACGCCGCCCTTCTCCGCAGGCCCCAAAGGGCCATTGCACAGCGGGTGGGGAGGGCATACCGCACGGTTGGGGGCGCTGCGGCCTGTGCTCTAGCGGGCACGCCACCGTGGGAGCTGGAAGCTCGGGTCCTCACCACCGTCTACAAATGGACGGCGGAACAGAGGGCCCGAGAAGTAAGACCGGCTCCCGAAGAGCGAGGAGCGGTGCGGCGCGAGGCGCACGAAGCCATGGTCCGTCTGTGGAAGGAGGACCTGGCGAGGGTGCCGTTCGGGCGCCGCACGTTGGATGCCATCGGTCCGAATCTGGACCGGTGGCTGGAGAGGCCCCACGGGTTCCTCACTTACCGTCTGGTGCAGGTGCTGACCGGGCATGGATGCTTCGGTGATTACCTGCATCGGATCGGGAGAGAGGAATCCCCGTCGTGCCATGAGTGTGGTGCGACGGAGGACTCGGCGCAGCATACCCTCGCAGTCTGTCCAGGCTGGGAGGAGCAGCGCCGGGTTCTAGTGGCGGCAGTCGGCCAGGACCTGTCATTGCCTAGTATGGTGAAGGCCATGTTAGACGATGAGAGGTCCTGGAAGGCGGTAGCCACCTTCTGCGAGACTGTGATTTCGCAGAAGGAGGCCGCGGAGCGGGAGAGGGAGGAAGATCCCTCAGCGCCCCCGCTCCGCAGACGGAGGGTGGGCAGGAGAAGGCGGTTGTACGATCGCTCTCTTGTCCCCCAAGGTGGCATGCAGGCTGGAGGCACGGGGGTGCCTCCTCCTGCATTGCACGCGCCACCACCGTCGAGAGGGAATAGTGCCGCGTCCCCGGCTATTCCCTCTGTCCCCCCGCAAAGGGGGCGCGCTGGGCCCGCCGTGTAGGCGGGCAGCTGTCCGGGGTGTTCATGGATGTCAAGGCTTTTGCTAGACTCCCATGTCGCCCCGTAGACAGGGAAGGGAAGCCGCAGGTTTTTGGTGGGTAGTCCCCGCCCTTCTTAGGGCGGAGCCGCGTCCTTTTTAGGACGCTGGGAGTCCCACACACGGCCGGGGTCCCCCGACTCCGGTTATGGCTCTTAAACGGGTTTTCCTGCGTCAAAAAAAAAAAAAAAAAAAAAGGTTAGGTTAGGTTAGGTTAGGTTTTTTTTTTTTTTTTTTTTTTTTTTTTTTTTTTTTTTTTTTTGTTGCGGCTCTGTCCCCCGAATATTCGTCCAGGATTGGATCGCTCAAAGGGTTTGTATTTTTATTCTTTTTTTTGGGGTTTAGCCTTTATTGAAATGATGTCGCAATAACACTTTTATTTCTTAACTTATACATTTTATATACTTATTCTATACAGAAGGGTTTTATCTTAATACAGTTTTCTTAAAACTAGATACAATGCCTTTTTCAGATTTTTATGTGCTATTCTTAGTTCTATTACATGTGATTTTCTTATTTTCTAATAACATCTTTTACTTATTTCTATTACACATTTAACTCTAATTTATTATGTTGCTTAAACTATATGTCTATTCTTATTAGGCTTATTATCTAATATAATAATTTAATAACAATCTTATTTATCTAGGTCTTATTTTTATTATTAACTAATCTACAAATTTCTGTGCAGTATGCAATAAAATCCTGCCTAACTTCTTTGCCTTTGATAAGGTCTGGTAAATTATCTATGCTCACATTTATACCCGTTTTCTGAGTAAAATCGTATCTAATCCTATCATAGATGGGGCAGGTGGTTAAGACATGGGGAACAGTTTCATCTTCGCTAGGGTCACACGGGCATGATGGACTCTCCTTGCACTTGAAACGGTTCAAGTAATGGGAGAATCCACCATGTCCGGTAAGGATTTGTGTAAGCAACCCTGCCGGCTTTATTTTTCGTACTAGTTTATAGGCTTCCTCAGCGTTAGGAAGAAACAGCTTAGTTGTAGAAGCAGTTTCGCCCAATCTGTACCTGTCGCTCCATTTCATAATGGAGCGACTGCGTATCAGCCTTTTGGCGAATGACACCGGGCAGCGGTCATAGTCCGGTTTCTTCTTCGAAGCTATGGCGGCTGCCTTGGCCAGATCGTCGGCACGTTCATTGCCGGGGAGGCCTGCATGTGCCTTTATCCAGAACAAGGATACATCTTTGCCCTGGGTAAAGGCTTTCCTCAGGCTTTCCCTCGTCTCCACGGCTAGGGGGTGGAGGGAGCCATGGTTGGTGATCGTCTCCAAAGCGGCCATCGAATCACTATATAGACCATAGCTCTTCTCCCTCCCCTTCAGGACTTCGCCCATTGCCCTGCATATAGCCAATAGTTCCGCCTGGTAGACTGTGCAGTACTCGGACAGACAAAATTTTCGGTTCCGAATCTCGGCCTCACCTTTCCATATGGAAAGTGCGGCTCCGACCTTCCCCTCAATTTTGCTGCCGTCGGTGAAGATACGCACCTCCTGCACGTTGTACCTGTCCACAAGGCTTTGGTCTACCAGACATTCAAACTTTATGGCTACATGCGTAGCGGGATGTGGAGTCTCCGCAAATCCCACCGGACTCTCGGTCTCTCTGTCTCCCAACTCTGGTAGGGATGACCCTCTCTTCGTCTCATACAGGGCGGCTGCCTCCTGTATTCTGAGGTCGAGAGGCAGTATCCCCGCCAGGGTCAGTGCCGAGTGTAGAGAGACTGTCCGGTATGATCTGCAGAGCTTCTGGGCGAAACCCCTTTGCACCGAATTCAGCAACTTCTGTACCCCGATCTTGCTGGCCGCAGGAGCCCACGCTGCCGCGGCGTACATTATAACCGGCTCGACTGCCGCTGTATAAATTAGGCGAATCACCTCAGGGTGAAGCCCCCAATTTACCTTTGCGGCCCTAGAGAGCTGTTTGTATATATCTAAGGCTCTCTTGGTTTGATTTGCTACATGTGTTCTGAAAGTTAATTTATTATCAATCGTGAGCCCTAGAATTTTTACTTCCTTAAAGGTGGCGACGTCAACCCCCCCCATACTAAGCAGTGGTGTGTCGTACTGGAGCTTTCTAGTCAGCACCATCGCACAGGTTTTGTGTGGAGCAAACTTAAGTTTGTTCCGTGCTCCCCACCGCTGGACATAATCAAGGGCTGCGTTCGCCTTCCTTGCAATTTCGATTGCCGTATCACCGTCAAACACTAGCACGACGTCATCGGCAAAAGCCTGGACGTAATGTCCCCCATCCGCCAACCCCCGCAGTAGAGGGTCCAACAAAAGGTTCCAAAGGATTGGACCACCAACTGACCCTTGCACGCATCCTTTGTTGGTGCTTCTTACCGCTTCTTCCCCGGCGAATCTTACACTGACTTTTCTGCGCTCCAGATAGCTATCCAGTAGCCTCCTGACATTTACCGGACACTTTTCCTCAGCCAGACGGACTCTGATTGCCGGCCACCATGCGCTATCGAAGGCCCCCTCTATATCCAATGACACTAGGGTTACCAGCTTCTTCAGCTCAATCTTACCCTTGATACGGTGTATTAGATTATAGAGGGCGTCCTCGGTGCTCCTCTGGGGCATGAATCCGTACTGGCGAGTACTAATCCTCGGTACTAGATGCCATTTGATCCTTGCTACTATGATCTTTTCCAGGACCTTCCCCAGTACCGGCAACAGACCAATAGGTCTGTAAGCCTTGGGTTTCGTGTAATCGTCCTTGCCCGGTTTTCTCAATACCACCACTGTGGCTTCCTTCCAGATGTCCGGGAAGTGTCCGATCAGTAGACACTTGTTACACAGGGCAAGGAAGGCGTCCAGGTCCTGGTGGATAGCCCGGCTGCAGATGTCTGCTGTGAAGCCATCCGCTCCTGGGGCCTTCTTTGGATTAAAACTCCCCACCGCAGTCTTCAGCTCCACCTCGGTAAATGGTGGGTCATGTTGTTCATCATGCCTCAACTCATTTACCTTCTTCGCTGACTCTCTTGTCATGCGATGGTGTTCATCGTCAGTTTCCTCCAGGTCTTGTGGGTAGAATGTCTCCGCTAGTAAGTTCGCCGATTCTCTTGGGTTTAAGTGTGCTCCATCCTTGGTTAGGGTCAGATCTTCTGTTCTCCTGGTGGTCCGGCCTATCACTCTATAAATCCCCTCCCATAGGCCTTCTCGGTCTTGCTTGCTGCAGAACTCCTTCCAGCTGTCAATTTGGGCTTTCTTGGCTTGGCACTCGTATTCTTCTTTCTTTTTCAGGTACTCAGCTACCACTATGTCTCTGCGGTGCGGTGCCGCGTTTCTGATCTTACGCCTGAAGGTAGTGGTAACTTTTTTCAGCCTTGCGAGCTCATCATTCCACCATGAGATCTTGAGTACCTCTGTACTCTTCTTCGCCGGCATGCTGTTCTTGCAGGCTTCTGTTATGGCGTTGGTGTATTCTCTAACAAGTTGCTCGAGCTGGTCACGGTCTACGATATCGTTTATCCGTCCCACGCTTATGTTGTTACGAGTTTTTACCTCTGTCAAGGTGGTGTCGAAGAGATCCCAGTTTGCTTTTTTAGTATTGTAGAGTCTGGTTGTCCTCTCGACTTTCAGACCTCTACTTTTGCGGAGACTTATATTGAATGTAATAGCATTGTGGTCCGAGCTCGTCATCTCCTGGTCTACCTTCCAGTTATCGACTAGTTCCAGCAAATCTTCGGAACAGGCTGTAATATCTACGTAGCTGGTGAGCACCCTTGTACCTCTCACGGTATCAAACGTGGGTGTATCACCTCTGTTGAGTACCTGCAATCCTGACTCTTCCAGGGCCCCGGACATTTCTTCACCCCTGTGGTCTTCTACGGTGCTGCCCCACCAGGTACTCTTGGCGTTGCTGTCTCCGCCTATCAGCAGTAATCTTGGGCCCAGCTCCTCTACGACCTCCCTCAGCCGCTCCAGGTATGGCCCTATGGGTTGATCCGGTTCAAAGTAGAAGGACACCGCCGCGATTTCCCAGGTGCTGGTTCGGATCCTCACTGCGACAATATTGTCGGTCGTGAGTTTCGGGCACTGTATGACGTCGAGCTCGCCGTCGAAGACGACAATCGCCGCCTTAACAGTCCCATCTCCTACTGCAGCGTTCTGGTAGACTCTCGCCCCACGGTAGTCCTTCATCCTCTTCACCCTGCCCACATAAGGCTCCTGGACCAGCGCAAACGCCAATTTGCGTCTGCTGGCCTCCACCATGAGCTCGGTCGTTGCAAGTTCCTTGCGCTGTAGGTTCGCCTGAGCCACTGCATAACATCTGGTTGGGGCGCCTGCCCCGGAACGCGTTGGAACCACCTTAGCAGTACTGAACCTTTGCTCGTGCCAGTGCCTCCCACTTCCTACGCACCGGGCATTCCGAGCTGAACGCATTGTGTTCTACGTGTTCCAGCTTGGCTGTTATGCAGTTGCAGCACCTTGGTGCCTCTGCTGCTAGCCAATCAGCACATTCGCTTCTCATGTGAGGTCCTCCACAGTGCGTGCATTTTGGTGTTACATCCTTGCAGAAGCGCCTTCCGTGTCCATACGCCAAACACATTGAGCATTGGACTAGTGGCGATTGGTCTGCAACTCGCACTCGCTGCATATCAATGTGAACTGCGCCTTTCTCTATAAGCCGGTTGTACACCTGTGGAGACACTCTCAATACCACGTGGCTCAGTAGTGGGTTCCTTGCCTTGCGCTTGAATTTGATTTCTACGCGGTTATCCCGTTCTTCGAGGCCACGAAAAACCAACCCGTTTTGGTTCCTCAGTGCCGTCAGCAGGTCTTGATCGCTGTGGCTAGAGATAACATCTCTGAGTATCACCATCGGGTCTTGGTTCTTCATGTCCTCGAATCGGAGATGGTTCGCAGCGCATTGGAGTCTCTCTTTGACTTTGTCGCGTTCCTCTGTGGTTCTGCAGCCAATGATCACTCTCTTGTCCTTAACCTTTCGGACCTTCTCTACTGTTACCCAACCATCCTTAGCATTCACCGCGTCACTGACCCGCTTCATCACTTCGTCCCCCGTCTCGGTCTCATTTTTAGACTCGATGACGATCGAGTGAAGCGCACTCTTCCTCTCTACTATCGGTCTGTTTGATGGCACTGCTGCCACACTAGCGTATGTCATCTGCTGTTTTACAGTCTCATGCTGAAGGATGATGGTCTCCCTGAGTTTCTCTATTTCCTTTTGAGTATTGTCGATTTTTTCACCCTGATCTTTCAATAATTTAATTAATTCTTTTCTCTCCGTTCCTAGATGTTCCTGGACTACCGTTTTTGTAATTTCCCCTTCTCCTTGTCCTGTTCCTGACTTTTCACCTTTTTTATTTTCTGTTTCAGGTCGTCCTGTCGCTGCCGCCTCTTCCTTCACCAGCTGGTACAGTTTCTCCACTGCCAGGGTAATCCCGGCCTTCAGATCTGCCCTCAGGTTGCGTGACTCTCCAATGTGAGTTTTCGCTCTCTGAAGCCAGTTCCGGGCCTGGATCACCCTGTCAGTGGTTTTAGCTGGGTCGAGTCTTGCCGCCGGCGACACCGCCGCCGACTCCGTCGAGGCCCTACGAGCTGTCATCTTAGGCTCAGCAGGGAGGGCCGTCTTCGGTTTAGCCTTCGGCGGTGCCGCGGGGGCCAGAGTGGCCTTCCTGGGTGAGTGGGCGTGTATTGTCGAGGTACAAGTTCTCGGCTCTACAGTGGCGCTCTCCCATTCGCCGATGCTGCGCCTCACGCTTGAGGTCTGGGTCGGTGTGGTCTGAGAAGGTCCTGCCCTCTCTCCGTCTACCTCGCGCCTCGGAGATATGGGGGGGTTTGTCGTCGCCACCTTTTTAGCAGGGGTGCGTGCTGTTGCCATTTTGTAAGGACAGAGCTTTGTCGTGTCAAATAAAAGAGAACTGGTTCAATAGAACTTTGTAAACTATACCTAAGAGCACTGGTCAATAGACACAGCGGTCAAAACTATCCTAACAATAATTAAATAAAATAAAATAAAAGAAATATAAAAGGAAGTAAAAATTTTTAAAACTCTATGTAGAGATAATGTCTCAGTTGAGTGCCTACCTTGTAGCGCTTTTGAAGTAAAGTACTTCAGAAGAAATTTCGTGTCTCTTGGACCTCTGGTTGCCGAGCTATTTAACTTTAAAGATTTCCAAGATGGCGGACAATATGGCCGCCGGGTTTTTAGAAAGCTCGTATCTCCTTGACCAGTGGTCCCACAAACTCAGGAAAAAACTTTTTCCGGGTTGTTCGCGCCTCTCTACGACTTGGCTAAAACGGCTCTACCAACTTTTTGCAAAATTTTGACTCTACCGGTTTAAGACTCTACCCTAGCTGGTCTCTGCGGGAGTCAATCCTATGCGTTTCAGTTGAAACCGCGACCTTCTAGGTCCAACGGGGGCGGAGCTATGGGTCTCAAGGCAAAAACAAGATGGCGGACCAAAATGGCCGACAATGCTTTGAAGCACCGTATCTCCGCAGCCGCTAATCCCAGAGAGCCGTGCTTGATATCTTTGTAATCGTCTCTAAGACGGCTATCCAGATCCGGTTCCCGCTCAAATAGGTAAAGTCCAAAATCACAGTTAAAAAATACCTCTATGTAGAGTTCGTGAACGTCAATATAACAGCAAGGGTACACAGTTTTATCACTTATATTCTAACAATAAAAAATTAAAAACCTATAAAAACACGTTTGACTCTATAATTTTTAAGGGGCTCTATGTAGAGCCACGAGCTCTATGGGGCGAGTGTGCGCCTTGTCAAGACCTCTCTAACGACGTGCCGTTTGCTGGAATCGGTGCATAAACACTGGAGTTATTGCCAAACTGAATTTTGCCCTATTTTCCGATTTTCGTAATTTCAAACTCAAAATGACCCCCCTGAATTTTGAGATTTTCTCCAAAATTTTTGCACCGATTCGTTGATTCTGAAGAAAAAATGATCGTCACGTCGCTAGATTTTTGAAATTTCAACCCCTGAATTTTTTACACCCCTTACAAATTTTAGACCTTGCAAAAAACCCTTACTTTGTAATTACTATATTAATAACTTATATTAAATTTAAAATTCTACAAATTGTATTAACTAATAACCAACTAGCTAAACTATCTTATGGTTTTTTTTAAAATATTAAAAATTTAAATTCTTGTTATTTTAAAGTATTTTTGAAGTTAAGGGTTGAAAATGTTATAATTTTATAGAAACTTTGATATATAATATGGAAATTTTGTCAAAAAAAAGTTAAAAATACTGTATTATTTTTCTAACTACTAAGGCACGTTTATTGACACAAAAATTTTTTGAAAAAGTTTATAAATTAAAATACAAAAAGACAAAACAAAATAAGGGTTGTTTTGACCTACACACACAATTAATTAAATAACTCGGCCCCTATAATGACTAGGGCGCTCGAGTTTCCTGGAAAATATACACAGATAAATGCACAATATAAAATAAATTTACTCGCCCTCGCGCAATCTACCCCTACTGTGCAGGGGGTGTACAAAGTTTAAATTACTAAATTTCTACAAATAAAAACACACTAAATAATTACTTTTTATTAGAATTTAAACTTTTTTATTTATAACCTGGTCCTAACTATTAGCAATATAGCCTCCAAAAAATTATTGAATTTCTAGGGGGGTAGTTTTCACCCTTAATAATTTTTTCCCTTCGAATTTTTTAAAAAGGTTTTCCACCAGGTAGCAGCGGTCACCCCTAGTCCCAGGCCGAAAACCCCGTCAAAAAAGGACCCCTGGTTGTCAAAATATTGATTTTACAAAATTTTTCTAAGTTTTTTGTTCATTGACTTAGAAAAATTTTCTTAGCAAGTTTACGTACACAATAACCCCTAAATACTTTGTTAAATTTTAAGAAAATAAGCTATTTTTCTAGAAGGCAAGACTAAACTGACACTGATCTATGTTCCGGAAAGTTTTTGACTTTATGGGGGGTGGTTTTCACCCCTAAAAATTTTTTGAAAATTTTCAACCCCCTTGAATTTTGAAAAATTTTTCCCTCTAGTTAGTCCCGGTAACCCTAGGCCCTATGCCGGAAACCCCACTGAAAATGAACCCCTGGTTGTCTAATTACAGATTTTATAAATTTTTTCTAATTTTATGTTTCATCGACTTAGAAAAATTTTTCTTTGGTCGAATACCAGCTAACTTTGCTGTTCTGGTAATTTATAAAAAATTACCAGAACAGCAAAGTTAGCTAATTCGGGCTCTAATAAAAACTAAACTATTGATGGCGCGTGGATTTTGATAACACCACTAGATAGGGTGTAAAGAGACCTATTTAGTGGTGTGTCAAAGTGAATTTTAGCACAACCCTTAAGGGGTGAAATTACTTTTTTAAAATCTAAAATAATTGTTTCGCGTCGGCAAAACACGTAAAACCCTTATAATTATGGAAGTATAGGTCCTAAAATTCTAAACTAAAATTTACTTGCTAGGTTATATTTTATTACACCCTAAAATAATTTTTAAGAGTTTCTAGGGTTGCCACTTTTCAACCCCTGATTTTTTGAAAAGTTCAGAGTTGAATATCAAAAAATTTTCTTTATTAAATCTAATGCAAAATTTTTATATAATATAGGACAAAGGCTAAACTATTTTACAATATACTAAAACACTAGGGTTGCCGCGCTGGTTTCCTCGCTAGGGCTGTCCAAAAAAGTCCGAATTTTGAAAGTTCAAAAAATGACACTTAGCTTGGTCCGATTTTGATGCGGTTTTCAACTCCCGGCTCCTCGTCTGTAGCTGCGTCGAATGCCGCTGTCAAAATCAGCCGCACTCCACCGGTTCGCGATTTGGTGGCTCGACGAAAAATGTTTCTTCTGATATCACGGCCACCCCAGTGGCCGGAAAAATCCGGAATCGATGTCACCTTTAAGAACGCTTTTATGCGCTCCAAACTGCACTCGAAAAAGTATAGGTCACCGCTCTAGATATAGCAGCGTTTCACTTTGAAAGTTGAAAACTCCGTTTTTTCACTTTAACTATGTCACTTTCCACTTTTTCCGAAAAATTTTTCCGGATTCGGATGCGTCTCGTTTGCGCGCGTATTTTGATATGCAGCACTTAGTAAAAATCGTGAAAAAACCCACTTTTTCGATTTTAAAACCGCGTAGCGGGCACTCTGTATGTCGCTCCGTGCGGTGGGCGCGGGTGCTCGGTCCGGGGCGCGAGCGGGACTCGCGGGTTAGGTTAGGTTAGGTTAGGTTAGGTTAGGTTAGGTTAGGTTAGGTTAGGTTAGGTTAGG